>OZ007555.1:74610039-75283736 GCA_963931855.1 Philhelius festivus | reverse complement strand
GGACGTACGAACGTACGCACGTACGAACGTACGAACGTACGAATGTACGTACACACACACAAACAGACATCTCTCTAAAAATGATTGATATAGCCTATAGGGACCTTGAAACGTCGAGAAATGTCAAAAATTCCAATTTGACAAATCGGACCGATTACAATAACTCCCTATGGGAAGTTAAAAAACGGTTCTAGGACAGTTACCGTTTATAACATTTAGTAGCACACTAAATTTGTTTTAGCAAAATCGTTAGAGCCGTTTTTGAGATAAATACGATTTTGAATTGCGGGTGTATAGGGTATATCGTTTATTTTGGAGCTAACAAAATAATTGAAATTTCCTTTTTAAGGAATCACCAAAGACCCTAAAGTACAGAGCTTGAAGAAAATACCTCCAGTATTTTAGGCTTCAGATCGAGGTACAGACATACAGACATACAGACGGAATTGCCGGACCCACGTTTTTCGTCGTCGCTATCATCAACTTTGATCACAATCTCGAGTTCAATTTTTTTCCAAATGCAAAACTTGTCCTATAGTACCTATGCCGCAAGTAAAACAGCGTTCCATGTTCGTGTAGTTTGGCTCAAGAAAGAATCTCTATACTTCACAGTTCGTCTGGAAGTCTGGAACAAGGCTAAACAGTTAGCCGATGCGCATTATTAGAAATGCGAGTATTACAGTGGAATTATTGGTGAGGACTGGACTGCAACTATGAATCAATGAAACATTTCAGCAGTGTTGGCGTGATGTGAAAGTTTCCGTTAGTTTTTGCACCTATGATTTTTAAGTTATTTTTTTTCAATTATCTTCAAGAATCTTAAGTTTTGAGACTCAAATTTTGGATGAATGAAGCCTTTATAAAGTTTTGATGCCTTTTTCGCAAAAATGCAGTTCAGTAACGCCTTGATATGAAACACCCCACCAAACCATTACGTACGACGGATGGTGACCTCTCTGCACTCTGGAAACCAGTTGCGAAGCTTCTTTAGAGTTACGTGCATATATTTTGTCGTTTTGCTTATTGAATTTTTCTTCAACCGTAAAATTTTTCTTGTCGGTAAGCAAAATGTTTCGATATTTTTTTCCTGCGTACCGTGATAGTAGTTTTTTTGACTTCCGTGCTCTATTTTTTTTTAATGACTCTGTAAGTAGATGTCCTGTTGTTCTGCGGTATGCACCACATCCAAGGTCATCTTTTATGATCCTTGAGATTGTTCTGGAAGCAATATTCATCTCACAAGACAACACTTTCTGCTTCCGAAGTGGATTCCGACGAATTCGAGCACTCACCGCTTTGATGGCATTTTTTGTTCGAACTGAACGCGGGCGCCCCGATCTCTGGCGATCATTTATTCCTCCAGTTTCTTCAAATCTTTTGATGGTACGATACACAAAAACACGGCTTATTTGTTGCGGCAACAAGGTTTTCAAAATTGACTTCGCATCTAATCCACATTTGTGGAACGCAATTACTGCAACTCTGTTTTGCTTATCTCCCCATTCCATGTTGACAGCTTGAAATTAAAGCTTAAACTGAATAATTCTTACAAGTGAAAGACGTGCTCCACACTTAGCTGTAAAAAACAGAACGGTATTTGCTCTCGCAAATATGTTATACAGGGTGTTTCAGTATTTATGGCTAGACTAGGTACAGCTAAATCAGAAATATAAAATAAGAAATTTCTTATATATTCGTCGAAAATCAGCTAAAATCATTATTTCTAGAAGCTGAAGTTAACCTTATCGCGACAGGACATTCTGCATACGTGACTCAGTTTCATCTTAAAAAATCTGAAATTTAGAACTGGAATTGAAAATGCACTATGATAGCCCCTGTTACATACTTTTCAACAAAAAACACAGTAGATATAGCGAAATATTTGAAAAATATTTTAAGTTGAGCCCTTCACAGAATAATGTCGCGTATTGCAATTTTCTACATACAAAGTGTGGAAAAAAGTTTGTGGTGGTTTGAGATTTTGTGCATGTCCTAGACCATTTGACCAAATTTGAGTGATTATGAAAGGATATGTTTGGGTCTACAAAACAGTACACAACACTTTTATGATACTCTGCTTTGAATACTCGTACTATTATATTCAATTCTCCACATTTAATAGTTTATTTATTTTTTTTTCTTTTACAGCTATGATTTAGTAATGATACAATGATTTATAAAAAAGGGAGCCCAGCAGGAATTTTTCAACTTTAAATTGCGATTATCGAAATACTAGCGGGTTGAGGTAAGCAGGAGGGGTATCATTCAATTGTAAGTCGCCATGGGGCACTGGTCGGTAGCGCACCGCGCGTTTGCGATGGAGCAATATTTGAATCATTAGTACGTGCGCGTCGTGCTTTTAGTACTCATTTTAATATTCGACGACTAAGTGATAGGCAGAGTACGCAACTTATCTGGTCGTGGGTACAAAGATTCAGGCAAGAAGGCACAATGGTCAATAAACCTATTTCTGGACCATCAACGACAACAACAACGCCAGAACATGTGCCTCAAGTTCGAAATGAAATTATTCGAAATCCACGTTGATCGATAAGGAAGATTGCGGCCTCCGCAGGAATAAAAAAATCAACAGTGCATGTTATTTTGAAAAAGAAATTAAAGCCCCACCCGTACAAAGTTGCAAATTGTTCAATATCTCAACCAAATTGACTATCCTTTGCGAGAATCCTTCGCAAGAACAATGCTGGAACGTTTTCGGACAGCACTTACGTTTGGAAACATTTTATTCAGTGACGAAGCACATTTCCAAATTGATGGATATGTTAACAAACAAAATATGCGATACTGGTGCCCCAACAACCCCAGAGAACGCCATCAAAAACGTTTACATTGTTTAAAAACGACAGTTTGGTGTGCTATAATTGTGCGGGGTAATTAGCCCTTATTTTGTTAACCAAGGTGAGACAGTCACTGCTCCGGTGTATTGCTCTATGATTGATGAGTTTCTGTTACCGCAATTGCAGCTGTATTCAGGGTACAACAACCGAACACAATTTCAACAGGACGGTGCCACTCCGCACACAGCTAGAGTGTCGATGGAAAGGCTAAGGACAGTTTTTTCCGAACAAAGTGATCAGCAATACGTAGGCATTCCATTCGGTCGCCAGACCCCACACCTTGCGATTTCTTGTTATGGGGATATCTCAAATCAAAGGTTTACAATAACAATCCCCGGACAATTCAGGCCCTACACGAAAATATTCGCCACGAAATTCAAAGAATTACTCCAGCGCTTTGCCGTCGCGTAATCGCAAATGTAAGGGTCCGACTGCAAGAGTGCATTGAAAAAAACTGCCATCATTTGGATGATATCGTTTTAGAAAAAATAAAATCCGCATTGTTACACTGTATTTAATTGAAATAAAAATAAATAAAAACGATGTAGTTTTTTTTATATTGAATTTTAAAGTTGAAAATATTCCGCTGGACACCCTTTAGTAGTTAATCGTTTTATTGATATTAAATCAATTAAATTTAAGGCACAACTTCTTTACTTAATTTATCATAATTAGTTTGAGTACTAGATTGTGATGATTATTTTTCAATGTAGGTGTAAGCTCTTTGCAGTCTGGGGCAATTCTGCACAAATCAAGTTAAGTCTCATTTTGAAGGAAATAACTATTTAAGATGAGGTTTTACAATCGTAGAAAAAATGTTTTTTTCCTTGGAGATACTGCCTCTTCCGCTTAAGTGACCAATCCAATCTGGAATGGTTTCTAGTTGTAAGTCACTAGGATTAGGATCTCATTGTGCACTGAATTTAATGTACATACATATATGTTATTTCTTTCTTTAATTGCTTTTAAACCTATCCTAAATAACATGAATTTCGTATAAGGGTATATCAAAAATCACTTGTTGCCTCAGCTCACAATATTAACTTAGGACAAGTAACCGCTACTTATCTGATTCTAGCTCAAGACTAATTCGAGTCAAAAATATTCAGCCCAATCTCTTACTCAGAAGGACGATAGAGCAAGGAAATCTGATTTCAATCCAAGGTCAATCCGAAAAATAGAACCAAAAGTGTTTACTTCAATTGGTAGACGAATGGACCAAACAATGCAATTTATATCGAATCAAATGCTCATTTCAACTAAGATCAGCTAAAGAATTGTATTTCTCTGTAATTCTGAAACAGCTTCGAATAATTTTACTTTCTTATGTCCTTCTCCATATATTACCTGCTAAAACACACTGAAGTCAACTGAAAAGATGGCGAATTAAGAATATTTGAAATTTTTTTGTCATATTGATTTTTTTTCTTAAATCATAATACCTGATATTTAAATTTTTAAGAAGAATCTGCATACAAGATATGTTCAAATTTTCGAAATACGCCATTATATGCAGTAAAACAAGCCTAAATACTGAGCTCGTTGTGAACTCCATAGATTTGGATCTATTTCAACACTATCACTAACGGCCTCTATATTTTCCGTACGGAATGGATTGATATTAAAACATCTGTAATACAGACAGTTTCTTGATTTCTTTTTACGGTTTTGCTTATGGTACGCTTGAATGGAAAATTATCTCAACTATATACTGCTCGTAATGTCTGAAATGTACCTACTACAGAATGACTATTTTTGTAGTAGTAGTAAGTTTGCAGATTTTAAGATGCGTACTTGGGATGCGTACTTTTATTCCAAAATACGAGTATTAAGAGTATAAAACCTAAAGAAAAGTCTTGGTTTGATACAAGCTGCTAAGAAGCTATCAGGATGATAGAAGTAAGTTTTTGTTCTTACAAAGCCAACTCAATTGAAGAAAATCGGAAAAATCATAAGTAAGTCAGAAGTCATTGCAACGCTGTTATTAAAAGAACCAAATTCTTACATAACCAGTTATTAAGACAAAAAAATCCAGCAATGTCCTGAAGCCAATAGAAATTGCTGGTCATTTGACAAGAACGTTCAAAATTCAACTTAATCCTCGGTTACAACGCTCCTCTACAATAACAAACCGATAACAAGGTATTCAGATAAGGCAAATGTACTCGCAGCTCATTTTGCTTCTACCCTTCCGTTACCTGACAGCAACATTGCCCTTCCTTGTATTGAGAACGTAAATCATTCAATGGGTCATGTTTATTACCGCACTTCTGCAGTTGCATACCTGATGGTATACCTCCCATTCTTTTGAAGAGATATTCTTCATCGCTGGAAAAACCATTTTGTAAGCTTTTCCACCGCTCCTAGTGTTCTGAAATCTTCCCTAGAAGATAGAAAACAGCATTTGTCCAGCGTGTTCCTAAAAAAAATGGACCCTTCCTTCCACTCCTCGTACCGACCAATTGCACTTCCGTTCCTTCTTTCCAAAATCATGGAATCGCTTCATTAGCTCGAGAATCATCGCGAAAATGAAAAGTTCCTGAATTCTGAACTGGCAATACGGCTTTCAAAGCAATAATTCCAAATATCACGTTCTGCATAAAGGAAGGTTGTCAGAGGAGTTTGAAATCCAAAGTGGTGTTAGACAGGGTTGTATACTGTCAACAATACTGTTCCTGTTGGTAATAAGTGATGTACTGCATGCAGCTTTGTCGACTTTAAATGGAGGAATTCTGTGGAATCTGCTATCACACCTGAAACATCTGGACTACGCAGATGACGTGTGCTTACTATCTCATAGGATCTCCATCAAATGACAACAAGGGTGGACAGAGAAGCCGAAATCATCGGGCTTAAGATCAATACGGCAAAAACTAAAAGGATCAGTCTTGGAACTTCCTCATCTACTCAAATAGATATTTCTGGACAACCAGTAGAGATGCTAGAGAGTTTTCAATACCTTGGAAGTATTGTCCCTACTGATGGCGGGACCAAACTAGGTATAACCAGCCGAATCGGGAAAGCAAAGGTTGCGTTCGTAATGCTGTCCAAAATATGGAGAAACAACTCTATAAGCCTAAAGACCAAACTGCGACTGTTCCGCTCCAATGTAGAATCCGTAGTTCTTTATAGATGCAGCACTTGGAAAGTAACACCCACTGTCACAAGAATGCTGCAAACTTTCGTGAATAGATGTCTGCAAAACATCTTGCGGATTTTCTGGTCTAACTGTACATATCTCCAATGAAGAACTTAATGCGAAGACAGGTCAGGAACCCATCGAATCTATAATACGAAAACGTAATTGGCAGTGAATTGGACATACGCTTCGAAAAGGCCATGAGTGCGTTGCGAGTCAAGCGATGCAATGGAACCCTATCACGCAGCGAGGCACAGGAGTGGGCCGACCTAGAAGTACTTGGCGAAGAACAGTTGAAGAGGAATCAGCACAACTGGGGAAGAGTTGGAAAGAGCTGAGGTACATCTCCAAAAACCGTACACGATGGTGCGTAGGCGTAGGAGTAGGGAAGTCCCTATGCCCCGCAAGGGGAACCACATGGACCGAGCACCTAAGTAAGTAAGTAAGTATTTGATAGAGTTTAGCACTAGGCCCTCTTATCGAAAATGCTGGATCGTTCTATACATATTGTATTCGACGGTTTCATTATTGAAACAATTACAATTACAGTATTGTTAAATGGGGTATAACAAATCGTGTGGAGTTTAATGCTTCGAAGTCCCAATGCTGTCTTTTGTCGTTGAAGCAAATTGTACACCTAATGCCTTTGTCCTTGAATGGCACTTCCATCGAAGAAGCCGATAAGCTATCAGTACTCAGTATGTGTCTCAACGATGATCTTCCTTGCAATAACCACATTCTCGAGAATGCTAAAAACGCTGTTAAATGCTTATAATTTCTATATCGGTGTAATCAATTTTCAACCCCTTCTGATCTGGCTACAATTTATTAGGCATGAAAACGTCCTAAACTCGAGCGTAAATTATATGCTTTGGGCAGGTGCAGGCCAAACTTTTACTCCAGTATTACTCACATCTTTGGGCAGGTGCTTCATTTATTGCAAAGAATTGAGAACATAGCGTTAACACTCATAGTCAATTCGGTTTGACGTATGTGAATAAAAATAAATTTGAAATCTGGATCACGAATTACATGATCCTATAAAAGAGATTATAGTAAATATGTATTACTAATTTTTTGAAAATTCTGCTTTCTACCTTAAGCTCTTCTGACTTAAAGTATTTTATTGATTTTTAGAAGACATGAAATTTTGAGATATAAAAAGCTTCATTTATTTTGAAAAGGTAATGTTATTTTTGGTCCCAGACATATGGAAAAAATTACCTAGTCGTTTAGGCTACCAGCCAAACAAAAACAGACAAGCAGATTTTTAAAGCCCGGACTTTTAAATTACCTTTTAAACTTCAAATGTATCTAATCCAAATCTCTAGATCGATTTTTTTTTGCCATGTAAATCATAACAAAGTAAAACATCTTCACTGAATTTATAATGTTTGATTGAATTTAGTAAAAGTCACAACCCAACCGAAAATAATGCAATGCTCCCAGATGCATCCAACAATTATGGCATAAATATATTAAGCCAATTATGGTAATGATATCATTTGCGCTGGGTGGTGTATGCAGTGTACTCCACGACTATAATTAGGTTTCAATTCACTAAATTTTCACAGACTGCTCTAGCTTTTGCTCTTGCTGCTTCTCGACGTAAATTGAGGAAAATTGATTTTTCCAAAGCTAAACTACATACAACTTAAGGCATTCGTATTCGTAGTCGTATATTTTGAGGGAGCTAATAGGAAATTGCTTAGGGTGTTCATCTGTTTTATCGTGACCTTGAACGAAACAGTTTTGCAATAATAGGGTTCAGGGCCGGATCTACCTAAGGGCTGTATGGGCTGCAGCCCAGGGCCCCGAGGTCACAAGGGGCCCCCAGACCCCGTTGAAAACAATAGGCGTTAATTTGAATTTAAAAAAAATTAAAATTAAAAAACCTACTATAAGGTTGGCAATGGCAACCCTGAGATCAATCTACTAATGTATAGTCCCCGGCAAGCTAGATGGCAATATTTTAGAGAGAGAGAGTAAATTCGCGCGTCGCTTTTACCTGGAAAAAGCGTTACTACCAAAGAACTGTCAAAGAAGTAACTACCAAGCCATTTCCTTCTTTCGTGGCATAGTGACGGGCAATGAGAGAGAAAGTGTGATGTGTCTTCATAAACCTCTTCATCACCATATCCTCTACATAGGTCATCTGTACTTAGTTTCATTTTAAATTTATGATATTTTAGTAAATTATGTCCGGTGATTATGCTCGTAAGAGAGCGAAGGGACTTCTTACTAAGTTGCATAATTTTGTCAGTCCTCTGCTTGTTAAAGCAAGGCCATACTTTCCTAGTGGTATCACAGGTGTCAAGTAGACTCCACCTTTCATTGGATTTCTTTAGGATTAAATCTGAAATTTTCTGTTTAATGTCGCAGAATGGGATACTTACCATCTGTCTTGCCAACTCATCATTTTCATTACCTGGTATGCCGCTGTGCCCCGGTACCCAGCAGAGTCTAATATTGTGCTGCGTGCCAAGAACCTTATAAGCTCTTCGCGACAGCAAGAGACAAGCTTCGATTTAATCACAGTGGTAGAAATCGCTTTTATTGCCGCTTGGCTGTCAATGTAAAAGGTGATATTAGCCTGTGGTATCGCCATCATTAATACCTGTCTAGCAGCTGTTGTTTAGCTCAAGAGGTTCTGAGAAAAAGCCTGCACCAACATCTGTGTCCATTTTGGAGCCATCAGTATAGATTGCTATTGCTGATTCACTGGCGTAGGGTTAGTTGTTCAGCCATTCTTCTCTTGGAAAGGCAGTTTGGAATGGTTTATAAAAGTCAAGTTCGGGTGTTGTATAATCTGTAATGATACTATCACCCAAATATTTTTGAAGAATTTGAGCATGTCCTATTGCACTGTTTTTCCAGGTATTAGTCTGGCTTAGCCTTAAGGCGCTATATGCTGCGGATTCTTGTACAAAAAGGTCTAGGGGTATCAAGTTGAATATCGCCTCTAACCCTGCTGTTGGTGTGGATCTCATGGTACCTATAATTCCAATGCACGCAAGTCTCTGTACTTTTGTCCGAGTTTTGAGGTTCGTGCCTTTTTTCCGTTGCATTCCACCATACCAAATTACCATAAGTTAGTATTGGTCTGATTATCGCCAAATACATCCACCTGATTATTTTTGGGCTAGATCCCCAGGATTTCCCAAAGATTCTGTTACAGGAGTAGAATGCAATCATTCCTTTTTTTGCTCTTTCCTTAGTGTTAAGACTCCAGTTTAATTTCCTATCTAGAATCACACCAAGATACTTTGCATGATCTGAAATCTTCAGTGGGGTGCCTTCAATTGAAGTATTTTCCTCTTATTTGTAAAAAGGACTTATTCTGTTTTTGACGGGTTAACCATCAAGCCGCACTTTCTAGTCCATCTACTAACCTTAGAAAGGGGTATTTGATCTGTTCGCTGATAGTGGGTAAGAATTTACCTGTCGCTAATAACGCAAGATCATCTGCATAGGCTACTACCTTTTTATCTACTCTTACGAGGGACTTCCCGCCGCGCTGCTTAACGTAACACTTGACGTGATTTTGTTTTTTCTTCCGCACTTCTGTTCTCGTCATCAAGTGACAAACTGACTGTGTTAATTGTTAGTACTGTGTTTAATGAGTCAGTTTACTAATGAGTAAGTGATAACTTAAAAGTTATGTCTAAATAAGTAACATTTGTTTATTAATACAAGATTTCTTGCTTTTATTTGGTAAGTAAAAATATTTATAAATCATGTTTTTCTTCTTTATGGTATTTTTAGGGTTCTGTACAAAAAAATGAAAAACGAAACCCTTACATGATCACTCGTGCGCCCGTCTGTCTGTCACAGCTAATTTGCTCCGAAACAACTGGACCAAATTAGGTGAAATTTGATAGGATGGTGTAATTATGAGCAAAAAAAACAGTTGTGCAAAGTATGTTTTTTAATCAGAGTCATTTTAATAAGGTTTGCTAATGGCACTGTATCATATATCAATAGAAAGAGACATATAGCAAAAAATTCAAATTTTTAATGGATTTGCAAAACAAAAATATCGAAAACATAGATTTGGAAAGTGCGCTTCATACTATTGATTATTATCCAGAAGACGTAGACGAGCATTTAGTGAATGAGTGCATTCAATTGAAATCGTACTTACTCCAATCTAAGCCAGAATCGTACACCTCTTCCAGTGACATTTTTAAGCTCATGTATGAAAATAAACTTATTAACGTGTTCCCTAACTGCTATACCATTTTAAAGAGTTTTTTAACTTTGTCAATTACTAGCTGTGAAGCAGAGCGCTCTTTCTCCAAGATGTCCAATGTAGAAAATAAATACAGGACAACAATGTCGAACCATCGACTAAATAATTTATCACTTCTTTCGATAAATTGTGATCTAACAAAACACTGCAATGTGATGACCAAATTAAGGAATTTGCATCACAGAAATGCAGAAAGATTGATTTATAAATTATAATTTATATAACATGTCATACACATAATCTGTCAATTTCATTAACTAATTCATAATAAATAAATAAAACCTTTTTATTGTTTTTTTATATTCTTATATACATATATCACTATTTCGTTTTCACTCTCAGCCAAAGGTTGCCTGGAAGAGATTGCTACCATAGTAATAAGGTCGCCGTTTGCACAACTAATACTTGCGTAGATTTAAGTCACATTTATGTTTTTTTTTGTGCAATAAAGAATATATAATAATAATATATCACTATAGACACAGTTTTTTGACATGGCTATTTGTTGAGTATTTAGGTGGGCCACTAAATAGTTTCAGCCCAGGGCCCCACAAATTCACGATCCGCCTCTGATAGGGTTGCAATATGGAAAGCCATCGTATAAAACGGAAAAATGAAAACTTTACACAGGAGTCTGCGTCTGGTGGTGGGCGAATGGTGGTGGTTGAGCGGAAAACACTAACACAAACACGGGGTATGTATACCTATTTACAGAATGCAATTCGGACGAACTCTAAATGAGTTATTTCTTAGCTGTGAATGGTGATGAAGATAAATTTTGAAAAGAAATTTCTTAACATGAAATGAATTTTTATTTGAAGCCAGTCTATGATTGCATAGGTCACAAATTTTAAATTCATAAAATAAACGCTCCATCTCATGGTTAATAAAAGTGAAAATTTATTTTTCGTAGAAAAAGATTTCCTTTAAAAAATTATTATTTATCATCAATTCATTTTCAGAGCTTCGGTTGTGCATCACAGCCGCGTAGAATACCTATTAGCTGACAGGAATTTGTAGAACTGAAAAAGACAGTGGGACTTAAAATAGAGGAATCACCTACCTTCTCAAAGGTCAGAGCTGTTGTCCACACCATATTGCGAAATGCTTCCTCATGTCAAATGAAACTGCTTTTGGCCATTTATAGCAGAAAGAGGTTGGAAAATAAAGGTTAAAGGTTTTTATGTTCTGTTGACGTCTATTTTAAGCATAACAATCTGTCCCAAATAATAGACACCTTCCATTAAAATTAGTGCTTATGTTGGCGATATGACAATATAAATTTATATTAGCAGTTACTTTCTCTGGTGCAACTAGAGAAAAATTTTCAAATGCAGAAAATTCAATCTTAAAAATCTTGTGTGGAAGATGGTCCAATGAATTAAAAGTACAAGGAAAAGGTTTACTAAGGCAAAAAAGCCAATTATTTTTATTTATTTTGATTCCAAACGGAAACTTTATTTACGTTAAGTAAATAAAATAAAATGCACGACTTGCTCCTATGTAATAGACTAGGAATTTTAAAAGCGAATGTTATGAGAGAAAACTGTTCATTAGGATACAATTAATTTTTAAATTCTTTTAGTAGTAAGAGACAAAAACAGAATGATATGCAAATATGAATTTATGCAAGAACAAAAATTATAAGTCCTTGTAGTGGTTTCTTTAAAAGGAGCTTTTATATACAAACTTTTTAAAAGCTCTTTAAGAAAAAAATTTGGTACGCCAATTTGAAGTTTTTATTATTGTTCGAACAAAAATTAAATGTACGAAAAGAAATATTGACCCGTTTCGGAGATATCGAATTTTCAAAAAAAAAAGAAAAAAATAGATTTTTTTTTTTCAAAAATTCAAAAAATATTTATTTTAAAGTTTTGAAATGCAATGTGTTTTAGACTTTTTAGAAGCTTCTCTATAAAAATTTCATTTTCATTAAGATCCGTTATGTGGATAATGAGAAATTCAAAATTCAAAAAAATGGTTCTATGGTATGTACAAGCTGTAATATTTTAATTTCAAAATTTTTTTTATTAAATTAAAGATCGTAAATATTAAATGAAAGAAAAAAAAATTTATCGAAATTCTAGGTGCCGTTTTCGAGAAAAATATGATTTTTGAAAACCATTTTTTTTAATTTTTTAGCATTTGTATGGTAGGTACCTTTATTTTTAGGTAAAATAAAAATTTTTTCTCACATTTTGTAGATTATATTGAGAAACTTTTATTTATCGAGTTTAAAAAAAAATCTAGTAAGGGCTTTTCGAAATATTGAGTTTTGAAAAAAAAATTTTATATTTATGTTTTTGGGGAGCTTTAGCAAAAAAAAAATGATCAAAATCGGTTGAACTGTTTTTGAGAAAATCAAAAACAAAAAAAAATGGTTCCATGGGGGTTACCCTCAATAACCATTTTTCGTAAAATTTTTTTCAACCATTACCTAGCTTTAATTAAATGAAATTTTTGTGTGTTTTTATTTTTAAAATCTGTCGAACAGTTTTTGAGAAAAAAGAATGTTTATAAAATTTCGAAAAAAATCATATGGCAGGTAACGTTATTTTTGGTCTTAAAAAAAAAACAAAAAACGTGTGGGGGAAAAAATTAAAGATGATATCTACCAAGTTTAAAGAAAATCGGCCCAGCCGTTTAGCCTGTAGTCGAACAGACAGACAGACAGAATCGCGAGACCCACTTTTTTAGTCTTCGCTATCATCGTAATGTCAATTTTGATCGAAATCTCGAGTTCGATTTTTTTTACGAATGCATAACTTGCCTTATAGTACCTACACTGCCGCTCATCTGAATAGGTTCACTGTTTTTCGTAACTTACTGTAAGACTCCCTGCATATATATGGCAATGACACGTCTGTGTTATGTATGTAATGAAAGAGCATTATTTTGCCTTTAGTTTGGGAGAAAAAAATTTCTCTTTAAGCGTACCGTTATTCTCACACGCTTGCTAAACTTAATTCATTAAGAAAAACTAACGTTTTTTTTGGCTGATCTGAATGGGTTCAAAAGAAAAAAATCATTTTTAATTGATGTGCGCGGGTGATGTGTACTGAAAGTTAAGTTTTTTGGTAAATCGAATTGTTTTAAACCATTTAACAAGGAAAATGGAAAATGTAATCGGTAAATATTTGCGGAACATCGGAAACTACGGGAAAAATATAAAAGTTCGAACTTAAAATGCCAAATTAATGACCAATAGACCCGCAATCATAACAGTTGCTTCTAATTCGCATGATTTCGCGTCAAAAATTAGACTCAAAACTAGTGTTAAGTGTAGTTTGTCGACGGTGGAACGCGGTATTAAGAGTCCTAAAGATTTAAAAAGGAAAAAAATACCGAAAAAAACACGTTTAAAGGAAAAACGAAGAGAAAATCGTCTCCAATTTTGCAAAAAATACATGTCGTAAAAATCGCAGTGGAGGCGAGTTATATTTTCAGATGAAAAAAATACAACTTAGAGGGGCCAGATGGCTACAACTATTACTTTCATGACCTTCGTAAAGAAGAAGATTATATAAGCCGTCTGCATAGCTGTGAAGGCAGTGTCATGGTGTGGGGAGCAATTTCATATTATGGAACTTTTGAGCTGCAATTTCTTACATCGCGAATCAATGTCCTTGTGTACAAAGGTGTGCTGGAAAAGGTCTTCCCACAAATCTCTAACCTTTTAGAACCAATACCATTGCCATTCCAGCATCATAATGCCCCTATCCATACAGCGAGGTCGGTAAAACAATGGATCGAGAAGCAAAATGTAGAGGTGTTGGTATGGCCTCCATACTCACCTGACCTTAACATAATTGAAAATGTTTGGAGACTTCTTTCCCGTAAGGTGTATGAGTCGGAGAGACAATATGCAGACAAGTTGTCCTTAATCGAGGGAATTAAGAAAGGTTGGGCAGAGATTTCGCTGCAATATCTAGAAAAACTGCATGACTCTATTCCAAATCCAATTTTCGAAACAATTTTTAAAAAAAGTGGCAATACACATAATTAATATAAATTATTATGTCCCTACCTATTTAAAGGGCAAAATAAATCATTTTATACAGTTATTTTTCTTTTTTCTTCCATTTTTTGCTTTTGAACCTATTCAGATGAGCCAAAAAAAACGTTAATTTTTCTTAATGAATTAAGTTTAGCTAGCGTGTGAGAATAACGGTAAGCTTAAAGAGAAACTTTTTCTCCCAAACTAAGGGCAAAATAATGCTCTTTCATTACATACATAACACAGACCTGTCGTTGCCATATATACGCAGAGTGTCTTACAGTAAGTTACGAAAAACAGTGAACCCATTCAGATGAGCGGCAGTGTATAAGTCGCAAGTAAAAATTGCATAATAACGAACAATTTTAAAGAATTAATAAAAACAAAAGTCTCTTCAAGGCGTTATATCAAAAAATTGTTTTTTTTTCAGCTTTTCCAACTGTATTTAACCGTTCTTGATATATCCCTCCATTGTCAGTTTTTTCGATTTCTTTTTTAAAAAGCAAAACTCCACGAAACTCTTGAAAAATTATACCAGTAAAATATGTAACGTTCACAGAGTTACTTAAAATTTTAGAAATGATTACTGGACAAAATCGAATTAATTTTGTCTCTAAACCGAAAATGTTAGAGTATCTTCCAGATGGAAGTATAATACCTTTTTTTAAATTTATAATTGCGTAGCAAAACTTATTTTCTTATCTACAAATACATTCATTAGTATACACTAAGCACATATCTTTTTCCCAGTGAGACTCCTTTTGGTACATTTTGGCTTGTGGGAACCGTCTGGAATATCTCTCTGAAGCGTCCAACAGTAGTCTGCCATCATTGAGACGCTCCATCTTCCCTGGTAAATGAGCAAAGAAGCATAAGACCAGTCAATGAAGATCCAGTCCCACTACCCAGTACTGAAGAGATTAAGAAAGCCATACACAAGCTCAAGAATAACAAATCCGCAGGCTCGGATGGCCTACCTGCGGAACTCTTTAAGTATGGAGGAGATGTCCTGATAGGGTGCATGCATCAGCTCATCAACCAAGTGTGGGAGGAGGAAAGCATGCCCGACGACTGGTCAAATAGCTCCATGTGCCCAATCTACAAAAAAGGCGATCCTATGTCCTGCAAAAACTACAGGGGCATATCCCTGCTTAATGTTGCCTACAAGATCCTATCCACCGTACTATGTGAGCGTCTAAAACCTTTCTGCAACACTATAATCGGCACGTACCAGTGTGGCTTCAGGCCCGGCAGATCAACGATAGACCAAATCTTCACATTGAGGCAAATCCTGGAAAAGACCAACGAATTTCAAGTCGAGACCCACCATCTTTTCATCGACTTTAAAGCCGCATATGATAGCATAAGTCGCCAAGAGCTTCTATTGGCAATGTCGGAACTCGGGATCCCGAAAAAACTGATCCAGCTATGCCGCATGACGTTACAAAATACGCGGTGCAACATGCAAATGGGTAACATCTCATCCGAGCTATTCCAAACGTGCACAGGGTTCAGACAAGGGGATGCGCTATCATGTGATTTCTTCAACCTAGTCCTGGAGCAGATAGTGCGCAAGAGTGGTGTTAACCTCGAAGGCACTATTTTCAACAGGTCTTCCCAACTGCTTGGATATGCGGACGACATCGATATCATCGGCCGCTCCAAGCGTGATGTGCTAGAAGCGTTCACAGCTATTGATGAACAGGCGAAACGCGTTGGTCTTGAAGTTAATGAAGACAAAACAAAGCATATGCTATCAACAAACAAAGCCGCATCTGTCCATCGCCTAGGACAAAACGTCACTGTTGGTAGCAGTAATTTCGAGGTAGTCAAGGAGTTCACCTACCTCGGAACGAACATCAATCCCACGAATGACACCTTAGTGGAAATTCGACGAAGAATTACCCTAGCAAACCGCAGCTACTTCGGTTTGGCCAAACAAATGGGTTCAAAACTCCTTTCTCGAAAGACAAAGTGCACGCTATACAAAACGCTAATTTTACCAGTTCTACTCTACGGCACGGCGCCGAGTGCTGGACGATAAGTAAAAAAGGGGAATTGATACTGGGCACTTTCGAGAGAAAAATTCTTCGGCGGATATTTGGTCCTATATGCGAAGAGGGCGAATGGAGGAGAAGATTCAATCGTGAATTATACGAGCTGTACCAAGATGTGGATGTAGTCCAAAAAGCCAAAACACGTCGACTACACTGGCTCGGTCACATCGAGCGAATGGACAACAACGCTCCAGCCAAGAAAATCTTCGAATCCAAGCCCCCAGGTTCGAGACGACGAGGAAGATCGAACCTCCGCTACAGGGACCAGGCGGTTATAGACGCAAGAGCGCTTGGTCCCGACGACTGGAGGGAGCTCGCGAGGGATCGCAACCGATGGAAGACCGCAATGACTCAGGCAGAGACCCTCCATGGATCGGGAGCCGGTTAAGTAAGTAGTATCTTCCCTGGTATCGTTTTTCCATCTCCTTATTATCTTGGTGAAATCGTTCACCTTGCTCTTCATCACTGACATGTCCTAATTATCTGGAAAGTAGTTGAGGTGGGGATGAAAACGATTTGTTTGTAGTTGGTGTCTTTGTTATTGCCTAAAAATTTCTCTATGACCTCTTCAAAGGCAGTCCACCCTTCTTTTTGAGGATCCGTCATCGTTGTGGTGAATTGTGGATCAGCCACAAGTCGTCTAATATCTGGTCCAACGAAAACACCTTCCTTCAACTTTGGCTCCGAGAGGCCTGGAAACTTTGATATTAAGTATTTGAAGCAATTTCCATCTCTTGGAAGTGACTTTACAAATTGCTTCATCAATCCCAGCTATATGTGAAGCGTTGGTAGAAGAACTTTATGAGGAGGCACCAAGGTTAGGACGTTCTATTCGACAACTTTAGGCTCCCTCGGAGGCCAACACTTTTTGGTCCAGTGATTTGCTCGGTCTCTACTATCCCATAGACACAAAAAGCAAGGGAATTTGGTTAACCCAGCAACATGCCCAAGATTTTGAAATCACCGCACACTTGCCAACCGTGGTTTTTATATTTTACTTTTGGGAAGATTTAAGTCTCTTACCAAATCATTTAGCTCGCCCGGGGAAAACAATTTCGGACTGCTGCCATCTTCAAATTCAAAACTTGGCTTGTCATCTGGTTCAGATACAGCACCATCTTAATCTGAACTTGGAATCTCTTCCAAGGACGAATAGCTGATTGCAGATTTGGATATGAAATTGACTGCTTCCGTTTTGAATTAAGTATATCCTTTCACATTACACGAAGAAAAGTAACAATCATCACTATGGTTCCTTTGCTCGCGCCATACCATAGGAATCGCATATGGGAAGGCTTTGTTCTTGCTCTTAAACCAATTTCGAAGGTCTTCAATACATCGTTTGCAGACTTTTTGAGGTGCCCAAACTTTATCCTGATCTCCAAGTTTCAAGCCAAGTACGCGAAGTATACTGGTTTTCCGTAATACCATATATTCGCCACAAGTATAACAGAAACTGTCAGACGAATTCACACACTTCCGCAAAGACGACATTGCACTACAGTCATCGGCATAATTATTTTGACAGTACTGTGAACAGTCCTCTGAGTGAAAAATTGGTAACGGTAAATGTCATGTTGTTATGGCTTGTTAATGAGTTGAAATATATAACATTTCTATTTTATTGACAGTATAATCTAAATCATTTGAAGCATGTCTTTCGAGAGTACGCACCAATTTGTACTAACAGTGTTGGTTTTTTATAGGCATAAGTATTTTGACTAGAAGTCTAGGTTGAATTTGGTAAGATTTTTTTGTGTTTTTTTTTTTATAAAAATTTTATGATTTCATTTATTTTGAACTTCTCTTAAAAGAATATGGGTAAAAAACTAGAGCAACTAGTAAGGTATAACAGTGGTGAAAAGATAAAACAAATTTGTGCGGAGTTTAATTTACCAAGGCAAACAGTGCATTACCAGATAAACAAACATAAAAAAACAAAATCTGTGCAAAATTTGAGGCGTACAGGAAGAAAAAGAAAAACTACACCAAAAGATGATAGAAAGCTTCTGCGTGAATTTGTTAAGAACCCAGCACAACACCAAAAGCTCTGGAGTTGCAAATGAAGAGATATACCCAAAATCCCGGCAGTGAAAAAACAATACGTATGCGTCTTGTTGAATCCAATTTTGGAACGTATTCCGTAAGAAAAATACCCTATATTGCCTCTAGGAACAAGGAAAAACGTTTACAAGTTCATTTGAGTTTCATGGCTCCCATAAAAGAAAATTTGTTCGATTGCCAAAAGAACAACGTAAGAAAAAAGTTCCAGTTTTGCAAACAGTGATTCACGGTGGAGGTTCAGTTATGTTTTGGGGTTGTGTATCTTCAAGTGGTCAGGGAAACTTAGTCCCAATTGATGGAACAATGAACCAACATAAGTATTTGACCGTATTGAATGAGTACGCATTTCCAGCTGGTGACAGACTTATTGGGGAGTCGTTCATTTTTCAGCAGGATAATGCGCCATGCCACAAGAGCCGAATGATAACTAACTTTTTGCGGGACATCCAAGTAGAAACACTTGACTGGCCACCACAAAGTCCTGATTTAAATATCATCGAGAATGTGTGGGCGTATGTAAAGGGAAAAAGGAGTTTTTCTTTGAACCGAACCAGAGAAGACACGATTTTGGAAGTAAGAAGGCTTTGGGAGGAAGTTGCTGTAGAAATGCCAAAACGTCTGCAAAAAGTTATAGCAGCTAATTTTTATTTTGTAAAGATATTTTTTTAGTAAGCAAAAAATGAATTGTCAAAATAATTATGCCTTTAGGCAAAGTGAATTTTTTGTGTTATTTAAAAATTCAATAAATTATCCAAGGAAAAAAAACCTAAATATTTTTAAAAATTGACCTAACAACAATCTCCCATTTTCAATTTCATTGATTTATATCTGAAACTCGAAATATATAAATTTTTCATTTGTCAAAATAATTATGCCTATGACTGTATATTGAACCGAGATCTAAAAAACAATGACGAGTTAATAGGTAATTGTACTGCGCCACTTTCTACACTATCAGAGCGCGCACGTTCAGGTTACATTTACATGTATATGTTTGTTAATTAAGATCAAACACGACGTTCTTTATTTAGAAAGAAATTATAGTTATGGACTTTATACATTTAAAAATAGTAATCAAAACTAAAATTGTAGCTATTATTTATGACTTTAAGTTAGCCCAAAAAACACCTTTTTTATAACAAAATTTTGCGTTTTGCCAAATAACCTGACGTTCTGGAATTTTTTGAGTATTTTTTTAGTTTTCAAAACACCTAAATACATAGAAATCAGTTGAAAACATCCAGACATCATTTTTGTTGCAGACCTGTGAATTGATATTTGAAAAATGTCGAATATTTATTAAGACTACATAAGCATTCCCCAGCTGGTACTTTTGTTTGCAATCTCAATGAGGGCAACTCAAGAGTAACAGTCTTTATCAGCGTGCGTTTTATGTTCCAGATTGATTTTATTTGGTTACGAATTTTGTGTCAACGAAATTTGTCGGTTGGTATATGATAGTCTTTGAAAGTGGTCTATATAACAACAGACTTAGACTTATTGATTTACCTAGTCTCGAGAACAGACGTTCCTATTTATGTTTCGTTTCCATTGTAAAATTAATCAACGGTAACATAGACTGTTTGCCCCTTCTGTCTCGTATTAATTTTAATATTCTACAAAGAACTTTGAGGAACATACCGGAGAGTATACTTATTTCAAACTATCGTACCAATTATGAAAAATTTTCTCCATTAAATAAGATGTTTAAACTATTTAATATTTACTATTTATTCAAAAGTTATTGAAAGAAAACATAAACCTGGAATATAAAACGCACCCTGTACAGTGTACATACATACATATCTGACTTATTCAAGATGATGAGTCAGATAAGGGAAAATCCTGCTTCTCCAGTTTATAAATAAATTCATTACAGGTCATGACGGCTCATAGAGAGGCTTTACCTAGTGACTTACAACTCTCGTGCGTGTTTAGGAGAAATGGAGAGGATCTACAATTTCAAGGCGCTTCCGAACGGCTACTGAGTAGCACTTCTCATTACAAGGGATACTCTTGGAGGATTTGTCAGTTCCTCACAAGAGGTAGTACATCCCTGAGAAACTTTTTTGCAGCGAGTGAAAAGCCAACCCAAGACCTTCTGCATGACAGTCCAACGTACTAAGCTATGTATGCTGCTTTACTACTTCTTTTCCAGCCTACTCCACACTAAAAAAAAAGCACTATTTAAAATATGTCTTTGAGGAACCGGATGGTTTAGTGTGGAAGGAGATACCTAAGCTCATTCGATTTTCTTTTCATATCGTTTCAATTACATTATATACATCAATTCAATCAATCAATTTTGTTTTATTGAACATACTATTTACAATTTGGCTTACAACTAATAAGATACTACATACATATGCATGAAAATTTACATTTGTTGGCTCATAGGGGGCCTAACTATATACAGTGACTTAAGTTTAATTATTTTTATATAAAATTTACATGACAAAAAAAAAAAATTAAATTTAAAATGTTGGTTGACTGTATTGTCCTCAGGGTGTTCATTCCTGGTTGTCAGTGGATATTATATACATCTTGGGGAACTCAATAGATCCATTGAGATCTAAAGTTATATGGAATACAAACAGGTCAGAATCAGTTCATCAAAATCTTGTCACTGTGAAAAATGTTTGTGAAAAAATTCTGTTTCATTAGTAGTTTTGAATAGCTGAGTACAAACATTCTTTTTAGATTCCAATCGAATTTTATTTTAGATAAAGGGCAATCAAAACTGTGATCTACATGTGAAAAAAATTATCAATCGCCGCGCCGATCAAAACCGTTATCGTTATTCCGACAATTTTGAATTTCTTGTAAAATTTTGTCCATTTTTACTCTCTTACTTCATACCCAGTTAGAAAAGCAGAAAAATGCTTAAAACTTCTTATATTATTTAATTGTTGATGCTTCATAATTTCACATTAATTAATTGGGAAAATTTAATTTTTACCATTCAATTTTTGTCTGCATTGTTTCTGGTTTGGTATAGGTACCAGGGTTCGAACCTTGTTCCGTTCGGAGCAAATTTGCTCCACTTTTGAAGGAAACAAAAAATCTACTCCAACGCTCCGATTTTTTGAGATTTACTCCACTTTTTCCACACAGACAAATTGTCTAACTTATATACAAATATGACATTGTTGAAATAAACTATTAAACCTTTGTTAAAAATTCTTTCTGAATTTATGATTTGTTTATTTTCAGAAAACAATTTTTGAAAATAGTACTTAGTTTTCCAATGAAACCTTTGATTTATTTTTCTTTTTTGCTATAATACTATTTTTTTATGTTCATATGTATATTTTAATTTTCCTGAAAAGGAAAGATTTTCTTTTTGTTTCAAATTTACATACTCCGGAAATCTGGCATTTGCTCCACTTTTTTTTCAAATTCGCTCCGAAATTTCATGACTAAGGTTCGAACCCTGGCAGGTACCTTGATCAAAGGGCACGGTAGTGTCCAGCCAAGTTCTGGCACTACACCCTTTTTACAGGAACAAACTCCAGCGACTTTACCCCTCCCTATCTTCAGTACCAATGAAGTCAGAAAGTTGAAATTTTGAATATATGCTAAGCTAGTCAGGCACAGGCGCCTCACCAAATTTCAATTTTCTAGCATTAGCGGTTCCTGAGATATAAAGCCTCGATTTGGTAAAGTAATAGGGCTTAAATCGCATACAAAGAAAAAAATATAAAATTAGAGGTTTTCCATTCAGGGGCGTGGTATCCGCCCACTTTCTGAGAAAATGTTTAATTTATATGGAGCACTTCTGATTGCTGTAATTAAGGTAGGTATGTTAGTGTTAGGTATCTTGCCAGGACAAGAAGAAATAATTGAAACGCAAATCAAAACAACCAATAACAAAAAGAAACTGTACCAAAAGAAATAGGAAGCTATAAACTAAGTTGATTTTAGTATGTAGAGTCCACCCTTCTATCTTTCCGTATCTTTCGAGATTTAGATATGGCAAAATATTAAAATCTTTGCAAAAAGGAGTGAGATCAGACCAAAAACATAAATGTTAAAAAAAGAGCCAAGTTCTTCTATACAAAAACCTTTGTGTAACAAGTCAGCCGTGAAAAGTACTGAGATCTAAAAACTAAAAGTACGCCAAGTTCTTACTTCATGAAGGTTTAATATTTAATGATTACTGACTAAAATTTGATGGGCTTACTTGGCAAGTTTTTTTTTATGCCCAATTCGAAAGGTTTTAAAAACTTGACAAGTGAACCCATCAAATTTTAGTCAGTAAAACATTGAAACATTGTAGCTGTTTCAATATTATTCTACTTTAAATATTAAACCTTCATGAAGTAAGAACTTGGCGTACTTTTAGATCTCAGTACTTTTCACGGCTGACTTATTAGACAAAGGTTTTTGTATAGAAGAACTTGGCTCTTTTTTTTTTAAATTTATGTTTTTGGTCCGATATTAAGTTAGCAAAGAAGCAACGAAGAACAAATAAGGCGACAAATTTCAGTTTTTTTAAGAATTAGTTTATTTATTTATATAACTTACACAGTAAGATAATAGATATCTTATAATCTAGCGACAGTCTATGAATTTACAATTGGAATTACAGTTTCAATTTATTAGAATTATGTTGATAAAATACTAGAAGAATAATAAAGAAAACAAAAAAAAATAAAATAAAATGCACGACTGGGTCGCACGAAATTGCTCCTATGTAATAGACTAGGAATTTTAAAAACGAATGTTATTAGAGAAAACTGTTCATAAGGATCAAATTAATTTCTTAATTTCTTTTAATAGTATGAGACGAAAACAGAATGCTATGCAAATATGAATTTATGCAAAAACAAAAATTATAAGTCGTTTAAGTGGTTTCTTAAAAAAAGCTTTTATTAACAAAATTTTTAAAAGATTTTTAAGAAAAAATTTTGGTACGCCAATTTAAAGTTTTTATTATTTTTCGAATAAAAATTAAATTAAAAAAAAATATTGATCCGTTTCTGAAATATCGAATTTTCAAAAAAAGAAAAAAATAGATTTTTTTTTTTTCAAAAATTCAAAAAATATTTATTTTAAAGTTTTGAAATGCAATGTGTTTTAGAACTTTTAGAAGCTTCTCTATAAAAAATTTCATTAAGAACCGTTATGTGGATAATGAGAAATTCAAAATTCGAAAAAATGGTTCTATTGTAGGTACAAGCTGTAATATCTTAATTTCAATTTTTTTTTACAAATTAAAGATCATAAAAATTAATTGAAAGAAAAAAAAAATTATCAAAATTCTAGGTGCCGTTTTCGAGAAAAATACGATTTTTGAAAACCATTTTTTTAAATTTCTTAACATTCGTATGGTGGGTACCTTTATTTTAAGGTAAAATGAAATTTTTTTTCTCACATCTTGTAGATTATATGAAGAAACTTTTATTTATCAAGTTTAAAAAAAATCTAGCATGGGATTTTCGAAATATTGAGTTTTGAAAAAAAAATTTTGAAGTTTTTTTAAAAATCCAAAAAATTTTTCTTGCAAAATTTGAATACACAATTCTATTTAAATTTTTGAAGAGCCTTCGCAAAAAAAAAATGATCAAAATCGGTGGTACAGTTTTTGATAAACTCAAAAACAAAAAAATGGTTCCATGGGGGGTACCCTCAATAACCATTTTTCGGAACATTTTTTTCAAGTTTCAAGTTTTTTTCAGTACCTATAAGTCGCAAGTAAAAATGTGTACTAAAATAAAAGCGATAATTTATTAGAATATATGCTGTTTGATCTCTGAAAAGTATTATAATAATTTAAAAGGTACAGATACAAGAAAAACAAGAAAGGGGAACGAAAGGCTTAGCTTGAGTTAAAAAGAGAGGATAAGTTAAGTTAGTTGATTTGATTCGAGAAGAATATTTTAAGTTTATTTTGAAATATGTGTAGGTCATCAATATTTCGCAGATGGGTGGGGAGCAAGTTCCAGAGGCGACATGCAGCAATGAAAAATTGCCTTTCGGTGGTCAGACACGAAAAGCGTGGCAGAATTACCGATATTGATCTGTTTGCTACTGACAGTCTAAGTTTTTTGTGGAGATATGTTGGTTGACGTGTTTTTAAGATTTTAAAATATAGTATCATTGTTCGGAATCTCATGAAGGCATCAAACGACATATTAAAGAGGCTCTCCTGCAAATGTGAAACATGATCATACCTTCTTAACCGAAAGATGTATCGAATGGTACTATTAAAGGCAACTTTTAGTTTAGAAGTGGAGTGAATTCCTGTAAATTAATGTGATCATTCCAGGTCAAGGATCTATTGAAGATTACACCTAGATTTTTGTAGGTGTCTACAAATTCTAAGGCGTTATTGTCTAGTTTTACGAAAGGAAAGTATGACAGGTCTAGTTCTTTTCTCGAGATAACCATGCATTTGTATTTTATTGGGTTGAGAATCAGACCATTGCAAGATGCGCAGTTAGATACTCGTATCTTTTCCAGTTCCTAGTTCAAGGTGAAAGCACAGTTGTCAATCAGACCCAAACGACAGCTTTTGTAAATTTGTATGTCATCGGCATAAAAGTGTTTTGATGCTTGATTGATAAAATGAGCCCGATTTCATTGATATACATAGAAAATAAAAGGGGGGAAAAAATTGATCTTTGGGGAACTCCTTGTTGCATCGGAAGAAAATCTGAGAAATCTTCATTTAAGAAAACGGCTTGCTTTCTATCACTCAGAAAAGAGGAAAGTAGTTTAGTAGCTTCTGGAGATATGTTGAATCTTTGACGCAGTTTATTCATCAGTACAGTGCGATTCACCAAGTCGAAAGCTTTTGAAAAATCTACTAAAACTAAGAATGTTACGTTATTTATATCGAGGTCCGCTTTTATACCTTCGACCATTTTTTTCATTAGTGCAGTTATACCGAAAACCTGATTGAATATCGACTAAGAGGTTGTTTTGGGTGATAAATTTGTTCAATTGTTTTTGCATAAGGCGTTCACAGACTTTTGATAAAAAAGGAAGTATAGAAATCGGCCTAAAACCATCACAGAGTGAGTTTTTTGGGGATTGGGATTATTTTAGCAATTTTCTATTGGTGTGGGAAGATCCCAGTGGTAAGAATAGAATTAATAACATGAGTAAAGTATGAAAGAAGAATAGCTTTGATGAAGATAGGATTTAAATCATTAACTCCAATTGCATTGGATTTTATACTAATGCAACTTTCAACTACATCTATGGTGTTCACACAGGCGAAACTGTATCATAACCGGTTTCCGGTGATGGTGAAGGTAGGCTATTGAGAGATACGTGTTCTCTTGGAGATAAAAGATGTATAGACGTAAATTTACGGTTGAGCTCATTTTTCTTCACATCGGATCGAAGATTTGGTCTTTGTTTCCCAAATCCCTAGTTTGCGAAGGTTGTTCCATAATTTTCGACCATCAGATTTCACATCTAGATGGTTGGAGTCGAACTGTAATTTTGAACGTTTTACCTGTTGAACAACTTTATTCCGTAATGTTTTGAACGGTTCATGGAGTTCATAAACACGGAACCGTTTCCAGCGTCGATACGCTGGGTCACGCTGTTTTATTAGATCATTGATCCTACTTGTAAACCATTGTTTATTTTCTCGAGTCCTAGTTTTTGTTTGTAATGGAACGTGTTGATTGAATAATAAATTAAGATTTTCATTTAAAAAATCGACTTGGTCATCTATGCATTAAGAAGATGTTATATCATGCTATCGCGCTTATATCATTTTCAAAGGATATCTATTCTATTTACAGTATTGTGTAAATTAATTGGGACAAACAAATTTTCAAATGAACTTGGTAGTAGGCTTTGATTTTTGCGTTAACTTTTTGATTATTTTGGTATGCGCTCCCTGACTTGGAGACAGCTGGAGTACATGTGGATTCATCAACTGTTCGAAGGCGTCTTCTTGAAGTGGGCCGAAAGGATCGAAGACCATTAAAGAAACAGCTTTTGACAGACGCTATGCGCAAAAAGAGATTAATATGGGCCAAAATGCATAAGGATTGGACTCTAGAGGACTGGAAAAAAGTAATTTTCTCGGGCGAGAGCCATTTCTAGGTCCAAGAATACAGGGTAAGTGTAGTGAGGAAAAGTGGCAAAGAAAAACTGCGACCTGGACAAATCGTTCGAACCCCTAAACACCCGCCAAAGGTTATGTTTTGGGGTTGTTTCAGTCTGAGGGTCCTAGAAGCTTAAAGCCCATCGAAGGCATGATGAACAGCGCCAAGTACGCGGATGTCCTCACGCATATGCTCCTTCCTACTATCCAAAGAGGAACTTCGATACAGGAAACCATTTTTCAGCAAGATCTTGCTCCGCGTCACACGTCCAAGAAAATGAAGCAATTCTTCGCGGAGAAAAATATTAAGGTGCTGGTGCTGGAGTGTCCTGGCAACTCTACTGATCTCAAACCAATTGAGAATATATGGGCTATTGTTAAAGTGAGGCTCAGGAAAAAAGACTGTATGACTAAAAACAAACTAATTTCAGCAATTATTGAGGTATGGTTCCACGACCAACATATGAAAAATATATGCGAGAAGTTAATTTCTTCAATGCCGAAGAGAGTTAAAGAACTCATAGATGCTCATATTTATATACTTATTTATAAACATTATTCAAAATAAATGAAAAAAAATGCTCAAAAATCTGCTTGTCCCAATTAATTTGCACAAGACTGTATGTTTTTAAAATCTCTGAACTCTCTTTAGAATTTCCTAGGTTTTTACTCGTATTAAAATCATAGTTCAGGAAAATAAGATCGTGTCTGGAGAAAACTGGAGCTTCGAGTTGGTCGTACCTATAAAATGAATTCTTTATTTTCTTTTGATATTTCTTAAATATTTTAAATACCTACATACGTAAATATACATCCCACCTGTCACAACAATACTAACTTTATCAACAAAAATGTGAAAAAGCTTTTTTTCTCAGTAAAGCTGAAAGTTTATTCATAAACTGAACCATCTAAAGTTAATAAACCATACTTAAGTAAAAGTTCTTTCCGTTAATTTACATACAATTAACAAACACAAAATAATTTTTCTCAAAGCTCTCTTGTGTCATTTACATGATATACCTACTACCCGCTTATAACCGTCTGTTAATGTCAATAATAATAGGAATTTCAAAATAACACTCATGTTTTTTTTTTTTCTTTCTTTTTTTTATAAAAAATATCATGGATTAAAAACCAGCTTTTTCGATTATTCTTCTACTTACGACAACGACAAACATTGTAGTTCCCTGCTTCGAAAGAAAAAGCATCAAAAAGCTCTAGAAACTATCTCATCCCCTTTTTTCTCTCAACATATACCTACATATGTATGTGTGAATTTGAAAAATTATTTGTACATAGGTACAAGAACACACAGTCACGTGTACAGACACAATGTCTCCCCATCCCAACCGAACAGTGTGTACCCAAAGTACATGACTCGTTGAGTGAAAAATCCTTGTAGAAAATTTTCAAGTTCACTGTCAAGGTCGCTTTTAGTCAGCATGCGCTCGCCCCGCAATGCAGAAACACAAGGCAAAAGCAAATAAATGTACAAATATACGAATAGATAGAAAGATACACACAACACATACAAGAAAGTTGAAAAGAGAAACTGAGTGTATTTTGTGCTTTTTTTATTTATTTATATTATTTTTGTGCATTGTTTTTATTTTTCATTATACCTACCTTCATTTTATATCTTCGTACTTTTTAAGCCCAGCGGCCACCGATAGCAGCGCACTTGTTTTCATTTTCATTGTTTAATCGTTTATGGGGCGGTTTTGTATATATGTGTGCGTTTGTATTTGGAGAGTAAAATTTAGGTATTCGTATTAGGGATATTTCTAAATCGATAGTGTATCTCTTTATATTGAATACACATACCTATTATCTATACCTCATTAACATTTATTTTTGTATTTAAGTTGAACTCGACGAATAAAAATTGTATCTCATACCTACATTATGTAGAAGTAAAAACAAACAATGCTTAGTCATGTTTTGTAATAGGTGTTCCCCTTTCATCTTTTACGAACGAAAAAAGCAATAATGTATTTCAAACCGTCATTTTTATAAATAGTACAGTATCTTACGGATATAAGAAACAGTTATGTCAGAAAATTTACCAAAAATATTTAGATTCGACAAATATTTTATGCTGCTAGACTGACCAACGATAAAAGCTTATTTTCTCTAAAACGTCTCGCTTTTAGTTAGCTCGAAAAACATTAGGTACCTATACCTATTTGGAGGTATTTTACTTGAATCGGATAAATGGTTCTCTTAAAAATTGAACTTCATTGTTCAAGTACATATCATCATTGCAGTTAGCGGTAGATAAAACACATTTAATCCACTTTAAAAAAAAATATAGGTATTTAATCAAATAACTAAATCTAAGTTCCATTAAATAGATACACTGATATTTTATTTAATAGATAAAATATGTAAAAAATTCTGTTTTACAAAACGTGGTTTTATCACAGCTTGTACAGAGATATGATAATTTAAATATATACTCGTATCTTACTTAAAAATTAAATTTAATTGAAAGAAAACTATATAGACTCATCAGTTGATGACTTTGGCAATACGCAATTTTTGTTTAATTCAGTTCATCTTACATCGATTTTTTGACAAAAATCCAATGTGAACTATACCCAACCAAGATTAAAATCAAAATCTTCCAACTTTAATGAGATTTTGCCCGTGGCCTGGCATTGATTCTATATGTAGGTTTTTATAATACTAACTCTATATATACTACTGAAATAAATCAGCCAAGTAGAAGACTTAGCGCTATTATTGGACTTGTTGAATTATTGATTCAAAATAACTTTTTGGTAATTTTATACTTTCGCGGTCCCCTCGTTTTTTGGCTCTATAAAATTAAAAAATCACCCGATTTTGATGGATTTTTTTTTTTAAATCTTCCTTTTTACGGCGGATTTCTGAAAAAAATTATGAGAAATATAGGTATCGGGGGGCATGCTGCCCCCCTGCAACCCCCCTGCTTGGGCACATTATAGGATTTGGGGTAGGTGCGAGGTTGGGTGTATGCAAGGCTTCTTTTGCATTATGAACGATTGTATGTGAAGAAGTGCGTTTATAATCACATTTAAAGTCATAAAACTATATGAAATCTTCAGGTAAAATATTTCTCATAATTTTTTTCAGAAATCCGCCGTAAAAAGGAAGATTTTAAAAAAAATCCATCGAAATCGGATGATTTTTCGATTTTATAAAGCCAAAAAACGAGGGGACCGCGAAAGTATAAAATTACCAACTTTTTCAACAAGTCCAAAATAGTGCTAAGTCTTCTACTTGGCTGATTTAGTATTTCAGTAGTAGCAGTTTCAGAAGCTTGAAACATTTTTTCATTTGCGATTAAAGAGAAATATCTTAATGGTACTATTCATATAAGGGTCTAAATACTTTCTTATTTCTTCTTTTTTTACGAACTCTTGGTTAGAATATCATCATTTTAGATTTTTAAATTGGAAGTGGAAAACACTCTTAGTGGCATTTTTTGTGTGCAAAGTTTTTCATGTTTTGCCTGGATGTTTAGTTTTTACTTGCGATGTGTGTAAGAATACTGTCTATCTGTTAATTGTATAACTGAAACGGTCGAAATCTACATAAGTCACATTTTTTTAGATTATACTTTTTTACTATAAACGCTTTTTTAATGTTAGAGAATTCTGGATATAAACCACTTAAATCAATACATTCCTCCCTCTTCACATAATACTGCTTAAACAACACAGGACAATGACTTAAGTAGTTCTTGCACACACTAATACATGGCAAATCAGTGAGCGATGCATTATATTGAAGATATTATTGGGCGAGGTAGATACATATACAAGATTAATATATATTTCCCGACAGCTGCCCTGGACCAAATAAAAACAATACTTTGTTGATGTTGATTTAGACTAAATTGATTAAATTGGTTTTGGGCTCTAGCTGAACAATTACAGCCAAAGAGCTTAACACTGGAGGTTTTTCGAACTTTAAAAAATGGTGGCCAAATTTATACAAAACAAACATGTTTGTCAACTGAATCGTATGGAAAAAACGTCCCAAAAGAACACAGAAAATATTTTGCGCCTTTGAAATATATGAATTTCTTATATGATTCAGAAAAAAAGGTTGTATTATAACCAAGGATTTAATTGATGAATTCATTTAACATTCATTTATGCTAAGAAAAAAATTCACAACTTCTGTTTCCTTCCATAAGCCAAGGTTTATCATATGAGAGTGTCAATTAATGGTAAAAAATAGATGTTTTAAAATAATTTCAGGATAACATTATGAAGGAACATATAATATTTTATCTGAACTTATTTAATGTTTAAATGCAAATGTTGAAGGTAATCCAGATGAGTATGAATATGTTCCTTACATAAAATATTAACACATACAAAATTAAAACATGTTACATATCGATATACATATGTATATTGAGTTCATTTTTTAGTGTCATTTTCAATAATAAGCAATAAAAAATATGATTATCATGATTGTTTTTTTTAAATTACTTAAATGAGGGTTGCAAAATCGTAAGTCAATTTTTAGCTTAAAGCCTAGTACGCAGATGGCGCTAGATTTTATCTCCCAAATAAAATTCTCGCCAAAATTTAGCCAAGCTAAAATTATGTCAAGCATTTTAGCCGAGAGGTACGCTGCTCCAGCTTAAAAATCACAATTTCTCTTCGAACTCTACACAACCAATCTGTCAAAATTTAGCGCACGAAATAATTGTTTGGCACATTCATTACCGAGCTAAATTTCAATTTGAAATGGAAATGGAAATTTAGAAGAATATTAGGTGACGGAAGTCTTACAAGATTTTCCACAACAAAAATCACTCATAATTCATAATTCTCATTCATAATTTTTAAAAATCATACTTTAAAACAAATGATTTTAAATCTTTGAAAAATTTCATTTAGAGAGCAGCTTATTTCTGTGACATATTCTCCACAAGGTTCTTAAGTCAAAATTTAGCTTGGATTTTAGCTGATGTTTGGAGAAAAATGTGGGATATAAAATTTAGCACGATCTGCGTGCTAGGCTTAAGCTTGGCTTTAATTCACAAGCTAGTGGGTGACTTATGAATTAAAAAAAAATTAAATCATAAACTACTTAGTGACTTATAAATTAAAAAACATTAATTCAGAACCTACTAAGTGACTTATGAATTAAAAAAAATTAAGTCATGAGCAAGTTAGTGTACCTGCCATAAAAATTTTGTTCGAAATTTTATATTCATTTTTTTTTCTCAAAAACTGTTCGACAGATTTTAAAAATAAAAATACAGAAAAATTTCATTTATTTCAAGCTAGGTAATGGTTGAAAAAAATTTTCCGGAAAATGGTTATTGAGGGTACCCCCCATGGAACGATTTTTTTTGTTTTTGATTTTCTCAAAAACGGTTCAACCGATTTTGATCATTTTTTTTTTTTTGGCAAAGCTCCCCAAAAACATAAATAGAATTTTGTACTCAAATTTTCAAAAAAAATTTTTTGTTTCAAAACTCAATATTTCGAAAACCCATTACTAGATTTTTTTTAAACTTGATAAATAAAAGTTTCTCAATATAATCTACAAAATGTGAGAAAAAAATCGTATTTTTCTCGAAAACGGCACCTAGAATTTTGATAATTTTTTTTTCTTTCAATTAATTTTTACGATCTTTAATTTAATAAAAAAAATTTTGAAATTAAGATATTACAGCTTGTACCTACCATAGAACCATTTTTTCGAATTTTGAATTTCTCATTATCCATATAACGGATCTTAATGAAAATTTTTATAGAGAAGTTTCTAAAAAGTCTAAAACACATTGCATTTCAAAACTTTAAAATAAATATTTTTTGAGTTTTTGAAAAAAAAAAATCTATTTTTTTCTTTTTTTTTGAAAATTCGATATCTCCGAAACGGGTCAATATTTCTTTTCGTACATTTAATTTTTATTCGAATAATAATAAAAACTTTAAATTAGCGTACCAAAATTTTTTCTTAAAAAGCTTTTAAAAAGTTTGTATATAAAAGCTTAATTATATAAGGAAACCACTACAAGGACTTATAATTTTTGTTCTTGCATAAATTCATATTTGCATAGCATTCTGTTACTACTAAAAGAATTTAAAAATTAATTTTGTCATTATAAAGAGTTTTCTCTAATAACATTCGTTTTTAAAATTCCTAGCCGTTTACATAGGAGCAAGTTCGTGCGACCCAGTCGTGCATTTTATTTTTAATTCATGAGTCACTTAGTGGTAGTGAATTAATTTTTTTAATTCAAAAGTCACATAGTAGGTAGTGAATTATTTTTTTTTAATTCTTAAGTCACTAACTTGCTCATCACTTGATTTTTTTTTTATTTTACATACGAGTATAAGTCACTTTGTAGGTAATGAATTACTTTTTTTTCAATTCATAAATCACTTAGTAGCTTATGAATTAAATTTTTTTTAAATCATAAGTCACTAACTAAGTTATGAATTAAATTTTTTTAATTCACAAGTCATCTATAGACTTACGACTTATGTTTTTTTTAATTCAAAAATTCGCAACCCTGCGTAAATTACAATAACCCCATTTCTTGCTAAAGCGACAAAAGGCAAGAACAGTTTTTCAGTTTTTTCATTATTAATATGAATAAACTGCCAATGTTATATGACAGTTCAATCCTATGAAACTCAAATCCTATATAAAGCAGATTTTAATGATTTCTGAAAAATTTTAACTCTGTGACTTATGTGGTTTTTGAAATGACTAATTCAACTGATTTTAATCATAATTTTTTATACAGAGAAAGGCAAGAAATATTTAATTTTTTTGTGAATACATCTAATTTGAAGATGTGTTGTTTGGATACGAAGCCCTAACCGTTTTTTGATGTGTAAACATCTTTCCCGGCGGTAGAGTGAATCGAAAACGTGTGTAAAACTTATACGTCCCGTGTAACCCGTTACGGTTACACGTTACGGTTACACGTTACGGTTACACGTTACGGTTACACGTTTCGGTTACACGTTCCGTGTAGCAACCTACCTTACCGACGATTGCATTTAACACCCTGTTTACATTGTAAATAATGCGTAGTTACGACATCGTGTTTACATTGGAGACTTTGAGTACTAAAATCTCGATTTTATTACTTTCCATTGCTGGCTAGAACTTAATACAATCCCTCAACATTTCTTTACCTCTCGACCAATTAGGCCTATTCTGCCACATTTGTTATTCTGCTATAGATTTTCTGTTATGAATCATAAAATATTTCCACCTTAAAAGATCTTTTATGATTGGTATTCAGAGGTTCGAACTTTTATAAAAGTCTGTTAGGCTAGTCGCAACTGGCAACTGTGATTGAAATCAAATAGTTTAATCACCAGTTGAAAGAGAACCGCGCACTGGCAACTCTTTACTCACGCTCACACTCTTTTCTCTCTTACGCTTATGGAAAACAGCTCAACTATTACGAATTAATTTTAGGCAATCGTTTAGTTTATGTCAAAACAAAAAGTTTTTAGTTGCTCGAATCGTGTTGCTTTAAGTGCGCGGTGTCCCATATAAGCCCATATGTTTCATTTTAGCAAATAAACAGTTGCGAAACTAAAAATTGAATGCGCGCGCCTGGCCATATGCTACTTCGAAAACGAGATCTGTTATAAAACTGAACTAAATCTGTTATGTGTGATTATGTAAAATATTTCATCTGACATAATTTAAATGGATGACAAACAAAAAAGTAAACTCTTAGGCTAGGCGCGCATATTCAATTTTTAGTTTCGAAACTGCTTGGTTCGAGCAACTAAAAAGTTTGTGTTTTGACACAAACTAAATGATTGCGTGCACATTCAATTTTTAGTTGCACAACTGTTTGGTTGCTTATAGAAAACAGATGAACTATTTAGTTGAATGTCCGCGCAGGTGCATATAATTATATGTTACACAGAATAGCGAACTCATTTTAGGCAATAGCTTAGTTTGTATCAAAACACAAACTTTTAGTTGCTCGAACCAAGCAGTTGCGAAACTAAAAATTGAATGTGTGCGCCTAGCCTAAGGCTATTTTGTGTAAAATAATAATTATATGCACCTGCGCGGACATTCAACTAAGTAGTTCATCTGTTTTCTATAAGCTACCAAACAGTTGTGCAACTAAAAATTGAATGTGCGCGCCTAGCCTTACACACTAAGGATATCCATACAATGGAACACGATTTTATCTCATTATGTTTCTGGAAATACCAAGGCCATACCCTACTTATTTCTTTATATGATATGTGTATTGATACATTTTCTTTCATTTGTCTCCTTTAAAGAACATTTGATAGACGAAAGACAAGATAAATATTCATTATTACTTGATGCACCTGTGTAGTGTGTACTTATTTAAATCTTTTATGATAAAAGTAACAGAAGTTTGTCTTTTATTCTTTTATGATTTTTAACAAAAATGCTATTCGTAAAAGATTTTTTCTATGTTCGAACGTTTGACAGTTCATAAAAGTTTTCTTAGCAGATTTTATAACAGATTTTAGCGTGCTGAATACCAAAATTAAAATTCATAGAAGATTTGTTGACAGTTCAAACATTTGTATGGAAATTCATAACAGAATAGAAGAATAAAAGATCTCGCCGAATAGTCCTAAATATGTGAAAAAGACGAAACACAAATCAACTGGTGTAAAATTTCATAGCGGGTTCATTCAATGTCTTAAAAAATCCACTTCACGTTATTGACGGACGATAACATTTTATTTTATGCTTGCAAAAACTGCATTTTCAGAGTTGAACTTTAAAAATCCAAAAAATGTTCTTCAGGGCAATCAGTTGACATCTGCAATGAAATATTCTCGATACGTCAAAATTTAATTTGTCCCTTATCTGTCATACCATATAATTATTTTAATTATCGAATTAGATATTCTTTATTATATTAAAATATACTTTTAGCATTCACTATATCAAAATATAGATGGTTCTCCATCTGTCAAGCCATGAACTGGATGACGACTACGACTTCAATGTATTAAAAAAATTAGTTTTGCCACTTATAATTCCATTACAAGGTGGGAATGATGTCAATCGGTATGTAAATCTCTGACAGAGGGAGTAAGATAAAGTACAGAAACCTAAAAAAAAGTTAAAGGATTGGTTTGATTTTGGTAAGGTGAACGCTCCATCTAGTGGTTTGTCAAAAAAAAAGTTTTGACTTTTTCGCTGCATGACAAGTATATTTGTTGGCGGCGCGGCGTTAAGCCAGGTATACATTGTTCAAATGCATGAAAAGCACGTACAAGTCTATTATTTCAGTGGCGAGAGAACGTTGCCCTTTGTGGTTTTTTTTTTCAGCAAAATTGTGTTTTTACGAATTTCTTTGAGATTTTTGTAATTTTATCCGAGTAATTTGTTTTATTTTGTCTGTCCATTTTATCATACAACTTTCGTTTGCTGTGCTGTGTTCTCATCTCTTCAACGTACTATGCGCAAATGAACCAATAAATACATGATCAATCATCAACCTTGCATATACAATATTTCTATGCAGTACGCTAGATTAAAAAGATTTTGATTTTTCTTCAAGCCTACATCCAATCTATATACGTGTGACTTTTTTACTAATACACTTACAATTGCTGAGAAAAATGCGAAGTTATCGTTCATTCTTCTTTGTGGTTTTCTTTTTTATATTTGGCGTTCGCTCAGTGCAATTCGCTTAACTGAGTAGAGTAAGGAGTGCGAAGAGATGACTCCTTTTCGCATGAACAAAGTTAACTTATATTAAAAATCGCTGTGTTTAAAAGCACAGATGCACTCGAAAGGAAGCCAAAACAGAAACAGAGATTAAAATCAGATTCGTGTAAAAACAGTCTATTTTTTATCAGATAACATCTCTGTTTGAATATAAGGGTAAAAATATAATGCTGTCACAAGCAACATCCCTGGTTAAACATAAGTCAAACAAACTTTACGTTACGTAGCGGAGTCCACTCACTCCTAACACACGAACTACTTCATCGAAGCATAGTCGATAAGGTTTTTCTGTCGTGTGAAATGAATATTGTGTCGACATAGCAGTGCGAACTCTGGGAATCGAAGTAGTATGCCGCCATGGCGTGTAAAAAGGACCGAACTAGTTCGTAGAAACAATTTTTTATGATGTTATTCGGTTTTAGTTGTTAAAATTTACAAATCGCCTGAAAAAGCAAGAATAAAATTCAATCTCCTTAAGCAAGAATTCAATAAAGCTCTGATCAACGCAAAAAAGTGGTTCTGGAGCATTAAAATTCAAATATGTTTCGGTCATTTTCACTTTTCATTTAAAATTTTACAACTCTACCATTTCACAGCTGATATTGGCATGTACTTCTACGTCGGTGTATTGGTGTGTAAATGCCCATACAAAAGCGAAGTACTTTGTCGATTAGGTTGATCGATGTGGCGTGTGTGAGGGGTATATTCTAAAGTCACAAACTAGTACGATTGCATTGTATGTTTATTGGGTACGTTCGATAACAAAAATTCGGCACTCGGACGAACGTTGATGTTTACACATCTTAACCGTGAGTCCTGGCACTCACACTTTTTTTTTATAACTAGCGCAAACTCATAGGTTTTTTTGTATACCCTTAATATGTCAGAGACACAGTGAGAGCATGAAGAATAAAATGCACGACTGGATCGCACGAACTTGCTCTTATGTAAAAGTACTTTGGAATTTAAGATACATTTTATAAATATAAAACATGGATTTAATCTAATGAGATAATAATGTTCAAATGCATAAAATTGCCATCTGGTTTCCGGAAAAGTATGAATTTATACAAATAAACCTTAAAAAATCGTTTTATTATTAAATAAATTTTTTATGTAAGAAATTTCTCTAAAATTTTTCAAGAAAAAAATGTGGGATGCGAATTTTAAGTATTTAATAATATTGGTTTTAGGAAATAATTTCAAAAAATAATCGTTCATAGGTTTTGAAGATATTGATTTAAAAACAAAATTAAAAAAAACCCAATAAATATTTTTTCGAATATTTTTATATACAATATTATTTTAAACTTAAGGGGACTTCTGCTAAAAATTTTGGGTTAAAATCCTTAGAGCCGTTAATGAGAAAGTCGAAAATAAAAAAAAACCGGTCTATGGCAGGTACCCCTAATAACATTTTGCCCCAAAAATCTTTTTTACCAAAATGTAGTCCATGTCCATAATATCACACCTAATTTTTTTTATCAAAATCGTTAGAGCCGTTTTCGAGATAAATAAGGTTTTGCATTACGGGTGTATGGGGGTACCCTTAGTTTTGGAGCTAAAAAAAAAAATTTCAATTTTTCCTCTAGGGAATCACCGAAGACCCTTAACTACCGAGATTGAAAGAAATAGGTCCAGTGGTTTAGGCTGTAGTGAGAGGTACAGACATACAGACACACTGAAACATTATTTTTGTGTACTAAATTTTCCTTAAAATTTTTATAAAAAAAATTGATATGCAAATTGTTAGTATTTAATAAAATACATTTTAAAACGTAATTTAAAAATTTAATCGTGTATCGGTTTTCAAGATATTGAATTTTCAAAAAAAAAATTCTATTATTTTTTTAAAAATCCAAAAACTATTTTTTCGAAAAAATTTTTAGTTTATATTTTTTCAAATGCAAAGCAGCTCCTCCATAAAAATTTTGGTTAAAATCGTTAGAGCCGTTGGTGAGAAATTCTAAAATCAAAAAAAAACGTTCTATGACAGGTACCCCTAATAACATTTCCCCCCAAATTTTTTTTTCACCAAAATGTAGTCCATGTCCATAATATCAAACCTAATTTTTTTTATCAAAATCGTTAGAGCCGTTTTCGAGATAAATAAGATTTTTTATTACGGGTGTACGGGGGGTACCCTTAGTTTTGGAGCTAAAAAAAAATTTCAATTTCTCCTCTAGGGAATCACCGAAGGCCCTTAACTACCGAGTTTGAAGAAAATACCTCCGTTAGTTTAGGCTGTAGTTCGAGGTACAGACATACAGACATACAGACATACAGACATACAGACATACAGACATACAGACATACAGACATACAGACATACAGACATACAGACAGACAGACGGAATTGTCGGACCCACTTTTTTCGTCTTCGCTATCATCGTAATGTCAACTTTGATCAAAATCTCGAGTTCGATTTTTTTCCAAATGCAGAACTTGCCCTATAGTACCTATATCGCAAGTAAAAAAGAGAGGGGTTAGAAAGGAGTTGTCGGTGTACATTAGTTTTGAATTCTTGAACATTGCAATGACATTAAAAGTCAGTGCATCGTAAGGAATTCCACATTCGAGTAGTATCGCTAAAGAACGAATCTCTGTACTTTACAGTACAGCCCAGGTTGGGCTCAGGGGTAAACTGATGGGCATTCCTAGAAGTGCGAATATTAAGGTTGAATTGTAATTGGCAAGAAACATTACGACGATGTTCGAGTGACGCAAATGAGTCAACGATGTTACTGTCACCAAAGATTTTAAAAGCTCTTCTTTGAATACTATCCAAGAGATTTAAGTAAGTTACTGGAGTCTGAAAACGAATATGAAAAGCTGAGAGTACTATAATTGTCAGTGATGAAACAATTAATTGGATTAAAAGTTGTAGACAGGAGATCATTAATAAAAATGAGGAAAAAGGTGGGGAACAAAACGGAGCCCTGGGTTTCAGATTTGAATCCGTTCAATACAACTTGTATTGAACGGTTTGAAAGAAAATGTCTTATCAAAAGAAGAAGGGATTCGTCGGCACCGAAAAGCACGCATTTTCGATAAAAGAGCAAAATGCCAGACTTTATCAAATGCTTTTGAAAGATTTGTTCCACTGTTCGGTTAGATAAACCATCAAGTCACTGGTGGATCTATTGCTACGAAAGCCATACCTCGAAAGCCGTTCCTCAAGATATTTCTTAAGCTGATAATTAATCAGCGTTTCCATGTTCTTTTGGAAAGAAGCAACGTTAGTGCGATTGATCGATGAATGATTTAACTCCTCAATGGAGCAAATGTAAGCGAAAACCCTTGTTTTAATTTTTTTGCATTTTATGTACTTAAATATTTATATTTAAAAATAAAATTAGGTACCTAATTTGTAATTGAATTAATTAAAAAATGAACGTTACGCCTTAGAGCCAATCAGGCAGCAAAATGATTTTATAAAATATTTTAATGCTATGTACCTATTTGGTTGCGAAATAAGATCTTATATGGAGGGCTCACAGCTGTACCGAACCAAGTCATTTTAAAGAAATCCAAAACTAACGCCAGGATTTCCGCAAAATTGACCTCTATTTAGAGCTGTAATGAAATACATAGTTCATTTAGAGCTACATAGTTCTATTTAGAGCTGTAATGAACTATGTATAGTTCAATATAGGTCAATTTTGCGGAAATTTTGGCGTTAGTTTTGGATTTTTTTAAAATGACTTGGTTCGGTACAGCTGTGAGCCCTCCATATAATATTTATCTACATACAGAAAAAATGTATATGTGTAGTTATATTTTCAAGAAAAGAAATTTTGGATTTACAGAATTACAAATTAAAATATTTTTTTTTTAATTCGAGAGGTACCTAGGTAAGTACAAAGTTCATAGTTGGTAAACATCTTTCTCATCTCCTGAAATTTAGCAAAAAAAGTTTTTGAGTAGCATTTTTTTTAGAAAAGCGCTATTTATTGTCTTTAGCTACTATGAAACTACTTTTTTTAAAACAACGTTTTTAAGGACACGTAGACTCAAAAAAAATCAATCGTTAAAAGAAATACATATTACTCGTATAACGATCATTCCTTCTTGCCGAAACTTTTTCTATTAACAATTGAAAACTATTAAATTTTTTTAAATGTTTATATGTATGTACAATATCGGTCTTTTACTGTATGAGAACTCATCATCTATCGCATCTGGTTCTGGTTGTCGTATATGTACATATATATGTAAACATATGGAATAATTTGCAATCTTGTTCTATTCCTAACCATAGAAAAGCTAAAACACAAACACACCTTTCAGAAGCAGCAGAAGGCATATAGTACAGATGGGCTCGCTAGTTGCTGTCCGTCTTCGTTTTTCGCTCTTTGCCATTTGGAAAAATGCAAAGCGCTACAGTACCTTCTAAAAAAAGAAAAGAAAACAACAACAAATAGTTTGTACAAAAGCCACCATAATACCTATACCTAGTTCTCGTTCTCTATATACTTTATACAAAGCTAGGGCGTTCAAGTGAAAATAAGGGTAGCAAACTCATTCCTCCAGCTTCAAGTTTCCATCGACAACCTCGCATCCTTCCCTCCATGCAGATCTCACTCAGTACATAATAATTATGCATGGGCACAACAAAAAAATGGCAAATAAAGTTTATTTAATTGTTTTGTGAGCCTGTGTCCTCTCTGCTTCTGCCGGGAGCGGGCCAACAGACAACAACGACGACAACCAAGAAGGCCTCAGAGTCAGAATACCTAGGTATCTAACACGCCATTTGTACGAAGAGGCTCCAGATACATAGGGCAACCAACGCAGTTCGAATTCAACGGTCCACAGAAATAAACGTGCTAAGAACTATACAACTGTTTGTCTAGTCGAGAAGAAGGTCTTAAAAAAATAATCATCTTTTAAGTACATTATAACAATTGAGAGACAATTTTTGTTTATTTTTTTGATTAAATTGATTGAGTGAATAAAAATAATTTTTTTGTGCAAAATTAGTTTAATTACAACGAGGGAGAGTGTACCTTTCTAGTTGAGTTACAAACACACATACATTTGTATAAATATTGTACTTGTACACTTGTACTGAATAATGTTGTTGTTGTTTCCAATACAATTGTAATAAATTTTTGCCCATGTAAATGTGACTTGCAATTATAAAATGCAAACAAACAAATAACAAAAATGAGCGTAACTAAAAAACAACAACAACAAAACTGACTGGTTGGTTGGTTGCCTGGTTACATAATATCCTTGAACTTGAAGTGGTACAGTTGATGCAGTCGTAGCAGTATTATTGTTGGTTGATGGTTGGTTTGGATGGTTGGCCCATCACAACCAGCAATGGCTTCAATTTGTTACCACAGTTTTCCTGAATTGAATTAAGTGTTTCCAAAATGTTCAAATTTTAATAAATTTATTTTTTGTTTAAATTCTATTATAAAATTGAGTAAACTGCGGTGCAGAAAAAAAAAAACGTGACCTCACCAGAGTGAAAATAATTTCAGAACAATGTTTGTCATTCCTATCGGTGCGCAATTAACAATAAAGTAGTGTTTTTTTTACTTGCTGTTCTTAAAAAACCAGTTTCCACTTTTTTCAGTAATGGACGGATAATAACGCCAGAATAAAGGTAAATTTTTGTTCGTACCTATAATTATTGTAAAATAAACCTTTTCGAAAATATACAAGATTATTCACACATATGTATCTATTGAATATCTACATACGTGCCTACATTATAGGTATACCAAGGTACCTATCTCAAGTTTGTTTTGTATATTTTAAATCTTCTTTGTATACGATATTACGTAATCTCAAAAATAAATAAGTTCCACTTCCAGGAACCATCAGATGTTTTTAAATATTGTTGACTTTATACTAGATAAACTTATAATGTCTATGAATTTTTATAAATTACCTATTATACTTTTTTAAATTTAAAAAAAAATACATACATTTACCAAGATCATTAAGTTTACACAATGCTTACGGTTTTACAGTTTAGAACAATACATGTTTTATATCAACGGTTTCTTTTTAGTAGTTCTGTTGTGTTGGTAAGTTTCATTGTTTAATGAAAAAAAATGTCGACAGTTATATGACTTAGTTTTCTATTGGCCTATGATTGTTCTTAACATTCAAAAACCGAAATAAAAGAAAAAAAAAAGAACAGTAACAGTAGCTGTTTTGATAACTTTTAAAATACATTTTATTAACGACTTATAAAGTCGATTAAAAAGGCAAGGATTACACAAGTAAGTTTTACTCACGTAAGTTGCTTACGTAAGCACTGCTATTTCTATATTTCGCCAACTTACTTCGTATGGTTTACAATAAAGCCAAACTTTGAAAATATAAAGTATCAAATTTTTGGGTTTCATTTTTGATTTTTCATAATTATTGGTATTTTTAAAAAAAATATTGTTTAAATTTGGAACAAAATGAATCAAATACACGAGAATAACCTAAAAAATAAGACAAACTTCTCTAAAATTGTCAAAATTATATTTCCGTTATGTGAATTTATTGCTGGCAACCTAAATCACCGTTTCATTACAATCACTACAGACATCGCAGGTTCAAAGTTAAATCAAAATCATTGGAGCCGTTTTCGAGACAATTTAAAAGAGAATTATACCGTTTGAGACGAGATAAAACAATAATTAGAATCTTTTCTTAAGAAAATCGCATGAAAATGTAATGTGTATCAAATTTGAGGTGCTACCCTTTTTGAGAATAAAGCTCGACGGTTGGTCAGGTGACGTATAGACCACAGTCGAACTTCTTCACCATCATTATGTTGTGTTTGATAAACAACTCAAATTTAGTTTCTTGGACAAAACCAATACTTTAAGCAAGTTCAAATTGAGAGTAATATTAGGTTATAAAATGGCTGGTGGGTGCTCACGAAGACTACGAAGTAGCTAAGCCTGGAATATGTAAAGTAAAAGTGTATCAATACATTGACTAAGTTAGTGGACTGTACGAACAAAAACTCTGAAAAATTGTTTTTTTTTTTTAAATTTAATTTGATTTTTTTTTTCAAATTATTCACGTGGTTAATCAAAATCATTAAAGCCACTTATAGAAATTAGAAACAAAAAGGTTGAAAGGCGTTACAGTAAAACCCGCTTTAGAGAAACCCGCTTAAGAGAAAACCCCGCTTACCTGAAAAAGTTTTTTCATCCCCAAGTATTTTCCGACCAATTTCCCTTAAAACACTCCGCTTAAGTGAAACTTCTTAAGCGAAAAACACGGATAACTGAAACATATTTTCAGTTAATTTTTAATATTTTTCATTAAAAAAAACTCTTAAGTGAAAAAAATTTTAATCGAACAGAACAAAAATTTGCTAGTTTTCGTTTTTCAATAAATTATTTTTGTGTTATTTAATCGTTGTTTTATTTAACTTCTTTCAAGGCAAGTCCAAAAGATAAAAACAATATTGTTTCTAGCATTAAATCTCCGCTTAATGGAATTTTTAAATCGGCTTAAGTGAAATTTTTTTTTTAAGAGGAATTCATACAACGTTTGTAAGGGCTTGTATCGTAAAATTTTCTTCGACGATTTTGAAATTATTTCGTGCCTTTTTGTCTCCTTAGCGATTGCAATATAACTGCATTTATTGGGTGTTGGCGATAAGTGCATATAATAAAAATAAAATGTTGAAGTTTTTTTTTCAAAAAACTTTCTTTTGCCTTTTATTTGGTATATTTCTATACTGACTTCACCAACTCTACACAAAGATTTTAAAGGCTGAATATTTGCTTTAAAAACCAAAACTATTTTTCATAATTTTTACTTAAAAAATCTGTTTAGTTGCAAAGTAAAATAAATATTGCTAATTTAAATGGATTAAAGCCGGCAGTTGAAGTATCTAGTTCAGTATTTTTCTATAACCGAGTCGAGTCAGAATAACGGGTAAACACTTCAAAGTTTTACAATTAAATTATAGTAAAACCAAAAAATGAAATGAAATAAGAAATCATGGATGGAATTGCGTTTACTGAGTTAATTATTTTTGGAACGATTCCAATTACTGAATACTGAGTAAGGAATAATGGTAAGAATTTGGGTTTTGCTTTTGCAGAGGTATTGTGTTTTGAGCATTAATATTATAGAAGGCTTTCTGTTTGTTAAATTTTTATCATAAAACTAGAATGTCTTGTGTATTTGTGAAGGCAAATCTTTTTTATGAAATACACATTGATCAGTATTTCTCATCTTCTCCAAAGAAATATCTTTTTGCTTCAGAAAGACAATATTGCAAGAAATTGCACACGAATATTTTTGTCGTTAATTATGGTGTTTTTATGGCGTATAAGATCTCTTTTTTATACTTCAATGAAATTTCTTAAGCACTCAAGAAACAATGTCATAAATGCAAAAGTATAAACCTTGTATTTATATTTTCGCAACATACGATATCCGCCAGCATATTGGCACTTGAACCTAGGTAGAAATGTCGACCAGGCAGTCTAGCCCTGTGGCCCAATTAGCTCTGAAGTGCACCATTTTGATACCATAACTCGTATCAACCTTTGGATGGATATAATATGGGAAAATGCGAACATTCTCACGAAGTCATCCAGTTAGGATTAAGTTACAATTATGAATGGATCTAGTAGGTTTTGATGTCTCTTATTGTGTGCTTGGTTTTGCACAATAATCACCATCTACACTGTGCTAAGCTAGGCAGCTTGTTGATTTGTGCTGAAACAGTAGCCAATCCGATTGCGCTAACTGGCTCTAGGAATATAAGGATTCAATCAGAGGGTACGCCACAAATGTTACCAAAGTTCATCCTTGAGCCATTTCCTTTCAATGTCGGCAAAAAATCTTTCGTTACTCCGAGCGAAACGTTAATTCTTACCGCAAGTGAGTTATGAAGGGCTGATCCATGCCTGGCCAGCTCGCCCGCTCGTTCATTCCCATCAATGCTACAATTTTTTTTTTTTTTTTTTTTTTTATAATCAACTCAAGCTCAAGGGAATATGATTACCCTTTAAATGTTTTAACACAGCGTGGGCGTGAAGTTACGGAAGAGAAAGAAGGATAGGAAAGATGTGTGGCACGATGTTCTGAAACTGAAGGTGGTTGTCTCAGAGTTTTTATCTCCAGGGATGGCGGCTGAACTAAAGCGGAGAATTGCCGTGTCTTATTTCTATGTCCCTTATAATTCGCATTATTTTATTCGTTTTTCATCCTTGTTGGGCATACTAGTTTAACTTAATCACATGTTGTTAGTGTTATGCCTAAACAACATGTAATGAGTAAACCAGCAACCCATTGATGACAATTTTTAGAAGGTTTTAATGGAATTAAAGACGACATAAACTAACAAAGTCGGGTAGCCTAAACGACCTAGATATATCGAAAGTCACAGAGAAAATTCATGAACCAACAAAATACTCCATCTTTTGATGACGTCAACATCCCAGCCCTTTCTTGATGGAAACATAACCTTTATTTCTCTTTGGTCTTGCAACCATTCACATGACACTTACCCAATTCGAATGTGTCCAGAGAAATTAGCTGTTTGGTGTGAATTTTGAGCTGCCGGCATAATCGGTTCATACTTGTTTCACAACGATGTTGGCCAGGCCATCACCTTCAACGGCGGACAATATCGGTCGATGATAACAAATGTTTGCTTGGCCCTAATTGGATGATATGGAAACTGATGAAACATGGTTTTAAAAGGGCGGTTCTACTCGTGCCATAATTGACATTTAGCACGAGCGATTTCCGAAAATGGTTATCTCTTGCAGAGGCGTTATGAATTGCCCACCGAGATTGTGCGATTGATTTTTTCTTCTTGTGGGGTTTCCTTAAGTGAAAGGGCAATTCTAATAAACTCAAACCCACTGCGGCCCTGAAAGCCAATGCTATTAGTCAAATTTAAGTCTGATTTTTGCGTCAGAGTTATGGAAAATTGGACGTTTCGAATGCGTGCCACCCAGTGCAGTTGTGGCGGACATGTTGTTTTATTGCCTCCTTAATAAATATAAAATTTCAATGATATCTTGTTAACGGTTTATTTTGTTCTGTTCAAATTTAAAGATAGGATACGCTTAATGGAAAATTGTTTTATTTTTTCCCTTCGAAATATACATCTAAAATTGTTCCAATAGTATCTATTATTCTATTCGAAGTAATCCTTAGAATTTTTTTAACTGTGAATCTAATTGTGGTCAAACAAAGAGAAATAACTCGGTATCAGTTTCTCGAAAACAGGTTTCCAAAACAAAATTGGGGCAGATGTAAAATGTACACTTCAAGGACCATTTGGAAGAATTGACAAAAACTAAAAAAATTAAATTTCAGTATATCTAATAGCGTTTTTTGAAATTTTTTCTCTTAAACTAAAATAAATGTTTTTTAAACCCCTTCTCAGATTTTTATAAAAAAAAAATAAAGGCCGCCCTTAGTAATTTTTTTTTAATTGGTTATTATTCTTCCTTGTTAGTTGAGGCTTGAGGCCCCGGTCCACCCCGGACGCGTATTGCCAAACTGTATATCAGCACAGGTCTCCTTAGTCTGTGCTCAGTCATTTTCTGCTCACCGAATTTGAAAGTATTGTAGAGCAAACTGTATGCTACCACAGAGCGCTCTGTGGTCACATGCAGTTTGCTTGTAAAATATTAATAAAATGCACGACTGGATCGCACGAACTTGCTCTTATGTAAAAGTACTTTGGAATTTAAGATACATTTTATAAATATAAAACATGGATTTAATGAGATAATAATGTTCAAATGCATAAAATTGCCGTCTGGTTTCCGGAAAAGTATGAATTTATGCAAATAAACTTTAAAAAATCGTTTTATTATTAAATAAAATTTTTATATAAGAAATTTCTCTAAAATTTTTCAAGAAAAAATGTGGGATGCGAATTTTAAGTATTTAATAATATTGGTTTTAGGAAATAATTTCAAAAATTAATCGTTCATAGGTTTTGAAGATATTGATTTAAATTTTTTTTTTTTTTTTTAAACCCAATAAATATTTTTTCGAATATTTTTATATACAATATTATTTTAAACTTAAGGGGACTCCTGCTAAAAATTTTGGGTTAAAATCCCTAGAGCCGTTAATGAGAAAGTCGAAAATCAAAAAACGGGTCTATGGCAGGTACCCCTAATAACATTTTGCCCCAAATTTGTTTTGACAAAAATGTAGTCCATGTCCATAATATCACACTTAATTTTTTTTATCAAAATCGTTAGAGCCGTTTTCGAGATAAATAAGATTTTGCATTACGGGTGTATGTATTTTTCCTCTAGGGAATCACCGAAGACCCTTAACTACCGAGATTGAAAGAAATAGGTCGAGTGGTTTAGGCTGTAGTGAGAGGTACAGACATACAGACACACTGATACATGTTTTTTGTGTACTAAATTTTCCTTAAAATTTTTATAAAAAAAATTGATATGCAAATTGTTAGTATTTAATAAAATACATTTTATAACGTAATTTAAAAATTTAATCGTGTATCGGTTTTCAAGATATTGAATTTTCAAAAAAAAATATGTATTATTTTTTTAAAAATCCAAAAACTATTTTTTCGAAAAAATTTTTAGTTTATATTTTTTCAAATGCAAAGCAGCTCCTGCATAAAAATTTTGGTTAAAATCGTTAGAGCCGTTGGTGAGAAATTCGAAAATCAAAAAAACCGTTCTATGACAGGTACCCCTAATAACATTTCCCCCCAAATTTTTTTTTCACCAAAATATAGTCCATGTCCATAATATCACACCTAATTTTTTTTATCAAAATCGTTAGAGCCGTTTTCGAGATAAATAAGATTTTACATTACGGGTGTATGGGGGGTACCCTTAGTTTTGGAGCTAAAAAAAAATTTCAATTTCTCCTCTAGGGAATCACCGAAGACCCTTAACTACCGAGTTTGAAGAAAATACCTCCGGTAGTTTAGGCTGTAGTTCGAGGTACAGACATACAGACATACAGACATACAGACAGACAGACGGAATTGTCGGACCCACTTTTTTCGTCTTCGCTATCATCGTAATGTCAACTTTGATCAAAATCTCGAGTTCGATTTTTTTTCCAAATGCAGAACTTGCCCTATAGTACCTATATCGCAAGTAAATACCTATATCGCAAGTAAAAAGCTGAAGCAAACTATATACTATTTCAGATCGAGCAAAGTACCTATGATTACAGAGCCATCGTTCACGTTGGTGTGGTTATTGTGTGTGGTGTGTGGTGCCGTGACATAAGGCCAAGTGACAAAAGGCCAAATTTGTTTGTGACTTAAGGCCAAACATAAAATGTTTTGTCTTGAGCAACAGTACCTTGTGTGGCCCGCTTCGCGGGTTTTCAGAATTTTAACTCCCTTTTCGGGGCTCACGCCCGCTCACGCAACTCCGTTGCTCCGCTTAGGGTATGTTCAGTCGCCAGGCAGGCGCCTGTAGCAACAGTTTTCCTGAGCAGCAGTACATAACTGTTAGTTGTTTACTCCAATTAATGTAAAATACAAAACTGTTGCTACAGGCGCCTGCCTGGCGACTGAACATACCCTAAGCGGAGCAACGGAGTTGCGTGAGCGGGCGTGAGCCCCGAAAAGGGAGTTAAAATCCTGAAAACCCGCGAAGCGGGCCACACAAGGTACTGTTGCTCAAGACAAAACATTTTATGTTTGGCCTTAAGTCACAAACAAATTTGGCCTTTTGTCACTTGGCCTTATGTCACGGCACCACGCACAATAACCACACCAACGTGAACGATGGCTCTGTAATCACAGGTACTTTGCTCTTAGTTTCCTGAGCAAAATGTATACCAACACAGAAAAATCTGCTTTTGATCTGACACAGTATATAGTATGCTCTTAATTTGAATGAGTAGTCTATTATAGAGCGTCGGAGCTCTGTACTGATATACAGTTTGGCAATACGCAACGCACCCCGGACTGTAGCGCCACCTTAAGTAAGTAAGTAGGTAAGTATTATTCTTCCTCGCATCTAGCTTCTTATCTAGGATTTTCTTCAAAATGATACAATTGATTTCGATCAAGTTTTGGTATGCTTACTTCTCCTAAAAGATCCCCGTTCACATCTTCAAAAAATTGAGTATAATACATATAAGTCGAAATACCAAACAAACAACCAATTTTCTGTTTTTTTTATATTTGAATAAAGTTGATCATTTTAAATGTTTAGGAAGATACTTAATTTTATTTCTTAGTTGTGTGGAAATGTAAAATTATATTGTATATTCAAATATATAAGGTTTTATGAAGTTTCATTACAAATAATGACGTTTTGTTAAAATGAATAAATATAGTTAACTAACCACATATTTTGTCTATTAATTCACGGGTTTCAAAAAAGTTTTTCAATTGGCGCGGGTAGATTTTGGCGGCCTGTGGCGGCCATTTTGTTTTATTGTCAAATCTGTTATCAATCAGCCAACATTCGTACGTCAAAGAACGCAGGATGGGCCGAGAACATCACTGCGGTCTGTGAAAGTGTACAGAAAAACCTGAGGCTATCGATTCCTCACCGTGCAGCAGAACTCGGCTTTTCGCAGACTTTAACTTGGCGAATTTTGCGTCAGGATCTGGGCCTATAACAGTACAAGATCTAACTGATTCAGGAGCTCAAAGTTCATGACTAAAGACACACCGTTTTTTCGATGGTTGGGCTTCAGAGCGTTTGGAAGAGAGCCCCTTTTTTTGCCGAAAAATAGACGAGACGAGTCACATTTTTATATGAACAGCTGTGTTAACAAAACGTCATCAACCCATTAGTGGCTCATCAGGTGACAATGCATCCTCAAAAAGTTACCGTTTTGTGCGGATTTTGGGCCAGCGCGCGGCGTCATGGGTCTGTACTTTTTTGGAAATGAAGTTGGTGAAGTGATCACCGTCCATGGCGAGCTCTACAGAACGATTAGGTATAACCGATTTCTTATGGCCCAAATTCAACCATATGAATCAAGACGACATTTTGTTCCAGCAGCGGATGCCACGATTGATATTTTGCATGAATGATTTGAGAGTAACGTTATCTCTCGCAGAGGTGACCCAAATTAGCCACCAAGGTCATATGATTTGACACCGCTAGATTTTTTCTTGTGGGATTTTCGGAAGTCGCAGGTCTATGTGAATAAACCATAATTTATCGATGCCCTTAAGGTGAACATAACGCAGGTCATCGCTCAAATTCAGCCGGATCTATGCGGAAGAGTTATTGAGAGAATTGGAACACTCAGATCCGTGTTAACGTAAGAAAGCGAGACGGGAATTTGAACGATGTAATTTCCATACTATTGACATACATGGGCCTTGCAAATAAACAAATAATAATAGTACCTCAAACACACTTATTTTATTCTACCGGCTCACGATTATTAAAAAACTAAATTTAATAATAAAATATTATCTTTTTACTTTCGACTTATAGGTACTATAAGGCAAGTTATGCATTCGTAAAAAAAATCGAACTCGAGATTTTGATCAAAGTTGACATTACGATGACAGCGAAGACTAAAAACGAGGGTTTCGAAATTCTGTCTGTCTGTCGGTTCGACTACAGCCTAAACGGCTGGGCCTATTTTCTTCAAAGTTGGTAGATAACATTTTTAATTTTTTCCCCCCACACGATTTTTTCGTTTTTTTTTTTAAGACTAAAAATAACGGTACCTGCCATACGAATTTTTTTCTAAATTTTGTAAATATTTTTTTTTTCTCAAAAACTGTTCGACAGATTTAAAAAAAAAAGATACAAAAAAATTTAACTTAGCTTTAAGCAAGTTGAAAAAAATTTTCCGAAAAATGGTTATTGGGGGTACCCCCCAAGGAACCATTTTTTTTTTTTTGGTTTTGATTTTCTCAAAAACGCTACCACCGATTTTGATCATTTTGTTTTTGCTAAAGCTCTCCAAAAACTATAATAGAATTGTGTATTCAAATTTTGAAAACAATTTTTTTCGGATTTTTTAAAAAATTTCAAAATTTTTTTTCCAAAACTCAATATTTTGAAAACCTTATACTGGATTTTTTTTTAAACTTAAAAATTAAAGTTTCTCAACATAATCTACAAGATTTATAAAAAAAAGTTTTATTTTACCTAAAAATAAAGGTACCCACCATACAAATGTTAAAAAATAGTTTTCAAAAATCAAATTTTTCTCGAAAACGGCGCCTGGAATTTTGATAAAAATTTTTATGTTTCAATTAATATTAATGATTTTTAATATTATAAAAAAAATTGAAATTAAGATATTACAGCTTGTACCCACCATAGAACCATTTTTTCAAATTTTGGATTACGCATTATCGACATAACGGATTTTAATGAAATTTTTTGTAGAGATGCTTATAAAAAGTCTAAAATCCAATGCATTTCAAAACTTAAAAAAAAAATATTTTTTTTTTTTTTTTTTGGAAAATTCGATATTTCAAAAACAGCTCAATATTTTTTTGGAAATTTAATTTTCAATCGTAAAATAATCAAAACTTAAAGTTGGCATACCAAATTTTTTTCTTAAAAATCTTTTAAAAATTTTGTATATAAAAGCTTTTTTTTAAGAAATCCCTACAAAGACTTATTATTTTTGTTCTTGCATAAATTCATATTTGCATAGCATTCTGTTTTTGTCTCTTACTACTAAGAGAATTTAAAAAATGAATTTTATCCTTATGAACAGTTTTCTCTAGTAACATTCGTTTTTAAAATTCCTAGTCTATTACATAGGAGCAAGTTCGTGCGACCCAGTCGTGCATTTTATTTACTACTTGTTTTGTATGTTATCCTGCTCTCCACTGTAAAATCTAGCACTAATTCAGCGCCACCACCAGGCTAGAACTCGCAATACAAAATCACGCTCCATGATAATACTATAGGTTATATTATACAAAGGTAAAACGAAATGGATAGTTATTTGTATTTATAAAAGATTTACATTCTTAAAACGTTCTAACTCGAAGAAGGAGAAGTCCAAAATCCCATGATACTGAGGGACTTTTCCTAAGCCATGATAAAACAGAAAGGCATAATGCCAATTTATTTGCAAGTTATGGCAGCTATAAGGTATTGAATAATAATGGAAATCAACTGGGGTTTCTTCACGTTCATAATAACCAGAGTTTTAGATTGGTGATTTTTTTGATAATACATTTGACATAAGAAAGGCGTATCTAAGACATAGCTCATAAAAGCCTTAAACATTAAAGCCAAGTACGCAGATCGCGCTAAATTTTATCTCGCATACAAAATTCTCGCCAAAATTTAGCCCAGCTAAAATTATGTCAAGCATTTTAGCCGAGAGGTACGCTGCTCTAGCTAAAAAATCAAAATTTCTCATCGAACTGTACATAACTTAGAATAATATTTAGAAGAATATTTGGTGACGGAAATTTAAAAAGTTTTTCCACAGCAAAAATCACTCATAATTCATAATTCTCATTTATTGTCATTCATAATTTTGAAAAAAAAATCGAAATCAACCAATTCTTTTAAATCTTTGAAAAAATTTCATTTAAAGACGGTGTTCCGCCGACTTATTTTGACGTCTCTGTGTTTTTTCTCATTCGCACTTCATGGTAAGAAAGAGACGAGAAAGTGAGGCAGGATTTTTAAAACAAATTGAAAATTAATGGATTTTTTTTGACATTTGTTTTGGTGACATAATATGACACATGAAGGTACAGTGTATCACAAAAGTAAGTAAGCACTCATTTAAAAAAAAATATAATCAAACACTGTTTGGAAAATAAATCGGAGTGCAAGAATGGTAAAATTGTTAACAAAAGTCCATCCACTATACCCAAAATAATAACCATATAAAATAACATTGGAAGTTTGCAAAATGACCCTCGATCAATGACAATGACAAGCAGGAATTTTTAGGAAAGTGAAGAGGAATCCCAAAGTAAGCCCATCAAAGATATCAGCAGAAATAACCAAAGAAACAGATAAATCATGTAACCCTCAAACTATTCGACGAGTGCTCTACCAATCTGGTTATCATGGTCGAAACATTAGAAAGAAACCTTACATAAGTAAAATAAATCGCCAAAAGCGGCTCTTCTTTGCAAAAACCCATAAATCTAAACAAGCAGAATTTTAGAACACAGTGTTTTTATTTGAAATGTTACTTTTTAGTTCGAAATACATATCAATTATTATAGACAAAAATATAAAGTTTTGTTTTTAACATTACTATCGAAGGAAATGATCTTTAAACTAAGAGGTGCTTACTTACTTTTGAAATTCACTGTATATTTGCAGTGACATAGCAAATGGCCAACAATTATGACAACTAGGTACAAGACGTCAAAGTGAGTCTGGAGTGTGTATGACACGACAGGCTGGCCTTACGTCAAAATAAATCGGTTGAGTAAGTGCAATGATGTGAACACCGTCAAAGAACAGCTGTTCTTATGTCAAAATTTAGCTTGGATTGTAGCTGATGTTTAGAGAAAAATGTGGGAGATAAAATTTAGCGCGATCTAAAAGTGAAAATTTTAGATATGGTTGTTTTTTGTCTACTTTTATTGAATTTATAGTATTTTCTTTTTGTTAATTCAACCTATCATAATCAGTATTCCTAGTACTTATACACTCAATTAAATTGTGTAACATACATTACGTTACATGCCTCCAACTCGTGCTACTGTAGCACAAAGAAAATACTAAAAAAAATACCCTATTACGAAAACCTTATTCATCCCACCTACTATTCTTACGAGTAATTTTCAAAGCGAATTAAATATCGTTGTATACCTATATCAAGTTAAAAAAACTGAAACTAATTTCACATTCTTGAGAGTATAGTATATTAACAAAATGCAATTATCGTAAAATAATTAATTTTTAAGGCATTGTTATTGTTATTGTTTTTTTTTTTTTTTTTTTTTTTTTTTTTTTTGTTTTGTTGCTTTAATTTGAAAATAATATCGTTCCGTGCAACTGGGATGATATAAGCAACTTACACAATTTTCATATTCTAATCTTGTTTTTTTTGTGTTTGTATTAAAAAGAAGTTTGAATCATTCTAGAAGCGTCTTTTTCCTTTGTGAAGTTTATTAAATGAAAAAGAATACATTTTTCATCGAAACTGTAATGCATATCAAAATATCAAAAACAACAACAAAATCTAACATAACCTAGTTATAAAAAGCATGTACATACTTTTATCTTTTCCTTTGGTTTTTTTTTGTTTTTTCGAGAACTTGTTCTAATTTTATTTCCATTCAATATTTAAAATATACCTAACAAAAAATAAACAAAAACATCAATAAATTACACCACGACTTTTTTTTTTGCTTACAAAATCAGCAAATAAAATTAAAAACAAGAAAGTTTAGAGGTGAGGTGACGCCAAGAACAAGGAGAGAAAGCTCATTTAAAGCTTCGACGTTGGGATAGGGCAGGCAGGTAGTTAAGCTGTTAGAACTTTAAAACGCTGGATAGTTTATTTATAACAGCAGGTAGGTAGCTATTTCACACAAATGCAAATCAAGAAGATAAGGGATGTTTTTTTATTCTTTGTTCGATTTTCGTCGAGTATGACGTGTGGGAAGAATTGATGAATTTTTAAAATTACGTCGCGTCTACGTGCTTTTTGTTTATAAAGTTGATGGTTTTATCGATTTCCATTAGACTTAAGGGTTGTTCATACACCATGTTTTGAGCGGAAAGTTTGCACTAAAACTTGACATTTGAAGACTGTCTCCTAATCAAATTTTGTGCTGCAGGCCTCCCTTAATGGGGGGGCTATGTAGAACCTATTTAAGCCGCAAACATATGGGTCGCAGTCCATTTGTTGCTAATATGCTTGTAAGTGTGTGTGATCTTTTGCGCTTCTATGTATATGTATTATTTGTATATACATAGTTTGTGCAACTATTGGAACTTATTCTTGGCGTTGTGTGCTTAGAACTGGAGAGTATCCTCCATCCCTTTCTGTCAATGTTTACATCTCCGGGTACATAAGAGTGTCCATGATGCAACACACCAATATTACCATACACTGCCCCTTTTTTCACCAATACATCCAGCCGACACCAACACACCTATATTAACCCATTGTGTACATTTTCACACCGAGTAGGTATATGCTGAAAGAACTTTTTTATATGTCATTTGTGTCGACTGGCTGGCTTCTATGTCTCTCGGCATTGAGAAAACTTATACTTTTGATCGCTCGAGCCGAGGACCGTCACTCGCTTGAGAATATAGGCCGACTGTGACTTTCCTGGTGATTGGACTTGTTCATAATTCAAGTTCAAGAATATGTACAATTTTTATTCTTTGTGAATTAAACAAAATGAAAAAAAAAAACTGAAAAGTTAAGAAATGTTCTCTCTGAATTATTATAACTGAAAGTGATAACATGAAATACAAAATTCAAGGTGTGATGAAGTATCTGAAAGAAATGCAACATTGTTTTAAACAATTTAATTTTGAAATTGTTTATGAAGGTATATTTGTATTTGGTTTTGGATTTTGATTACATATGTATGTTTTATGGTGTGACTTTTGGTGGTTATGGCCCTTGCAGCCTTGCGTGGTGTAAAATTTGGTGGTTAAAATACACAAGAAAAAAAAAAAACAATTCACACAAAATAATTGCGTCGTAGAATGAATTATTTTTCAAAAATTAAATTTCTAATACGAAAACTTTAAAAAACGTTTTGTTTGTGGATAAACTTTTTGGCAGAATTAAAAAAAACAAAAAAAAATAATAATTTGTAGTGTTTCAAATTGTTGAAATCATTTCGGGTGAGTGAATTTTACTTTGCATTTTCTATTAATTGAAGTGTATTTAAAACTGGTTGGTTTTATTTAAACTTAACTAGATACAAAACAAGTTAAGTATACAAAAAGGATCTTAAATAGGGTGCAGTTTTTTTTTTTTGATTTTCTACTGTATTAACGTTTCTTAGTAACAATATTTAGATTTGCGTCGTAAATATTATGAACGCTGATTCATACCCATAAGGAATGATGAATTTTTACCTACTAATGGGTGGATAGGTATAACAATATTTCTATATATTGTTGTTAGTCTTTCCATTTGTATATCTTTAGTTCAGTATTTTTTTTTTTTTATTTTTTGCTTAAGAAATTTTCCAAAGTGCATGTTTGTTCTTAAAATAGTATGTGTGGGTTAGTTAGGCTTGTTTGTTTAGTTTTGTAGAAGGAATTTTGTATTTGTAGATAATTTAAGTTTGGTGCAATGCAAGATGGGAAGGGATGATAACCATCATATGGGCATTGGCAAATCGATATAACATCTACACTCTGTTCTTGTGTAAATTGAGATCCATTTCTTTACATAATACAAACTCATTTTCAAACTTTTAATTACTAGAAAATAAACCCTTAGAAATAAATATAAAAAAAAGGTTGAAGATAATTTAATCAAATTGCTTTGTAATAAAATGGATTTGAATTTTAGATAGGTATCTATTTGATTTTGAATCTTTTTATCTTCAAAAAATATATAAATATGTATAGATGTATATTCCTAACAACACTGGGTTTTTGTTCTTTTTTCAAAGTCTAAGCATTTAAAATAAAAAATCACAATAAACAATGCACAACTAAAATTATATTCACCTACAATTTCTCAGTATTATGAGATTAGAATTTTCTGCCATAATAATATTCCAATAACAAAAATTCCAGATAGACCAGCAAACTTTGTGCTATCACCAACACTCATTTTCTATTCTAGCTATTTCCCTGGCAGTAATTGCGTCATTCCAGAAAACGACAGATAGCGTACAAGGACTTGTTCTGTAAATGAAAGCATAAAGAAAATCTGTTTTTATTTTTTTCGAACGCATAAGTACATACATTCCATATCTATAGATACTCGAAAGCACTGGATATAAATTTCTGAGTCATTGTATCTATTATGCACAAGGACAGGACAGTTAGGGTGGCAGTGGCAGCGCACTGTAAAAACCTTGGAGTAGGGCAATTACTTACCTAATCGCTAATGACGTTGACGCTTTTCAACCACCACTAGTAACAGCCAGTGTTATCCATCAGTGAATAAATTGTCACAACAATGAAACAAGGTACCTACGTGCCAATAAGATACTTTTGTATCTGAGCATCTATATGATGGTCTGTCGAACTTAGTCTATTTATGGCATTTGTTCTCTTCTCTATTACTTTGTGAAAAAGCACATTTGCAGCTCATATATCGGCCCACACGTAATGGAATTACAAATTAGAATTCACTTTGTGTGGTCGGTCGCGTCGACTTTGTATTTTTCGCGAATTATATTCACTTACGTAAATATCTCACCATAACTTGTGTGTATATAATACAGATAAAGATACATACAATATGCATATACATACATACAACAAGTTACGAAGTTCAAAAATATGATAGTTGTAATGAACTTAGCAAACCAACCGATCGAATTTTATATGCATTATGCACTTTTCGGTACATTGACAGGCCTGCGGACATTATTGGATTAGGTGGAAGCTGTTCATGATGAGAAGCTTAATGACAGAACTTGACAGTACTTTCCAGAATATGGCTTTCAGATTGAAAAGCTTCTTTAAATCCATTCGAGTGTTTCCTCCTACAATAATAATTTGCACGTTGTCTGTTGTTATTGTTCTTGTCATACTCGTGTGTTATTGACATGTTTTTCTTTTCTCCACTATACAGTTCAGAGCATATGGAAAGGCACTTGTACAGAGTTAGGTTGGATCTAAAATGATTTTTCTGAAGAACTCAATTTGTTTGTTTACCAGACGTGATTTCAAAAAATATTCTTTAACAGAGTTTGGTTATTCTCAATTAATTGTTTTGATAGGGGCCACTTACGCCAAAATTTTACAAAGACAGTAACCTTCGATTTATAAATCTTTTAGCTCAAACGATTTCCATCAAATCATGTTCAAGAAAATAGTTGTTCTCTATCTTATGTACATTTAAATAAATAAACATAAAAATGTTTTCGATTCTGATATATCCAGTATCAACTTTGTTAAACAACCAAAATGTCATGTGGAAGGTAATTAATGTCCCTTTATGCGATACAAACGAAATAAGACCAATATAGAGAATAGAGTCACCCCATTTGCGGTTCCAATTTGAAATCCTTGTTGCAAAAGCATATGTACGTCAAACCGAATTGTCATGAGAGAGTACATGTTAAGCTTAAGTTTTGCTATTTTATAAAATGGAGAAACTGAGAGAGATACAATACATAAATTTTACTTAAAAAGATCGCTTAACCCGATTACAAAATAGTTTTGATAAATTTTTACAACTTTGGCGGAAAAATTTAAACAGCCTAGTGTTAAGGTATACCGTAATGATACTTCTTAACAATTTGCTTACTTTAAAGTAGTTTACTAACTCTTTCTTAATTTTAAACATTTTGTAAATAGTATCATGTTAAAGCTAATTTTTTAATAAAATGCTTCGGAACACACCTAAGAAAATGACAGTTCGTACAAAACACTTAGTAAACAGAGCTTCTTGACGTTTATAAAAATGTCAAATAGACATATGAAGTTAGCACGGGAACGCAGCTGAATTCGATTAAAATTTGCAAAATCGTCGCTTCAACCTAGTATCATACTAAGTGTACAAACAGTGGAGCTGAGAGTGACCAAGAGCAAAGATCAAAGTGGAGAAGTCAAACACGTTAAGTAAAATGGTATCACGTTAAGTAAAAGAGTGCAGCGTCGTTCGAAAATGGAGCAAAGAGTCATCAAGAGAGCAAAGCGGCGATTTCAAACAAGTTCGATTTTTCGGCTCTCATTGCTTCAATTTTTAACTAAAAGTGGTTGAAATTTCGAACTGTTTTTTGTCTTAAAGTGACTGCAAGATGTTTTATTGACTAGAATTGTGTTTGCTATGAAAACTGTCCACTTCTTCGTCAGCTTGTATTGAATTTTGTTAAGTAAGTACATGTTGTATTGAACGGTTTTAAGTCTGATCTTCAAAAAATATATGCTGGTGTTCCCCAGGGCTCCGTTTTGTCTCCGACTCTATTTCTCATTTTTATAAATGATCTGTTGTCTGAAACTTCTAATCCACTTCATTGTTTTGCCGACGACTCTACTACAGCTTCACGTCCATATTCTTTGGAAGTAGAATTGCAACGGTATCGTATGATAAGCTCATTAAACTCTGATCTTTACAGCATTGTTAAATGGGGTATAAAAAACTGTGTGGAGTTAAATGCTTCGAAAACTCAATGCTGTCTATTGTCGTTGAAGCAAAATGTTCCCTTATGCCATTGTCGCTTAATGGCACTTGCATCGAAGAAACCGAAAAGCTCTCAGTACTCCGTATGTGTGTTAACGACGATCTTCGTTGGAATAATCACATTCTCGAGACCGACCGCCAAGAATGCTGCTAAATGCTTAGGATTTCTATATTGATGTAAGAAATTTTTCGCCCCTTCTGATCTGGCTACCATTTATAAGTCGTTTATACGTCCAAAACTCGAGTATAACTCACACCTTTGGGCAGTTGCAGCACAATCTTCTCTCCATTTATTGAATAGAATTCAGAACAGAGCATTAAAATTGATAGGAAACAGAGCTATCATGGATTCATTCGCATCTCTTGAACACCGTCGGAATGTTTCATGTATGTCCCTGTTTTATCGCTTCTTTCACAAGCAATGCTCACTCGAAGTAGCCAGTTGCATTCCTCCCCTTTATCAATTCACCCGTAATACCCGCTTCGCTAGGAATGCTCATCAGTTCACCCTTGAGCCTAACTTTGGTCGTACTGTCAAATATAGAGATTCGTTTTTTAGTCGCACAACACGATTATGGAATAACTTACCCGGCACAGTTTTCCCATTTCAATTTGCAAACATTCAAAACCAATGTTCATCGACAACTCCTTTCTCTCCCTTGCTAATTTTCCCATCGCCCGTTCTGTGTTTAATATTATAAGGGTCTCTTAAAATACCCTTGATCGTAAGTGAATTATATAAAAAGAAAAACAGAAGTAAATAACCGAATTTTTTGTGGTCATTCGGAAATATTCTTCAAACTTAACATGGTTTTCTCGTAGCTCTTGAAATAAATGGTGAAATTCAATGAGGAAACCATGCAATTGGTTAATTATATGAATTCCTTCACTTCTGTTTCCGCGTTTCAGAAAATATCATATGCTTAAGAATAGATTTTCAAGAAAGTACAGATTCAAATTCTTAGAATCCATTTTTATTTGAAAAATACAAATATTTAAATGGAAAATAATGATCTCTTGCTTGTTTACTTCTACTTTGATCTTGCTCCTTGCTTCTTACTTTGGCTAGGCTTCATCCTTGGCTCTGATGAATTTTGCATCTTTGCTCTCCGTTCCACTCTGTTTGTACCCTAAGACAGTCTTAGCATTGTACAAATTCTACTAAAATTTTGAACCATTATCAATACGCTAGTATTTCTCGTTAATGGCTGAACTGATTTTTATACTAATGCTCCTTTAACATTACATATCGAAATTTTGGTTTTAAAATTTAATTTTAAATATTTTTCCGGGATATAGGAAATTACCTCAGATGGCCTTATAATAGCCCAGAGATCTGTTAAAACATGCCTTCCTGAAATTTTAAATTATAAGCGGAATCGATTTCTGATGGAACCAAAAGGTTACACTTACTGATGGCAAATTGTAAAACGTCAGTTTAACAAAAACGAGTTAAAGCACTCAAAATAATTTCATAATACGAGTAATATTATGGTTCAATTAAAAAGTTAAAAGCTAAAATTACACCCCGAAGGTGGTATTAGTATGTTAATTTTTGGCGACTTTTTAAAATTTTGCACGCTTTGAAAGTAGAAAGCGATGTATTGATTTCTAGCAGAAACTTTTTTCTATAGCCTTTCCTTGTAATACGAGACGTATCACAGTTGAATCTCTGGTCAATGACACTCAGTCGATATTATTAATTTAAATTCGCCTAATAGTACTCAGGAAGATGTTACATTTGAAGACGTCAGAAATGTCCTTGTTGACCTAAAAATAAAAATTCTGCAGGAATTGATTGCATGCGAAAATCTATGTCTTAAGAAGTTTCCAGGATCAAGAATTAAATATTTACAACTTTTTTCTAACTGCTGTCTTAAGTCATCCTACTTTCTTTATGCATGGAAAACAGCAAAACATTATACCACTATTAAAACTTGGTAAAAGTGCAAACATACAAAGCCAATAAGTTTCTTAAGTTCTCTTAGCAAATGCTTTAAAAGTAAAATTGTTTAACTAGTAGTATAGTAATATATAACATTAAATTATATTACATTATTATTATGATAGAATAAGAAAAAATATTCAAACTAACTTTAAGAAAGGGAAAAGTACAGGAATGATTCTGCTTGACTTTGAGAAACCGTTCGATACAGTTTGGCATAATGCTTTATTACATAAATTTTTAAGACTTAGTTTTTCAATGTACCTACATAGGTAAAATGATTCAATCTTTTTCATCTGAAAGAAATTTCAAGGTTTCAGTCAATAATTTGGACTATATACTGTGATGCTTCTTTTCCTTAGGCTGAGGTAAGCTCGCCGGACTCCAGGGTCGTCTCGAGAAAGCACGAAACTCGAGTATAGATAGTCGACCAAACTGCTCTCTCCAAATGAAAAATAGATTTTCCTTTTTCAGATTTTATTTTATTAATCCAATAAAGCGGCTTAAGACTAAACAATATGATACCTATAGATAATACTACCTAATATATACGAACTTAATCATACGGTCAAGAGCCCATCGACACCGGAAGGGTGAAGGGGAATAACTTAAGAATACGGCAAGAGCCCGTCGACACCGGAAGGGTGAAGGGGAATAGCTTAATAATACGGCAAGTGCCCGTCGACACCGGAAGAGTGAAGGGGAATAACTTAATAATACGGCAAGTGCCCGTCGACACCGGAAGGGTGAAGGGGAGTAGCTTTAACAATACGGTAAGTGCCGGTCGACATCAGAAGGATGAAGGGGAATAAGTTAACAATACGGCAAGTGCCCATCGACATCAGAAGGATGAAGGGGAATAATACGGTGTTTTGTTGTTACACTGAAAATAAAAACTAGGTATATATGATAAAAATCTAGGTTGATTTGACAAAAATTTTGTCAATATACGTCCAACAAAAAGTTTTATCAAATTTACAAAAATTATAGAATTTTGTTGAGGTAACAAAAAATATTTTGTTGTATCCACAAATTTGTTTGTTATGCTAACAGATAAATTTGTTGAAATAACAAAAATATTTTGTCAATATGACAAAATTTCGTAGAATTTGCAAAATTAATTTGTCATATTAACAATTTTTTTGTTGTATTAACAATTTTTTTGTTAGTGTTATTGTTGTTTTTATTATTATCGGATTAACAAATTTTTTTGTTAAATTAACAAAATTTTTTTGTTAAATTAATCAAATTGTTTTGTTAAATTAACAAAATTGTTTTGTTACATTAACAAAATATTTTGTTAATTTAACAAAAATTTCTTGTTATATTTTGTTAAATTAACAAAATATTTTGTCAATTCAACAAAATATTTTGTCAATTTTACAAATTTCTTTTGTTGAATCCACAAAAAAACAAAATTAATTTTGTCAAAATAGTTTTTTTTGAGATTTAAGTCCACAAAAATTGGCGTTTCGTCCCTACGATCTCACATGCAACCATCTGTGAGGGCGTATGGACAATACGCAATTTTTGTTAAGTTCAGTTAATCTTACATCGATTTTTTAACAAAAACCAAGTGTGAACTATATCATACACAAAAGAAATTTTTTGGTTTCCTTACAAAATAGTTTTATGTATCTGATAATATTCTTTTATCAATATTACAAAATAATTCAACCCCAAAACAAAATATTTGTCATTTTAACAAAAATGTTTTCATTTTTTGTTAAATTGACAAAAAAAAAATTAACAAAAACTTTGTGATATTGACAAACATTTACAAAACAGATTTTTTGTAGATACAACAAATATTTTGTTAACATCACAAAAAAGTTTGTCGATGTGACAAAAATCTCTGTTTTATTTTGTTATATTAACAAAACTTGGTTTGTTAATCTGACAATAATTATTTGTAGTGCATATTTTGTTATACTGACAAAAAATCATGCGGGATTATAAAAATTTTGTGAAATCAACAAAATCATTCTTTCGTATTGACAAAAATTTTATCAAAACGATAAAATTGTTTTGTTAAAGGTCAATAAAACGTTTTTGTCAATATTACCTAGGAATTTATTTTCAGTGTACCACACAGCACGCTATGGAGCAACGGCCCATCGACTCTTAGTAGAGAAGGGGAATATCGGGGGAAACTTGTGCTTCTGTATTATAAGGTAAAAACCTTATAGACTAAGAGCCCACAGCAATTTTTGGGTGTGATTGATAACAAAAAATAATTAGCATAATTAGATAGGCCTTTTATAGTTATTTAGAAATGTGAAAGTCTCGCATACTCTAGTGGGCGCAATAGTGCATTAAAGTGCATTTAGTATGCAGTTCTTTCCAAATCCAAATAATTGTGATAACAACTTTGCCAAAATGTAGAGTTAAGCCCCCTGATTGAAAATATCGAGGTCCAAGACGTTCTACAGACAGCCTTCTGCCTGCCAGACGCGATAAGAATATGCAACTTCTTGCACTAAGAAGGCCACCTTCAAAACGTCATGTACCTCGATATTTGCAATCAGGGCACTTAGCTGTTCATTTTGAAGTTGTGGCAAATTTTTTTTCCAATTTTTTAGACTAAGGAAAGAACTGCATACTTGATGCACTATAATGCACTATTGCGCCCACTAGAGTATGCAAGACGTTCACATTTGTAAATAACTACTAAAGGCCTAACTAATTATGCTAATTATTTTTTGTTATCAATCACACCCAAAAATTGCTGTGGGCTCTCGGTCTATTAATCAACTTCGGCGAGCAAGCTTCGAATTTCTTTGGATTTCTTGGGTCCATAAGGCAATTCTCCTGCAGGAACCAACTGTGAACTCTATAACGATGAACCACAATATCGCATATATTTTGTTTTTGTATTTCGGCTGCGTGTTGGCGTTGGTTATTTCACTTGGTGGGTATGCAGATGGAGGTTGATTGGTGTCGGTCGGTCGTAGGAGTGTGACGCTTCGTTACAATACAATATTGTAGCAGATGTACCTTAGGGATCGGTGCTAGGCTCAATATTGTTTAATATTTTCATTTACTACTTCCTATGTCTCACAAACTGCAAAAAAGTATTTTTTGCCGATGAAACTTGCATCTTTGAATCGCATTCAGGTGGTTTCAATATTGACATGTAGACGCAGTTTTCCAGGGTCAGGATTCTCCACCGAGAATCAACCGGGCCAGCTTACATCGTATTGTGATTATTTTTTCCTTGAATAAAAAAAAACCTTAGCAATCAGCATTTGTCATAACTAATTCGGCTCTGAAGTAACGTATAAATATACAAACATACCTTACAATAAATAAATGTCTTCAAGAATATATTTTTTTTATTTTTGAACTGTTAAATTTAAGGAATTCTAAGTCTAGAAAAGTAGATACGAAATGTTTGCACTTAATTTTAAAATTAATATATTTCTTATAAAAATATTCAAAGCCCTTCTTTAAGTTCTATTTTAACTTTTAGTTTTAACAGCAAATACTTTTAACTCATTTTTATTTTGTATATGTTTACTTACGTAAGTAAAACAATTATATTAAAAATATGTGCTACGATCCATAAACTAAACGAGTACTAGCGTTATAAGATGTTTATAAGGTATAGCTGGTTAGGTTGTGTGAAAATAAATAACTTAAGTGCTGGATAAAGGGTTGTTCGAATTAATCAGTGCGCCAATTGAAAGGGGCGCCAAGGCTGGGCAAGGTTTTTTACCAGCGTTATGTAAAAGTACTTCGTTCTCGTATTCTGATATATAAAAATATTTTTTTAAATTCAACATTATTTTTCATTCAATAGAAAAACATCAAGCAAGTTGGAAAAACAATATGTTTCACAAAATTTCTTTTTTATTAGTAGCATAATCTATTGAATATATTTAAGGGACTCTCTTTGTTTATATTGTGATGTACAGGAACAGCTTAAATGATCAGTTAACTATCTAAAAGAAATTGGAAAACACTTTGTTAATACATATTCTACTAGTAGATATTAAAATTTAAGAAAATTAAAGTTCAATTAGATTATTATTCACTAAAGCCACGAAAAATACGTTTCTTTCGGGTGAGCTTTTACAGCGTGTTTTAAATTATCGAGGAATTTTGGGATAGCAATGCGATGGTGAAAAATTGATTTAGTAGTGTGTGAAAATACCCTTGATCCGGCCCTGAATAACTTGGTTGACAACTATTACTTTGAAACTTTGGATGACAAACCTGAAGTATTTGTGTTTGTTACAAGCTTTAGTACAGATCACAAACCATAACAACATGCGATGCATTTGCGTCATATTGACACTGAGAAAAGTTAGGTTTCAACACATGAAGCATCTCATCATATACGCGTACTTAGCTTGTTTTTGCTTGTTTTTTCCACGTTAGTTTGAATAGACAACCGCGCATGAGGCGTTAGGTTAAGGTATGCATGGCAACACATAAGCTATAATTCTCTACACCAATCATACAGCAGGGTTAGTCACCAGAAGCCTACAATGCCAAATATTTATTATTAAACGTTTTCGGGAAATGAAAAATAAATAAATTGGAGGCAACACACCTATTAATCTGAACCTAGTGACTTATAATTCTCTGTCATTATTTTATACGTTTTGTCGCCAAGAATATAGAGGACCTACAAGTTTCTACCGAGGTTGAAGGGTTTTGATTAGTTGCACTTTTCATGACAAGAAACACCTTTAGATAATTTGTCACTTTCTTGCAAAAGTACGATCCCTGTTTTTGTTTTTAGGTGCCAGTGGTTGGGAAACAAACCCAGACTTCAGGCATAATAGTTCAACATACTAACCATTAATGTGTAATATTAAAATATCGGGAAGTGAGATCCTGAACTGATAACACCGAATCTAAGCTTCGATTGATTTTCATATTTTGTATTGTGTAACTCAATCGATCGAATAATGCACTATTGTGAATGAACCCACCGAATATTGCAAATATTTAAAATTTGACAATGCAATGATGTGTTAGCTTTTGAAATCGTTATTTTGTTTTTCGGTTTTTATTTTTATAATATAAATAAATATAGTTAATTTATATTTTAAAATTAATTTATCGATAGTGACATATCAGAGAAACTTCTAATCTTCTGGAACTGGAAGAAACAATGTATTTTTACTTGGTATACATATACACATATTTGCTTTATATTTTGTATAGCTTTTTTATATACTTTTTTCTTATCCAAAGAAAGTTTCCTAGCACTTTTAAGTGAAATCAACCCAAAACTCATGTCAGCAATAAGAGGCTCTTCTAATCTTAACATAATAAAACTTACTTAATACATACATACTTTGAGATTCTGTGCTCATGGATCAGTGTTGGTAATCTATTTCGTATTAGTCTTGTGTATTAATCGCTAAAGAAAATTCTATAAACGCCTATTTGCTCCAAAATCCCAATGGATTACTTTTAATTACTCTGAAGCAAAAAATCTTTAAGCTATAATGCATTTTTGTGAAAAAATCTGACCAAAATTTCCATTTGCCTTTTATTCGTTATCACATTTGACCAGCATAAAATAAATATTTGAATGTTTTTTTTTTTTAAATAATTGATTAATTGGAAGAAATTTACGTTTTTTTCACAAGAAAAACTTGTAGACATTACCTTCCTTACGCGTCGATGAAAAAATGACAATCGAAAAGAAACGACTGTGAAATCGAAAAGTTTCGATCACAATAGACATTCACAATATGAAATGAAGTAATCGACGATCGATGATCGAAAAAGGTCGATCATCGATTAGAATATCGACAACCGTAATCTGGGCCTTTTTTGTGGTTGAATAACCGTGCGTCAGAAAATCGAATGTGCGTGCAGCATAACTGCAAAAGATCTTTTCATATTATTTGAGATTTTTATTGCTCTTATACACGTATGTACAAATATTCCATTATCTCCCAAATTCTTTTGTTAAAATGAAAAATTATCGAGAACAATATACAGTCCTGTATATCCCAGACTAGGCTTCAAAATAATTTACATGAACTGTTTTCTGAATAAGTTCTTCCATTCTTCTATTGCAAATATTCTTATTACTTCATTTTTTTTTCTTTAATTTTCTCGAAAACGACTTTTAGAATTTTGATTCAACTCCGTATGTATTTGTGATGTCCAAAGGAATTGTAATAAAAATTAGTTTTTGGTTTCTCGCTGAAAAATTCACGTAAGAGAAATATAATTTTGAGATGTTTTCTGATAGATTTAGATCGTCTTATTTTAAGAATATTCCCTTACGTTTCGATAGCCATTCGAATTACGTATGTTTCGATAATCATTCTAATTTTGCACTAAGGATCTCCTAAATGATACAAATAATACTGCATTTCAGAATCTTAAAAAAAAAGAACTTCTTTATAGAGAAAAAAATGAGACTTATATTAGTAGTAGTTATGACTGTTTTACTCTACCTCGATTAATTATGTTAAAGGCTTTAACCGCTACGTTTCAGACATTCAGTTGTTCCTATTTTTATTTCTTTGAAAGATCTCCTTCTTCCAAAGACTAGAAGAAATTTTTTTGATCAGCCCTATTACAGAATTCGGCGAATGAGCTGAAGTGACAGTTCAATCATTTTCGATGCCCTGCACTACCGACATTTTGTTCAACTATTCTGGCATGTGGATTGAATCTTAACATAATCTCTGAACAAATCTTCGAACATTTGAAAAGTCTAACTCACAGTACATCAGAAACATCGACAATACTTTTCGCTTTATAGCTTATCTCTATTCAATAATATCTTGAAGAGTGATCTCGCTTATTGAGATTATATGGAATTGAATCTATTGCCGTTGCTTTTAAAAAAAACTCTCAAGATCTTAATATCTTTTAAGAAGGCCACAATTTTTTTTTTAAATACATAATTCTAAATGGGTTTTGACATTTAATATTAACGAAAAAATGACAGCAGTGATAATACAGTTCGGAAAATGGCAAGCAAGTTCACGAACCGACAATAAAGTCCATTCGACGATTTCACTAATTGTAATAAACGCGGATGCCAATACACCACGAATTAAATCAACTCTCTGGCAGTAACATTACGAATTTAGATGTCAGCATGAATATATTTAAAAAAACGGCAAAATGTTCACCATGTTTCGTACGAAGTTTTGTCAAAATCCTTAGAGCGGTTTTTGAAAAAAAAACAAGATTGTTTCTAGCTACCAAGTTAGGATAAATGAATGCAAAATGGATGCACAGATATCTAGACGTTAAGATGAAAACTGTTTTCCTCGCTAACGTGAATTTAAGAACTTTTTTTTAACCCAAAGCAATACATACACTTGCCCTATGTTTAGTTTTAACGAAAAAGGTGCATTTTTCCCCTTTTTTTGTTAGATGCTCGTTAATATCAAGTAATGTTCCAGATACCCCGTATACCTAACTCAATCGTACTCTAACAGTGCTGACTAATGGAGAGTGCTCAGAATCAGTATAAACTGGATAAATGAATTTCCTGAAGAATAGAGGTTGAAGAAGAAGAGAAGGTATTTCTGTATTTCCAACACTGAACTTATTTCCCCTCCCCATAACCATTTTCACCAATAAGTAATGCGTGTAACATTATGTAACTTCTTACATATATCTCTTTGATATCTTCTTCTCTTGATCGTAAGCTGCACTTCGCTCACACTACAAACAAACGCAAAAGCAAAAAAGAATTACCAACATATCTAAAAGAAACCTGAAACATGTGAAATCAAAAGCATAATCATAAAAAAGAATGAGAAAAAAAAGTGAAAACGAAAGAAGTGGGCAAATAAAACAACAATACAAAAAAAAAATAAGAGGTTAGGTAGCTAAGTTAGTTCAAGTTCAAGGTAAAGAAGCATTTTCATTTCGCCTGCCCGAAACAACTCTCGTGAGCCCCCAGCCAGTGTTCATGAATCGCCAGTCCAACACCAGTCCAATCAAACTAGAACGAGTTTTAGTGCCTTGTTTTCTTATTAACATAAGCAGGGATGTATGTTTGTTTCGTTACTAATATAGTACTTTATTAATTTTTTATTACTATTTTTCTAATTTGGTGCCTATCTTCTATATTTTTAAGTATCCATTATAAGATAATTTAAGGTTGTTAATAATAATTGGTACAAGTTAAAAAACAATCTCACGTTGGGTCATTAGAAGCCTGGAAACATTTATATTTACCTATGTATATATATAAATATATAAATATTCTCCCTCAACATAAAATAACTGTTTCAAAAAGTGCACATTTTGTCATTTTGTAATAACTAAATAATAAATAAGATACAAAATCAGTTAGATCCCCCTACTTTTTCATGGCGTCATTATGTTTCTTTTTTAATTCCTTTTTTTAATATTTTTTTCATAAAAGTTTTTAAAAATAATTAATCATTTGCAGAATTTTTAAATACAATTTTGATTAACAGAATTTTAGTTTAACAATTTGTATAGAATTATGTATGTATATCTATAATTTTAGAATATTGGAACACACAAATATTGTTATACAGAATTTTTAATTCAATTACAGAATTCATACAGAATAACAACCCGTTCGCAATTAAATATTTAAGAAAATTAAATGAAGGTTTTTATAAAACAAACTCTATATATACTACTGAAATAAATTAGCCGAGTAGAAGACTTAGCGCTATTCAATTGTACTTGTTGAATTAATGATTTTAAATCGTTTTTCTTTTTCTTAGCCTTAAGTCCGCAAAAATTGGCGTTAGGTCCCGGCGATCTAGTGAGGGCCTTGTCAATAAGCATTTTTTGTTAAAGTCAGTTCATCTTTCATCGATTTTTTGACAAAAAAACAATGTGAACTATATGCAACTAAGATTTTAAATCTCAATCATTAACGCAAGAAGTATGAGAGGAAATGTTTCACTTTCTTGGAATATGTCTGATTTGAAAGGAGTTCCGTAGGCATTACTTTGGAGTAGAAGTTCTGGAATATATATGAATATATGAATAAAATTAATACAAATGTCATTCTGGTAGACCATCCACGTTATACTTTTTTAGAAAATTTCAAATTAATTTTTGAAGTCAATAAATTTAACTTAACTTAATGCTTCTCCTAACGGTATATAGTTTTATTAATAACGATTTTTTTTTTATAGGCAATAAAGGGAGTGTGAAACTCTGAATGCACCAATGCCTTTTTAATACGACTGTCTGCATTTAGTGAAAATCAGTTTTCACCAACTGTTTATATAGCTAAAACAGTTCGATTAAAACCACTTTTTTTTACTCAATTGACCAATATTATTGAACATTATTGGCCACTTGAGTGTAGTATGTATTTAAATTGTTTTCGAATACACGTGCTGATATATTTTATATTGTTAATAAATAAAATTATGAAAACATCGTACGTACATATGTATGTTATACTTCCCATTTCTATTACCTTTTTACAAATTAGATCCTTCTTTTCTAACAGTAGGTATGGCATCACTGTTTCTTCATTTTTTTTTATGGAAATCTCTTTTATTTATTACCTTTTATGATTTTATTAATATTTGTTTTTTTACATTGTAGTGGTTTTGCTTTATAACTACTTATATTGGTTTGGCTTTGTAAAATATCGAGCATAGCTTCTGGTGGCAGATTAATTTTACTTACAAAAATGAATTTGCGATTCTCTTTTTCTTTTTGATTTTGCAAATCAGGTTTTTTGTAGTCCACTTTTTGTAGCATCTTTCATAAGCCGGTTTACTCTTGTATGTAATAGTGAATGCGCGAAAGTATAAGTGTGACGATATTTCATAATTTAACAAAGCTGTTTTATTAAAGGGGAAATGATTGCATACCTATTAAGTGAGTCGTACATAAAGGATTTAATTGTTAGTTCTTGAGGCAGGTACTTAAATTGATTTATTATAAGTAAAATATCCCAAACAGGTTAAACTTACAATACAATGTATCACCCAGAGAAAAAAGCACGTAAAATCAAAAAAAAACAACTTTGAATCAAAGTAAAACCAATATGATTTGGCTCTAATGCCGAAAATATTTAAATCAAAGTTGTTTATCAATGAAAAGTGATTCCCTACTTTATTTCAAATCAAATTTGAAACCAATATGATTTAAAGTTGTAGCATTATAGTTTTAAATACGATCCGCATTTGATTCAAAAAAATATCAATTAATTTTAAACACGCTTTGCGTTTAAAGTAAATAGAAATCGGAATCAAATCAATTAGAAACATATTTACATTAATTACTACGTAACATTAAATTGAAAAGCGCCATTATAGTTTTAAATACGATTCGCATTTGATTCAAAAAAATATCAATTGATTTTAAACACGCTTTGCGTTTAAAGTAAATAGATATCGGGAATAAATCAATTACAAACAATTTAATAATGTTTACTAGCATTCATTGATTTAAAGTCATTCTCACTATATTCAAATCGATTAAAAACAATTATTTTTGCAAAAGTATTTTCTTTTTATTGTAAATAAAATAACTTAATAACAAAACAACAAACAAAATTTACAAATATTTGTGTCTTACATAATGTATGTAAGTCTTGCCATTATTAATTTGATACAAGTGTAGTGGAGGGATTGTAAAGACTGGATCAATGATTTCCCTTTCGATGATGAGTTAAAAAGTTTAAAAATATCCTATAAAATATATATTACATTATAATTTTTATATTGAGAAAAATGTATGTATGTATACTTACAATTTTAAGAAATGATTTTAAACTTGAGGTTGGTGTTGACGGGAATCAGAATTGTTGCAATTTTGGCACTGCCAATTTGCCACTTTGGAGATCTCTGAGAGCGTTTCGTCATCAATTCGAAACTTGAATAAAATTTATATAATAACAAAAAAAAGAGATAGTTTTATGTTACCTTCAAATTTCTGAATAATTATAGTTCCAGATCTTCATGCTGCTTTGCGGAATCGTCGCGGTTGTTCTCGTTAGCAGGATTAGAATAAATTAAACTTCGAAGCTGTCCGCTTTCGTCCACTACTTGAATTATTTTAGTTTATTTTATTACTTTTAGGTTATAACGTTCACAATTAGTACAGCTCACAAGCTCTAAAGAGAATGGCAGATACATTTTCCTCGACCCGCAACAACGACAGCCGCGAACACACATACATATGATTTCTTTCTTATACAAAATGTTTACTGTTATCGTTCACAAGTCAAAAGGATTACAACTTTGATTTGTTGTACTTTAACTTTGGTTCAAAGTGAATTATGTATACGATTCAAAAAGGAAAAAAAATCAAATAAGTTACCACTTTGATGTATTAAGTTTCAAGTTTGATTCAAATAAATTAAATATCAAACGTCTTTAAATGAACAACGAAAATTACATTTCAAAATAGAAAAACATTAATTCAATGGTGTTTAACTATACTGTGATTAATTAAACATTTTTCTTATTTGAAACAAAGTTGATCGTATTTAAATTAAAGCGTATAAATCAAAAGTTATAGCAACGTAATTTTAAATACTTTTCTACTTAATTTTATGATGTTGTTTTTCTCTGGGTGTATGTATTTATTAATTTGTCAAGTCTAAAAGTACATAATACTTTCTTAGACATAGATCAATATTAAATAGTAAATAATAATAAAAGTATATTATAAATTAATTTAATTAATTATAATGATATTCATATGTAATTCTTTTTTGAACAATTTTTATAGTTTTATAGCAATTAACGTGGACCGTTTATTATGAGTATATGTTGGTAAAGGCAAGGTCCATTCAAGTTTACGTAGTAAATATTTTGTAAATCTTTTCTGGATTCTTTCAATTCTATATGTTGCACTTTGGTATTACGGAGACCAAACTACACAGCAGTATTCCAAAATTGGACAAACAAAACTGGCAAACAGAAATTTAATGGTACAAGGACACTTAAATCCACAAGAATTTCTAAACAAAAATCCAAGCATAGAATTGCCTCTAGATAATTAATATGTATTCTTAAATCAAGTTTGGAATCAAATACAACTCACATATCCTTATGACATAAAGACTCTTTGAAGAACGTTTTCGGAAATACGGTAATCAAACGGTAATCAAAGGAAATCAGACTATAAAATCTTGTAAATGTCATCCATTAAACAAACACCATTTGGATAAGGAATTTAAATCTGTTTCAAGTGGCATACAATCAAAAAGCGAATCGACTGTTTGGTATATCTTAATATCATATGTGAATGACAGACATCGTGAGTCTAAAACAAAACTCGGTAAATCATTGACAAAAAGTAAAAATAAGAGAGGTCCCAGATGACTACCTTGGGGAACGCCCGAATAATTAAATATTAGTTCCGATTTCATTTGGCCAATTTTTACTATTTTTCTCTATCTTCTAGATAGCCTTTTAATCCAGTTAAGCATTTAAGATGAAAAACCTAAAGATTTAAGCTTTAACAATTGTATTTAAGTTTTGAATATTACAACAATATTCATATGAAGCTTTGCAAGCTTACTGCACATAATATGTATTCATACAAAAAACCCCTTCAATTTAACAATAGTAGTTTATGGGTCACTCTATCGAAAGCCTTTGAGAAGTCATTTTTTCTCAATCGCATTGACAAAATAGTTATTAAATAACGTGAGTCTTGTGTTAGGATTATAAATTAACGATATTAAAAAAAAGCTCGAAATTCCCTTCGCTTGAAAATTGAGATTTTCGACTTTTTTTTGTATTTTATTTTTATAAATAAAATAAAATAAGCTATTACAAATAATTCCTTTTATTTTTGTTTGAAATAGATCTTTATATTTATGTACATACGTACATACAATCCAAGCGGTACTGCAAAATGAGGTTACTGATTGAAATTTTTTTATTTCGGATTTTGTTGGGACTTAATAAGTATGTCATACAGGCGAAAAAAAATTCATGAAAAGAATATATATACAAACATAGATATTTCATTTTCTTAAAGCCTAGTTTTAGATTTTAGTTTACATACAAAAATGAAGCCAAGCTAAAATGTAAATATGTAAGCAGTTTAGATGAGAGGTTCTCGATAACTCTAGCTTAAAATCAAAGTTTCGTGTCTAACTGTACGGATGTAATTCTGTCAATCTCCAGCTCTATCCGTGAAAATAAAAATAGAAAATGAGAAATATTTGGGGAAAAACGATTTATTACATGCAAATAAATATTCAATTTTTCCATTCTCTTGGACGCTTGAGAAGAGATTCTTTGAAATGTTTGATTTAATTTTTTTTAAGAGAACAGCTGTTTTCCGTGCCATGTCTTTTCAAAGTTCGTATGTTAATATTAACAAATATTTTGAAAGAAATGTAAGATCTAAAATTAAGCGCGATCTGCATACTAGTCAGTGGCGTACCGAAGGGGGCGGTGAGGGCGGTTCGCCCCGGGCGGCAGGCCTAGGGGGCGGCAAAATGTCGCCGGTGATGCGGGTAGAGTAGAAATCATATGTTTCATGACAGATCGTTTGACAAGTCAACAAACAACAATGATGTAAATTTTAAATTTGCCACCCTATCTGTGGTTCGTCGTTGACGCTCTCGGCTGATTTCCGTGAATTCGTAAACGGTGAGTAGGGGCGTAAGAGTGCATTCCGTATTGTGGCGTGACTCGCGAAACTAAAACAAAACGTTCCGAAACTCTCGCAAAACTGAATGGGAGCGTTCCGGAACATATGATATGCCGATATGCGAGATATGATAAGATAACTAGGATTCGACGGAAACGTTGTTCTAGTCTCAGCCAGCTGAATGTTTTGCTCCCTCCCGCATCACAGAAAGTTATTTCGATTGTGTTGTTTATAGTTTAATATTGCTCAATCTTCTAAAACTAAGCACTTAGTATACTTCACTCAACTTTTGAACTAGTTTTTGAAAATGAAAAGAGTTAAAGAAAGCGGCGCGAAATAACGCAAGAAAAAGGCTAAGAAAGAAGAAGATGCGAAGAAGTCTCCAGGTGCATTACTGAAATATTTCAGTTCTAGTTCTGGTTTGAAAGCTACGTAAACGTCTTCGGCGGCATCCAGCAGCAGCGGAAGTGATTCCAATGTTAGTATGATTCCTCCATCTACAATCGTGAGTGGCCTAGAATTGTCCTCCGGCCAATATTCATGGGAATGCATAACTTATCTTGCAGGCAGAAGAAGACGTGCCTGCCGTCGAAGTTGGAAGTCGTTCTGGTCCCAACACAGAGCAGGGTCAAGACGAAGTCGACTCATCAGAAGTACCTCAAACATCTAGTCACAAGCCTGCAGAAGAAATGAACCTCGTCTTGTCAAAGACAAGAAGCTGTAAAGACGCTTGAAAATAAGTTTGTGGAAGTTCTTGAGGTACTGGAAGAATTGACGGATCGGGAGGCAGTCTTCTTCTGACAGTCATGCAGTCATTCAACTTCCTCACTTTTCTTGGCTTTTGAGCTGCAGAGCTACCCGAAGAAGATGACGTACAAATTTACCTGCAACAACGTGGACTGAGTGTGGATAAGTGTGCTCAGAAAATCTGCGTTTTAAAAGCTCTCCTAATGGAGAGCAGAGACCGTTTCATCCAAGCCGCAATCGACTTTTCTAAGACTCTCTGTGAAAAACTCGGAATCGAACTCAAAACGAGAAGAATTCGCAGGAAAAAACTCATGCATGGCGATGAATCCGCAGATGCAGCTTTGTCTAACGAGCCTCATTCGTAAGGCCCGTAGAATCCGTTTATGAAACCGCTGATCCTATTTTACCTTCAATAAAAGATACCTCAGTGAAATAATGTCTCGAAATTTAATTTTAATTTAGTATTGAATGGGGGCGGCAAAATGGGTCTCCCGCCCCGGGCGCTGAGATGGCACGCTACGCCACTGATACTAGTACTAGTTACACAAGGACTTATCATATGGAGTGTTCTTCGACGTTTTCTTTTAAAATATTTTAAGCTTTCACATGAAGAAACAAATTTTTAAGAGATATTTTGAAATTAACTATCAAAGTCTTTAGTTTGAATGTACACTGTGCCAAGTAGTGGGATAAGCTGAATGTCAAAAAAATCTCAAAATATGTTGTTTAAATTCATTCTCTCTAAGTCTAAGTCGTCTCTCCTGAGAACTTAAAGTTGCTAGGAACAAATTTTTCTGCATTGAAAGGATCTAATGACTTTAAAAAAAATTTCACGATTTAAAAAATAAATAAAATAATAATTGCATAAATAAGAGACTAAGGACTAATAGAAATGCTAAACTTAATGACTCATAACTCCTGTGTACATGTTAGCAGGAAGGGAGGGAACCTACAATTTTCTACCGATTCCGAACGGTCTAAATAAGAAAGACTTTTCATGCCAAGATATACTCTTGTAAATTTTCTTAAATTATTTTGAACCTTAGGCCTTAAATAATCTGTAGATCTACTTTACTTACGCATTTTTCTATACCCTACAATTTTTAATTTATTGTTAAATAACCTTTTTGAGTGACTTCGCGCACTCAAGACTTTACAAAATAAATACTGTTTGCGCTTCTCAGTTTTGCTATCCAAATTTTTGTTTTTTTATTCGTTGCTTAGCAATATCAATGACCACCCTCATGTAATGTCCTTGCAGAATCTAAATAGGAATCATCATTATTCATATTTTTTGAACTTGAAGAAAATCTTGTTGAATTCAGTAACCGTTGCAATATTAGGTACAAAATCTTCATTGATGCAATAATTTCGTGATCATATTAATATTTATTTTCAGAGGACATTTTATTTCGTCATTCCGGTGTATTGCATTAATCAATCTGCTTTTAGTTTCGGTTCATTCAATTTCCTCAAAAAATAAAAATGCAAGAATTTCTACTCTAATTTAGTTCGTCCTTGCTGTTTAATATAACAAAGGATTCGAAATTTTGTATACTTTTCTAAATATTTTATAAACCGAGAATTCAGTTTTGGACATAAACGGGAACTGTGAACAGTCAAATATGAAGAATTCTTATCTCATCTCTTTTCGTTCATTTAAACTGCCCCCTGTCATCCATCTAGGTAAACAAATTTCTTTAAATATAATTGGTACAGATGAGCACCCAGTTCACTGAAAAAATATAAATTCGAGCGTAATTTCCATCTTATTATCACTAATTATAAGAACCTTGCTAGAACGTTTTCATATGATACAACATCATTTATAGAAAGAATGAATTGAAAAGGACCCAGATGACTTTCTTGAGGTATACCTCAGTGAGTTTCATTTGGTGGGGTCTATTTTCAGAGTACGAGTTTATTCATTCTGTAAAAAAGTTGGAAAACCTTATGCCTCAAAAAAATCCGTGTATACGCCACCCATTTTCTAATTCTTTGTATGCAAATCTAAACAACAACACTAACTTGTTCAAAGAGCTTTGGAATGAAAGATAATTTATTTTAATATAGGAAGGTAGATATGTTGATCACTGATGGCAGTCTAGCCCTGTGGCCCAATTAGCGCTGAAGTGCGCCATTTTGATACCATAACTCGTATGAACCTGTGGATGGAATTGATATGGGAAATAAAAAATAAAAAAAGATCTATTTGATTTTGATGCCCCTCTTGTTAGTTTGCTTTTACACATTCATCCGGGAATTGGATCACTCCGACACCATATATACACTGTGCCAAGCTAGATAGCTTTTTGACTGGTGCTGAAACAGAAGCCCTTCCGATTAAGTGAACATCTGGCCCCCCGCACCGTAAACCTTTGTAAACGCCCTCACTATACTTGCTGGGGACTAAGGAGTCAAACGGAGAGGAGGGCACGCCAGCCATAGAAGGGAATAAAGTTCGTCCCAGAGCCATTTCGTCGGATTGAGAAAAGAGATCAAGTATTTTATCTTCTTTTTCTAAAGTTCGTCAAATGTCGTCAAAAATGTCCTTTGAAATGATTGTGACCACAACAGGACACAACTTTAGGAGGTGTGTCAATAAAAGAATAACCAAAATATAACAAAATTAAAAATAAAATAAAATTCTGACAAATGCTAAGCTGTAATTACTCGTGAAATAATCAATTGTTTTTATTAACTTCCTTCTGTATTAAATACATTTTATGGAAATTAAAGTTTAATAATGAAATATGACATCAGACCACCATTTTGATCAATAGGGAGACTGTTTTTATTTAAATAACATGTTCCACGTAATGTTTCTGGTTGTGGGCTCATTATTTCGTGTCGAAAATTTTGCTTCAGCTGTCAAATAGTCTCTGGTTTTTTTAACATACCAGAAATTTGAACACTTTGCAAATGTTGCCTAGACGTGAATGAATTATCAAACCAAACTCGCACCTCAAAACAATCGAGAACTTTTAAATCTGCTGTCACAGAAAACAGTGGCGCAAAATTTTAGTTGAATTAGTACAATGTTAAAGCTGTTTTAGTATGAAACTAGGTTGAATCAACGATTTTGCAAATTTTAATCGAATATAGCATCATACTTTCTCTATCCTTTTATTAAAGTTAAAATCATCGAATACCTATTTTATTTTTTTAGTATCGTGTTTATTTACAGACGCCACAAAAGTTGTGTTTACTAGGTTTATTGCACGAACTGTCATTGTTTTAGGTGTGTTCAGAAGAAAATTGCTTTAGTACGATACTAGTTAGAAAATGTTTAAAATTAAGAATAAGTTAGTAACTACTTTAAAGTTAGCAAATTGCTAAGAAGTATCATACTAGGACCTTAATAATAGGCTGTTTAAAATTTTTCGCCAGTGTTGCTAATTTAAAGTTCTTTACAAAGCCACCCTTTACATGCCTTTTTATATATCTAGATATAGTTAAAATCTTTTGCCTCACAGGGAACGATTCGCGCAACCCCTAACATCTGCATTTTGTGCATAAGTTATTATTAAAATATAACCAAAACAAATATATATAATTTAATTTATCAAACTGAATGCAACATTGTTGCAAACAAGCTACATATTTATTTATAATGCCAATCATGTTATTTTATCTCATTTCAGATTAAAATGTATACCTATAAGTATCTGCAGAAAAACTCTCTACTCACGTACAATCGAACATATGTGTGTACCTACCCAAACATCTCAAGGCTGCTATCCACGTCAAAGGATGCATGTACCCAATGTGCAAGGCAAGCAAACAAAAGATGACGCTTGTCTCAAAAGCGCCCTCTGCCCAAGCGGAAGTTGTGGGTGGGTGGTTGGTTGGATGGTTTGCTAGTTCAGATTGATGCAGATACTGAGTTGTTCGATATACATAGATACATAAATATTTCTCAAAACATCCCTGCTCCAGCAAACTCAATGAAATTCAATTTTGATTTTCATTTCGTTTCGATCAACAAAAAGAAAAAAAAATTAATTATGTGTCACAAACGGCGGCGCAGTTGCTTTGCTAATGCTTCAGTAGATGATGAATAAATAAAAAAAAATTTCCGGAAATCATGCGCATCAACGTTCAACTTGAACTTGAAAATTCCATTCTTAATGTATGGTGGTAGGTAAGTGAGGCTACAAAAGTAAAATCAATAAAACGCTTCACTTTCAGATTTTATATAGTAAATCAAATACTTTGGTAAGTGTGTGTGTGAAATTTTGATTTAAGTGTGTTTAAAAGAGAAAACAATACACACTCAGCTGAGTTGCTTTTTTCATCAAAAGCTTTTCTGTATTTGAGTGTGGAAAATTAAGCTTTTGAAATCAAAAGTTTACACAAAACCTCACTATCATATACATAAAGTGAGAGTATAAATTCTTTTCCAATACAACAAAAAGAGATTTTTTTCTTTCCGGTGCGTAAGTGTGATAACACCCACACTCTTCTGTGTACCCAACAAGCTCGAGAAAGCTCCAAGCTTCTACATATATACTAGCCAAAAATGTATGTCATATTTTGATTTCTGACGAAAAAAAAACAACAGCTTTTATCTTGGTTCTAGGAGCAGCTTGTATACTTTCATCATTTTGTACACAAAACAACAAAACCTAATAGATACTTCTTTTTTACCAAAAATGAGATGTATTGCGTAGGTGGTTTGGCTCTCCAAAGTTTTGGTATCACAATCACAAGTGGTACTGGCTCATTTGCTGTGCCCGATTGGCCGCTTTGTCCTTAACATCTTTTCGTCGGTCGGTCTGTCGGTCTGGAGTAGAGAATAGAAGTGTTCATCTGTGTTATAGAATTCATTGCAAGAAAACTAAATTGAAAAAAATCTAGGTACCTATGCACGTATCTACAAAAAAAAAGATTGCAGGTTTATTGCCAAGTATCTTTTTTGTTGTTGTTGTCTTATGGATAAAGCATATAAAATCGCCTGGAAAAGTTGATTTATATTGTAGATACATTTTAACAAAGCTGCTTTGCATTGGTTTTTTGCATCTCTCTCTCTTTCTGCCTCTATCATTGTCGCAAGTTTGAATTGCACTTTTATGTCTGCACAAGTGTCTATTTTTACTTCCGGATGAAAGTGTCTGAAGAACGAACGAACGAACGAGTGCGAAAAGTGCTGATTTCAATATAAATAAAAACCAAATTAAGAAGTGTTTTTTTTTTATTACCTATTTAATTGCCTTGTACAATTGAAACTTTCTTTGGTAAGTTTTATTTGTGTGTGTGTATACCTATAGGTATTTGCAATAAAGCATTGTGTACCTACGCAATATTAAACAAAAACATATGTTAATTTTTTGGTTCTATTGAATTGGGTAGATAAGGTTTTAATTTTAGTAGATATTGATATTTAAATAATTTTATATTTATATGAAAGTGAAAATAAAAAAAAAAAAATATTTAATAGTTCTGAGAAATAAGCCGCAAGCAATATGAACATAATGTGCTTTTAAGTTTCCGATAAACGTGCATAAATACCCAATCATCTGTTGATGAACTTTTTGAACTTCCCTTATATGTACATTAGTAGGTACCTATGAAGGTATTTTTTTATTTATTCATTTTAATTTATTTAATAAAGTAACTACAATATTTTCTTTTTATATGTGAGGTACCTTACCTACAGTATGTGTAAATAATAGAGTCATTCAGGAAAATTAAGATCTACATCATTAATATCCATATATGTACATACATATATAGTACCTACCAGTGGCGTGGCGTGGATAATTTTAAATGGGAAGACGTTATAAGATTTTGTCACCTGTAAAAATGAAAATAAAATATCTTAGAACCTTAAAAACAACATTTCTAGTAGTGATATGGTATCTACAAATGCATTCCACATTGACTTAGCAAAAAATGTGTAGCTATATTTTTTATACTTCAAGACATTAATATTTCAATCAATAATGAGCTTGAAACATAAGAAAAAAGGACCTCCTTTTAGACACCACCCCTTTCGTCGGACATAACTGCGGCACCTTCCTAGGAATTTTCTATTAATTTTTCCTTGCAATCATATGTGTCAAGAACACAACTCATCTGCATTAAGACTCGCCCTAACGTCAAAAAATACAAGATATCTTTCTTGTATTCCATTCTTTGACAAGAACCGAAATATGGCACTCAGTTGTCCCCTATGACTTAAATCTGATGTTTCGTCGATCATAATCGACACGAACCGGGCTTCTATGATTTCTGTTTTAATTTCAGATTTAATAACAGACGCGATATTATGTATCAAGAGGGATTTAAATGTATTCATGAAACACGCACACTAAACAAAAAATTTCGATCTGGGATCGAAATCCCTGGTGTGTAAAGGAAAAAAGGATAAAATATAAACTATCAACTATCCTTACTAAAATTCTTTGGTTTCTCCGATAGGTAATCTGTTAAACAGCAATCTACATTTATCAAAGACAAAAAACAAAATCTAGAACTGCACTTAAATTAAGAAGCCAATTTTTTTTATCAATATAGTGGATAATAAAAGGAATTAAATCTTCACTTTAACATCTAACTTTTCACTATTTTCAATTAAGTTCAAATTGGCTTTTCAATTTATTTGAAGTTATTGAACCTGTGCAACACAGTCTTTTATTGAATGCCAGTTGAATCCAAATTTAAATTCCTATTAAAAAAAAAAAAAACAAATGCATTTTATTTGACCAAAAGTGTTCTTCAGCGATATGCTAAATTTACACTGCTGACAAATTGCCATATATTCTACCATGATTTATTTCATAATTCAAAATTATCACAGTAAATTTGCTAAAATATCAATCGTGTATATTATAAACTATCACGAGAGAGAAAAATGAAAGCATTTTACATTAGCTTAGCATGCAAATCAACATCAAATTCAAAATCAAGAATCAACAATACCCACATACCATATTTATATTTACATATATGACATATGTATGTATTAAAGAAAAAAAAAAAACAAATAAGTCGAAGAACACCGTCTTATTTCTCACACAAGGTTGAAAAAAGGCGAGCACCTGAACTCCTGCAATGTATTATCTTCCTACTGAAATGCAATGCTAATTGCTAAGGGGAGAATAAAATACAAATAATTCCAACTCCTACTGGTATACATCGAAAATTTTATAAGACGGAATGTAGCGTCTTATTTTTCGCGGATGTTGAACAAAGAGGATCCGAAACACAATGCTTGGGGAAGAAAGGGATATAAAACAAATAAATAAGACGGTGATTGAAAAGTTTATGTCAGGGTATTTTTGTGACTCTTGGTTAATGTTGGTTGTGGATTGTGGAATGTGTTCGGATAAAGTATAAGATACAAACGAGAAGCAGAATGGAAAACTTAATTATTCGATGCTTATTTGTTAGATTGTGTTATATGTGGATTTTATAAAAGGGAAGACGATAGGAATCGTGTTATATGGACGCCACGCCACTGGTACCTACATACATAGTCTTGAAATTTTAAAGTACAATTGTTAAGTAATGAAGTAATTGTGATTTGTTTAACGAGAGTTACGCTATGTGTTTTATTAAAGTAAATCTAATTTGGATGGAATTACCCATTAAAATAATTTAGAACATACAATTCTACACTAAAGGGTTTTCTAGAGATTATTTTATTTAGACCTTGTACGCTTTTGATAGGAAACGAAATTTTCCTATAGTCTCTAACAAACACCAAGAAAAACGAAATGTTTACAGAAAATTCCATATGCAAAATATTCATGGAGAGTTTCCTTAATTTCGAAAATAACACCAAACAAGAAACCCAAAAAATCTTAAAAAGCCTTGTTGTAAAAAACAACAAAAATGAACACCTAAAAAACAAAAATATCTTTGTTTTAATGTACCCAGACAATTAATTGTATTCGAAAAAAGTGTAACTTCTCCAAATAATCTGCTACAATTATCTATAAATTTGGCTCGTCGAACGGGGCAGTAAGACATTTCTCTTTGATGTTTTCCTTGTCATTTCGTATCAGACAAAATTGGATTCTGTGCAAATCATCTACATAAGTTCTTAAGATTGGATGGTATGAAAAGTTTGATACTTTACCCAGCTACTAAGTTTTGAAAAAATTATATAATTACGATATAATTCGCAAATTTTTTACATATAAATAATTTTGAATTCTATTAAATCGAAAATGCTCATTCTATACGGATTTTTAATATAAACCGGAACAGTACTGATATACACAGTATATGACTTAAAATTAAAAAAAATAAAATGCACGACTGGGTCGCACGAGCTTGCTCTTATGTAACAGACTAGGAATTTTAAAATCGAATGTTATTAGAGAAATTATTAGATCAAATTATTTTTCAAATTCTTTTAGTAGTAAGAGACAAAACATAATGCTATCCAAATATGAATTTATGCAAGAACAAAAATTATAAGTCGTTGTAGTGGTTTCTTAAAAAATATCTTTTATGTACAAACTTTTTAAAAGCATTTTAGGAAAAAATTTTGGTACGCCAATTTAAAGTTTTTATTATTGTTCGGATAAAAATAAAATTTACAAAAAAAAAATATTGAGCCGTTTCTGAGATATCGAATTTTCAAAAACAAAGAAAAAATAGATTTTTTTTTCAAAAATTCAAAAAATATTTATTTTAAAGTTTTGAAATGCAATGTGTTTTAGACTTTTTAGAAGCGTCTCTATAAAAATTTTCATTAAGATCCGTTATGTGGATAATGAGAAGTAATTTCTTAATTTCAAAATTTTTTTTATTAAATTAAAGATCGTAAAAATTAATTGAAAGAAAAAAAAATTATCAAAATTCTAGGCGCCGTTTTCGAGAAAAATACGATTTTTGAAAACCATTTTTTTTTAATTTTTTAGCATTTGTATGGTAGGTACCTTTATTTTTAGGTAAAATAAATTTTTTTTCTTACATCTTGTAGATTATATTGAGAAACTTTTATTTATCAAGTTTAAAAAAAATCTAGCATGGGGTTTTCGAAATATTAAGTTTTGAAAAAAAAATTTTGAAGTTTTTTTTAAAAATCCAAAAAAATTGTTTTGAAAATTTGAGTACACAATTCTATTCAGGTTTTTGGGGAGCCTTAGCAAAAAAAAATGATCAAAATCGGCTGTACCGTTTTTGAGAAAATCAAAAACAAAAATGGTTCCATGAGGGTACCCTCAATAACCATTTTTCTGAAAATTTTTTTCAACAAATACCTAGCTTTAATTAAATGAAATTTTTTCGAAAAAAATTCGTTGGCAGGTACCGTTATTTTTGGTCAAAAATAACTTCCGGGGGGAAAAAATTAAAACCCATATCTACCAAGTTTGAAGAAAATCGGCCCAGCCGTTTAGCTGCAATCGAACGGACAGACAGACAGACAGACACACAGAATTGCGAGACCCACTTTTTTAGTCTTCGCTATCATCGTAATGTCAACTTTGATCAAAATCTCGAATTCGATTTTTTTTCCGAATGTATAACTTGCCTTATAGTACCTATAAGTCGCAAGTAAAAATACAATACATGTTATTATTAGAAATATTTGATTACCGAAGAATATCGAAAATATCATTAAATTCATTTCTTAGTTTACTGTATTGCACCAGAAATCATTTGATGTAAAAAGCATGTATTTTAAATTTTATTACAATTTGATTCAAGGGGCTTAACTACTTAATCAGAACATATTTTCTGATTGATTAAACATTTTATTTCTTAAAATCCAAATAAGTACACTATTTATTTATAGAAAGAAAGAAATAAGTGACAAAAGTATTTTTATAAAAAATAGAGTTATTGTCACTCTAAGTAGAATAATTTAACATGTATTATTTTAAATGAGTGGGGTGACCCTTAAAAATAAATATTAAAAAAGAAAGTTAAAATATCATTTAATTACATAATGCATACAAAAATTAAATTGAATTAAAGTTAAACATTTCACGAAAACATCAGGTAAGACCATTTACAAAAATTTCAATACTCTCATTATCAAGACTAGGGAGCCAGTTTTTAACTTGTTTCATAAATACAAAATGAGAAGTTTGCATCCTAATAAAATTAGGGAGTCTATTAAATATTCGACATGAGGAAATATTATAAAAAAATCGAAATGCGGTTGTTCGAAACACCAATAAAGACACTTGGCTCAAAAAATTACCACGTAAACTATGATTTATCATTTAATCTAAAATTAAGATTACCTGATCTTTTATAGAAAATTTTTAGAACTTTATAGCAATACATATGTCGCACTGAAAGAATTTTTAAACCCCTAAATAGTTATATTTTCTTCAGAACACTTTTTTGTAAAACTAAAAGAGGCTGTATTTTGTTGCAATAGGAACCTCCCCAACAAGAAATTCCATATTCTAGTTTAGAATGAAAAATGCAATAATAAATCTTAAGGAGCAGTTTAGAAGAGCAAACTTTACGCAAAAAGAAGAAATTTCTAAGAGTGCACCGAAAATAATGTCTAAGATTTTCTGTGTAGTTATAAAAACTCATTCTAGAATCATTAATCAATCCTAAATACTTGAATTCATTTACTATTTCTAATTTAAAACATTTATCACTACAGCTCGTGGAATCAGTAAAGTTTGTAGAAGTATTCATAGGACTACAGGTACAGATAAAAAGTTTAAATTTTTGACACTCAGTAGCATGGAAAAAGAGATCAGCATCAACAATCTTTTGGCCAGACAAACTCAAAAACATTACCTTAGTTTTAGAACTAATAATTATCAGTTTGTGCTCTGTAAACCAGATTCTTAACCAGATGAGATCCCAATTTATATCAAATATAAGATTGAGACGACCATCTGTACCATAAGAAAAGCCCACATCATCTGCAAAAGCAGTCAAAGAACCCCTAAATGGCAATCTGAATAAAGAATTAATATATACCAAAAAAAGTATTGGTCCCAAAACCGAACCTTGTGGCACTCGGTTTTTTGGTTCAAAGTTATCAATTAAAACTGGGGTGATAAATTGTTTTAATTTTCAGTGAGAAATATAATACTTTCCAAAATCACGTATCTTAAACGAGTATGTGATAAAATGATTGCACTTATGATAAAAATGTAATTTATCATATCAATTCAAAATTAAGTCAGACTCGTTACATTGACTTTGTACACACGTAACAATTTAAAATTTTGAAGAATTTTAAGTATTTTCGTTTCTCATTTCTGATACCGAAGATTATCAGTTAAATATTTGAAAAAATATTGAAATAGTCTCCATGAATTATTTTTCACTACATAAACAAACCAGTAACGCAACTTAAATCGAACCTAAGTCCCTCTACATGTCATTACAACGCACTAACTATTATGCCAAGGGAACTACTAATAACTCTCTTATAAGTGGGTACTATTGTTACCGAAAAATGTATTCTCTTATGAGAGGGATGCACTTAAAAGTGAATTTTCTCGACTTTTAGTTCAACAACTTTCAAACTCTAAAAATTCATAGGTTTGCTTGGGAAAGTGCTTGCAAATTTTATATATTGATGGATTACTGTTAAAAAAAATTGCCGAAAATAAATAAGAATTCTATCAAATTTCAATTCACTTCAAAGTTAAAACAAATCAAGGTTAAACTATTAATGTGATTTTTTCAATAGAAATTAACGCAAAACTGTGCATTTTTGTGATTAAATTAAGTTTATTTGAGTGCCTGTCCTTTTTTCAATAGTCTTTCATCATTATCCCTGATTCAACTTGAAACTTCAAGTGCTTCAGCCTCATTTTGTCCACTTAAGAAAGAGCCAAACTCACTATTATGGTTATTAAAATTGAAACCCAGGTTCGGTTATAAAAAAGGATGCTAATGAGAGAAGCAAATTGGACTTAAATTTTTTTTTTTTGTAAAAGTGACCGTAATATCTCTCTACTTCGTATTCACGAATAACTTTTATTGAAAGCCCTTGACATTTTAAACTTTTTCAAATCTCTTTATAATATTAAAAAGCTTTATATGAAAATTTATCTTTAGGGCTATCTTTGCTACTTTCATATCTACTATATGAATGGACTAATCATTTAAAAAAAAAAAAACATTTTGATATTTGTTTAAAATTTCTAACAATTGTTGAATACAAAAACGTACAGAAAGTGGCCAGACGTCAGAAAGAAAATTTTGTATGACTTGTATGACACTTTTGTTATTATTTTAACATCAAGATAGACCGATATATAAAATAAAAAAATAAAAACAATTTTATCAAACTTGAAAGAGAAGTTTATAAGAAAATTACTTTTACCTTAACCATTGATGTAGTGCCCCTTGGCATAATGGTTAGTGCGTTGGACTGTCATGCGGAAGGTCTCGAGTTCGATTCTCAGCCGCTGCAAGAAAGTTTTTTTCAGGGATGTACTGCCTCTTGCGAGAAATTGACAAATTCTCCAAGAGTATCTCTTGTCATGGAAAGTGCTGATAATAATTGATATTAATTAAAATGTTATTGATTAAAATTTATCAAATACAAGAGATATTAATATTCAAAATCAAACCTAATTTATATGTTTTGGACACTAAATGTATTTTTCACAAATTCCGAAGAAAATAAACGAAGTAAATAAAAAAAAGATTTTAACAAATTAAGAACATTAAATATTGATTTGCTTAGATTTTTTATAATACTCAACTCTAACAATTTTTTGATTTCAAATTCGATCTATGCCATCTGTACGGTCTTAAAAAAGAAGAATATAAGGCCTTTTCGAAAATACGTATTATTTTGTTCGTGCTTGAAAAGCGAATATATATTTTCATGAGATAATTTAACAATTAAACATATTTTTTTACATTTTTTTAAAATTTGAAAACCTTGAGTTACATGGAATTGAAGCCAAGAAATAATCAAAAATTGAATTCCAATAATATTAAATAAAAGATTTATTTAATAGCAATAAATTAAAACCAAAATAAAAATTCAAAAAACGAACTAATACATTTTTTCCTAATAAACGTCTATTATATATTATTTTAAAATTATTTATAAATATAGTACCTTAAGTAAAAATTGAGTATTTCGTTTGATCACCTTTAGACCACCTTTAGACTTCATAACATCTCTTAGTCAGCGTGACATGGAAACAACAATGTTATTTCTAACATCGGAAGATATTTGGGACAGTTCTTCAATTAAAGCCTTTTTAGGTCATCTTTGTTCTTGATAGTCCATTTGTTCTATGAGGCTTTGGTCCGGCGATTGGGAAGGGTGGTGGATTGCTTTGAAGTCCTAAAGTACGTACAAAAAAAAGACAAATATCTAGTTCATTCAACCTATAAAGTATTTATTTTTTAAGAAACCGCGAGGTATGCTCAGGATCATTGTCTTGTTAAGAGATCCAATTGCTAAACATACCTAATTTACTAAAGTTCGATTGAAGGTTTTCAGTGAATTTTAACGGCTACCATTCAAATAGTTTTGTCGTAAATTCTGGTGTTCCCCAGGGTAGCCATTTGGGTCCAGTTCTTTTTATATTGTTTGTAAATGATCTTCCTTCAGTTTTAAAGTACTCTAATTGTCTTATGTATGCAGACGATGTTAACATATTTAAAACCATTTCTAGCAATCTTGACTGTGAAAAGCTTAAAATTGATCTAAATGCTTTCTATAATTGGTGTGCACGTAATTATTTGTTGTTAAATATCGACAAGTGTAAGATTATAAATTTTACAAGAAAATTGTCCGTTTTATCTTTTGACTATAGTTTCAATGGCGTAAATCTGTTAAATGTAAATGATGTATCCATCCTTGGTGTATTGTTCGATAAGAAACTCGAATTCACACAGCATATCAATATGGCATGTAATAAAGCCAATTCAATATTAGGTTGGATTAAAAGGGAATCACGTCAGTTGTCGGATCCTTATGTTATCAAACAACTATTTACCACATTTGTCAGACCCATTATAGAGTATGCTTGCCAGGTATGGACCCCCCACTACAGTTGTCACAAAATAAGAATTGAACAAATTCAAAAAAGGTTCCTAAAATTTGCTCTTAGAGGCTTAGGCTGGCAGAATCCATTGAATCTTCCTTCATATAGCAGCCGTTTAAAACTCATAGACTTACCCAGTCTGGAGCGCAGACGTTATTATTTATGCTTGGTTTTTATTGTTAATCTTATTGATGGTAATATCGTTGCTTTAAACCTTTTGTGTCGTGTTAATTTTAATGTTCCAAATCGTAATCTAAGAGGTTTTCGTGACCCAATTTACATAAAACACTATCGTACCAACTATGAGCAGAATTCACCATTGAATAACATGTTTAATTTGTTTAGCGTCAATCATAATTTATTAATAAATTTTTCTGATGTATCAAATAATGGTCTTAAAAAAACATTCTATAATATTGTATAGTTTATAAATTCTTAATTCTAAGTAATATTTTTGTACTCTAGATATTAATTAGCTTGATTCAAATAAATAAGAAATAAATAAGTTTATTGCTTAGGATGTTAAGATACGAGTAGTCTTGTTTATTCATTGTACTTTCAATGAAAACCAGATTCACGATCGAATATGCTGACATACATCTCAAAACCATCATGTTTTACTGTGCTCCTTATATTTTGTATTTGATGTTTTCATACTTCTGACGCGTTAAAAAGTGTTTAGTTTTTCTTATTAGGAAAAATTGCAAAAAGTTAGATTTTGAATTTTTATTTTTGTTTTGATTTATTTTTATTGATTTTTATTATTAGAATCCACTGTTTGTTTCTTAGTTCGAATTCCATGTAACTCCAGAAATCATATTGGTCTTTACTCACTGTTGACACTCACTGTATAATAATATTGAACATTTTGTCTTTTCCTACCTTCGATCTTAGTTTGCCATATTCACAAGTAAGTTAATATGAACAAGGATGAATTATTTTCAGAAATAAATACGTTAATTATTTTTGAACAAATCACATTTATATCAGTTACAAACCAAACCTTGTGACCCTTCAATAGAACCAAAAACTTTTAACTAATTCATAATTATTTTGTTTAAGTAAATTTTTTATCAATTTTTTCAATTTTAAAAACAAGTGAACAAAAAATATTAAACATTACTGTAAATTTAAATTTTGGTAAAGTTCTACACTAAGAACAGACTTAAAAGCTACATAAAGCTTCAATCAAAGAACACAACCAATTAAGTTTTTACCACAGAAAAATAAATTCAAGCCAAATAAACTCGACAAATCAGTGCATCTATTGCCGGGATACACCCTGTGGTCACTTTGCTATTTTCTAGTGAACACAGCTGGTGGTATCTCAGTTGCAGTTGCATACAAATCTTCAAGGCCATCTGAAAGCTGCTATTTTTGAAAAGGTGAGCAGAGCCAAAAACAATTTTAAAGAAGCTTTTTGTGCACGGGTAAGTCATAATAATAATACTTCCAATACATACATGTTTATATAAATTTTTCTTTATTACATTCTAATATTGCTTTAGCTAAAACATTATTTCAGTTGATGAAAAAAATGATGAACTGCATAAATATTTATATGCAAGATAAATAAATCATCTAGATTAGTTTATTTTATTTAATTACATATGTGCAAAAATAAAATTATTTATATTATTAAATTAAATTATTGCTTTATTCTGTTTTTAGCTTCAGCTGCGAATTAAGTATACAAAAGAAAATGCAAAGAAAAAGTCTTTGAGCTATGTACTCGTACATGTACATCATTGGACAAAGGATAACGAATATTTTATATTTATTATCAGAAAGTTAGTTTAACACAGTTACATTAATTTATTCTGCGATTAAAAACTAAAATTTTATTATTTTTATTTTTATTTTTGTTGTTGTTAATTTTCAAACATGAATTTTACATAGTTTTTAAGCACTGAATTATTGATGCAGTGCTGTTTTGAAGAAAGAAGCAAATACATACATATTTCCATAATGCCATTTCTATATATGTATTATATAAATTAGACACATAATATGTAAGTTTTATAATACTGTTACAATTGGGATATTAATTTCCAATATACATATCAAGCTTTGGTATCACTATTCACTGTGAAAATAATTGCATATGTGAGGAGAAATTCAGTAAAAGTCACATGAACTTTAACCTTTAATTCGATTTTGACTATAATTATCTAAAGCGTAAAGCAACACTCTACAGAGCTCGTTTTAATTGACCTACTTTTGAAATACACGACAATGGCATAGAATGAATAACAGAAAAAAGGACTATGTACATATATGTACACATATACTTTGTATGGTAAGAATATTCAACTCCATTCAATCAAGTCGTTAATGAAATTATTAATTATTTAAAATGATATCAGGTCAGAATTTAATTTTTGTTATTGACAACACTTTTTCTGGAAATACTTTTTTTTTATTGTTTAAAGATTCAAGATATTTTTTTATTCATTAACTTGTTCACTTTCAACTTAAAACTAGTAAGATAAATGTTGAAAGAATAAATAATAGATTGCAAGCCACGATCTAATTCTCATCGTAAGTAAAGAGTGAAAGCCTAGAATTTTTTTTAGTTTTATTAATAAAAATAATTATCACCTAATTTTAATATCTTTATACAAAATGGAGTATACCGCTGTTGAATTTATGTTTTTAAAATATTATCGACTTAAGGTATTTCTATAAAAAAAAAATGTCGCCCGTGGTAACGTCGATGAACGTGGGCCCATGGTATGTACATATCCCATATCTGCTCATTAATTTACTGGGAAGAATTACTCTTAGCCTCATCATTGCAAAACTAGCATTTTTTGGTGTCACCGCATCTTTTTGAAATTATGTTCTTATGTTAAAACCGGGAATTACGAGTAACGAGGACGAGGACGAAAACTCATCAATCATTCAGCAATACACGTCAGTAGTGACTGTCTCTACCTGGTTACAAAATAAGGAACACTAATTCTTCGGGTAGAAATCGTTCAAAATACTTTCAATTTGGACAAAGCAAACGTTTTTGAAGACATTTCATATGGTTGTTGTCTCTCTATTAACGCCATCGATATGAAAATGTGCTTCACTAGTAAACAATATGTTTTGTTCGAAAAAGTTGCAGCACTTTTCTGCCTAAGGTGGATGAAACTTTAGTATTTGTTTTTCTTCAAAATAACGTGCACTATTGATTTTTTTTATTCCAGTTGTCCGTTCTGGCCTAAGCTTCTGAACCCACGATCTTACTTATGTCCCTCATTGCGCTGGTTTATCACTGAAATTTTTCCTAAATTTAAAAATTTCGTAATGAACTACAAACACTCGAAACAGAACAATTTATCACGAAATATTTAAAGTATTGCTTCAAAACAATATCTGAATTTTCAAACTATGCGGATATCTGGATTCATATCAATGAAGAAATTGAAATTCGAACTATCCGGATATTGCCGATTCCGGATCCTGTTTGATGAGTTATTATCACTGCAAAGATCATCAAATTGTAGAAAATAATTTTTTTCAGTTTCATAATTCTACAATTCCCCTGTCTTCTCAACAAAATAATATCACCCATATTAATAAAAAACGCTTATTCCTTCTATAGTCCACTGTCTTACTAAACCATAGAATAGGAGTTTAGTCCTGCCTTAAATATTTATATTAATAAAAACAAAATGTTCCCGGAATAGTAAAATGACGTTTACGAAAAATCCTTTTAAGAAAATCTTCTACAAAAGTAAGCAATCTCTTTTTTTATATTCTGTGGCTACCTAAATTGATTGTCAATCGCTTGTGTCTGACTGTGGACATTTCTATTTCTTATTCCTTCGCTAAACCACCTACTTCGGTGGTTTAACTTAATCATAATTAGTAAACGTCACTTATCAGAAAATTTGTTTTATTAATGAAATTTCGCACATAGTCCAGGACTTAACGATAAACCTCCACTAAACCATCTTTATTAATATGGGTGTATAAGTTTTATGGGGGTTTTATTTGTATCCCCTATTTTACCTTTACTGTAAAGATGATAATTCATCAAACTGGATCCGGATTTGAATATGTATCCGGATAGCCGACACTGTCCGAATAGTTTAGATACCAGATCCTGTATTCGGATCTGTTTTAGTTAACCGAATATTTGAGATACTTTAAGCACTGGAACACTGACTCGAAGCAGTGGTACTATATTTTAACCGTTTGAAATCGGATAAAAGCCATTTTTAAAATGGAAGCAGTGTCGACTCTTTGTAAACAAATATTTTTTTAAAGTAGACTTACTTTATAAAGTTGACAAAATACGTACGGATATGTACATATACGCAATTATATTTAAAAAATAAAAGGAATCAACATTTTTTCGGATAGAGATATTCCTATTTTGTAAAATTCTCGCATACAGGAACTCAAGACCTTGCACTAGGCTATCAGATTATAAGTTCTATCGCATTGTTAAGGGAAAATATAAAATCAAAACTGCCAACAAACTTATTTTGTCTGCAATTTTCATATTTATTAAAAGTTTGTTAGTTTTACAATTTTGAACAGAACATTTTATTTGCATTATTTAGAAATACGAGTACCTTTTTCAAAATTATGAGATGACAGAAAATTCGAAGAACCAAAGATCGTTTATAAATATTACCCATTTCAGATGATCTAAAACCTCTTTCATAAATAAAATTAGGATTGAAGGACTTAAGCTTTTGAAAATGATCTTGAATAAAAAAATTTAGGATGGTGTTCCATAAGTGCAATGATAGGTAGACATGGTTTTGTAAACTTACTTAAGTCCAATTGGTTCTGAGAGATCAATAAACTTAGACTATGTTGTCGAATGTTAGCGACAAATTTCGCATTAAATTACGAAGCAAAGAATAAAGCATTCTTTTCTTTCTACTCCTGCAAAAGAATATTTGGTTTAACTTGGGGGACAAGCCCAAAAAGTATCAAGTGGATGTACATGACCATATTAAGACTTGTACTGACATACAGTAACGTAGTCCGGTGTAATGCATTGGGTAAACTTACCAACCTTAAAATCATGACCAACGTACAAAGCGTGGCATGTATTGGAATTACTGGGCAATGAATTCCATCCCCACAGCTGGTCTGGAAACTAAACTCAACTTAAACTATAACACTTCAGCTTAGCCAAACTGGTAGCTGGCGACATAGTGTCATAGGTCATGAGCAGGTTCTACAGAAATACACGGGAAATATGGTATGCACTGACTACATAACACCCCATTTAGACTTTTACAAGCCGTTCACGACCACCGATGATAGCAATATATACTGTGGTTCCAATATATGCATATATTGGTGTGGGTGCAGAGTTCTTTTCAGAAACCCTTGGACTAGCCAGCTTATTCAGACTTCCTGATTACAGCCATATTTTTCGAGCTGAGGTTCTGGCAGTGACGAAAACTGCTAGCTAGACAAGTCTCAATGATGGCAATACCCCACACTGATATGATCTTTTTTTATTGATAGCCAAGCGGCAATAAAGTGATTGCTGCCATTGAAATAAAATCGAGGCTTATAACTTGCTGTCTTGAAGAGCTAAAGGTTCGTGTTACATAGCACAACATAATGCTCTGTTGGGTTCCTGGTCACAGTGGTATCCCACTTCATCGTAATCAGGCAGACACAACAGTTCAGGTTCAACCCTGTTTAACTCAAACAGTTAATCCAGAGCAAAGTTTTAGTTACAACAAGCAAGAGATTTAACTTGATCGATACATGTCTATTTTTATATTATACGCATATTTAAGGGGTTATGAATACCCTTCTAATGGTAAACACAGTGCGAGCAATTAAAAAATTAGGTTAGGATAAGAATTGTGATAGCAATGCACATTGGTTTTGAATGTCTGCACATTGCAACATGTGGTAAATATTGACCCGGGTAAAGCATTCCATATTCGTGTAGTGCAGCTAAAAAAAGAATCTCTATACTTAACATTACGGCTGAAATTGGACTGAAGGGTAAACTGATGAGCATTCCTAGAAATACTAGTATTACGATTGAATAGTTTGAGGGGAGGAATGCAACTGGCTATTTCACTAGAGAAAACTATGGCCTAGTTTTAGCAAACAAAAAACCGACATTATCATCCAACTGAGTAAAAAGGTTCTGTTTCTTTCATGAACATGACCACTGGTCAAGGAACAGGAACTGGGGTGTTCTGTGAATCTCTCAATATTAAAGAATCATTCAAACTCCCAGATGAGTGTAGTGTCTTTCAGGCTGAGATCTACGCTATTGAAAAGGCGGCAGAATTGGAACGCACGAAAAAATTGAACTCGTCGAAGATCACATTTTTCGTGGACAGCCAAGCTGCCATCAAAGCTTTAGCCAGTGAGACTATAAGATCCAAGATAGTAACAAAATGCCGAGACATGCTGAACAATGTTTGCAACACTAACCAAGTCCATCTCTGCTGGGTTCCTGGACATAGTAATAAAGAAGGGAATGAAATAGCAGATGAACTGGCAAGGAAAGGGTCAGTATCAAATAAAAACAGCAGTAGCCATTTAAATATGGGACCAAAAATCCCGATTGGCGTGATTAAAAGGAAAATAGAACTAATAACGGAAGAGCAAATCAATAACTCCTGGTCCTCCAGGGACGAATGCGTCATCTCTAGAAGTTTATGGCCTAAAATTAATGAAAAGGAAATTCGATATATTTTATCGCTGAGTAAAAAGAACATTAGAATCCTGATAGGTGTACTAACGGGTCACTGCGCCATTGGCACAATGGCCACTAGAATGGGTGCATTTGCACCCGATTTCTGTAGGAGCTGTTAGGATGTCGAGGAGATTGAAACCATTAAACACCTACTCTGTGACTGTCCGAACCTCCAAACAAATCGCCTCCGCTACTTTGGAAACAGGTTTGTTGGAGAACAAGACGATCTAACGCAGGTCTCAATCTCAATGGCAAATATAAGAAAATTTATTGTAAGCACAGGCTAGTTCGAAAATGCACCAGTCTACATAAGGCATTGGACCAATAGGCCCCCGTGTACACAACAGCATCTGTGCTGGGCACGCCCCTCCTTACCTAACCTACCTAACCTATGACCACCGGTCACACCCAAGTGGATTGCCACAAGAAAAAGATGAAACTGAAATAAACTTGTGATATCACCAACATTTTCTATATTTTAAAACCTCAAATTATTTATACTCCTAAGCTCTCATAAGACAGAGAAATTTACTCTCATTCGATTCAGCAATTAACGATTGACTTAAATGCTTATCAGATCATTTCAAACGTTTCTGAATTGAAAATGCTTGCGTGTTAAAAAGTAATTTGCAATGAAGAAGAGAAGTTAAAATAAAAATGAAAACTCGGTCAAGCCGATTCTGGCAGACTCTTAGGCATTGATCACAAGTTTTTCTGCACTTAATAGCAGGAATCTTAATTAATTGGCACATCATTAGATGCACTTTAATTTCGGATGTATGTGTTGCGTTTTTTTTTTTGTCTTTTTGAATTTTTGTTGAAGCGGCTTTAGTAATTAGAGATGCACTCAATTCCCTCAACGAAATACAATTTAAATCTGCGTATCTAAAGAGTTTGATTTTCAAAATGAAGATGGCTCGATATTTCTGATAATGATAATGATAGTGATATTGATGGTTTATAAAGCTTGTGCAATAATATTTCTACATGTTTTCCTCTTTCTTGTACTTTCTCTTCTTTTTGTTATGCTTTCTTTTTGTACCTACCATAGTTGTCCGGTCTATAAATATCGCCGTAAATAATTGGCTAGCAATCAAATTGGCGTCGTACTTTTGGCACTAATTCGGCTTAGATCTTGCAGTTTATTCTGGGAGATACTTAGTTTTATTCTGAAAATTTTGTCACCTTTTCCTTGAGCTATCTTCAAATGTTTCTTTTTTTTTGTATTGCTCTCACTGCGGATGCAATTTTCTTGTGTTGCAGCTACCATCCATCCCCAAATGACCGCCAATTATCATTTGAATCTCAAGGGAGTTTTATTAGTTTCTATTTTGTTGAGTTGATGATATTATATCAACCGTAATTAGATTTACGATCCCCTTTGTCTTTCACTTGCATTATACAAATAGTGACAAATGTGCAATTTTAAGAATGTAAAAATGTCTTTTTCTTTGAGAGTGTTTGTATATAAAATCCACACGGCTGTGTTCATTTCTTTTTTCTCTTTCTATATGAATTCTTAAGTTGGCACCAGATTTATTTCACTTGCATAATGTACAAGTAGATACATTTAAAGGTATAAATGATGTTACAGTATTCGTAACTAGAGGAAAAATAGAAAGAAAAAAACGAAATTGGATTTCGGATTGCAATTTCACCTAGAAAAGAGATCCAAAGGTACTGGTGGGCTAACGTGTGTAACCTTGAACTCAGTACATATTATGTCAGAGTTTTGGTCCTGTTAGAACATTTTTTAAAGGTGATTCCTAAAATATTCTGTGAAGAAAACGAATTATATAATTCTTGTGGTTATAGCTAGAATTATTTTATAGTTACTAAAGTTAAAAGTTTAAAAAAAAATGTCGTAGGTAAAAATGTTCTCATTTAATTGTGCCTACTTCAATCATTTTGGTACTTATCAAGAAGAAAGCTACTAAATAAATCTATTAAAACCTGCAATAAACGTTACATTTGTGACTTTAAGCCATTTGTTGCTGGAAATATGACCTTTAAGCTTCGGAAAAAAATAAGACATGCTCCCAAATGTGCCAAAAAGTTTACAATTTTTTAAGTTTACAATTTTTTAAGTTTACTGTTTTCTCTCTACTAAAAGTATAAATCAATTTTCTTACGAAAATGCATTTTTCAAAATTTTGTCTGAACTGAATTTTCAAAATGAAGTTTCAGAAAATTTAAAAACGGCCTTAAACAATATTATATTATTAATAATAAATTAAAAAAATATATATAAAAGTTCTTTCATTAAGCGTTGCTGGGTTGTGCGCATCTGAAACGTTAAATTTTTTCGTAGATCAGGCGGAATTTGAACAGTATCACTGATTATTTTGGCTTTAATGATATTAGGGGATTGTGGTTTATTTGAATGGACCTGTGACTTAAGAAAACCCTACAGTGGCCAATTTACATCTCTTTCATGTTCTATAACCTTGCTCGAAAATCACTCGTGCAAGATGTTCATTGTGGAACGTGATGTGTTGCACGTTGCGCCATCCTGTTAAAACCGAATATTTAAGATGATTTATTGACCAATTTGGAATTTATAAGTTGAGTGGAATCGATTTGAAATCTTTCCTTTGGCTTTTTTGGTCACTGTAATATTGGCAATGAAACAACTATGTTACATTGACTTTCCCGACGTTTCGGCAGGGTTTGCTGCCTTCTTCAGGGGAACTTTATTAACACAAAAATACAGAGAAAAACATCAGTTAACTCAAGAGTATTATTATTATTGTTTTAATTGTTATTTTTCCCAAATTTGGTTCTAGAAAAATTTGAAATAAATTTGTTATTTAAAAAATTACTTAAATAAAACGTTTTTGAAACTTTATTTACATAAATTTATACTTTTCCGGAAATCAGACGACAAATCCATGCATTTGAACATTTTTATCTCATTAAATCCATGTTTTATATTTATAAAATGTATTTTAAATTCCAAAGGACTTTTACATTAGAGCAAGTTCGTGCGATCCAGTCGAGCATTTTATTTTTTTAAACCTATAGCTCTTCATGAAGATTTGACAAGACAGATCTTTTTTCAAAGTTCGGAAACTGCTATTGGAAAATCATTTAGAAATAGATTACGTTTCCAAAAACATCTGGGCATATTTATCATTCTATTGGGACTCGAACCCACCTCGTTGCAGTGACGTCAACCTGTGAATTTTGCGTTACATGCATGTGATTTTTGTTTTTTTAAATTTCACTCTCATCATTTTTTCATAACGCGCCTAAAGAAATATAGCTAACTTCAAAAACATAAATTCAATTTACTTTTGTAAAACTTTTTTTGTTTGCACATCGATCGGCCAGCTGTTTATTGTCATCAAAAAATGACATAAATGAAAGTGTTCCGAAAATGAGGTAGGTTTGAGCCCATGGAACGCATTCAGCCATGGAGATTTAAATTTGTATCATAAGTCATGTTCGTCCGCATTTTTGACGACGCGATGTCTCACGTCTGCATTTTCTATCTTCTCTCTTTCCCTGACAAATACATTTCGAGTATTTTGTATTCTCTTTTTTCGCAAATATTTAAAATTCAAATGCAGACAAATGTAAATAATTTTTGAAAATATTTGACATATACAAATACGCAACAACATGTTTATCAACTTTTATCGTGTTGGCGGATTTGTGTAATGTAAATCCACCTTAATGTTTCGGGTTCTGGCTTTGGGTTTTCGCTGAATGCTTTCATTTTTCATATTCTGGATTTCACATTTTATGTGTCAGTCGATTTGACATTTTTAATTGTTTTTGTTTTCCGGGCATTTTGTTTGCAATTTTTATTTATTGTTTTAAACAATTTCTGCGTAGTATATTTAAATAATTTTGGCATTCTGTACATCTATGCAAAAAATGCTTGTGTTTAATATGTAATTTATGCCCCTTCGGTTTTTGTGGGCCGCGAAAAGTGTACCACAAAAACCATGTTCGCCGTTTTATTATATGATATTTGGTAATATTAAAATTTGGCATAAAAAGGACACCATTTCTATCTTATCACTGCTTTTCAGGTTTACATATCTGTGGCAACCAGGAATAACAGCATAAGTCGACTTTTGTCGACATTCAAATCGCTCACCTGAAAAGTAGCAAAAACTGACTTATATTGTTTTTCCTTGTTGCCACAGATATATTATTTTCTTTCCTTAACGATCTCTAAAAAATACATAAAAAAATATTTTTTTTGGAAAAATATAAAATATAATAGTTTTTAACTTATTAATAGCTTCCACAATTTTCAATTTATTGCGAAAAGGGATATTTTCGAATGAATTCATGAACTCAAAGCTTTCGTACTCAGTAAATATGTAAAAGTCTTGGTTCGATCTGTAAAACTACAAGTTGATTTCTCATAGGTAATTTCAATTATCGAAGTTCACGTTGTTGAAAGTTTTTCATATTTGCTACTTATATCACAAAAAAATAATCCGTTAGATTAGTTATAGTGCTTCGCTTTATCTCCCATACCTACAAGAATAAATAAATAATGAAAAATAAAGCTATAATAATTTTAATTTTATATTTTATGGAAGAAAATATCTCCCATTTAAAAATAATATAAATCAGTATACTGTTAAAATATACATATGTGCCTCAACTAATATTAGTTCGGTATATAAAATTAAATACAATTTTCTTATACACTCGTACATATCCAGGTCAAATACAGTTGGTTTAAGTAAACACGTTGACATGATACATTACCGGAGAAATTAAAGCACATACATATGAACATTATACTCGTACGTAAATACGTTTCTAGGTGTTTCCATTTTTTTTTTAAATAATTATTACAAACATGAATATTTTGCTTTTCTTTTTCATTTGCTTTTGTTGTGCATTTCAATTATATTAAAATACAAGCAACTTTCAGTCTTTTATAATTTCATTACCCCATATTCATAGAAACATGACAAATCCGATATAAATGCCTCAATGTCAAGGGGTGTATACAATTATACATATACTCGTACAATATCATACTGATTTACGATTTTTCTGTTAAGGTTTTACTTAAAAACTAATTTAATAGTTTCATGCAAAGATGAAAATATTTTAAGTGAATTTCAAGTTATTTCACTTTTAAAATGAAAAAGTAATTTTATGACCCTTGTAGTTGTAAAAAATAATATATATGAAAAATGTTCCACATACGCCATAGTGACTCAATATTGAAAAACTATAAATAAATAAACTGGGATGACTTATGAGGTGTGTTCAAATTTTCTGAGAGACGCGCATTGATACACTTTCAATCAAATGAAAAGTATAAGATAAATTTAAAATTAAATACAATAACACCCGCTTATGAACATATAAAGATGATAGCAAAAAAATGCGATTTAAAAATGGGTTTGTATGATTGAATGTCAAAAAAGAATGCAAAACTAACAAAAGTTTGGTTTTCTTTAATTACCAGTGCCTGCGGGATCTTACAGTCTAAGGTTGCTTTCATGCATTCATAGAAAAATATATGAAAAAAATGTTCCAAAATAATGAAATGAACAAATTTGATTTAACTATAAATATAAATGATATGAGAGTTAATATGAGATAAGTGATTTAGCGATGTGATTTTTTATTTTAAATTTATTAGCTGATGATATTCCGTATTGTCCCAAAGTTAAGTAAAATTTAATTTCTATACACGTTTATATACATAGGATGTATGTTTTCAACTTAGGTCAGTCGCGCACTGGCAACTGTGATCGAAATCAAATAGTTTAATCACCAGTTGAAAGAGAACCGCGCACTGGCAACTCTTTACTCACGCTCACACTCTTTTCTCTCTTGCTCTTTAAGTTGCGAAGGCTCAACTGTTGCGAAGGCAGTCGTTTAGTTTGTGTCAAAACACAAACTTTTTAGTTGCTGAAATCGAGTTGCTCTAAGTGCGCGGTGTCCCATATAAGCCCATATGTTTTATTTTAGCAACTAAACAGTTGCGAAACTAAAAATTGAATGTGCGCGCCTGGCCTTAGGATGTAGGAAGATACTATAGAAGTCAATATTTACATTCATTCACAAAAAACGCAGTCGATATTTTAATCAAATATGTCGATTAAAACCCTTGATAATACAATGCAAAAATCATTTGTGTTCATTGAAATTGTTTTTACAAAAACCTACTTTGACGTAAGCCTTGATCATTTGAAGAATTACTAACAGATAGAAACAAAAAGAGAAATGAACACAAAACTATTGTTTTCTTCTTCATCAAAAACAATGGCGATTATGTAAGAAAGTGAAAATGCAAATTAAATATTTTCTTGGCAAAAAAAAAAGTTATATAAGTTATATTAGGTGTGCCTGCATACCGTTTTGAAAATTCATCAGGTTTGATTGCTTAATTGTTTCAAAATCAGCTTTCAATGACATTATATAGGTACTTTTATTTTCACCCTTTGATAGTGATTTAGATTACATAATGTATGTACATATTATGTGAATTTTTTTAAAGAAAAGGAAGTCCTTTTTTTTGGAAAAGTTAAATCTTATATGTATAGTTAAAATTATAAAACAGTTTTTGAATTCTTTCGAATTTTGTTTACAAATTAAATAAATTTGATGTAACAGCCTATCAAAGACCATACCCATGAAATTGTGAAATTAACGATAATTTTGCATATCATTCCAATTTTCGTATGTGTTTAAGTACTTAAGCGACTTTAACTTTATATGTATTATCTTGACCAAAATCGTGATTTTTTTGACAGGAAGCCAAAGCTTGTCATATAGATCAAGTAAAAATGTAATTTTAACTTTAAGTACTTTAACTTTATAAGAAATGCTAAGTCCAGATAAAGTAGAAGGCCATGAAAAAGGCAAAAAAAAATTACAAAGGAGCCTTAACCTAACTAAGATAAAGGTGGTTTCTAAAAAAGATATAAAAATAACAGCTTGAATAAAGCTTAAACTCAAACTTTGTTTCATACAAAAAATGAACGTACATTATAAATTGGAAACCGAGTCTCATTTTTTCATTTAAACCAAATTATTAAACAGAGTTTATTACGAAAGATATTAATTAATATAATTCTATCTTCAGTGTACTTGCTATTTGCAACACAATAAATGCATCTGGATTGAATTAAATCTTCGATAAAATACACCTTAATCGAAAATTTACATAAATAAAATACAAAAAAAGTTCCACATACGCCCCAGTGACCTTAAACACATCAGTATGTAATTTAACATAATTAAATCCCTGTTAATAATTTATTATTATTTATTTCCCTCTCAAGCTACACTAAATATACACTACTTGTATTTAAATTCAATACATACTTTGAATATCAAATAACAGTCGATAACTTTTTTGCCCAACTATTAGAACATGTCACCACTAAAAGCTCAGTACAACTTTTACTCTCATAACATTTAAGTACATAACTTATTCTCTCAGCAGATGTTATATTTGAGTGGAAATATCGAGCATAAGCTCATACCAATCTAAAGTGAGCACCTTACAAAGCTTACCATAAGCTTTTTCAAACAAAGGAAAACAAGAAAAACTGCATTAACGGTATTGAAATCGAGTAATTTAAAACGAGTGAGTAAAAAAATCAAAAAAAAAAAAATATTCAGAGTATAAGATAAAAATTCAAAAGTTTCACACACTGAAAATGAGTGTTCTTTCTTAGTCACTCTCTAGCTTAGAGCATCGTCCAGATGTTGTGCAGTGTCTCATATTCTTTTACTAAACCATACCTAGTCGTTCGTCTGTCGTTTTGTGTTGGACGAAATGTAACGCCGTATCTACTATTTTGACAAAAAAGAAAAATAAAAAAATCATTTTTTCCTCTGTCTTGTTTTTCATTTTGGTGTCGGATTCGTGTTTTAATTCTCACCTTCCTTTTACGCGACAAATTTGACACAGTTTTTTCATTCTTCATTATTTATTCGCTGGCAAAAAAAAAAACAAAACTGAGAGAACAAAATTGTAAATACTTTTGAAGCAAAGAAGAATCGACCGACGAGTGTTTTTTTTTTTTTTTTGTCGTAAGACCTACAAATAAAACGGAACTATATCTTAGCCAACGTTTAGACCATCAGTGCTAATTTATTCATTGAATCAACAACAGCTCTTGATACACTACACACCATACCTTGAGACGAAAAGGATTACAAAACAGATTCTCTTTGGAATACAATCTTATCATCAAAACGGATCTTCTAACTAACTTGTGATAAAAGTGGATTTTTTTTGTTTGATATTTTTAAATTCAAATTATGGTAACGGCTGTCCTTCATTCATTTGTTGTTTTTTTTTCAAATCAGGCAGTTATAACAGTGAAGCAATTATTGCAAGTTTTTTCTAGTAGAAGAACATTACATCATGATCCATGACGGAATTAATATATACGAGTACTACGTGTAGTGTGATTCTTAACCCAGTTCGTTTTGTCTCTCTATATTGAATGCAATTATGCAACTCTTCAGAAATTTTCAGTTGCACTGTGTGATATTTTTGTGTTATGCACACGCACAGTAACGAACAAAAATAATGTTACGATATATATCTATTTAAATTACAAACACAACCACAAGTGCGTATACATATGCATACGTATGTATATTTATTGCAAAATTAGTGGAAAAAATTCTATTTAAAAAAAATCTCTTACCGTGTGTCTTATTGTGCTTGCTTGATTTTTTTCCCCGCCCGAGGGAGAACACAGAAAGGGTGGTGGGTGCATCGTCTATTTGAAAATTGCATAGTGTAAATATACACTAAAAGTTCGAAAGAACAAGAAAAAAAAAAGCAAAAAAACTTCATCCAATAATAGCGTGCCATAAAGAGGGCATATTGGATAAAACACATGCACATGCCAGAAGCTTTAAGAAAAATTAAATGAAAAAGAAAAAACTATTATAAAACCTGCCTCTATAGTTAGTGACCACTTCTATGACGATGGTGACTAATATGGTGGAGACAGTTTTATCTTGACGTTTGGGCGGTGTGTTGGGGTGAGGTGAAATGTGGTATCTGACAGCAGTACTAACCCACTATTTGTCTATGTTTGCGGACGACATTGGGGGAATAAAAAAAACTCAACTACACTAGAGACACATCACATGTTGATGTTGTTTTTTACGAGGAGGAAGTGTAATTGTGAATTTTTAATAAAATATCAGCTATGTAGGTATGAATGGGGAAAAGGGGCCGTGCTCTTTCTCTCTCCTAAATAGATACTTTAACTAAATGGCTTTTTTTAGACAAGTGGGTAGTAAATAGGTAGGTGGGTAATTCTGAGTGAAAACACATTGGTTAGAGACCGCTAATTTTCTGTGCTTTTTCCAAACTGCATTGCCATTATTATTATGTCTCTGTGACATGTGCCGCCCTCTTGTATGTATGTTAAGCATGAATTGCTATTGCACTTTTTGTTCCAGTATTCGAGTACGGTGTTGTAATATAAATTCCATTATAAAATTGAAGGCTATTTGAGTGACCTTGATTGAATGAAATAATTACTTGTGGGATTTTACGGAAATTCACTTTACACACGTGCATTTGAGTGTTTGTATTTTTAACTTGTATGAGGAGTTATGTACGAGTATGTGTGTGAAGTAAAATGCAGTCATAATGACTGTTGAAGTTGCATAACAATATATCTAATAGTGATTCATTCAAAAGACAAGGTTAAAGACGAGTGTGTTCTTCTTATTTTTATTTTCAATATTAATTGGAAACTATGTTGGCATATTTTGTAGTTATGTTGGTATTTTTTTTTTTTATTATTTTGAATCCTACATACGAATATACTTAGAAACTATGTCATGGAGATTTTTGAATTTTGTGTTACTGTAGAATATTTTTTTAATATTTATTTGTTTTTGTTTTTTTACTTGCGACTTATAGGTACTATAAGGCAAGTTATGCCTTCGGAAAAAAAATCGAACTCGAGATTTTGATCAAAGTTATTGACATTAGGATGATACCGAAGACTAAAAAAGTGGGTCTCGCAATTCTGTCTGTCTGTCTGTTCGATTTTTTTCGAAATTTCGGAAGTATTTTTTTTCTCAAAAACTGTTCAACTGATTTAAAAAATAAAAATACAAAAAACTTCGTTTAATTAAAGTTAGGTTATGGTTGAAAGAAAATTTCCGAAAAATGGTCATTGAGGGTACCCCCCATGGAATCATTTTTTTTTGTTTTTGATAATGGTGACACCAATTTTGATATTTTCTTTTTTGCTTAAATTTGAATACCAAAGTGTATTCAGATTTTCGAAAAAATAAATTTTTCTTAAACTCAGTTTGTATTTCGAAAACCCCATGCTAGATTTTTTTCAAACTTGATAAATAAAAGTTTCTCAATATAATCTATAAGATATGAGAAAAATATATATTTTACCTAAAAATAAAGGTACCCACGATACAAATGTTAAAAAATGGTTTTCAGAAATCGTATTTTTCTCGAAAACGGCGCCTAGAATTTGGGTAAATTTTTTTTTGCAATTAATTTTTATGTTCTTTAATTTAATAAAACAAATTGAAATTAAGATATTACAGCTTGTACCTACCATAGAACCATTTTTTCTAATTTTGAATTTCTCATTATCAACATAACGGACTTTAATAAAATTTTTTATAGAGATCCTTCTAAGAAGTTTAAAAAACATTACATTTCAAAACTTAAATAAAAAATATGTTTTGAATTTTAGGAAAAAAGTCCTTTTTTTGAAAATTCGATGTCTTGAAAACAGCCCAATATTTTTCTTGGAAATTCAATTTTCATTTGTACAATAATAAAAGCTTTAAATTGGCGTACCATATTTTTTTTCTTAAAAATGTTTTAAGAATTTTGTATATAAAAGCTATAAAGAAACCACTACAACGGCCTATAATTTTTGTTCTTTCATACTACTTACTTACTTACTACTAAAAGAATTAAAAAAAAAAATAATTTTATTTTTATGAACAGTTTGGTTTTTAAAATTACTAGCCTATTACATAGGAGCAAGTTCGTACGACCCAGTCGTGCATTTTATTTGTTTTGCTAAACTTAGTAGGGAGGTAAGGTACTCAGCTTACGTTAATGTTAAATTAGTCCACTCGGGAAAACTTCAACAGACGGTATTTTGAAGCATCTTAGCATTAAAAAAAAGAGATGATATTGTGAAAAAAAAGATATAAGTTCGAAAATAAAGAAATAATGTTATACATTTTACGACAATGATTTTTATTAAATATGCGTGTTCATATCTTAATTTCTCTAGACCTTTGTGGCTTTATATTTAAAAACGAAATGCGAAAAGCATTTTGTCACGTAACTTACTTAAGATTCAGTTGTTAAACATCTGGGGTTTTTTTGTTTTGGATTTGCTTAAAATCTCAGGAAAAAAAAAAACATTTTATTTGTCCTTCTTAAAAATAATATAAAATTAATTAAAGACAATTTCTGGCAACTTTTAAGACCTCCATTTCAAATGATTATGAATTTTTGTTCGTCTGGTTTATTTTCACCGTCAAATTCAAGCATGTAGCTACAGTAAAAAAAACGATAATTCGTAATAGATTTTCAATTATAAACACCATAAAAACGTTCTTAATATTTTTTTATTACAATTTTTTTTTTTTATATTTTCGAAATGTTTGTTCAATTTTATAATATCTTTGAGAAGCACCACTCTGGTCAATCATCCCAATGCCGACGCCGCTTAACGTCGTTTACAAGTGGACAATTTTAAAAAAGTGGGTTTCGTCAAGACATCTTTCGGTCTATAAGTATCTGCGTCTGTAAATTCAGGTATTATATGCAGCCTAAGCAAATTGAAGGCTTTAATACAAATTCGGTACAGATTCACTAGAGGATAAATTTGAATGTTTGGTTTATCTCATCTAGAATGGGTAGCTCCTATACAAGTTTTTTTCCGAAACCAGCTCAAACTATTTTGTTTAAACTTTTTGCAGTTTTATTATCAAAAAAAATTGCGTAACGGATATAAGAATTCAACTTTTTTTTCTTGTTGAGAAAATTGCATTATTTCACATAAATAGGTTAAACGATTTTGTTCCATAGTCACACAAAAGATATTTCTAAGTGGTATTAATAATACTTCACTTCAAAACGCAAAGAAAAACAAATATTTTGTATAAACAAATAAAATTAAAGAGGATAGAATAATACCTAGCTACTCGTACATTATGGCTTTAAAGTAATTTTGCGCAATCATGTATTTTATTTTGTCTTACAAACTTACATGAAATTTTAATTTTTTGTTTTCTTTTTTTCGAAAAAATAATACTTGTTGTTTGTAAAATCAATTAAAATGTAAAATAAAAAGTAGTATAATACTTTTAATAAATTAAACATTTTACGTGTTATTTTTGGAGTTTCTAAAATAGTATTAACATTTGCAGGACTAATAGGCTTAGAATATATGTTACTATTGGTTCATTTAAAATAATTTAATTTGCACAAAGATATAGATTTTGAACCAATGTTAAGCCAAAAGACTATGAGACTTGAAATTTTGTACTTTTAGTGTTTTTAATGACAGTTTTACTTTTGAATTTTTTTAAATCCGACCACTAAGTTCCCAAATTAATTGTTTATTTTAAGAAAAACTCTAACAAAAATAATGCATTTGCCTACTTTATCTTTCAAACGTTTTGGAAAATTCCGCCCCATCAACCCACACTTTTTGTTAATTTTTTTAAACAAAATAAACTATTTAACTGATATAATTTATATATGTATATGCAAACCACTTTTCCTCGTTTCTTCAGATTGCTTCTAAGTAGTGGCATGTTGATAACAAAATAGATAATGCAACATATTGTTCCAGTATAATCTTTAAATAAATTGCTTATAACATTGTGGATGTTCTTGCACATATTTTTAATAAAAGTGTGTACGGTAGTGTTTTTCCAAATTTGCTTAAAATTGCTGAGGTAATTCCTCTTCACAAAAAGTCCAACACTTGCATTATGAATAATTATAGACCAATTTTTTTGTTACCTGTTTGTTCAAAAAATTTTGAAAAGAAGAATTTTGGAATTTTTAAATAAAAATAATTTCTTTAGTGATGCCCAATTCGGATTTCGAGCTCATAGATCAACTGAAGATGCGTTGCTAAAATTTTGTAGTGAAATTTATGAAAATTTGAATAATAATTTATCTACAGCAGGACTCTTCATTGATTTAACTAAGGCTTTTGACTTAGTAAGGCTTTGACCATAGTATTCTTTTGAAAAAATTACATAACGCAGGAATGCGTGGATTCATCTATAATTGGTTAGATTCCTATCTATCTAATAGAAAGCAAGTAGTTAGAATAGATGGTAGCTTGAGAAATTTATCTGGTATAAGTATAGGCGTTCCGCAAGGTTCAGTTTTGAGTCCCTTGCTTTTCCTGATTTTCATCAATTCTATTTTCAGTCAGAATTTCAAAAGAATAATTACTGCATTTGCTGATGATAAGGCCTTCTCTTACGGTTGTAGATCCCTGCTTAATTTAATTTCTGACATTAACTATGATTTGGACATATTAAGACGCTGGTTTGCAGCTAATAAAATGGTATTGAGCAATAAAACTAAAATAATGTATTTTAGCTTATCAGGGTCACCTATTTTAGTTGATTGCGATGTCTTTGATCATTCTTCTGATTGCAAAAAATTCAGTGTAAACAATTCTGATAGTTTTTTTCTAGTGAGTCCTGTTCACCTCACTGCTTTCAGATTGAGTTTGTAACGACCTTTAAATACCTTGGGGTCTTGCTTGATAGTAAAATTAATTGGTCTGATGATACTCACTATCTAAAAAATTACTTGTTATGTTGTTCTAGACAGTTTTATACTCTTGGTTTGTATTGATCACAAAAAATACTAGTTATGATTTACTATGGTATTGTTCATTCTAAAATTCAGTATGGAATAACTTGTTGGGGGGGTTCTTATCAAAATAAGATTTATCCTCTTCTTATTCTTTAAAAAAATGTTGTACGAATCATTTGTAAAAAAATCGCTTTCATAATACTCGTAGTTTCATTTTATTTATTTTTTATATATTATTAATATATTGTTCTTAATTTCTTAATATAATGAAAAAAAAAATAAATAAAAAAAAACCTTCCCTTCTTTTTTCCACCTTCTATGCACACAACTATGTTGATTTTTTTTTTTTTTTTTTTTGATGGGCATTCGCCATTAGCTCTAGCTTTAAGCTTCGCTAAAGAGTGTCTCTTAGTTTGTTTTTACGGGTACATACAAAGTTGTTATTCGGAAGATCACTATTTTGTAATTTAGTTTTGAAAATTGTTTTATATTTTGCCTTGTTAATATAATTTTTTTATTGTAAATAATTTTTACCTAGTTTTCTACCAAAAAATGAATTATTAATAAAACTAACTAAAAAAAACTTATTTATTTTTAATATTATGATAAATATAATTTAAATAAAAATTGCATTAACTTTACTTTAAAAATAAGTATTTACCTCACATTCGCAGTAGCTTTTTCTTTTTTAACCCTCAATTAGTTGTTAAAAATTAATGCAAATCAAAAGAATACTTTCTTAAGCCTACCACACACTCTAAGTGAAAATTAAATGTTTATATAAAATCGTGCATTTTTTAAATGGTTTGACAAAATGTATATACATACTTCAGTTTTGTGTCCTCCGGTTAGATATCCATAAAGTGTGCACCTACTTACATTTTCTGAATTTTAAATTTAATTCGATACACAATGTTAAACTTGTAGTCTTTTCGCACACTGTTCAAAATAAATCTTTTAATAATTAAACATTGACTGTTTTAGAAAGAAAAACAATACTTTTTAGTATATTATTGTAGGAATCTTACATAATTCTACCTGCAAATCTGCCTTTCTTGTAGTTATTTAGCTGAATATATTCAACAAGAGGTGACGCAAAAGGCCATACCTTAATAAAATTGTAAAAATAAATTAATCAGAGGCCATTACGGCTCGTAGGAAGTCTTAACCTAGTGACCTAAAACTGTCAACCATTTATATGTAAGTGTACGTGTTTGGAGAAATTCAGGGGATCCAAAATTTTCTGCCGATTTCGAACGGCTAATGAGCAGCACTATTCATAACAAAAAAGATACACATACAGGATTTGTAAATTCCTCGCAGGAGAAATACCTACAAGATTTTATGTAAACTTTATTTTATGTAAAACCTTTTAATCATAATTACTTTTGTAAACATAAGACAATCTATCTAATCAAAGTAAATTCTAAACCATATATTCATGTTTTTCAAAAGTCATTTCTTATTTGGTTTATGTATACTCCAAAAATACTTTTCCATTCAACAATTTTTTTATTTCAAGGTAAAATTTAATGAAAAATTAATGTTTTCAATTTTCTTCTCTAACTTAGAAAATGAAAGCAATAAAAATAAAATCCACCACTGGATCGCACGGACTTGCTCTTAGTTAAAAGTAATTTCGAATTTAAAAATTGTTTATAAATATAATAGAATAGATTTAATAAGAGTAAATTGTTGAATTGCGTAAAATAGCCGAATGATTTCTAAAAAAGAATTTATGCAAACATAGTTTAATGAAATCGTTTTATTTATTGATTTAATTTTTTATACAAGAAATTTCCATAAAATTTTTCTATAAAAATGTTTAGTACGCCAATTTTAAGTATTTATTACATTTAAGGAAATAATTAATTAATTAAAATCGTTAAAGCCGTTTTCGAGATAATAAAAATTTTGCATAACGACAGGTACCCTTTTAAATCACATAAGAACCTTAAATAGCAAGTTTGAAGAAAGTCGCTTTAGCGGCTTAGGCCGTAGGTTGAGGTAGAAATATACGGACAGACAGGCCGGACCCACATTTTTTTGTTCTCTTTCATCGTAATATCAACTTTGATCAAAATCCTGATTTTTTTTTCAAAGGCAAAACTTGCCCTGTAGTACCTTTATCCCAAGCAAAATTAGGGAACCTATAAATAATCCAAATTATTTTAATTTAATTGTTTTTTTTTTTGTCAACTTTAAGATTTTAAATCTTTCGAAATCGATTAGTGATGTTGAATATATTTATGTACGTACAATACATGTAGTTCTCGTTTTCCTCCCCATTGAGCTTATTGTAAATATCAGCTAATTTTCTGTGTTATGGACATATTTATATTTGGCTTACAGCCAACCACGAATAAGGACACAAAATTCACACAAACAATTCATATAAAATGCATTATTTTGTTCTATATTTGGTCATGCTATTGACGTTATAAAAACCTATTCACTATTGTATTTGTCATAGTTAAAAGAATGACATGCAATGCAGATAGTTTTGCCAAAAAGGGCATTTTATAACATTGTGAATAAGTTGCCAAAAAAACACAAAGACTTTTCAACAAAACAAAGAAATGTTTTTGTGTTATATTTACTACTACTTGAGAAACGTGGAGATTTATAATTATTGTCATACCTAAGACTCTGAACATTCTTTCGACACGTGGCAATTTTGTTTTTAAATATAGGTAAACAATTTAAAAATAACAAAATTCAAACAATCACTATGAAAGTGAATTTTAAATTAAATTATTTCAGTTGATCGCAGTCAATAACGTTTTGAACATGCATTGACAAGAGATTTAGTTTTATATTTTTTCATATAGTTTAGTAAGTGATAGAAATAATATAAAGTAAACATGTGAGTCCTGGGACTATTTTTCTCTAGTGAATTAAACAACATAAATGTATAAACAGTGAGTTTGAATAAAATTGTTTAACTTTAGAGCGAGACTTTTCAAAAGACATTTCATTTTAATCGTTTACAATAAATTAAATGTGAGCAGTGAAATTTAGATTTGCAAGATGTAATACCGCCTTAAGTTTAATTTCCAAGATTAAAATGTGTGTGATTTTTAAAATGTTGAAGCTATATTTTTTCCCGACACAGAGGTTTCAGTTGGTAGCTTTATATGTTGGTCATCCAATAACCGTGTATAGAATTTTGTAATTTTTATAAGTTTAAAAGGGAATATCCTAAGTATTTAAATGCTTTAACACTTTTAAGTGAATTCTGTTTTAGTGAAAACGAAATATTCAACTTACAAACTGGGGGAATAATAAGGCAAAATGTAAATTGTTTCGCGAAAACTTTTTTTGTTACTCATTGCATCTTTTACAAAAACTACCATAGATAAATTAATTTTTGTCTTAACTCCAAAAAAAATAAACGATACCTGCCATAAAACTGTCGAGAAACAGCTTATTTATTTCGAAAAACATTCTTACCATTTTAATAAAAAAAAAAAATATTCTTATTACAGTCTGCATTTTCGTAAAAAAAGCTATTAAGGGTACCTAACATATAACAGTTTTTTCGGCTTTCTCGATAACGGATCCTACGATTTCGCAAAATAAAACTATTAAAGAAGTTAAAATAATACATTTTGCATACCAAAATGTTCAAAATTTTGTTTTGGATTTTTAAAATTTGAAAATCTGGAAAAAATCTCAAATCTGAAAAACGACTAATTAAACTTTTTTTTTAAATTGGATAAGATTTTTAAAAACATATTATTTAGTAGTTAAAATTCAGTAAAAAATTCATTTTAGTAAACAAATTTGAGAAATTTTGTATAAAATATTTTTTTTTAATTTATTCTTGTTTCTTATAAACTAATTTATCATCAGATGACTTTTATTTTTCCTATATCGATCTCTTTTTGGACTTATTTTGTATAACAAGTGAAAATCCTTTTTGAGCATTCATTTGATTTTTGCATAAATATTTTTACTTGCGACTTATAGATACTATAAGCAAGTTATGCATTCGGAAAAAATTGAACTCGAGATTTTGATCAAAGTTGACATTACGATGATAGCGAAGACCAACAAAAGTGGGTCTCGCAATTCTGTCTGTCTGTCTGTCTGTTGGTTCGACTACAGCCTAAGCGGCTCGACCGATTTTCTTCAAACTTGGTAGATATGGATTTTGATTTTTTCCCCCTGCACGTTTCTTTCTTTTTTTTTAAGACCAAAAATAACGGTACCTGCCATACGATTTTTTCGAAATTTTATAAATACTTTTTTTCTCAAAAACTGTTCCACAGATTTTTAAAAAAAAATTCAAAAAATTTCATTTACTTAAAGCTAGGTAATGAATGAAAAAATTTTTCCACAACATGGTAATTTTTGGTACCCCCCTTGGAACCATTTTTTTTTTTTTTGATTTTCTCAAAAAAGGTACCACCGATTGTGATCATTTTTTTGTGTTAAGGCTCCCCAGCAGCTTCAATATTATTGTGTATTCAAATTTTCAAAAAAAATTTCAAATTTTTTCTTTTGAAAACTCAATACATATTTTGAAAACCCCATGCTCGATTTTTGTTTAAACTTGATAAATAAAAGTTTTTTAATAAAAATTATAAGATGTAAGAAAAAAAATTATTTTTCCTAAAAATAACGGTACCCTCCATACAAATGTTAAAAAATGGTTTTCGAAAATCGTATTTTTCTCGAAAACGTTTCCGAGAATTTTGCTTAAATTTTTTTTCTTTTGATAAATTTTTACGATTTATAATCAAATAAAAAAAAATTGAAATCAAAATATTACTGACTGTACCATAGAACCATTTTTTCAAATTAAAAATTTCTCATTATCGACAAAACGGATTTTAATAAAAAAAATTATAGAGAAGCTTCTTAAAAGTTTAAAAAACATTGCATTTCAAAACTTAAAAAAAATAGTTTTTGAGTTTTTGAAAAAAAAATCTATTTTTTTTTTTAAATTCGATATCTCAGAAACGGCTCAATATTTTTGTTTGTAAATTTAATTTTTATTTGAAAAATAATAAAAACTTTAAATTGGCGTACCAAATTTTTTTCTTATAAACGTTTTAAAAATTTTGTATATAAAAGCTTATTTTTTTAAGAAATCAGTACAGACTTATAATTTTTGTTCTTGCATAAGTTAATATTTGCTTGAATCACATGGCATCCTGTTTTTAGCTCCAACTACTAAAGAAGTTGTTTTATAGTCTAATAAAAAATGAATTTTATGCTTATGAACAGTTTTTCTCTAATAACATTCATTTTTGATATTTATAGTCGTTTACATAAGAGCCAGTTCGTGCGACCCAGTCGTGCATTTTATTTTTTTTTTCAAATTTTAACAAAAGAGTTTTTTTTTTGAAATTTGTGTTTTTTGTTCAATAAAGTAAAGTAATAATTTATCGAACATCTTTGAAACAATTTCAATCTCATGTAGCCTCCAATTTGTTGTCAAAAACCAAAAGAAATCTAAAATATAATTCAAGACTCTTGTTTGACAGTCTTGTATCTATTTACTTGTGATATAGAATTTTTTTTTAAGAAATTAATAATTTAATAAGAAAACGATTTTTTAAACTTTGCAAAAATTCATAATTTTCTAGATATCAAACGGCAATTTTTTGCATTTGAACATCCGTGTTTTTGTATTTATAAACACTTTCTTAATTCCAAAGTACTTTTGCATAAGAGCACGTACATACGTGCGATCCAGTCGTGCATCTTACTAAAGTGGCATTCACAACAAGTGTACTTATACAATAAAGCACTTATCAGGATGGAAAAGTACAATTTCAATTGGTAATTTATATTTAAGACTAATGGTACAGTTCTTATTCCAAAATTGACTGAACATTTTGTTCAAATATTTTATTGTTTTTTTTTTTTGTCCATTGGGCTGTAGAATTATCTTAAGCGATTATTTCGTGTCAGATAATATAGCTTTTATTTCTTTGGTAAGGAACAAGCTCAAGTCCTTACAGGGTTTAAGTATTTTAATTTCCCAACTATATGAATATAATTTACTGAGATACTGGTAGCACTTCTTCTTTTTTAACCATGTTATTTCACGAATATAACAATATATGTATGTATATACATTTTCCATGCCTCTTCACCGCCAGCTCCTACCTTGTTTTTATATTGATTCTAAGAAATTTTGTTTCTGTAATATCGATATTTCAACCAAAATAATATATAACATTTATTTATACAGCTTTCTATGAAATTAGAGGATACCAAATTTAAATTTAGTTATCCTTAGTTTTAGTTTATAACTACAAGTTCATATAAAATAATAAATTATCATTCTTTTATCGGAAGTAATTTGCAATCGATCAAAATGATATACATATTTATCACATGGAATTGGTCCTCCAATCTATTTAAAGCATTATTTTAAGAGAATGATAAAACATAAATTTACAACAACAAAATCGTTCAAACCATTCATGCAGCAATTTCTGTAAAATAATAGCCAGTAGTGTAGTAACCTAGTTCTTTTCATTCGGAGCTTTATAGTATGACACATCATATAAATAAATTGATATAATGAACGTTCTCAGACATAAACGTGAATGCACACAATAAAAGTTCAAATTCGGTCATTGGACTTTTTATAAAAGTCACAAATTTATCGTTGAGTTGTTCCGTTGAAACAGGTGATCAGTTTTTTTTTTTTAATTTAAATAAATAAAATCTTTTTTCAACTGAAACAATATAAAATCTTTTATCTAGAACAAAAAGACTTAAATACTACGATCGTGCGCATTGTACGAGTATTTATAAGCTTCTTAAAAATATTTTTTTTTATGAAATTATCTTTCAGTTCATGGTTAACCAATTGAATAGTTTTCAAGCAGGGGCGCATCGACACTTTAAACAAAGTAGGTTACATATAAAGGCTAAGAAAATATTAGCTGTTGTGTTTTTTTAGAGGCACACAATTTTCAAATTGCCCAAATGCCATTCTATTTCTCCATTTTTGGACAGTCAGCTTAACAGAGATTTTAATGCATGAATTTTGGAACTCTGCAACTTTTGGATTTTGAGTGCTGTGCTGGCATAAGTCTTTTATGTATAAATGGCAACATTTTTTTTGAGAAAATCGTCTGTTAACTGTCAAATTTACTGAGACTAAAAAGAGAGGTGCAAAATTGTAGTTAAATTAGTACGAAGCTAGAGCTGTTTTAGTTTGAAACTAGGTTAATACGACAATTTTGCAAACTTTAATCGAATATAGCATCATACTTTCTTTACCCTTTTATTGAAGTTAAAATAATCGAATACCTATTTTATTTTCTTAGTATCATGCTATTTACAAACGCCACAAAAGGTCTGTTTACTTAGTTTATTGCACGAACTGTCATTGTTTTAGGTGTGTTCAGAATCAATTTATTAAGAAAATTCCTTTTGTACGATACTAGTTAGAAAATGTTTAAAATTAAGAATGAGTTAGTAAACTACTTTAAAGTTAGCAAATTGTTAAGTTGTATCATACTAAGACCTTAATAATAGGATGTTTAAAATTTTGCGCCAATATTGCCAATTTAAAAATCTGTATACAAGAAACATCATTTATGTATTATGTAGTTATGTGGCTCCAAAACAATTGACATTCTCTTGAAACAATATTAACATAACAGAACAGTAACAACTAATCTCTGATTAGAAAGATTACGAATCTTATCGTTTGAGCCATACGAGGAATTTGTTTAAAAAAAATCGACATGTTAGTGACAATTTCAATATTGTTCACATTTTACTTCCATGCTAATTGTATGGAGAAAGTAAAATATTTAAATATCTTAAAATTTTATAAAATGTGTTACGATTTTAAAACTCATTCTTAAAATATACATACATGTATTAAGTCTCTCGTGTTCCAGTCCTGGACTTCCACGCACAATAGGGAAATTCTCCATTTAATAAAATTGCTTCCTTAGACATTTACATATCATTCATTAGAATTTATCATTCTGGAAGAGATGAAAGAGTTCTTATCCACTCACTGATTTCGCTCACTGGTGTAGTGAAACATCACAATTTAAAAAAGAAGTTAAACACATGTCAAAATGTGTCAGATGAACTGTCAAGATGTGTGATTTAAGCTTTCAAATTATCTTTCCATGCACGGTTTTCTAATGAATTATTATTAACTTAATGTTTTTAATCGAATTATTAAATTTTGATAATTTCTAAAGCTGATTTTATAAACGCCGACTATTCAGGATTTGCAATCAATTGCTAATTACCAAAACGTAGACAAACTGTCTGTTGTCATAAACATAACGGAATACATACAGGCGCTGTCAATAGTCAAAATGACCCTGCAATGTATAAAGATGTATCAACTGGCGTGTATAGCACACTATACTTTTAGTATTCAAGTCGTGTTTGAGAATTTTAATTGTTTTAGCTGCATCTCTGAACGCTCTAATTGAATGAACATGTGTGTCGGCTTTATGTTTACATGAACAAAAAAAATCTACATACACTTAAATTGTTTCGTGTGTTGATCTGAATTCCATTGTTTGCATTAATTCATATTAATAGTTGACATTGTTACCTACTTTTAGAGTTATATTTTTCTTTGCTTTGATATTTCCAAGACTTTCTAATTTACACTTGAATTTTATGTTATAATGTCTTTAAATGATCAAGTGAGGTTTTTTAGATCAATCTATAACAAATTAAAGATGCAATTTGATTAGAGTATTTTAATCGCTTCTACTATTATTAGAACTTCTTCAATTTAGTCATCTAGAAGTGTGCTTTGGAATCCTTCTTGACCCATAGTGGTATTAAGAATTTTTTTGTAGTGGCACACGGGAAGAGAGTACCAATATGGCGATATGTATAGCATACTTGGTTGGAAACCAACGTTATATATTAATAATAATTTATTTTTAAAGCTTTTTATTTAAAGTTCAAAAAAGATTTTCAATTAGAATTGATCTTTACGGTCTCAGAAATTTGATTTGAAAAAGTTAAGTTCTTGTCTTGTGTAACACCCAATTAATTCATTGATCCCATTGAACTGGAGGATCAATTCACTTATTATTTGTGGCAAATTGAATTGCTTACTCTTATTTGTAAAAAAGACATGCTTGAGTCTTTAAGGGGTTTATTAGATTTTCCACCTAGAAAAGTACATTTGAATAACATAAAGAGCGTTTTGGAGGTCAACAAAAATTAGTTGACAGTTTTCAGAGATACTTTTAATACATGTATCTTTAACGAAAAATGATCTTCTGTAATAATTTAAAACAGGAACGTCGGAAAAGTAAATATTGTAAGGAAGGGGGGAGACCGGAGTCTTGAGAAAAACCCGCTTTTCCAACGAACTATTTCTAATAAATGGAAGATCGTTTATTAGAAGCACATAGGCAAGACAGTCATGCAACGCGCTGTCATAAGCTTTTTCAATGTCAAAGGAGACCATTCCAACTGACTTTTTGAGTTTGAATACTTTTTGTTAATCTTCTCTGGTAAGCTTAATTACCTGATTGGTCGAAGAATGTTAGCTCCTAAAATCAAACTGTTCTTGTGGAAGAATATTGTTGGTTTCAACGATTTCTATCATTACAAGACAGATTATACACAACAACTTGCCTAGGCAGTCAAGTAAACTTATGGGGCGTTAAGAAGATAGCTCTGTAAGTCTGTTAGTCTTGGAAATGGTAACAATTTTTAAAAATGTTCCATCTTTTGAGAAAGTTACAGACATAGCAATTTTTTTTTATTGTGTTAGAGATCTTGTCATAGCCCGGAGCAGGTTTTTTAGGTTTAAGTTCTTTCTTAAAAATATTTTTAACCAATGGAAATCTGTTCAATTATATTAAATTTGTTGGCACATTTACATTTAAATGTCGAATTTTTGAATTTTGTCTTTTGAAAATTTTTGGAAGTTTCAAAATAAGCTTGTTATGTTTCTTTACTCGTATTTAGGATAAAGTCTTGTCCCAATGCTTGTTTCTAATGACTTGAAAATTTTGTAACTTATTAGTTTAGGAGTTCCAGTTGAAATTTCAGATAAGTTGTTCTCTGCCTTTGGTTTCTACGTCGACCTTTTTTCTAAATGTAAAGGTTTTTTTGAATACTCAGCTAACATAGGATCGTAGAAGTTGTTGGATTTTGAAATTGCAACTGATTCCTCGATATCAAGGTCAAACTTTTTAATATTTTTATCAATAACCTTTATGGTGTTCATATAACGTTGAGAAAAAGATTCATACTTACTGTTCAAGTTTGATTTAAATTTTTTTCTAATTTGCCTTTTGAAAATAGTATGCGTGGTGATTCATCTGAAAATTCCCGGATGAGAGACGATTTTCTACTGTAGGTTAGTCCTCTAGAAGGAAGTCCTTTACGGTTCGATATGATATGCAAACATTGGATGATTTGTATATGAAATATTAAAATTTCCAAAATTTTTAAGATCAAATAGAGTTTAATGTAATAATCATTCCATTAAAAATATTAGACAGTTCTTCTAGATTACCAAATAAAAATATAATTAGACAATGTGACAGTTAAATTGATAAACTTATTTCTTTGTTTCCATATACGAGTATGTATGTATATATCACTAATTAATTATCATTTAGGGCCAATTTATTCACACTCAATTAAAAACAGTATTTTGTCAAGTTAGCTAAATAAGCTTTAAGGTATTAGCGCAATTAAGTATTCTCCATTTAAATTTTCTATTTATTCACTCCTCTTTAGTTAAATTCTTTTTTTTATTAAGACATTTAAATGTTTGTTAAAAAAATCCCAGGGATTTTTACGTTTCTGTAAATAGACAACCGCCAACAGTTTGAATATTTATAATAATTTGAAATTGATATATTATTAAAATGTCGACAAAACCCGAAAGGACTTCAAATTTTACAGAATTGCAAGAAAGTAACAAGTCAGGCGTGAAAAGTGCTGAGATCTGAAAGTAGTATGCCAAGTTCTTACTTCATGAAGGTTTAATACCGAATATTTAAAGTAGAATAATATTGAAACAGCTACAATGTAATAGAGAAATTTTATTATTTAATGATTACTGACTAAAATTTGATGGGTTCACTGGTCAAGTTTTTAAAACCTTTCGAATTGGGCATAAAAATAAACTTGCCAAGTAAGCCCATCAAATTTTAGTCAGGTAAACAAATGTTTTCTTTTTTCATTGTTTCATGTAAACATAACATAGAATATCAAGTCGATCACTCTATTTCTAAGAAAAGTCATGAATTTTCAAGATGCATGTATAGTTTCAAAATGACAATAAAAAGACACTTCGAATGAAAAATATTAGATTTCCTATTTTTCGATTTGAATGTATGTACATTAAGCTATACCGCTCTACCGAATTTCATCATTCTACAGCAAACGGAAGTGCTCCATATAAACTAAACATTTTCTCAGAAAGTAGGCGGATACAACGCCCCTGAATGGAAAACTCCAATTTTTATTTTTGGTCCTTTATATGCAATTTGAGCCCTATCGTTCTACCAAATTTCATTGTTCTACTGCAATTGGAAGTGTGCCATATAATTTACATCAGTTCTGAGGAAGTAGGCGGATACCACGCCCCTGAATTGAAAACCTCAAATTTTATATTTTTTTCTTTCTATGCAATTTAAGCCCTACCGCTTTTCCAAATTTCATCATCTTACAGCAGTAGGAAGTGCTCCATTCAACCAACACCAATTCAGAGAAAGTGGGCGGATACCACGCCCCCTGAATGGAAAACCTCAAATTTTTAATTTTTTCCTCTGCTTTCATGACAAGACTTACCGTTGTGCAAAATTACAAGATTCTACGATGTCGGGAAGTGCTCTATAATTTTGATGATCTGTGAGTCAGTTACGGTTATTGTGATATTTGAGACCTTATATCTCCGGAACCGCTTATGCTAGAAAATTGAAATTTTGTGAGGCACCTCGCCTGTGCCTGACTAGCTTAGCAAATACTCGGAATTTTAAGTTTCTGACTTCATTGGTACTAAAGATAGAAAGGGGTCAAAAATCGCCTGAATTTGTTCCTGTAAAACGGGTGTAGTGCCAGAACTTGGCTGGGCACTACCGTGCCCTTTGATCGGTTATTCTATACTGCCGTCGTTCGGGTGCAAGCAAATTTTCGTCGTTCTCATCACTTATATTTATATCCAACAAATATTCTAGATTATTATCCAATTTGCAATTGTTTTAATCAAACACTGATGACAATTTATTTTTGCACAAAATAAACAAAACCTGATTGTCAGAGCTAAATGAGAATGAATAAATAGAAACACTTCAGTTAAATCCTATTAATGCTCAAAATAGCTCTTAAAAGGTGTATTTTGTCGATTTAGTAAAACACGTATTTAGATTAAATGTATAATTAGTTAATCAAGAAAACGTCAATTTAAATCGTTAAATGTGGGTGAATAAATTATATTTTTTAAAATCGATAAATTTCCCATTCTTAATCATAGAATTAACTTTAATTGAGATTCAATAAATTGGCCCTTAATATGTCAAAAAGCTAGTATTAACTTTGACAGATTATATTGCCTGTGACCGAATATAATAGAAACATTTTGTTTTCATGTTGTTCTTGTCGCAGTTTCAAAAAGGTTTCTAAGAACCTCCAACTCAAAATCAACCAGGATAAGTTGATTTCAATTTTTATATAGTATTATAAAAGGAATAGGTGTTAATTAAGGCCTTTTTTCATCGTTTTTCAAAGCATCAGTTTTCGCACTGTTCTATTAAGATTAATATTTCACAAACGTGTTAGATTCGATATTAAATTAAAATTGAATTATTGTGATAGGGTTTAAATAAGCCTCAATGTTGTTTTGAAATGGGTGACTTCAAAATATAGAGACGAGGGGTCAGCATTTCTAGAAAAATATATAATTAACTAAATCAGTCAAAGCAAGTTAAATACAATATTTGACGTTGACAATAAGCTAATCAAGGACATTTACATTTATACACAAAATAATAATATGGCTAATCTTTGATAAGGTATATCTTTCAGTTTTTGTTACTTATAAGTAAGTACAAATTATATGATTTGATTTAACCTATTCTCCACAATCGCTCAATCAAAAGTTGAAGTTCTTTAAAATTCCACTGAAAAGTTCATAATTATAGTTTCTATACTTCACATGTTGTTATCATTTTGCGATAAAAAATAGTTTTTATGACATTTGATAGAAGAACGTAAACATTATTTAAGTAAATCAAATCTTAAACAATAATACAATAAAGTAAATGATATCTTTTTAAAAATTATTTTGAAATATTTCCTGTAATTGTTTTAAATATTAATACTCAAAACCTCTAGGAACAGTAAAACCCGCTTAAGAGAAAAACCCGCTTACCTGAAACACTTTTTTCATCCCCAAGTATTTTCCGACCAATTTCCGCTAAAGTGAAACTCGCTTAAGCAAAAAACCCGGATAATTGAAACATATTTTCAGTTCATTTTTAATATTTTTCATTAAAACTCTCTTAAGCCTATAGTACTAGGTGAGTGTGAAATGAAAAATAAATACGTTCCAAATTACACGCGAAGTATAAAAATGAAAATAGAATAAACTTTTCCACGTGAATTTTTGATACCCACTTTGAATGAAAAAAAATGACAATTATTTTTAAACTGATTCATTCTTTCTGTTTATAAATTTTCAATTTTTTGTTTTGAAACAAAATATTCAAATCAACTGACAAATGTCACAGTTTTCCACGTTGCCTTAAACTTTTTCCTGATGGTTTTACATTGAGAAATGAAAATCATAGCGTGGAGAAAGTTGTGGAACATATTTGTTTTTCCAATACACATTTTAGTACTCACCTCTCGTTGCAGATTTCATGCCAGTGAACCAGCAGTCACTTTTATATGAAATTTTCATTTTCACTTGAACTGAGTACTAGGCTTTAAGTGAAAAAAAATGAATCGAACAGAACAAAAATTTGACAGTTTTCGTTTTTCAACAAATTATGTTTGTGTTATTTAATCGTTGTTTTATTTAACTTCTTTCAAGGCAAGTCCAAAAGATAAAAACAATATTGTTTCTAGCATTAAATCTCGGCTTAATGGAATTTTTAAATCCGCTTAAGTGAAATTTTGCTTTCACCTATCCGAACTCCGCTTAAGTGAAATTATTTTTCACTTAAGCGGGGTTCGTTTATGTGAAAAACCCGCTTAAGTGAAAGAAAGACTGTGACAATTTGCCGTTTCTATTAAGCGGGTTTTACTGTATATGAATTATGATTTATTAGATTACTTCGACGTCAAAAATATGACAGACAGGTGTACCACTTACTTTATTCCGACAACATACATTTCAACATCAATCCATATTCTATTAATAAAATTCGTAATTGTCTATCACTTTGACTTGGTTAAGCTTTTTTTATGTCTATTCTTAGATGATTTAAGTAAATATCTTCGAACAACAGACAAAAGAATATAAATATTTCTTTTTCTATTTGATAAGTGCAATGTACTCATATAAAAAATGGTTCTTATCGCACCGAGACAATAGACTACGAGAAATGGTGCGTCGTATAATTTTCGGGTGAAAAAGCTCAAGAGAATTTTCACCCTGCATTTTTTTAATTGTTTTTTTTTTCTAAATAAAAAATATCATCCATATTTTCAAAAATAATTAACATTATCTTCTTGCATACCTACATTAGACTTCATAATGCTTCTCTTGCTCCACCAATAGGTTGGAAACACAATCATATTCATTGATATATAGAAACAAACATACATATGTTTCCGATCATTTCGTTTAATTGCACTTTTTCTACTCACTTTTCGCGAGCGAATTAAGTTTTTAGTTTAACTAGCAATTATTTTGTTATGAAAATGCTTCACTGTTTTTGCCTGCAAAAATTACACAAAGTTCGTTACCAAAATAATTAAACACAATCAAGAGCTGTTATTGAAAGGTTAGTAAATTATAAATCAAAAGTTCGATTCATAGTCTTCAAAAGAAACTTAAAATCTTTGTGATACACGACTATCTGGTACGATAGCGCAACAGAGTCAAATTTTTCGAAGTTTTGGAGTGCGTGTCAGGTGTGCATTTACATTGTTTAATTTGTATAGGTTGTAAATGCACTATCTGGTACGACATTCCATGACACACAATCTTCTATAATCTCACAAAACAGCAACAACAACAATATTAAATATAAAAATTTTAAAGTGAAAATATATTAATTTTTAATCGCAGAATTTATTTTAATCTATATTTAGTGATTTTTGTATTTTAGCATTAAGATTTATGTAAATATTTATTATGATCAATAAAATATTAAAAAAAAAATATGGAAATTTGTATTTTTACTATTCAAATTTAACTTTCTTAAGATTGTCTTACAGATTTAAAATTCAAATGGAACTATGCTGCATGAGCAATTAAGCAACTAAATATAAAAGCTGTGTAAATTATCAAAACTTAATCATTTTGAGGCAACATTTTAGTGTTTTTAGATATTATAAGAAGATTTGTAAATTTTAAACAAGTTTTCCATCGAAATAAGATACTTTTTTTATTAAATATAAAATCCTAAAATTACTATTTTATCTTTTTTGAATCGCACTTAATCCATAACATCAGTCATTTTACTCACAACTTTTTTTTGTGCGTGTGATATCCGTTTTTTCTAGCACGATTTTCCTACGGTTCTAAATCTTTTTATTTTTTTTTTCTGTTCGTAAATTGATTGTGGGAATACCAATATTAAGATATGTGTACAAAATGCCAGAAATTATTAATATTACGAGTATCTGGAGATGCAGTATACTAGTCATCGTTATAACTTTCTGCCAAATGCCAACGGATGAGATGAGAAGCACCTTTTTTATTACAAGAGATATAATTCATTTGGTACATATAGGCTTATAGGCCGATCTTCGATGGATGCCATTATGCCATGGAGTACTCGGGATTAATATCATATATTCACGAATATTTACGAAGTTGCGTTAACTATTTAATTTGGCAAAATTTTAAACAGTCTAGTTTTAAGGTTACTTAACAATTTGCTAATTTCAAAGTAGTTTACTAACTCTTTCTTAATTTTAAACATTTTGTAATTAGTATCGTGCTAAGGCTATTTTTTAAATATATATTGTTTCTGAACACACCTAACATAATGTCAGTTCGTGTTAAAAAGAAAAAGAAACAAAGTAAACAGACCTTTTTGACGTTTGTAAATGTCAAGGAGTCATATGAAATTAGCTACTTGGTGTGATTTCAACTTTAATGAAATGTTAGAGAAATTATGATGCTAAACTCAATTAAAATTCGCAAAATCGTCGTTTAAACCAAGTAGGTACCCTAAAGTAATGTGTTATATTTTTAAATTATAACAAAATAAATGTTTCAGTTTGATAAACTTACAAAATCCCCCTTCTCATCATCCTTAAAATCGACTACAAAAAAATAAAAATCGTTTTAAGAAACAGTTTATTGACCGTAGAATCTATCTTTCCCTGGCCAAGTGAGTGATAGATTATATCTTTCTTTGACTTTCATTTTCGTATAAAAAAAGAAAAAAAAGCCTTTTTTTGGATGCAAACATTGATCCATACAGGACCTTAACGAAAAGAGAAATATTCAAAATGCTAACAATTTTTCAAATTGCCATTTACTTGAGTTTGTAACTCAAAATCAATACCAAGCAGACCTATGTATTAATATAAATTAAAACTCCGAATGTACCGAAGTTTTAAAATACCTTTCATAAAATACTAAAAAGTACCCCTCGGCATATTGATTAGTGCGTTGGACTGTCGTGCAGAGGTTCTTGGGTTCGATTCTCGGCCCATGAAAAAAAGTTTTGCGGGATGTAATGCGTCTTGCGAGGAATTAACAAATCCTTTGTTCCATTCCTGGTAACACGCACACATGAATGGTTGAGAGTTTTGTAAGTCACTAGGTACTGGTTGGTTCTCTTCGAGCTGTTGCACCACCAAATTTATTATTTATTTTGAAAAAAAAAACAGTCCTTGCATGATTGGAAATTAGGTATTTTTGTATGTACTATAAACAAAGCTTTTTTTTTAATTTCGTTTGCATTCTGTTATTCAAAAATTCTGTAAAAAATTGTATTTATCCCTTAAATTGTTTTTCAAATACATAATTCTGGATTTACAAAATTACATACATAATTTTTGAATGAAGAATTTTGAAATAAAGAATTTTAAAATAACGAATTTTAGAAACCAGATTTCACCAGATATCTCTTTTATTAAATATGCACTGAAATTTTAATTTTTAAAACCCAAATCCATTTTCTCGAATATTGAAAAATCGAATCTTATTACATATATTGAAAAATAATTAAATGACAAAATCAAAAAATAAATAAATTAAATATATATCGCACCTCCGGTGCAATAACGACGTAAGTGCAATTTTCCTAAATGTTGAGGAACCACGTTTAAAGTTTTCTTGTTTATCAAAATACCATACGTTTCAGCTTTTGTGTCAAACAAAAAAATGGCCTCTTTTGGGCAATAACAAAGATACAATCACGTCGATTTGACCACTTATAAAACTTGACATTTAGGTAATTATGGCGTTCTTAACTCAATTTCAGAAAAAAATTACAGTTACCTCGATATTGCACTGGAGGTGCGATATATACATATGTATATGTTCACATAAAATTTCTATACAAATAATGAGCAAATAACATTTATAAGCGCGACGATTGCATACTTGAATATTGTAATTTCTATGCCACAAAATAATTACCATTTTCCGATCAAATTGACTTTGATTCGACGTTTTCGAAAACGGCTTAAGAATTGCTGTTATATTCTCTACTGGAATCAATATTTTTGTCCATGGAAATTTCAAGTCTATCAGGTATTTTTAAAAAACTTTTACAAACAAAAAGAGCGTTAACGATACATATATGTATGTAAGAGCCTGAGTCAGCGGCAAAAGTATTCGTCTTGCGTTTTGTTGAGCTTGATCAGTGGTACCACTTTACTTCAATTGAAGTAGATCTACTTCTTTTTTTTTTTAAATATTTTAAAATCTACTTCCTATTTCGCACCATCAGCAAAATACTGAGATCTACTTCATTTTAAAAATCTCTGTTTCAACCTACTTCAATTTAACAAATAAAAGCCCAAATCTACTTACTTTTCAATATTTCACTCTAAGTAGTATGTAGCTCCAGAATTACCAACAACAAAAAAATGAGTGTCAACACCATAAAAATACACAAATAAGTAATTTTAAAAGCGTAGAAACTCATCACACTCTTGTGTATGCGAATCTTAAAAAAATTTCGATTGCGTGTGTGTTTTTATTTTAAAATTAAATTAAATTTAATTATAGTATTTTAATGTTATTCTTTAAAAAAGCAAGTTTCATTAAAAAGTTAATTCTTGATATAAAAAATTTCTTTAAAATTAAAAGAAATGTAGGGAAATTTTTTTTTTGTATACAATATTATTTCAAAATCAAAGAAGCTCCGAATATAAAAATTTTGATCGAAATTGTTTGAGTCGGAAACGAGAAAGTAGAAAATAAAAAGAAGGTTCTATGATGGTACCATTAATAACATTTTTGTTTACCAAAATATAGACCGCATTGTTGGTATGGTCTACAAATATCACTACTTTTTCGAGTTGTAATGTCAACTGATGAAGTGGTAACGCTGAGCTTGATCCATTTTTGAAAAATAATGTTATCCAACTTCAAAGCAGATTAGTTCAATTAAGAAAATGAAATGAAAATGAATCAGTCGTACCAAATGTATTTTCATAAACTTTAACGAAAAATAAAAAGATTCCACATTTCAGTACAAAGCTCAAACTCTTACCTTATTATCCGAAATAATTCAATAATTGACACCATGGTCCAGAATCTTGACAACAGAAATGATTTCATATAATTCTAGAAAAGATTTTTTGTCATTACTTGAAAATAAAGATTTCAAGCTACACACTCTTATACTACGTTTTTTTTACCATAAATCTCCTTTAAATCTCGTAGATTTACCATACAAATATAAATCACCTCAAATGAAGATTTAAAATAAATCTCCTTGAAATCCTCTCGCAATCAGAAGATTTGCAAAACAAACAAACCTTATTTGTAGAACGCACCTATGAACGCACCTTTCTTCAACACAAAATAGAAATATCTGTTTTTTTCCTGTTTACTATCCAATTGCAATTTTTTTTTTCTCTTGCCCAAATTGACAATTGAATGACAAGAAAGAGTGAAAACGTCAAATAAATCTCAATTTCTTTGGTGAAAACACTTCAAGATTTATTTTAAATCTCTAGCGGATTTACTCTTGGTGAAAACGTAGTATTACCAATGGGAATCATTTTTCATTTTCGATTGAATTTTCGGACTACTCCCTTTTTATTTCTACTACTTTTACTTTTTTCTGTTCCCGATTTCAAGAAGAAGTAGATACGGAACACAGCACATACTTGTACTAGAATATTATTTCGAAGAAATGTATAGGATTTTATGGGTATTTTGTAAATCTAGAATCTCAAATTTCCCTTCGGTGGGAACTTACTATTGACAGCTGGTAAATTTATTTCCACACCACCTGCATTTCAATTCGTGAACCATGAGTAAGGGGTATACATTTTTCAATTTCACAACCAATGTAAGAGAAAACCAAAAAAGGGTCTCAAGAAAATTTAGGCCGAATTAGTACGATGTTAAGACTATTTAAGTATGATACTATTTAGTATGTTGAACGATGATATTTAAATTTTAAATGGAAAGTAATACTATATTTTATCTAATATTTTACTAAATCATTACTCATCAACGAATATCTATTGTATCGTGCTGACTTCATACGGCTCTTTTTGACATTTCCAAATGTTCTGTTTGCTTGGATTGTTGCACGAATTGTCATTGTTTTGGGTATGTTCAAAAACAAGGAATTTATTTAAAAAGTAGCCTTAGCATGATGCTAGTTAAGAAAAACTTAGCAAACTACTTTAAAGTTAGCAAAAAGCTTAATAGAATCATACATACATATACCTTAACACTAAATTGTTTAAAGAAAAAAATTTAATTGTAAATAATATTTAAAGAATGGGTATCGGTAGTATAATTGGAATATAATAATAAAATCTGTATGTTTATAAATCAGGTGTAAAATATATCGAAACTGATACTTCTTAGATGAAAAATATATGCATCCACTCTTACAATAAGAAGCAATTAAGAAAAACATTAAAGCAGGCGCGCAGCTATGCTTACTAAAAATTTTGTTTTCTTAAAATGTGTTTTTGTTTTTAAAAGTTTAGAAAATATGTAGTTTAGATTTTCTAGAAATAATTTGTCTTGGATCATTAAAACAAAAATGTAAGTCATTGTATCTATTTTGTTTTGGTTTCAAAGTAAAGAAATTTACTAATTCTTGGTTCATAATTTATTAAGTGGGGATTCGCTGAATCCGAAGAATATGTTCATAATGGGAGTCTATAATTATTGTAAGGGCACTTATGTAAGTCGTTGCCGTAAAACCAGAAAATAGAAAGAAATCATATGAAATCGTAAATGGAGAGCGTTCGTTGAGTTTAAATTTTTTGAAATATAAATATTATAAATGGATTATGTGTGACTTATCCTTTTTACGATTAGGAAAACTACATTTAGTTGATTCTAGCGTTAACTTCAGGTTGCGACTTTTAAAGTTTAACCTCAGAAATTGTTTGAAAAAATCTAGTGAAAATGGAAGCGTTTTAAGTAAGATCAAAAATTGGCATTAAAGTGATTTTTTATTAAAACATTCGGACAATTTGCTATCACATATTTTTAGAAAATTTATTTTCTAACCAAAGAAATTTAAGAAATAAAAACAGATAAAAAAAATGATAAAATCCATATAAAATCTAAATAAAAGTCACTAAGTAACATTTTAATAAATTTGAAATGATCGAGTTTTTGTGTAATTTTTATGTTTTAAATTTTTTTCTCTGGCTACACACATGATATCATTTTAAATTATAAAGTTAATCCATTTTGGAAAACTATAAATAAAGCAAATTCGTAATAAGTTGCGATTCATATTGTTCTTGGTTAACAAATTCAAAATGTACACAATGTACATTATTATTCTATTACAAATTACCAAGTTAATATTTTTCCAACTCTTTTTGTTTGTCTCATGGGAAATACTTTGATCGTAAAATTGAAAAAAAAAATATTTCATTGGTTGGCTCAAGCTTCAATTTTATATTTTACGTATTTCGAAAATCTAAATTTAATATAATTGTAGCAGATTACTAGGAAAATAGGGTATTCACACATATGTACATCTTTCAAACTGAATTATTTTTCGGAAAATATATTTTCTGTGAGAAGAGGACATTTGTGACATTTTGTGTTTTGTTTGTGTTTTTTTCTCTAAAGAATGGCTAAGCATAATTGGAGCAGAACTAGATAAGGAATAAGGAAATTACCCATTCTATCATTTTGAGTTCATTCGGATCACATTCAAGTCACATCGATTATGCTATCCCAAAACTACAGTTTTACAAAAACTTCCAACTCACCATTCCTTCAAAATCTTTCGGGTAGAATATGAGTTTCTTGGAAGATGAGTCTATCCATTTTTACCCTGACGGATCGACAACTGGTTATGGGATTGACGAGGGCATGCACTAAGATAGACTACAATTATGCCTTTCTTTTCGGCTACCTAATCATTATAACCTGTTCTAGGCGAAAGTTATGACGATTAAAAGAGCCCGGTCTTTGCTCAAAGAAAGAGGGTTATCAACAACCTACTGATATCCGCCTCTTTTCGGATAGTCAAACGCCTATTAAATCTCTGGACTCTATCTCTACTAACTCTATAACAGCCACCAAATGCCATTCATCTCTTATGGAGAAGGCGCGGAAATTTAATATCCACTTCTGTTAGGTGCCAGGGCATAGGGACATTGCAGGGAACTGTAAGGCTAACGAACTCTCCATAAAATGAACAACATAACTTGGCTGTGATGCAGCCACTTGACCTAACCATGATTTATAATTCTAAAATTGGAGTTTTAAGCATAGGTTACGTTTTATCCATACCATACAATAAATTCATCTGTCTTATATGTACATTATGTATGTACATTAATTTGTACAGAAATGGTTAAGAAAAGTTTTGTTTACTTTTTTTTTATTTAATACATAGATGATCTTTCCGCGAATTCTCTACTGGAAAGATTCTCCATTTGAAAATCGATTGATTTAATGGGAATTATACGAGTACATATATACTAACAAATTTTCTTTCGTTTTATCTAAAATAAATATCTTATCGTTTTTCAAAATACATAGGATATCATAAATTCACAACAAAACACTAATTTTGGTCTTACTTGTTCTCGACTTGAAAAAAGCCTAATTAACCAAAAATAGAAAAGATAATGACAAAATGAAAGCTTAAAATGATAGCAGACTTAACAAACTCTGCAGAACTAACGGTGGTTTACTCTAAGGCTAGCCGCGCACTGGCATCTGTGATCGAAATCAAATAGTTTAATCACCAGTTGATAGAGAACCGCGCACTGTCAACTCTTTACTCACGTTCACACTCTTTTTCTCTCTTGCGCTTATAGAAAACAGCTCAATTATTGCGAATTAATTTAAGGCAATCGTTTAGTTTGGGTCAAAACACAAACTTTTTAGTTGCTCGAATCGAGTTGCTCTAAGTGCGCGGTGTCCCATATAAGCCCATATGTTTCATTTTAGCAATTAAACAGTTGCGAAATTAAAAATTGAATGTGCGCGCCTGGCCTAAAGAACGAAAAAAGTTTTCGTTCAAAATACTCCTGAATTGCATTTAATGTTGATAGCTCATAGTTCGTAATAGTTCATAAGAAATCAAATTTTGTTGTTAACAATTCCCGAATTCATCGAAACAGAATCGACAAATAATTTTCATAGCTTTTAAGCCTAGATCATAGTTGTTAATTTGTCACTGATTGGTTTTTCAAGTTGTTAGCCGCCCTGGCTCAATGGTTGGATCCGCCCTTGGGCGACATTTGACATTGTTTCTTTTTAAAAATGCAATAAAATGAACAAAGTTAAATTTTGTCCATGTATTATGGCTTTATAAGTAAGAGCAAACATTCCCATTAATTATGGAATGCAACGTCGTTCAAGTGGCTTCCTCGGCTGCGGCTGGTGTTGAGCCTTCAATTGCTGAGTCAATGTGCAGAATTCTCCTTAGGCTAGTGCGTGAAATGTTGAGCTGTTGAGATCGATGGCAAGTTGATGTTCGTGAATTTAGTCTTACATTCTCGGCTACAGCAGCCATATTCTCATCTGTGCACTCTGTACGACAACGTGGACCATGAGTGTTGTCCACTAGCGAACTAGTCTTACGAACTTTTGCAAAACAGGCGCGGTGGGTGCTTCATTTCGGCCAAAACTTCTTTTTAAAAAACGCACTTCTTGGGGTACACAGCATTCTCTTTGGAAATAAGTTTTCAATATTTCCTAATGTTGTTCACGCGTAAAGCGACTCATTTCGTTCCACGGAGGTATGAGACTGACATTCTGTCAAGATTTCGAGCGGGAAACAGCTGTGAGTGTCAAAATAACCTATGATTTAAAAAGAAACCACTAGATGGTTATGATGGAAAAATATTTAAAAAAAAATTTATTGGTAAATCGAGCGAAGGACATGAAACCAATGTAAATTTATAAAGAAAATAAATAGAAATACCAAAGTTTTGTCATACATACATAAATATTTTTAGGTAATTAAATATTAGAATAATGCTAGGTTCCAAGTTTGAAAAGTCGACCCATGTGTTTAATAAAGCAAACAATTATATTTAAGGGCATGCTTGCTGAAAACCAGGAAATACTAAAAACTCTTAAACATTCAAATCTCCGATGTTTTACGAAAGAATGGAAGGGACCTACAATTGTATGCCAATTCGGCACTTTTTTATGGCAAAAGATACTCTTAGAGGATTTGTCACTTACCCATAAGACATTGATGGAGTATTTCGGAGTAAACTTACAATTAGATTATGTATCGAAAGACGTTTCCAGATTAGTCATCGGTATTAATAAATTTGTTACGGTTATACAGGTTTTCTCTGCAATAAGGCTAAGCCCTTAGGGAATTAGATGTTATTGCATTTAACATTCGATTTTTTTTCCATCCAGAAAGCCTTGAAAAAAGTTTCACTTTAACAATCTCATCGTTTGAATTTTGCTTTCCACTGTGCATGAACTAATAAAAGTTTCCCTTAAGTGAATAAATTATTGCTGAAGTATCCATTTTTAGAATCCATAGCTCGTCAAGAAAATTTGTCATGCAATAGATCCAACATTGTTTTATGGCATGTGATGCCGTCCTGCTGAAAGTAAATGTCGCTGACGTCTATTGTAGGTACTAATTTCAAGCAAAACAAGAGTGTTTTAACATCGCTGGGGAAACATTCGCACCTGCATCACTTTCGAAGAAACCTATTGATATCGCCAGCCCAAAAACTGTACCAAACTGTCACTGGTTATGGAGATTGTTCCACTATTTTTATTCGATTTTCGAAGCTAACTTCATATGACTATTTAACATTTACAAACATCATAACAGGTCTGTTAACTTATGTCGTTTTTATTTGGCAATCCGGAATCTCTCCGATCCGGAATCCCAATTGAACACTTTTGTTTGCTTCTGATGATTCTGATGTTTTGTTTGATTGTATATGTGAAACATCAAATGCGTACAATAATCAAAATCAAGAAAAATGTTTTTTGAAAGCAGGGTTGGCCGAATTGTCACTTTTTAGAAATAACTACATTTGTTACGTCTGTAACGTAGTTTATGTAATTAATGTAGTTAAATGTAGTTAATTGTAGTTAATGTAACAAATTGTAGCATTGCTGTCAATTAACTGTCAGTTGTTCAGTTATTCCTACAATTCTTCATCCTTATGGTAAATGAAACTTTTTTTTTTACAAACCTTAATTAGATCATAAAAGTGCAAAATTGTTTTTTTTTCCTTTATTATATTGATTTTTTATGAATTAACTATATACATACATACATATGTAGCAGACGTAACAAATTGTAGTACATTAGGCATGTAGTTTCTTCAATAAACTACGCGTAGTTAAATACTACGTTTATATGCAGTATCGAAAGATCGAGTTGGATTAGGGTCGGATTTTCGACCCACATTTCTACTCGACACCGCTGAGCGATTGGGATCGAGTCGAACGAAGCTCAATTCAACTCAATACAGGTATATAAAGGTTCGAAGCGAGCTTCAACAGCTGTTGAGGTTGACGTTTAAGTATATGAATGTGTGAGTGCTTCTGGTTTTGCTTCTGATTTCAAATCCAGAAGCAAATTTCTCTTCTTTTCAGAATCAGAACTGTCATTTATTCCCAATTGAACACTTTCAGAAGAATCCGGAAGGCTTCCGGATTGCCAAATAAAAACGACATTAGTTTTTTGCATGAACTGTCATTACTTTAGGTGTGTTCAAGAGCAATTTATGAAAAACATAGCCTTATCACGATACTAGTTAGAAAATGTTTAAAATTAAGAAAGAATTAGTAATCTACTCAAATGTTAGCAAATTGTTAAGTAGTATCCTACTGATATCTTAATACTAAGCTTTTTAACATTTTGCGCCATTATCTCCAATCACAGTCGTATGAAATTGACAAAATAATCATCGAAAATAGCAAGAGATTATTTATTGCTGCAGTAGGTCTGGAGATATTCATTTAAAAACTAATAATTTATATAAAATGTTCGATTTATAAAAAAAAGTCCCCAGATTTATTTTAATTTGTTCTAATCTAAGTTCAGAAATTGAAGTTGGGTAAAGTTAAATTACCTAGAGTGTGTGAAGGCTTTATAACAAATGGCGCAGAAATCGTTCTACATCAAGAAATTCAAATATCTCAATGTATTTCATTTATTATTGTTGAAATGAATAGAAAATTTAATTTTATTACATAAATCTAATTGAATATGATAGACCGTAAATTATCTCATTAATTACCTTAATTCATGCATATGCAATACCTGACCATGAAGTTATTCATTGTTGCTGGAAGGGTTGAAGTCAATAACGCCTCAATTATGCTGCGATTCAGTCAATGCTATTGACTTAGTTTTGTACACTTCTTGCTTGACATAACTTCATAAAAAAAATCTGATGCGCTGAAGTCAGGTTATTTTAGGGGCGAGTGGAAAGTAGAGGATTTGGATATTAATTTGTTCGGATTTCGGAATTTTCGTTACAGTTCCTGCTGAAAGGGATCTCCTTCGGCGCAGTTTTGGTTAAAAATACTTCAACATCTTTTAATAACGGTCCTCATTAGCAGTTAATGTTTTAAAGTTTTCTTCAGATAAATATGTCCCGACAATGGACCTTGATGAAACTGCGCATCACACAGTGATGATTCACTTCATATACGGCAATTTTGCTTATTTACATTGCCGCTTAGATCAAAATGAGTTTCACGGAACCAAGTCTAAGTCATCATTAATTATCCGTTGTAATCACCGCCTGCTAACTCCTATTTGCACAGATACAATTCAAGTCAAAACGCTTGGATTTGCCTGTATTGACGAGGCTACAAACGCGATTGTTTCCTGAACCCGAACATATCGAACAGATCTCTATAGTACGATCGATACAAGTTTACCAGCCTCATAATGGAATATCTAGTCCGGGAGTGCCACCAAACTCCCGCCTAAATTCTCTTTGGATGGAAATGACGGACTGCGAAACATGCACCCGGAGCACTATCCAAATCCTCGTTTCGTTATCCAAAGCATTCATTTTAATTAATCTAAATAGTAACCTACAAAATATTTAAAAAAAATAAGCCTCATTAGAGAGAAAAAAATTTATTGGCGCAAAATTTTAAACAACTTATTATTAAGGTATAAGTATGAAACTACTTAACAATTTGCTAACTTTAAAGTAGTTTACTAACTCATTCATAATTTTAAACATTTTCTAACTAGTATCGTACAAAAGCAATTTTCTTAATAAATTGCTTCTGAACACACCTAAAGCAATGATATTTCGTGCAAAAAACGAAGTAAACAGACGTTTGGCATTTGTAAATGTCATAGATTCATATGAAGTTAGGACGAAACTAAAAAAATTAAATAGGTATTCGATGATTTTAACTTTAATAAAAGGGTAAAGAAAGTATGATGCTATATTCGATTAAAATTTGCAAAATCGTTGTTTTAACCTAGTTTCATACTAAAACAGTTTTTACATCGTAGAAATTCAACTAAAATTTTGCGCCACCATCTTTTGCTTTTGTAGAATGATTTGTGTGCAACCCTGTGTAAGTAAATACGGAATGAGAAACATAGTAGACTTCAAACTTTTTTTCAAAACTTGTATTTTTTATAAAATAATGGTATACTTATTAGCTTTGGCGTTAAAACCTTCCTATTTTCCTAAAACCTGCACTGAATTTTACGTTTTAATACATTGGAATAATTAGTTCTCAGTTTTTATAAAATATTTTTAACAAGAAATAAAAAATGTAATTTCACATCCTACAACTTCATTTCAATACAAAATCAATAGATTGAAAAATTATAGGTGTCCAGTGAAAATTTTTTGAATTAATTTTTAATATTAGACTACAGACTTTTTTGACTATTAGGATTTTATGTTTTAAAAACTACATCGTTTAAATGCTACTCATTCCTCTAAAGTTATTGTTTTGATGGCACTCTTAAATTTGTGAATACTCGAGTGGAAAACTTGTTATCGTGTAAACTCTCGACTTAAGGTTTTTCCCTAAAAAATTCGCACGATATAAACTCTAACGACGGAGGCTCCAAGGGTATATGCACATACATCCAGCTAGTTGCTTATCCATCGATCTAGCTGTAAGTGGCTTCATCCTATATTGTTGAAATATTCAGTTCTTTTGTTGAACCCGGGAAATACACGAATACACGTCAATAATGGATATATTTTCTTGTGGAATTTAAACCACGTATTCTGGCGTAGCTATTGAAGTTGATAACCCCGAGGGATTTTTGTTTACCGTTGTCCCTTTTCGTTTAGGCTTGTTACCATAACCAGATAAGTTCGGTGATCGTTATATCAATAATTTGTCGAAAATTAAGGTGGATTAAAAAAAGCTGTAAGTTTACGAGCAATAACAATTTAAACTAGAAATTTCATGGCTGCACACCTTTTATAATGTTGGTAAACATTTGGTATCTTTAAGTTTTGGGAAATTGGTACAGATCAGTATTTATTAAATTTTCTTTCAATTACGAAATTACAAAAAAAAAAAAAAATAAAAAGCACAACAGCTTGTAAAAGAACACGAGCCTATAGTGATTTACAACTCCTTAACATTCCTCTTAGCGTGTATCGGCAGCATTGGAGTGGCCTATTTTCCAAACTACTTAGTCTGAACAACTTAAATGAAATGGTTGAACAAATGTCGAAATAAAAAGAAAATATGTTTTGAATACTAAACTTGCCGAAAAGTATGCATTTTTAAAGAGCAAGATTACTCTGTTATTTTTGTACGCTCGGGATATGCAAAGTTTTTTATCCTTTTTATTTGATTCGGATATCCCACGAAATCGACATTTTTGTACTTTACTTCCTTTTTTCCAGAAAAATGAGATATCAAGCTAAAACAAGTTCATAAGGAAAAATGAGACCTAGGAGATATCGTCGACCTGGTAAAGTTTTTCTCTCAAAGACTTAGTACATTTTCTCGTGTTTCTGAACTCGCCGAATGTAAAATGATTCCCTAGTGGAATTATCGGTTGCATTTGTGAGAAAGATTTTGGAGTCTATTTATTAGAATTTTCAAAAAAGATGAGTACACAAGTATGTACAGAGGTAAGTATAGATAACCCTGGTCGACAAACTGTGACCTTAGAACACAGAAACCACGTTTGTACTTTTTCGAAAAGTTTTGATGCCCTGAACTCAAATCCGATTTCAATTCCATTCAATTGCATATTTCTAGATATTCTAATGTTATTACATAAACAAAAAATTTATTTTAAAGTACTGTTTCACCATAAATTAGTTTTTCTCTTCTATATAAAATTATTCTCTTGGATGAATCTGTACTTGAGATGTATGAAACTTGCATATAAAATGTCAATTGGAAGTTAAGTAAGATAGTTATAAATACGAGCATAGAATTTTTATAAATTTTCGAAAAAGAAAGTAATGATTGGAAAAATAAAAATTCATTTTTAAGAGCAAGATTTTTACTTTACAATGAGATTCTTGCAAACAAATTTTTTTATTATGTAACATAAAGTAAGAATATAGCAATTCAATTTGGTACATCAATGGAAGAGTACAACCCGGTTTTAGCAAGCGAAATTTAGCTGATCTGGGAAATGTTCCTATTCCTTTGAAGACTTAATAATTGTAAAAGACTTATTAAAATTTTAAATTAATTATATATTAATTTAAAATTATTAAATTATATTTTAAATAAATTATATATTAAATTATTATTATATTTAATTATTATATTAAATTCTAATGCTTTTGAAATTTTTATTCGATTATAATTTTTATAATTGGCTATGCGCTTTGGCAGTGTGGTTAGCTGGTTGTGTGGTAAATAATTCACAGCCACTATCTACCCTGCCGCGGCGATAAGCTTCATCATCTTTATAAATACAACAGTCATATACTTAAAATTGTATTTTATAAAATAAAAATATAATAAATCACGAAAAAGTTTTGAAATTATTTTTATTACCACAACTTTTTTTTTAAATTAATAAATTCTTATTAACTTGCGATGCGTTTCGAATTGTATATTTCCTTCAACGGAGAATTGATTTAATATTCATTTTCAGATATTTAAGGTAAGTTCGAAAATTCTTTTTTTGTTATGAGTATATATGTATCGTTACTGTTAATAATTATATTCCTTCTAGATGATAATTCAAGATTAGAGTAAAGTCGGGTAATGTGGACCACTCGGCTAATATGGACCACCAACTTTTCTCGCCTTACACAAATGCAATCGAGGAGACGATTGATTGCGATTGTGCGGGACCTGCTTAAACTTAACTCACTATAGTTTGAGTAGTCAGGAGTAGCGCGTTACGAAGTTGTTCGGATTAAAAGAAAATCCAAGGCATTGATTTTTTTTTTTTCGTAGGTGTTTCTCCTTTTTTCTATAGTTAAAAATACAGTTTGTTCTCCTTTTATTTTTTAAATATAAGAAGTCAATATTTGTTTTAAGGTTTTTATTTTTAAAACTATTGTAAAGAGTCTCATTTTGTTGTAAAATTGCTTTTTTTCCAAACATTATGTTGCGGGTAATTTGGACCACCGGAGAAAAGGAGTATATGGACTAGTGGTCCACATTACCCGCTATTTCAATATAAGAAGTTTCGGGTCTGGATGAGGATGAATGATCGACTGTTGATGATTTTGATATATGTGAATTGCTTGGCAAGGCTTGTGTCAGAGTCCAAACTGGATAAATAGCCGTCAATGGATTGAAAACCAGGTGGTCCATATTACCCTCCACTTTTTTTTTGTTACGTTTTAGAGTTACTTAACTTTTTGTTTTTTGTTATTTTTTATTAAGTGAATTTATTTTTTTGTTGCTACTTTTTTAATCAGAATTAACTGATGTATTTTTTTTTAAATATCTTTAAAAAAAACTTACACCGTTTGTGTGTTATTAACAAAAATATGATTGGTTGTCCATATTACCCGACTTTACTCTACTTAAAAAAAATAAATAATTTTATTTAACAAACATAATAATTGTACCATCTTGAGTACCGAGTCCTTTTAAAATTTTTTAAAATTTGGAACATAATTTTTTAAAGAATATTCTCATAAATGTTCCAAATTTGAAGAAAATAAGTCGACTCTTTTAGGACTTAGCTCCATGTGAAGTGGACGTAAAAACGCAAATTATTTTATGGACTTATCACGCTTCTCCCAAACACCACAGAACTACTAAGTAGATATGTATATACAGGGTGTCCCAGAGTCATCGCCCCAAACGAAAACCATGGATTCCTGAGGTCATTTTAAGTCGAAAAACTTAGCAGGTAATTTTCTCGTTTTCGTCCCGTTTTCGAGTTATAACGGTTTTTATGATTTTGTCCGATTCGTAAGACTTTTGTTATAACCAATCAAGAATTTATTACAGTTTTAGTTTGTCCCAAAACTTTTTGATGTGTAAACATCTTTCCCGGCGGTAGAGTGAATCGAAAACGTGTGTAAAACTTATACGTCCCGTGTAACCCGTTACGGTTACACATTACGGTTACACGTTACGGTTACACGTTACGGTTACACGTTACGGTTACACGTTACGGTTACACGTTCCGTGTAGCAACCTACCTTACCGACGATTGCATTTAAGACCATGTTTACATTGTAAATATCGCGTACTTACGACATCGGGTTTACATTGGAGACTTTGAGTACGGAAATCTCGATTTTATTACTTTCCATTGCTGGCTAGAACTTAATTCAGTCCCTCAACATTTCTTCACCTCTCGACTAATTAGGCCTATTCTGCCACATTGGTTATTCTGCTATAGATTTTCTGTTATGCACTGGCAACTGTGATCGAAATCAAATAGTTTAATCACCAGTTGAAAGAGAACCGCGCACTGGCAACTCTTTACTCACGCTCACACTCTTTTCTCTTTTGCGCTTATGGAAAACAGCTCAACTATTACGAATTAATTTTAGGCAATCATTTAGTTTGTGTCAAAACACAAACTTTTTAGTTGCTCGAATCGAGTTGCTTTAATTGCGCGTTGTCCCATATAAGGCCATATGTTTCATTTTAGCAACTAAACAGTTCCGAAACTAAAAATTGAATGTGCGCGCCTGGCCTTATGCTACTTCGAAAACGAGATCTGTTATAAAACTGAACTAAATCTGTTATCATAATCAGCTGTGATTATGTAAAATATTTCATCTGACATAATTTAAATGGATGACGAACAAAAAAGTAAACTCTTAGGCTGGGCCCGCACATTCAATTTTTAGTTTCGAAACTGCTTGGTTCGAGCAACTAAAAAGTTTGTGTTTTGACACAAACCAAATAATTGCGCGAACATTCAATTTTTAGTTGCAAAACTGTTTGGTTGCTTATAGAAAACAGATGAACTATTTAGTTGAATGTCCGCGCAGGTGCATATAATTATATGTTACACAGAATAGCGAACTCATTTTAGGCAATCGCTTAGTTTGTATCAAAACACAAACTTTTAGTTACTCGAACCAAGCAGTTGCGAAACTAAAAATTGAATGTGCGCGCCTAGCCTAAGGCTATTTTGTGTAACATATAATTATATGCACCTGCGTGGACATTCAACTAAGTAGTTCATCTGTTTTCTATAAGCTACCAAACAGTTGTGCAACTAAAGATTGAATGTGTGCGCCTAGCCTTACAGATTTCATAACAGATTTTGGCATTTTGAATACCAAAAATGCTATTCGTAAAAGATTTTTTCTATGCTCGAACGTTTGACAGTTCATAAAAGTTTTCTTAGCAGATTTTATAACAGATTTTAGCGTACTGAATACCAAAATTAAAATTCATAAAAGATTTGTTGACAGCTCAAACATTTGCATGGAAATTCATAGCAGAGTAACAGAAAAGAAGAATAAAAGATCTCACCGAATAGGCCTAAATATGTGAAAAAGGCGAAAGACAAATCAACTGGTGTAAAATTTCATAGTGGGTTCATTTAATGTCTTAAAACATCCACTTCACGTTATTGACGGACGATAACATTTTATTTTATGGTGAACGCTCCATCTAGTGGTTTGTCAAAAAAAAAGTTTTGACTTTTTCGCTGCATGACAAGTTTATTTGTTGGCGGCGTTATGCCAGATATACATTGTTCAAATGCATGAAAAGCATGTACAAGTCTCTTATTTCAGTGGCAAGAGAACGTTGCCCTTGTGGTTTTTTTTTCAGCAAAATTATGTTTTTACGAATTTCTTTGAGAATTTTTAATTTTATCCGAGTAATTTGTTTTATTTTGTCTGTCCATTTTATCATACAATTTTCGTTTGCTGTTTTAATATTTTAATCAGTGCTTATGCTGTGCTGTGTTTTCATCTCTTCAACGTACTATACGCAAATGAACCAATAAATACATGATCAATCATCAACCTTGCTTATAAAATATTTCTATGCAGTACGCTAGATTGAAAAGATTTTGATTTTTCTTCAAGCCTACCTCCAATCTATACGTGTGACTTTTTCACTAATACACTTAAAATTGCTGAGAAAAATGCGGAGTTATCGTTCATTCTTCTTTGTGGTTTTCTTTTTAATATTTGGGGTTCGCTCAATGCAATACGCTTAACTGAGTAGAGTAAGGAGTGCGAAGAGATGACTTCTTTTCGCATGAACAAAGTTAACTTATATTAAAAATGGCTGTGTTTAAAAGCACAGATGCACTCGAAAGGAAGCCAAAAGAGAAACAGATATTAAAATCAGATTCGTGTAAAAACAGTCTATTTTTTATCAGATAACATCTCTGTTTGAATATAAGTGTAAAAATATAATGCTGTCACAAGCAACATCCCTGGTTAAACATAAGTCAATCAAACTTTACGTTACGTAGCGGAGTCCACTTACTCCTAACACATGCCACGAACTACTTCATCGAAGCATATTGTCGATAAGGTTTTTGGGTCGTGTGAAATGAATAAGTGTCGACACGGCAGTGCGAACTTTGGGAATCCATGTAGTATGCCGACATGGCGTGTAAAAAAGGATCGAAATAGTTCGTCGACACAATTTTTTATGTTGTTATTCGGTTTTAGTTGTTAACTAGTGGTTTTGATCCCATTAATCTTAAATTCACTTTATAATTTTTTCATTATTACATTAAAAGTATCCTAAACACAAGTAATAATGGAAAATGAACAAGAAAAATGTGTTTGGACTCGTTCCGAAATAATTATTTTACTATAAATAAGTAAAGACAACAAAATAATTGCTTATTTCAAATCGCTTTCACAGCACTTGGTGCAAAAATACATGTGTTTAGGTTGAAAGCGTTATGTTCAGCTATGTAGACATATTTTTGGATCTAATTATAAGTGGAAGGGATAAATTGTGGGAAAAATAGTGGCTTTCATTTGAATATATCTAAAGTCACAAACTACTCGTAGTACGATTCCATTGTATGTTTATTTGCTACGTTCGATAACAAAAATTCGGCACTCGGACGAACGTTGATGTTTACACATCTTAACCGTGAGTCCTGGCACTCACAATTTTTTTTTTTTTCTGCGCACAACCGTTTCTCCGCAATTTTGCATCAAACCCAATTTTTTAAGTTTTTTAAGTTGTTTTTTCACTTTGATATCATTTTATTCAAAAAAACACGTTAATGAGTATTGATTTTTTTTTTCGCTTATTATTAAAGCCCACTTTATTTTCATAAAAAAATATTTTGTTTCCTTAAAGAAGAAATAAAGAAGACTTAGAAGAGGAAACTTCATAGAACAGCCAGCAGGTTTTTTGAACGACAAATCGAAAGTCTAAAAGCTTCAAAAATCAATTTATCGTTTAAAACAATATAGCCATCAATAGAACAAAAAACTTGACAGCAAACTTCAAGAAATCGGTTACAAAAATTCAAGCTACGATAAATGAATTTGTTTCAAAAAATAACAAAGCGGTATTAAGACTTTAATTATAGTCCAGTCAAATTAGTATTTTATATCTACAAAAAATACTGCGTCGATTTTTGTTTCTTAAAGAGAGAGTACCTATTGGAGAGTGTAAATCCTAGGCTAGGCGTGCGAACATCAATGATCATATTAACGCTGTTAGTATTTTTTCGATCAGATAAACATGAGGCGAGATAAACGTTGAAAACCATTTTTTACTTCAAAATCTCGACAGTTTTTCGTCGATAATTTTTTTTTGGAAAGAGGTTTCAAATTTTTTTTCTCAACGAAAGTTAAAGAAGATATTTTAACGTACAAACCTAAAAAAAATACAGCTCTATATATGATAGGAGCCAAGAAAATCGAGTTCACGCTTTCCAAAGCCTTTTTTAAAATGGCGGACAACGCATGGGCGCTTTTTGTTCGAACTTTTTGGATTAACACTCTCCAATAGGTACTCTCTCTTTAAGAAACAAAAACAATTCGACGCAGTAGTTTTTGTAGATATTTCGAATTAATTAATTTAATTTTACTGGACATACTGCATCTTTAGCAATATTTTGAAATTAGGGACATGGGTGAGCCCGCGTTAACCATAGGACTGAAGATTTCAAGAGATCGAAAGCAGGGAACTTTACTGATTAGCCAGTCAAATTATATTAAAAGCCCAATTTCAAAATATAATCTTACCAACTGCAATCCACGAACGTTACCGTTGAAACCAAAAACAAAACTTAAAAAAAGCCTCGAATTGAGGGAGAAACTAAACCTGTAAGCCAAAAGTTATCTACATTCAGTAGGCTGGATGTAGCGTATTCTGTGAATACTCTACCGCAGTTTAACTAAGATCCAAGAGTTCAATATTGGAATTCAGCTACATCATCAGTTCTACGGTATTAAAAGGTACTCTTAATACAAAATTTTTTTATTGCAGATCTGGGAATTTGATCATAGGCTATGCTGACTCAAACTATGCTGAAAACTTAAAAGATCGAAAGTCGCAATCTGGTGTTGTTTTTGTAGTTGTTGCTGGTGCACCAATCGATTGGGAATCTCGTAAACAATCCATTGTTACATTGTCTAGCGCAGAAGCACATAAAGCACAAAAGATACCACTACATCTGTGAAGCTAAAGCTGAGGGCACAATGAATCTGAGATACTTGTCAACCGGAAATATGTTAGCTGATCCATTTACTAAAAATATGTCTTTGGTTAAACATTATGAACATTTTAAAAATCTTGGAATAATATTAACTGGAACTAATAAAATATAATTGCATTTAGATTTTGATTTATATTATATATAATATTAAGCGTTGAGGAGGTATATTAAAAAAAATGAGTAATAATTATGCTACAGCAACACTTACACTTATTTACCTATGCCGTTTTCACTTAAATAAGTAATGTACATATATTTTAATTTATACTTACTTTTTTTAATTCTTACCACACTTCTTGTGAATTTGACACTTTTTCTGTTTCCCTAATACTTGAATAAATTTTGGGGTATTTCTTTTCTAACCACAGTTAATTTGAAACTTAGAAAACACAAAGCTGCCCACCCATGCCATTACCCAGCACTTGCTTCAAAGAAACTGAAAATGTTTCCATAGTCTATGTGTGTTGATGTCAATCTCTTATGGAATTATCATATATTCGACGTAGCCAATAGGTGCGTTTTATTATTCACAAATCTATCTGGATTAAGTTTTAACATGTATTACAAAAACAATTTGGGATCCTGTTTTCTATCGGGATCTATTTCAAAGATCCAAAAATTAGTTTTTACACTGACGAGTAGATGGCTTTTTATGGTAAGGTAGTGTAAGCTATAGTGTAAAGAAAAAGGACAAGACATAATTTAAAATTTCCAAACCCAAGGATAAAAAGAGACGGGCTTATAATACTGCTGTCAGTAAGATCCGTATCGTTTTATTTTCAAGGGAAGATCCCGATCCGGATCCAGATAGATTTGTGGATAATAAAACGCACCTAATGTTGCTCGAACAGAAGACCCACTTTCGATTTCTATTTCTCAAAATAAATGACTCATGTAGCTTCATTAATATGTCGCAATAACCTATCAAAGTTCTGATATCTCTATTGGAAATCCTTAGTTAGAAAATGGTTAAAATTAAGAAAAATTTAGTAACCCGCTTATATGTTAGAAAATTGTTAAGTAGTTAACACTCTAGGCTTTTAATTTTTTGCACCATTTATATTATTTGCAATCTTTCTTAGCATTTTTATAACAAAAAAATGTAATTTCCACCATTGACACATGGAGTCACGGCACCTGGCAGTCAGTGCGTGAACCTTCAATTGGAGATAGATTTTTTTTCGATTTGACGTTCAATGTATTTCCCATAAGAAAAAAGCAAACAAGGGTCGGAAAAACATTCATTTATCTAATCAAATTTATATGAACCGGTATGCATTTTATGATTTCAAAAGAATAGTAATAGGTGCGTTTTATTATCCACAAATCTATCTGGATCCGGATCTGGATCTTCCTTTGATAATAAAACGATACGGATCTTAGTGACAGCAGTGTTATAAGTCCGTCTCTTTTTATCCCTGGGTTTGTAAATTTCAAATTATTTCTTGTCTCTTTTCTTTACACTATAGCTTACACTACCTTACCATAAAAAGCCATCTACTCGCCAGTGTAATAACTAATTTTTGGATCTTTGAAATAGATCCCGATAGAAAACAGGATCCCAAATTGTTTTTGTAATACATGTTAAAACTTAATCCAGATCCGGATCCAGATAGATTTGTGAATAATAAAACGCACCTAATATGTGTTAATTTCTAAATCAAGTTGAAAATATAGTAAAAAACTTAATTAATCTTTTTTAATTTGGCTTCAAAAATCGTAAACATATCGTATGTGAATGACAGATGAAACAATTTTGTTTGTATGGTCTTCTTTGACTAGCCGTATTTTAGTCTCAACGTAGAATATTTGTCCTTAAATCAATAAATTATCTACTTAATTAAAAATAAAGCAAACATAAAACGCCTGGGTGGTCTGGCCAATTCTAAGTCAGCAATTTTTTCAAGTGTAATTAAATATAAGAAAACAAATGTAACAAAAAAAACACAATAAAGTTTACTACTTCTATTAATTTTTCAATTCAATTCGGTCGGTGTACGTCGTTTCGTGTTTTGTGAAAATTTTTCATTTTTTTGGTTAAAAAATTTCTATGATAAAAAAGACAAATTAAAAAGCAGAAAAATGTAAGAAACTTTGTTATTTTTATGACTGAATTCAAAAAATTCACGTGTATCTATTTTTTTTTAAGTATTTGTTGTCATTTTCTTGCAATTTCTTTACATTTTTTGAGTACAAATTGCACAGGATTAATTATGTTTTTGATAAATTTTCCACCTGTTTTAGAAATAAACACATACCTATTATTATTCTGTTAAAATCATAATTTTGATACCCGTTGATATGAAATTAATCAGTAAAATTTAGGCGAAAAATTTTAAACATTTAAAACCTACTCTAAATCAATTTTAAAATGGGAGTCGACTCTAAATATTGAGTATAAAACGAGAACCGACTTTTTGTTAATTTTAAAGGACATAAACTATACTTTATCGTTAAAGAGCTCGTCTTACTTTAACAGCAGCAAATAGCTAGTTTATCTTTTAAAAGTATACTTTATCCATATTGACAATGGTCATTTCATACCAAAGGAAATCGAAGAAAAAATGTTTACTGATGTTTTATTCGATTTTTTAAAGATGTTTTTTGTAAATAGTCTGAATAACTGAATATTATAAATTCGAAATAATCGTATGAAAGTGCTCTAAGATGAACAAATCTGTAAATACAAATGTATGTAGGTACATACATATTTTATGTATGCACGCGCGCCGCCGCCGCCGCCGCCATCCACCGGCCGAGACGAGTATAGCTAAATGAATCTACACCTTGCAACAACAAATTGAGTTATTGAGTTTTTATGCTGTGAATTTGCGATTTATACTTTATTTCCATCTAAAATAATGTAAATAACTTATCAAAATCTGTACCGAGGTAGTATATAAAATGTACTTTTTTCGGCGAAAAATTATTTGATTTAAAGTTGTCTGTTCTTTTTACTTTTTTTTTGTGTTTTTGTAGTTGTGTGAGTTCTGTATCTGTCAAATTAAGGGTTGTTCAACGCAAATTCGCTTAGGTTCTGTTGTAAAACCCACATCAGTTAGAAGAGTTGTCTAACGTGTTTAAAATTATGCAAAAGTTAGACGAAGTCTCCAAGCTAAACAACTGCGTTAAGTAGAGCCGGTTTTATTCCTTAAACGAGAACTGTTTAAAATTTTGCGCCTATGTCTTTCGAGCTCCTTTTCGCTTTTTTCTTATAAGAAATACATTGAACGACAAATCGTAAAAAATTCTATCTCCATTTGTCAGTACACACACTGACTTACATGTGGCGTGCAAAGCAACTTACCAGGTGCCAATTGAAGTAGAGACGCATCTTAAACGGGCAACTGAAAACCAGGACAGAAACATTTTAGAAATTTTTCATCATAGTCGACAAAAAAAATGTTAAATGTTTCTTTTAGACTGCTCACACCTTTGAATCCAAATCAAATGAAACATTAAAAATATGATATTTTTAATTTTTTTAAAATATTTTAAAAAGGTTTTTTTTTGCCAGAGCATACAAACATACCTTAAAAGAAAACAAAACAACCGACTGGATCGCACGTCCTTACTCTTATGTAAAATTACTTTGGAATTTAAACAAATATAAAACACGGATTTAATGAGATACAAATGTTCATAAAACAAACAAATTTTAAAAATTAAATTAATTTTTCATAAAACAAAATTTTTAAAAAAATTTCAAGAAAAAAATTTGGGATACCAATTTTAAGTATTTCAATTTTTTTTTGAAAAATCAATATCTTAACAACGAGTAAACGATTATTTTTTTGAAATTATTTCGTAAAATCTATATTATGAAATACTTCCAATTGGCATCCCAAATTTTTTTTCTTGAAAAATTTTAAAGAAATTTCTTATATAGAAAATTAATTTAATAATAAAACGATTTTTAAACTTTGTTTTCATAAATTCATACTTTTCTGAAAATCAGAAGGCAATTTTATGCATTTGAACATTTTTATCTCATTAAAACCATGTGTTTTATTTATAAGCAATTTTTAAATTCCAGAGTAATTTTCCATAAGAGCAAGTACGTGCAATCCAGTCGTACGTTTTATTTTTTAATTGTACACGCATAAAAATAATTTTTAAGGTATCATTTGTTTTATGTGTTAGCAAACTACCTATTCGATTTTCTTTAAGAAATAGTTTCGTACCTTTGGACAGGGTGGGCCTTCTAGTGGTTTCTTTTTAAATCATAGGTTATTTTGACACTAACAGCAGTTTCCCGCTCGAAAGTCAATATCATACCTCTCCGCGCAACGAATTTTTGCTGTACTTACGGAAAATTTGATTATCTTACTTTTTCTTTTCTTCAATCTAACACATATACATAATCCCGATATGGTCCTAATTAAATCAATCATACATTCTATGTTTTATTAGGTTCATTATTTAGAGTCCACTTGAATATTAAGTTCATGTTAAATGTATAGGGTCCAATGCATAATGGTTCATTTTAGTCAAATATTAAAGTCAGTCGTCCTTAAATTTCATTATTGGTAAGGCCCTATATCATTAGCTACTTTCAAAATCGACAATCAAATAAGTATGTGCTAAGCGCAATTAACATAATGTACATCAAATTCACACTCATTGAACTTCGACGAATCAGAACAGGACTCAACTTGAAATATAGGTACATATGTAGGTACATTGAATGTAAATAAAAATATCAATATATGTATGTACATCTACTTAAATATGTATGTATGTACACATATATATGGCCATTGCAATACAGTTACACTTCCACTATCCCGTTCATTCATGTGTAAGACTCAGTATTAATTCTGTAGAAATTTCACATCACTCGTGTTCGTTATTATAACGGGTGATTTTTTTGAGGTTAGGATTTTCATGCATTAGTATTTGACAGATCACGCGGGATTTCAGACATGGTGTCAAAGAGAAAGATGCTCAGTATGCTTTGACATTTCATCATGAATAGACTTACTAACGAGCAACGCTTGCAAATCATTGAATTTTATTACCAAAATCAGTGTTCGGTTCGAAATGTGTTTCGCGCTTTACGTCCGATTTATGGTCTACATAATCGACCAAGTGAGCAAACAATTAATGCGATTGTGACCAAGTTTCGCACTCAGTTTACTTTATTGGACATTAAACCAACCACACGAATGCGTACAGTGCGTACAGAAGAGAATATTGCGTCTGTTTCTGAGAGTGTTGCTGAAGACCGTGAAATGTCGATTCGTCGCCGTTCGCAGCAATTGGGTTTGTGTTATTCGACCACATGGAAGATTTTACGCAAAGATCTTGGTGTAAAACCGTATAAAATACAGCTCGTGCAAGAACTGAAGCCGAACGATCTGCCACAACGTCGAATTTTCAGTGAATGGGCCCTAGAAAAGTTGGCAGAAAATCCGCTTTTTTATCGACAAATTTTGTTCAGCGGTGAGGCTCATTTCTGGTTGAATGGCTACGTAAATAAGCAAAATTGCCGCATTTGGAGTGAAGAGCAACCAGAAGCCGTTCAAGAACTGCCCATGCATCCCGAAAAATGCACTGTTTGGTGTGGTTTGTACGCTGGTGGAATCATTGGACCGTATTTTTTCAAAGATGCTGTTGGACGCAACGTTACGGTGAATGGCGATCGCTATCGTTCAATGCTAACAAACTTTTTGTTGCCAAAAATGGAAGAACTGAACTTGGTTGACATGTGGTTTCAACAAGATGGCGCTACATGCCACACAGCTCGCGATTCTATGGCCATTTTGAGGGAAAACTTCGGAGAACAATTCATCTCAAGGAATGGACCGGTAAGTTGGCCACCAAGATCATGCGATTTGACGCCTTTAGACTATTTTTTGTGGGGCTACGTCAAGTCTAAAGTCTACACAAATAAGCCAGCAACTATTCCAGCTTTGGAAGACAACATTTCCGAAGAAATTCGGGCTATTCCGGCCGAAATGCTCGAAAAAGTTACCCAAAATTGGACTTTCCGAATGGACCACCTAAGACGCAGCCGCGGTCAACATTTAAATAAAATTATCTTCAAAAAGTAAATGTCATGTACCAATCTAACGTTTCAAATAAAGAATCGATGAGATTTTGCAAATTTTATGCGTTTTTTTTTAAAAAAAAGTTCTCAAGCTCTTAAAAAATCACCCGTTATTTATAGATACTGCAATACCACAGTTTAATGTCGTTTTTATTTAGCAATCCGGAATCTCTCCCCGATCCGAACTTCGAATAATTAAGATACAAAACATTACAGCTGTTGAGTGTGACGTTTAAGTATATGAATGTGTGAGTGCTTCTGGTTTCGATTCTGATTTCAAATCCAGAAGCACATTTCTCTTCTTTTCAGAATCAGAACTGTCATTTTTACCCAAGTGAACACTTTCAGAAGAGTCCAGAAGGCTTCCGGATTACCAAATAGAAACGACATAAGTATAGCAAACTTGTATCTTTCAATTTTTCAGTTGCAAGAAGTACATATGTATGCAAGCAACCATTTGAGAAATGTCAATTTTTATTTTACATCCCTAACAATGTGTTCTTGTCAAAAATAACTTTTTATTAAATAATTATAAATAAATATCTAGTTAGTTTGGATGCTAGTATAGTGGCATATGTGTGCCATGTAAACTTAAAGACCCCAAAACATTAGGAAAAGGATTATATCTAAGGCCTGCAAGCTCATACATTGCGGATTGGTACTAGATTCTGGCCATTTCATAAAGAATTTCGTATCATAGCTATAAATTTCATTAGCTAGGTTTCCACTTGTTTGTTTGGTAAGGTTTAATTATGCTATCTTGTGACCAGTGGCGGATTTACCAGCAGGCTAAGTAGGCTTGAGCCTAGGGCGGCAAATTTTAGGGGCGGCAAATTTGAAAACCGATATTTTTTTCTTAGACGGTTTTCTCATATCTCTCTAGAAGTCCAAAAGACACCTTTCCGATGACTTTTCCCTCTTTTCTTTCATTGTACATTCAACGGTACCGAAAACTTCTATATTATACGGTAAAACACAGAGTTCACGGCCCCAACCAGAAATTTGCCGTTGCCCACACTTTCTATGAGTGAAATGAGAGTGGTGTGGTAGATCTGAATAAAAAATTGTTGCAAAGAAAAATGTTTTGTTGGAGATATTCTTCGTTTTAAATGGATCAAAAGATTTAAAAATAATAATCGAATTTTATCAATTTTAATCTTATGTGTTGACTATACTGTTTGTTGAACATGTGCGTAACTCGTAACTTCAGAAAAATTTATTTGACTGCTAAAAAAAACTCAAATACCTTACAGACTGAAAACTATAGATACAATCGACGACGTTGAATATTCGTACGTGTGAGTTTATCTGGAATCTCGTTATTTTTTTAATTTGTTTTGAACGGAAATTACAAATAGCATATATACATAGCTGGGCATTAACTCGTTAATCCGTTAATCGTTAATTAACGAAGTTAACATTTTGATTAACGGATTAACTTTTAAGTTAACTTTTAAAAATGTTAACGGACACGTTAAATCCGTTAATCCACGTTAAGTCCGTTAATCGTTAATCCAATGCCTACTATTTACCGCGAAAAACAGGTTCAGACAAGTATGAGACAAGTGCCGTGCGACGCGTTGATCAACTGCGTTTTTGATATTGTTGCTCAACCAGTTGATGAACGAGTTGATACCTTCGTACACTTAACCAAGGATCACTCGTTGGGGAACGCGTTGAACGCACCACGATAAACAAAAAACTCAAACGTCGAACCTGATATAATTTTGACTTCAGTTCGGTACATACATTTATTGTCGACGCACGCCTTCCCTTTAAAATATTCTTAAATTTGTTTCGTATGAGTATAATTTCCTCTAAGAAAAAAAAGTGGCTGCCGCATTAATAATATTAGAAAATGAACGACAAAGGAAGAAAAAACAGCCAAGACGATTCTGGGTAGATAATTTTTTTTGAGTCGCGAAGAAAATTGTTTTTTCAATGAAACATATGAAAAATTAAAATCGATTGTTCCCACCGCGCCCGTGAATTCGAATTCAAAGTTTATGCAATTGCATTTTCGAGGAAATTTGATACCAAGCCAATTCCCTGGCATCTCGATTTTTATAAGAGGGGCTCTTAATGTCCCATATATTGCTGAAATCATTTGCAAAATCGATTCCGTGGTCCACTCTGATTTTTTATCACCCTCCATGACAAAAAACCAAAATAAACTACAGTTTGTAAGTTGCAACAACTGCAAGTTCATGGCAACGCAATAGTTCAACCACGTAGACACATTTCACTGCAGCCAACGCAACGCAACACAATATTACGTCAAGAAATGCCAAAGAAAATTAAAAAGTTGATCAACGCGTTGAACAAATAATGTGCAACACATTATCTTGAAAATGTTGCTCAACGTGTTGATCGAACATTTTCAAGGAGCAACACGAGCTCGTACACTACCCGTACACTTGTTGCGCAATTCGTTGAGCAACGGCCAACAACTAGATCCAACCCGTTGGTTGAACAGAATTGAAGGCAACGTACATTAGAGTTGAATGCGTTGAATTCGAAATTTGTGCGTTGATCGCCTAGTAGACGACCATTACGGCAGACGGCATTACTTAGAGCCGGTGCTCAGTAAAAAAATATAAAAAATGCAATTTTTATCACATGTTAACGGATTAACGATTAACGTTAACTTGCGTTAATTCTTCCGAAATTTAACGCTTTAACGTTTAACGAAGCTAACTTTTTTAGTAACGGATTAACGATTAACGAAGTTAACTTTTTGATTAACGGTGCCCAGCTATGCATATATATCAATATTGATTATATTCAAATTCAATTATGATGGTGCGTGATGCAACGATAGTCTTTCTTTTCAGTACAACAAATGTTTTTTCACCGAACGCGGTTTTTTTTTAACGCTACTATTACCAATGTTGCACGTGCACGCTGCGGGGCCCATTCCTATTCCAAGAAAGGTGTGGGTTCCTTTTTTTTTTTTTTTTTTATTGAACATACTATTTACAATTTGGCTTACAACTAATAAGATACTACATTCCTACATATTACATATGTATAAAAAAAATTACATTATTTGTTGGCTCATAGGGGGCCTAACTACGAGTATAACAGTGATCTAAGTTTAATTATTTTTATATAAAATTTACATGAAAAAAAAAATAAAATTTAAAAGGTCGGTTGACTGTATTTTCTCAGGGTGTTCATGTTCATTCCCGGTTATCAGTGGTGATTTTTGAGGGTTGTGGGCAGGGATGGCGTTTTAGCCGCTGTGGTTGTCTGGCCCAATGTTAGCGTAGTACGACACTACTTCCTCGTTGTCCATGATTAAGTTGTCATCCAGAGTTTCCATCACACTGGGGTACCTCGGTTCGGGATGTCGTTGTTCTGTGGTCATCCTTCTCATAAGCTGATTCGGGAGGTCGATGATGTTCCCCATTAGTTTCTTCGTTGAATGAACTAGATATTTGTCCAGTAGGATTAAATTTGCTTCTGTGTAGAGATGCTCGTTCCATGTAGTATTTTGTCGTTGACGGTCGAAGTAAAGTCCAGTGCAGATCTTCAGTATCTTCCTTACAAAAGTTTGGGTTCCTTCGATTCCTCGAATCGTTTTTTCCGAACGGATGGAGAATAGATCTTGAAAAGATGAAACCAAATTCTGAATAATTGGAAATTCTATCTTCTTTTCTGCGAAAACAGAATTTGCAGAACGTTTATCCTAACTTGGACATAGCTCTTCGTAGGGCATTACGTACTCCAGCGAGAAATTGTTCGGGTGAGAGAAGCTTTTCTTATCTAAAAAGGGCAAAAAATTTATCTGAGATCGACCTTAATTCAAGAAAAATTAAGGCTTTAGCTCTTTGGTGTATAGAGTCAGAATTAATGACAAGATCACTTACGACGACATTATCGATGATTTTGCAAACAAAAAATCGCGCAAAAAGGTATTGTTAGAAACTTTGATAAATTAATTAAAATTATTATTTTTATCTGTTTGTAAGCGCAATAAAGATTATTTAAATACGTTTACCGAATGTACATTATTGTGTGAGTGGCATACTCCGCCTTATTAGTCGTACATCATTGAACTTTGATTTCCTCAAAAATAAACTCAAAAACTATTTCTTGTGTGAGTTCTGTATCTGTCAAATTAAGGGTTGTTTAACGCAAATTCGCTTAGGTTCTGTTGTAAAACCCACATCAGTTAGAAGAGTTGTCTAACGTGTTTAAAATTATGCAAAAGTTAGACGAAGTCTCCAAGCTAAACAACTGCGTTAAGTAGAGCCGGTTTTATTCCTTAAACGAGAACTGTTTAAAATTTTGCGCCTATGTCTTTCGAGCTCCTTTTCGCTTTTTTCTTATAAGAAATACATTGAACGACAAATCGTAAAAAATTCTATCTCCATTTGTCAGTACACACACTGACTTACATGTGGCGTGCAAAGCAACTTACCAGGTGCCAATTGAAGTAGAGACGCATCTTAAACGGGCAACTGAAAACCAGGACAGAAACATTTTAGAAATTTTTCATCATAGTCGACAAAAAAAATGTTAAATGTTTCTTTTAGACTGCTCACACCTTTGAATCCAAATCAAATGAAACATTAAAAATATGATATTTTTAATTTTTTTAAAATATTTTAAAAAGGTTTTTTTTTGCCAGAGCATACAAACATACCTTAAAAGAAAACAAAACAACCGACTGGATCGCACGTCCTTACTCTTATGTAAAATTACTTTGGAATTTAAACAAATATAAAACACGGATTTAATGAGATACAAATGTTCATAAAACAAACAAATTTTAAAAATTAAATTAATTTTTCATAAAACAAAATTTTTAAAAAAATTTCAAGAAAAAAATTTGGGATACCAATTTTAAGTATTTCAATTTTTTTTTGAAAAATCAATATCTTAACAACGAGTAAACGATTATTTTTTTTGAAATTATTTCGTAAAATCTATATTATGAAATACTTCCAATTGGCATCCCAAATTTTTTTTCTTGAAAAATTTTAAAGAAATTTCTTATATAGAAAATTAATTTAATAATAAAACGATTTTTAAACTTTGTTTTCATAAATTCATACTTTTCTGAAAATCAGAAACCAATTTTATGCATTTGAACATTTTTATCTCATTAAAACCATGTGTTTTATTTATAAGCAATTTTTAAATTCCAGAGTAATTTTCCATAAGAGCAAGTACGTGCAATCCAGTCGTACGTTTTATTTTTTAATTGTACACGCATAAAAATAATTTTTAAGGTATCATTTGTTTTATGTGTTAGCAAACTACCTATTCGATTTTCTTTAAGAAATAGTTTCGTACCTTTGGACAGGGTGGGCCTTCTAGTGGTTTCTTTTTAAATCATAGGTTATTTTGACACTAACAGCAGTTTCCCGCTCGAAAGTCAATATCATACCTCTCCGCGCAACGAATTTTTGCTGTACTTACGGAAAATTTGATTATCTTACTTTTTCTTTTCTTCAATCTAACACATATACATAATCCCGATATGGTCCTAATTAAATCAATCATACATTCTATGTTTTATTAGGTTCATTATTTAGAGTCCACTTGAATATTAAGTTCATGTTAAATGTATAGGGTCCAATGCATAATGGTTCATTTTAGTCAAATATTAAAGTCAGTCGTCCTTAAATTTCATTATTGGTAAGGCCCTATATCATTAGCTACTTTCAAAATCGACAATCAAATAAGTATGTGCTAAGCGCAATTAACATAATGTACATCAAATTCACACTCATTGAACTTCGACGAATCAGAACAGGACTCAACTTGAAATATAGGTACATATGTAGGTACATTGAATGTAAATAAAAATATCAATATATGTATGTACATCTACTTAAATATGTATGTATGTACACATATATATGGCCATTGCAATACAGTTACACTTCCACTATCCCGTTCATTCATGTGTAAGACTCAGTATTAATTCTGTAGAAATTTCACATCACTCGTGTTCGTTATTATAACGGGTGATTTTTTTGAGGTTAGGATTTTCATGCATTAGTATTTGACAGATCACGCGGGATTTCAGACATGGTGTCAAAGAGAAAGATGCTCAGTATGCTTTGACATTTCATCATGAATAGACTTACTAACGAGCAACGCTTGCAAATCATTGAATTTTATTACCAAAATCAGTGTTCGGTTCGAAATGTGTTTCGCGCTTTACGTCCGATTTATGGTCTACATAATCGACCAAGTGAGCAAACAATTAATGCGATTGTGACCAAGTTTCGCACTCAGTTTACTTTATTGGACATTAAACCAACCACACGAATGCGTACAGTGCGTACAGAAGAGAATATTGCGTCTGTTTCTGAGAGTGTTGCTGAAGACCGTGAAATGTCGATTCGTCGCCGTTCGCAGCAATTGGGTTTGTGTTATTCGACCACATGGAAGATTTTACGCAAAGATCTTGGTGTAAAACCGTATAAAATACAGCTCGTGCAAGAACTGAAGCCGAACGATCTGCCACAACGTCGAATTTTCAGTGAATGGGCCCTAGAAAAGTTGGCAGAAAATCCGCTTTTTTATCGACAAATTTTGTTCAGCGGTGAGGCTCATTTCTGGTTGAATGGCTACGTAAATAAGCAAAATTGCCGCATTTGGAGTGAAGAGCAACCAGAAGCCGTTCAAGAACTGCCCATGCATCCCGAAAAATGCACTGTTTGGTGTGGTTTGTACGCTGGTGGAATCATTGGACCGTATTTTTTCAAAGATGCTGTTGGACGCAACGTTACGGTGAATGGCGATCGCTATCGTTCAATGCTAACAAACTTTTTGTTGCCAAAAATGGAAGAACTGAACTTGGTTGACATGTGGTTTCAACAAGATGGCGCTACATGCCACACAGCTCGCGATTCTATGGCCATTTTGAGGGAAAACTTCGGAGAACAATTCATCTCAAGGAATGGACCGGTAAGTTGGCCACCAAGATCATGCGATTTGACGCCTTTAGACTATTTTTTGTGGGGCTACGTCAAGTCTAAAGTCTACACAAATAAGCCAGCAACTATTCCAGCTTTGGAAGACAACATTTCCGAAGAAATTCGGGCTATTCCGGCCGAAATGCTCGAAAAAGTTACCCAAAATTGGACTTTCCGAATGGACCACCTAAGACGCAGCCGCGGTCAACATTTAAATAAAATTATCTTCAAAAAGTAAATGTCATGTACCAATCTAACGTTTCAAATAAAGAATCGATGAGATTTTGCAAATTTTATGCGTTTTTTTTTAAAAAAAGTTCTCAAGCTCTTAAAAAATCACCCGTTATTTATAGATACTGCAATACCACAGTTTAATGTCGTTTTTATTTAGCAATCCGGAATCTCTCCCCGATCCGAACTTCGAATAATTAAGATACAAAACATTACAGCTGTTGAGTGTGACGTTTAAGTATATGAATGTGTGAGTGCTTCTGGTTTCGATTCTGATTTCAAATCCAGAAGCACATTTCTCTTCTTTTCAGAATCAGAACTGTCATTTTTACCCAAGTGAACACTTTCAGAAGAGTCCAGAAGGCTTCCGGATTACCAAATAGAAACGACATAAGTATAGCAAACTTGTATCTTTCAATTTTTCAGTTGCAAGAAGTACATATGTATGCAAGCAACCATTTGAGAAATGTCAATTTTTATTTTACATCCCTAACAATGTGTTCTTGTCAAAAATAACTTTTTATTAAATAATTATAAATAAATATCTAGTTAGTTTGGATGCTAGTATAGTGGCATATGTGTGCCATGTAAACTTAAAGACCCCAAAACATTAGGAAAAGGATTATATCTAAGGCCTGCAAGCTCATACATTGCGGATTGGTACTAGATTCTGGCCATTTCATAAAGAATTTCGTATCATAGCTATAAATTTCATTAGCTAGGTTTCCACTTGTTTGTTTGGTAAGGTTTAATTATGCTATCTTGTGACCAGTGGCGGATTTACCAGCAGGCTAAGTAGGCTTGAGCCTAGGGCGGCAAATTTTAGGGGCGGCAAATTTGAAAACCGATATTTTTTTCTTAGACGGTTTTCTCATATCTCTCTAGAAGTCCAAAAGACACCTTTCCGATGACTTTTCCCTCTTTTCTTTCATTGTACATTCAACGGTACCGAAAACTTCTATATTATACGGTAAAACACAGAGTTCACGGCCCCAACCAGAAATTTGCCGTTGCCCACACTTTCTATGAGTGAAATGAGAGTGGTGTGGTAGATCTGAATAAAAAATTGTTGCAAAGAAAAATGTTTTGTTGGAGATATTCTTCGTTTTAAATGGATCAAAAGATTTAAAAATAATAATCGAATTTTATCAATTTTAATCTTATGTGTTGACTATACTGTTTGTTGAACATGTGCGTAACTCGTAACTTCAGAAAAATTTATTTGACTGCTAAAAAAAACTCAAATACCTTACAGACTGAAAACTATAGATACAATCGACGACGTTGAATATTCGTACGTGTGAGTTTATCTGGAATCTCGTTATTTTTTTAATTTGTTTTGAACGGAAATTACAAATAGCATATATACATAGCTGGGCATTAACTCGTTAATCCGTTAATCGTTAATTAACGAAGTTAACATTTTGATTAACGGATTAACTTTTAAGTTAACTTTTAAAAATGTTAACGGACACGTTAAATCCGTTAATCCACGTTAAGTCCGTTAATCGTTAATCCAATGCCTACTATTTACCGCGAAAAACAGGTTCAGACAAGTATGAGACAAGTGCCGTGCGACGCGTTGATCAACTGCGTTTTTGATATTGTTGCTCAACCAGTTGATGAACGAGTTGATACCTTCGTACACTTAACCAAGGATCACTCGTTGGGGAACGCGTTGAACGCACCACGATAAACAAAAAACTCAAACGTCGAACCTGATATAATTTTGACTTCAGTTCGGTACATACATTTATTGTCGACGCACGCCTTCCCTTTAAAATATTCTTAAATTTGTTTCGTATGAGTATAATTTCCTCTAAGAAAAAAAAGTGGCTGCCGCATTAATAATATTAGAAAATGAACGACAAAGGAAGAAAAAACAGCCAAGACGATTCTGGGTAGATAATTTTTTTTGAGTCGCGAAGAAAATTGTTTTTTCAATGAAACATATGAAAAATTAAAATCGATTGTTCCCACCGCGCCCGTGAATTCGAATTCAAAGTTTATGCAATTGCATTTTCGAGGAAATTTGATACCAAGCCAATTCCCTGGCATCTCGATTTTTATAAGAGGGGCTCTTAATGTCCCATATATTGCTGAAATCATTTGCAAAATCGATTCCGTGGTCCACTCTGATTTTTTATCACCCTCCATGACAAAAAACCAAAATAAACTACAGTTTGTAAGTTGCAACAACTGCAAGTTCATGGCAACGCAATAGTTCAACCACGTAGACACATTTCACTGCAGCCAACGCAACGCAACACAATATTACGTCAAGAAATGCCAAAGAAAATTAAAAAGTTGATCAACGCGTTGAACAAATAATGTGCAACACATTATCTTGAAAATGTTGCTCAACGTGTTGATCGAACATTTTCAAGGAGCAACACGAGCTCGTACACTACCCGTACACTTGTTGCGCAATTCGTTGAGCAACGGCCAACAACTAGATCCAACCCGTTGGTTGAACAGAATTGAAGGCAACGTACATTAGAGTTGAATGCGTTGAATTCGAAATTTGTGCGTTGATCGCCTAGTAGACGACCATTACGGCAGACGGCATTACTTAGAGCCGGTGCTCAGTAAAAAAATATAAAAAATGCAATTTTTATCACATGTTAACGGATTAACGATTAACGTTAACTTGCGTTAATTCTTCCGAAATTTAACGCTTTAACGTTTAACGAAGCTAACTTTTTTAGTAACGGATTAACGATTAACGAAGTTAACTTTTTGATTAACGGTGCCCAGCTATGCATATATATCAATATTGATTATATTCAAATTCAATTATGATGGTGCGTGATGCAACGATAGTCTTTCTTTTCAGTACAACAAATGTTTTTTCACCGAACGCGGTTTTTTTTTAACGCTACTATTACCAATGTTGCACGTGCACGCTGCGGGGCCCATTCCTATTCCAAGAAAGGTGTGGGTTCCTTTTTTTTTTTTTTTTTTATTGAACATACTATTTACAATTTGGCTTACAACTAATAAGATACTACATTCCTACATATTACATATGTATAAAAAAAATTACATTATTTGTTGGCTCATAGGGGGCCTAACTACGAGTATAACAGTGATCTAAGTTTAATTATTTTTATATAAAATTTACATGAAAAAAAAAATAAAATTTAAAAGGTCGGTTGACTGTATTTTCTCAGGGTGTTCATGTTCATTCCCGGTTATCAGTGGTGATTTTTGAGGGTTGTGGGCAGGGATGGCGTTTTAGCCGCTGTGGTTGTCTGGCCCAATGTTAGCGTAGTACGACACTACTTCCTCGTTGTCCATGATTAAGTTGTCATCCAGAGTTTCCATCACACTGGGGTACCTCGGTTCGGGATGTCGTTGTTCTGTGGTCATCCTTCTCATAAGCTGATTCGGGAGGTCGATGATGTTCCCCATTAGTTTCTTCGTTGAATGAACTAGATATTTGTCCAGTAGGATTAAATTTGCTTCTGTGTAGAGATGCTCGTTCCATGTAGTATTTTGTCGTTGACGGTCGAAGTAAAGTCCAGTGCAGATCTTCAGTATCTTCCTTACAAAAGTTTGGGTTCCTTCGATTCCTCGAATCGTTTTTTCCGAACGGATGGAGAATAGATCTTGAAAAGATGAAACCAAATTCTGAATAATTGGAAATTCTATCTTCTTTTCTGCGAAAACAGAATTTGCAGAACGTTTATCCTAACTTGGACATAGCTCTTCGTAGGGCATTACGTACTCCAGCGAGAAATTGTTCGGGTGAGAGAAGCTTTTCTTATCTAAAAAGGGCAAAAAATTTATCTGAGATCGACCTTAATTCAAGAAAAATTAAGGCTTTAGCTCTTTGGTGTATAGAGTCAGAATTAATGACAAGATCACTTACGACGACATTATCGATGATTTTGCAAACAAAAAATCGCGCAAAAAGGTATTGTTAGAAACTTTGATAAATTAATTAAAATTATTATTTTTATCTGTTTGTAAGCGCAATAAAGATTATTTAAATACGTTTACCGAATGTACATTATTGTGTGAGTGGCATACTCCGCCTTATTAGTCGTACATCATTGAACTTTGATTTCCTCAAAAATAAACTCAAAAACTATTTCTTGTGCAATTTGAACCGAATTGTAGGATTGTAAAGATAATCTTGGAACTGACAATTCACAATTGTAGAGGTAAGGGCGGCAAAAATTCAACAGTCTATACTTGGGAAATGTGTAAATCCGCCACTGCTTGTGACTTTGATTTTATTCACTCTAATTTAACGTTTTCAACTTTCAATTTTCCACTAAAAATTTATTCAGTAGTCTTTAAGATTTTTTTAATGTATACCTGTTTGATGAATTAAATAAATAAATAAATAAGAACTGCATCTTCGTTCGTCAACATTAGGTTCGTTCGTTTAACTTTACCCAGGGTTGACCCACATTTTCTTGACAACACTCAGAGTTGTCAAGAAAAACTGGGGTTTTCGGTTTTCAAAAAACACCCAAGGGCTGTCAATTGTTTTGTTGACAATTAAAAGCAAGAAACAAATAATAGATGCGTTTTATTATTCACAAATCTATCTGGATCCGGATCGGGATCTTCCCTTGAAAATAAAACGATACGGATCTTACTGACAGCAGTGTTATAAGACCGTCTCTTTTTATCCTTGGGTTTGTAAATTTTAAATTATGTGTTGTCTTTTTTCTTCACACTATAGCTTACACTACCTTATCATAAAAAGCCATCTACTCGCCAGTGTAAGAAAAATTTTTTGGATCTTTAAAATAGATCCCGATAGAAAACAGGATCCCAAATTGTTTTTGTAATACATGTTAAAACTTAATCCAGATCCGGATCCAGATAGATTTGTGAATAATAAAACGCACCTAGTGTAAGGAAAAAAGACGAAATAATTGAAAATTTACAAACCCAAGGATAAAAAGAGACGGACTTATAACACTGCTGTTACTAAGATCTGTATCGTTTTATTTTCAAGGGAAGATCCAGATCCGGATCCGGATCCAGATAGATTTGTGAATAATAAAACGCACCTAATATTAATATCATCAACAAGAACCGAGAGAGCCAAGGACATTCGCGATGTCTCAAAAATATTGTCTGGGACGTGCTTTTCAAAAAGCTTGGAGATGCTGTGGTCAAAAACATTAATCTGGCTGTCAACATCGGATGTTGAATAAATAACTCCGCAAGGTTGTCTGTTAAAGTCTATCAAAAGGTTTTCAAAATTAATACTACGAAAATCATAATATTGGAAAGAAACTTGGTGCCATGGTAAGAGAAAAGTTCTACAGAAATGTCTTATATCTGACTAGATGGACCAATTTGTTGACTACTGTATTACAATGCCAACCTGTTGGCTTTTGATTGGTCATAATTTTTTCCGGATACTGCAGCAAGACCCATCGTTAAATTTTCCAAAAAAAAAACACTAATTATTGTTTCATTACTTCGCTTAGAGATGGTAATTCTCTAATGGGTGGAGCATTATCGGTCATTTTGGCAAGTCTCAAAAAATAAAATACACGATCTATAAACGTCTGCTAATTTTCTTGTATTTTTCACTTAAAGATTTTAAAGATCGTCCTTTGAAATAAGGCGACTTCAATAACGGACAAAAAAATGCAAAGCGAGTTACTTTGCTTGGATGTTCCTACAGCTCATAAAAGGATCTTTGTTTATACTTCCCAAGTAAAAGTTAGTCCTGTATCAGCTTAGCGAATTCTTTCCAGTTTTTGCATATTTTAGCTTCTATTTCTGTTTTGATTTCGTTTTTAATCCTGTTTTCTCCTATTCGGCAGTTGGGTTCTAACCCCATTATAGGTCCTTGCGCCGTTTTTTTTACTAGACAGTCTGTCTCCTCATTCCACTGGATCCCAACATGTCTAGGTACCCAATAAAGTAAGAGATTATTGTTTTTACACCAACTTAGAATGGTGTCTTTGGCTATGACGTAATGACAATATTTTGGCTTCGGTATTTCTTTTTGAAATTTTGACCTCCACATTCAGCTATGACATTCACCCTTATTCTGATAGTCGTTTTAATAAAACGCCTTTAAAACGAGTAATCTCCAGAGACCACATTTTGGTGTTTAAATAATACGAAAAGAGCAGCGTTTTTCACACGTCACTAAGCATTATAACGATAGTCGTTTCAATAAAATTCCAATTTTCGTTTCTAGAGCCTTTTCATTTTACTGGCGTTTTAGTAAAACGACTATCGGAATAAGGGTGATTGACTTCCACCTGGAAAATGCCAGTGGATTGTCACATCGTTATGGAAAGTTTAGTTCTAGGCCCAAAAATTGCAGCACCAGTCCCTTCTTCCGTTCTCCAACCGTCCGTGTACCACTTAATGGCAATGGCTTCGATTGGGTAGTTGTCTTTTTCGCTTACCCACTCTTTTTGCAACTTCACTCCGTTTTAAATTTTTATATGTCATATTTTGTGATCATACCATAACTAGGAATGTCAATAAGGTTTGTAACTACTGACTTTAATAGACAGTGATCATACCATAAATAGGAATGTCAATAAGGTTTGTAACTACTGGCTTTAATAGACAGTGCGTTCCCCTATGACTTATACACTTTCCGGACGCAGTCCCCTCCTTGAAAATCTCATAATGGCTCACTTAGCAGCTATTCCAACTAGGTATTTATGTCATTTCCCATTGGTTTCACCACTCAAGGAACCACTCACTACTTCTACTTGACTTTGAAATTTTGACTTTGCATTAGTATATTGTCGTTTTGGTGAAAATCTGCGACTGTTATTTATTATTTGTTATTTGTGTATTTATTTGTATGCATTATGTTGGGTTAAAAAATTTATTTTCGAACGAACTAAATTGTAGCAAATATAAACGAAACAAAATCAAACAAGCAAACAAGAATGCTGCTGCCGGGTTTTAATTTTAAAATTTGAGTAAGTGTATTAGTGCTTCTCGAGTGGATTCTGAATTGAAATCATTAAGCGAAATTCCCTTCTCAGAATCTTCAGAATTGTATTTTTTTGTCTAATGGTTGAAAAGACTTCCGGACGTCCAATGGAAAATGACATTAGTGTAATGGGGACATGTGAAGGATAACATTTATTGTAGCATTCAACTATACTCCAATGCATTTTCTACCAGCCAGTATTTTTCTTTTTTTTATCTTTTGATATTTCCATTTTTTCACTTTAATTTTAAAATGTGTATTCAAGTTTAAACATAGTTAAAATAGAAGTACACACAAAAAACTTACACAGATCGCAAATCGTTGAGACTGACTTTTCATAAGTCAATTGTGACAAATATTCCAGGAAGAGTTTTGAAACTACAAGTTAGTCTAGTTTTGAATTTAAAATTCTAACTGGGCAATAAAATTAGGAATAAAAACAATTTTCAACTGGCCTAAGTTGACCTATAGTGAATAAAATCACCGTAAAATAACTTTCTATTTAAATTTAAACAGGTGTCAAATTTGCCTTTCGTTGACAACGGATGAACCACTGAAACCAAAATGTAGGTATAAATGTATTCCTTCGCGCAAAATTTGAAACAGCTTAGAATTAAAGAATTAGTATGATACTACTTAACAATTTTGCTAACTTTTTAGTAGATTACTATCTCTTTCTTAATTTTAAACATTTTCTAACTAGTATCCTGCTAGGGCTTTTTTTAATAAATTGCTTTTGAGCACACCTTAAGTAATGACAGTTCATGCAAAAAAACTAAGTAAACAGACCTGGTTTTGATGTTTGTAAATATCAGACGCATACAAAGTTAGCACGATACTGACAAAATTAAATAGATATTCGATGGTTTTAACTTTAATAAAAGGATAAAGTTTTTAAAATTTGCAAAATCGTCGTTTTAACCTAGTTTTAAACTAAAACAGCTGTAACATCAACATCGTACTAATTCAACTAAAATTTTGCCCCTTTGCCTTTAAGAAGTAAATTGACATTTCGTTTGTCAGTTTAGATGTTTCCTCTTTTTCTTTCATAGGCAAAGTGTTTGTCAGTTCAAAGAAAACCGCTTTTCGACCCATTTGTCATTTTGTAAAAAGACGCAAATATGGGCCTTTCGTCAGTTGGTAAACGGCAAATGGAAACAAGCATAATGTAAAGCGCAACTTAACTTATTTTAAATGGCTTCGGAATATTCGTTTGTTTTCAGAAAATCAACATTTTTCGCTTTTTGTTAGTATTGAAATTATGTAAATTGGACACATTTAACATTCAAAATAAATATAAATATTTGTTTCCTACCAATTTCAAAGCAAACTCACGAAGCTAGACAAAGATGCCCCGAAACAAAAACTCAATGAAGAGTTTTAAAGGAACCTTACGGTGGCACTACTGAAAATAGTCTACAATTGTGAACTGAACTAAAGAATAAGATCATTTTGGAATTAACACTACCTTTAGGGATTTATGACTACATACATTTGTGCCAATTTACAAAAAAAAAAAGGAGTACAAAAAAATTCTTATTCGAAATTTGAACCTTTTTCCCACCAAGCTGTAAAATTTTTCGGAGTAGGACCTCGAAATTGTTGTCTGAAGACACGAAATTCAAAATGAATTGAATTGATTTCACCTTACACAAAGAGAACTCGGCATGTGACAATCACGTAACATCACGCACGACCCCAATAACAAAAGCAGAAAACGACAACCAAAAATAGAATAGACCCTAAAGTTACAAAGTAAATAAAAGAAATTATTTAATTTAAAATTAATTCTCAATTAATTCAATATTATTTTTTTAGTTTTTTTTTTATTGTTTTTCTCCGTTTTTGTTTTAATTTTTTTTTTGTTTTTTTTTTTATAATTTTACATACATCATAGATTTTTTATTTCCTTTTGATTCTATATCAATACAAAATAATAATAGAAATAATGAGAAAAAGCGCATTAATTGAAAACTAAAATTAATCAATAAATTACATAAAATTAACAAAAAAATATATAATAATAATCATTAAAATTATAATAGTAATTATAAAATCATTTTTAAAAATGTAACTCAAAGGATATTATGCTTTTGATTTTTTTTCGTATTTCATTCTTGTCTGTTTTATGTAGTGTATATATGTGTGTGTATGTAATATAAATTTTAAGCAATTTATTTTTATTTAATTATTATTTCCTTCCTTGCAATTAAAAATATAAAATTAAAAAATCGCAAGTAATTGTTTTGATCAATTTATAAATTATATATTTATTTTCTTTTAAATGTATAACGTAATATATATATGTATATTTGTTATAAACTAAAAAATAACTAAGAGTATGTGTTTCAACCAATGTTAGTGGTAGACAAGAAAATGTTCAAAGATGTGATTTAATGAAGTGACCATTTTAATTTGTTATTAATCACAAAAGAATAGAAATTATAATATGAGAACGACGATACAAGCAGTTTTCACACAAAATAGGGACAGCTAGTAACAAGTCCGAGGCAAAAGTTATAAAGTTGTTTTTATGTAATGAAACGAAAAATAGCAAACAAAAAGGAAGCGTAAATAACAAACTTAACGAAGGCATATTAAATGTTAAATTTCGAAATGGCTAACACAAAAAGGTTTTCGTTGAATAGCTAAGTTTTTTTGGCGGCGAAACGCATCCAATATTATTGATGTATGTGGGTGAATTTTATTTTTAAATATTTATTATATTTTCATTTTTTAAATACTTTTTTTACTCTTTCTAACATCATATACATTTAAATATATATATTTATTTATATAAAAAATGAAAATCGTTAACGCAAACGTTTTTAATTTTAAAATATCGTTTGCTGCTGAATTGATTGTATGTAGAAGTAATTTTTTTTATTTTTTTTATTTTTAATATTATTACTATTTATATAATTATTAATGTCGTTCGATTGGCTCATTGACATGGGGGTGAATTTGTTTTTAATGACGAGTGATGATGAAGAATTTTATTGTGGCAATGTAGACCGAAGGCGATGACGATGTTACCGAAGACGACGCCGAAGATAACGACGACGACTATGATTAAATGGATTTGCATTTGAATATGCATAGTTTTGAGATACGCTCCTAAAAATGTGTTTTATGTGTGGGAGGTGTGTATTGGGGTTTTTGTTTTTCATTTCAAAACACCAGATCATCAATCATCAACTAGTTTTGAATAGTTGTGTTTTCATTTTTTATCGGAACTATGTTATAGTTATTTCTTTTTTATTTCTTAACAGTGTTTTCCCTTTCTTTCTGTTTTAAAATAATAGCTTATATTTTTTTATATGAATAATGGACTCAGTTATTTTAATTGTTCTCTGAATAGTTTATTTTTTTTTGTTTTGTAAATAAATTAGGATGTTCCATTCACTAAAGCTTCTTTCTTTAGTTCAATATTATCGGGATTATTTCGGTTGTTTTTATTGCGGCGACCTTTTGGCGCTTGATGCTGATGCTGTTGCGGTATTGGCTGTTGCTGTAACGGTTGTTGTTGGGGCTGCTGGTGTTGTTGGATTTTATCGTTTTTATTCGGAACACTGTTAACCACAATAGCATCTTTAGTGGGAGCGTTTATCTGTTGCTGCTGCTGTTGTTGTTGTTGTTGTGGTGTTTGAGGCACCTGCTGTTTTGATCTTTCCAGTGATGTAGCAGTTTTATCAAGATTTTGATTTTTTTGCGGTTTATTATTTGCTACGCCACCATTTGCTGGGAAATTTTGAATAAAAACAATTTGATACATTTTTGTATAACTTTCTTAACTTGTTATTATTCATCATACTCACTATTATTAGTGCTTGGAGCTGTGCTCCTTTGCCTTCGTCGTCTTCGCGTACTGCCTTCATTCGATGAATGACTTTCCGCTATAAAAACAATATTGAGAAAACAAGGTTTTTATGCCATAAACAAAATGCTATAAAATTAGATAAACCTAAAGATAAATTCTATCAAATAGAGAGGGGTCCCTTATAATTTATATGATTGTAACAAAAATATACCTTACTTTTAAAAAAATTCTAATTCTAATAATTCACTGTTTAAAGTGGATCAGAAAATAATTGGAATTGTAAGATAATGGCTCGTTAATACAAAGGCATACAATAAGTAAAAAGAAAGTATGGACAAAAAAAGTAAATGTAAAAACAAAATGTTTTCTTGATTACTTGGACTTGTTGCAGGTAATTGCTTGAAAAAAAAACTTATGAAATTAAATTCACCAGATTAAGAGAATAAAGAAAAAAAATATAATCTTTGCAAAAAATAAAACGTTAACACAATAATTCCTTTATGTTAATTTTTAACAAGAAAACCTAATGTAAATCAAAATTTTTAGAGCAGTTTTGGAGTAATTTTAAAAAAATAAATTGATATCCTTCAAAAGACGTTTTTTATCTTCTTTATATCAGAGCTTGTATTTCATTTTCCAAAACGTGCTTTGCGAGGTCATATGAAAATTTGTAAACTTCTAAAGGGCACACAGTTAAATACTATTTCAATTGACATCCGAATAACGACGGATAAGTGGCGAAAATCACGATGGCCATTCAGCGAAGGGAAGATGACGAAAATAAGTCATAAAAATCAATTCCAAAAAAATCCTAATTTTAGCTAATTTACACATTTGCATCAATCAAAACAACATCGTTAGATATCTTAATATTTATAATGAGATTCAGAATTTTAAATTGAAAAAAAAAGTAAGCGAAAAATTACAAGGGTGAAGTTAAGTTAACGAATTATTGATTCGAAACCGCTTCAAACGGCTTTAATTGCATACATATTTTTTAGTGATCTCCCAGTGATCTCACTTTTTGACTAGTGAGACGCTGTTTATACCACAATTTTTCTCTCTTTGGGATTAAACAGCATGCTTAAGCTCTAACCTTTGGTAATAAGTTTCAAATTGGCGAATTGATCTTATAGCCATAGTAGACAAAATTTATGTATGTACCTCTTTCAACACTGCTAAGCTCACGATGCTCCCGTATGTCTTCGTGGTTATTGTATGGTTCCCTGCCATTAGGTTCATTTCGATTAGGTCGTCTATTGCCACGCCTATCGTTGCCTCGATAGCCTCCGCCACCGCCACCGCTTCGATCAGAGTATCTCTCTCTTGGGTGATCATTACGGACGTAATCATCTTCGTCTCGCCGACCTAAATATTTTTATCAGCTTTTTATAGGAAAAAAAATTTTTTTTTAAATAATCAAAATAATCGTTTACCTTGATGGTAACGCTGACTTCCTCCAACCCCACCGCCTCCACCTCGGCCTCGACCGCGTCCACGGCCTCTTGACCCTCCTCCTCTCCCCGACCGCACCGACTCAATATCACTGCTGTACCCTCGTTCAGATCTTCGATTCACTGGGAAATTTTGCATAGAACCCATGCTCGTTTCTTGTATGGCTCGCAGTTGTTGATCGATTTCTAATTTGTCTTGACGCAACTGTTCCACTTCCTAGATACAGACATAGTTAAAATTCACCATTTATTCAATGGCAAAACAAAAAAACTCACTTTTAAATGAGCCAAGTGATATTCTAGGAGTACTTTTGCATTCGAAATACTTTCAACGGTTCCAATAAATACAAACGGTACGTGTCCATGTTCTCGTGGTATGTTTTGATCCTGTTCGTTATCGCCTGCGATCTGAAAGCCAAATATCTTGGACTGTAAAACTTACGAACCAATCGCATCAATTGAAAAACTAACAAAAGATTGTACCTTGATTCGAAACACGCCACTTTTATCGACAATTTCCTGAATAATACGTCCATTTTTACCAATAACCTTGCCGACCAGCTCACGCGGAACTTGAAAGAATTCCTCTGCATATTCCAACATTGATCTGGCACGACGCACAGAATCCTCTGTTTCGCCGGTAATTTTAAATGTGCAACTTTTTTCCTCGAGTTCAATATTTGTAACGCCTTCGAGGAGACGTGCAGCTTGAATATTACTACCGTGTGATCCGATAGCTAGACCCATAAGGTCATCGCGAACGTGAAACTCATCTGTGAATCTAGAAGAAGATAAGAGCGGCGTGGCCCTTTTAGTTTTAACAATTAATCGCCGATCAATAAAGGTTTACTTTTGGGTTTTGTTTACATTTCTTAACTAGAGTTTTTCTTTATTTAGAACTAAATTGGCAGCATACTCATTTAATAAAAAAAAACCCAAAGTCGATGGACAAATGCATTCTTTATTATTATTTGTTGAAAGAAATAAAAGAGTTGTTAAACAAAAACAAAAAGCCTATGTTTATTTAAATGATGGATTAAAATAAGTGAAGCTTAAATTCAATATAACAAACAAAAAACATTATGAAGATTTTTAACTTTTGCTACATGTTCTTAGAATTAAACGCTTAAATTTTCCTAAGATCAATCAATTTTCAGTAAATACTTTGGTTAAAATATTCGTTCAGGATTAGATCTTTACAAAATGTTTAAAGAATATCCGCAAGAATGAAAAAAATTAAATATGTACTTAGAAAAGATTCTAATATCACGTTCTGCTATATTTTCATTGCGATCGTATATCGCTGTATTTTAAGAACAAAAAGTCTACTTATTTCGTAAGAACCGTAGAAAGTTTGAGTAAATTCGATTGGAAGGTTGGTAATGAAGAGTATGGTACACTCTCGTTTCCACGTGAAGAATGTATCCTTCGTGAAGAGTGGAATTAAAGGAATATATACATAGTCTGTTTAGTGCAATTTATGTATCTATTTTCAATTCAAAATTTCTAAAATTTCATCCATTTTGCACTTTAGAAATAAATAAGCAAAACAAAAATGCATTTTTATTCAATTGTTTTGACATATCAATTGTTTTGTCATTTTTTCTGTTGTAGTTTTGTTTTTTACTAATTTTATTCCTGATAACCAATTTGTCTTGATATCTTTTCAATGCCTATTCTAGTTTGAATTAAGAAACACTCAGTATTTTACCTAGGCGATAAAAAAATATATATACTTTGCTTAATATTTAGTATGTTGCCACAGGAGCTATATTTCAATTGGACGAATTAAAAACCTATAACTGCGCAAAGAACATTTTTGGTTTTTGGTATTGCTACGAGTATGAGACGAAATCTTAGTTTTGGCGGTGTGAGCACTCAGTGATTTTCAAAAGTACTATTTCCGTTTGAAAGTATTTCCTACTGGAATTTATATTTTCACTTTGTTAGGAACATAGTGGAAGGTTTATTTTGAGGACCATTTTGAGATTTTAAAAACAGCGTTTGCCGTGTGAAAAAACTTTGCTCAAGCAAACTTTATATGTATTATGGAGTTAAATTCATTTGAAAAGACTGCTATCAATAAGCAGAAATCATCATTGAGATTACTATGTATGCAAAGAATATACAGCATTAAGTTAAGAAATTAAGCAATATTAAAAAATAGTATAGATTTTATTTAATTAAACACTTACCCACGACTATTCAATTTTGTTGACTCAAGCTGACGAACAGCTTCTTCCGTTCGTTTCAAAAGAATAACCTGCAGTTATAAATTATAAATTTATAAAAATTCATTTATTTTTTTTTTTTTTGATAATTTGTATAAATTATACCTTTTGAGATAAATTTCGAAAATGCATGTCCTGTAACATGGTCGCCCTTTTTTGTGAAAAATCACATTTGGAAATTACGGTTAATATCCCACGTTCAGGATTATAACGACAAATTCCTGCTCCTATTGATCTTTGAAACTCTCTATGAATTCCTTCTTCTTTGGCCCTAAAAATATTACATATAGAATTTTCCTATCTTTTCTATTTAAATATACTTACTCTTCTTGCAGCTCTGCAGGCACATTAATTTCAAACTTATGAAAAGTCTTAGGTCCAATAGGAGGATTGGGATTTTTCACTCTGAGTCGCTTCAGTTCAACAATTTCCGTATATTGATTTTCGAAGCCTACGTAACAGACAGCACAAAATTCAGACTTAAGAAGTTTTATAATAGCAGTCCACCATCCACATGTTTGACGTTCAAGAGATCGTGTGAACACTTCAACTTCCATTCCTTCTTCATACGAAGCGGGTAGTTCATTTTCTTCGGGCGGGAAGCGAACTTGGGAGAAAGGAAATCTTTGTTCTTCTTGGCATCTGAAAAAGAATTCAATATTTTTTTTAGAAAAATCTGCGGGGTTTACTGCGGCAGTATATTTATTAGCATTTATGTAAAATAAGTAGTACTGCAAGAGTTTTCCAATTATAATATATCAAATATCTGCTCTGCTTGGGCTTCTTATCGTTAAACGGATCTTAGTTGAAAGCGAAATAAATCTATCTTGAAGTAAACATTAAATCCTTTGGCGCAAAATTTTAAACACTTGAAATCTGCTCTAAATCAATTTTAGAATGGGTGTCGACTTTGAAAATTATGTATAAAACGAGAATCGACTTTGTTAGTTTGAAATGACATAACAATATTTTAACGTTAAAGAGCTCGTCTAACTTTAACAGTAGCACAGCTACTTTATCTTTTAAAAGTATTCATTATTCAGATTGAAAATGGTCATTTCATACCAAAGCAAAGCGAAGTAAAATTGTTTGCTGATGTTTTATTTGGGTTTTAAAAGATGTGCTTTGTAAATAGACTGAATATTAGAAAAGCGAAACAATCGTACAAAAGTGCTCTACTATCTTTAGTTTTGCAATATTGCGGCGGGCGATGGACAAACAAATCTGTACCTATAAATATACATAAGTAACCATGTACGAGTATAGCCCAATGAATTTGCGCCTTGTTTGAGTGCTTTATCTTTCTAAATTGTGAGTGTTCAAAGTAAATTCGCTGAGAAACTCACAAGTGTTAGAAGAGTTATCTAACGTGTTTAAAATTATGAAAACGTTAGACAAAGTCTCCAAACTAAACGGCTGTGTAAAGTAGAGCCGGTTGTATTCCTTAAACGAGGAACGATTAAAATTTTGTGCCATTCACTATAGTGTATATTTGTATTATTATTTTGTTCATCAGGTAAAAATAAGAAAACTTTGTTTATTACGCATTTTTTGAAATTTAAACGTAGTTTTAAAGGTTATACGCCGCAAGGCGGCGTCCTCTCTCCTCTCCTTTGGAACCTAGTCGTAAATAAACTACTAGTGATTCTTGAAGGGGAGGGGCACAGGGTGATTGCCTATGCGGACGATGTTGCGATAGCGATATCTGGTAAGCATCCTAATACTCTGAAGGAACTCCTACAAAATGCTCTAAACAAGCTTACTAACTGGGCAGATCAATGTGGACTCGGTGTCAACCCCCACAAAACTGAACTTGTCCTATTTACCAGGAAATATAAAATCCCACACATAGACCCTCCCCTCATCAAAGGTATACCGCTTAAATTCTCAGACAAAGCAAAATATCTGGGTCTTATTTTGGACAAGAAATTAAGCTGGAAGCCCAATATCCAAGAGAGAGTCAACAAAGCCAACATAGCTCTTTTCTCTTGCAAAAAAGCCGTAGGTAACAAATGGGGTCTACAAACTCATATAACACACTGGCTATACATCTCAGTCATTAGACCGATACTTACATACGGAGTGACAGTATGGTGGACTGCGCTGGAAAGAGCAACAAACCGTGATATGCTCAGCAAAGTCCAACGAACAGCCTGTTTAATCATGGGTGGAGCTCTCCGCTCAACTCCTTCTGCTGCACTTGATGTTCTTTTTCATCTCATACCGCTAGATATTTTTAGCAAACAATCGGCCGCTAACACAGCCATTCGACTTAAAGCCTCCTCGCAGTGGATCAATAATGATATTGGTCACTCTACTATACTGAACTCGTTCAGTAGTCTACCTAGTAACGTCGATTACACCACCCCTCATCCAAAATTTGATAAAAATTTTCAAGTATCCATCCCTTCCAGGTCTTCTTGGGAAAATGAGTCGTTGTTGATAGACGAAGCAATTCATTTCTATACAGATGGATCTAAAACCGATGACGGGGTCGGTGGAGGCGTATACTCCGAAAAATTAAATCTTTGTCTATCTTTTCGTCTTCCCAATCACTGTAGCGTGTTCCAGGCAGAGCTTTTAGCAATAAAAGAAGTCCTCTCTTGGCTAAAAGAAAACGTTATATCGACAACCGATATACGTATCTTCTCAGACAGTCAAGCTGCCTTAAAGTCACTGGACTCTGTCTCCATTAACTCACAAACAGCCCAAAATTGTCGATCATCTCTGGTGGAGATGTCAAAACAGTTTAATATTCACCTTACATGGGTGCCGGGGCATAGAGACATTCCAGGAAATTGTAAAGCTGACGAACTTGCAAAAAACGGAACAATATTACCTTTGTTGGATAGCAAATCTAACATCGGTATACCCCTAGCTACTTGTAAACTTATGCTAAAGCAAGATACCATAAAGAAAGCTAACCACAGGCGGACCAGCACCCCAACTTGCCGGTCTACTAAACTGATTTGGCCATTGTTTGATGCTAAACGCTCAAAACAACTAATTTCTATTGGTAGATTGCATATTAGCTCCATCATAGGTGTCCTTACTGGGCACTGCCTAATAGGAAGACATGCTTTTCGTCTTGGAGTTCCTGCAAATGATTTTTGCAGAAGCTGCATGGATGAAGAAGAAGAGGAGTCAATTCCCCACCTTCTATGCTCTTGTCCTGCCCTAGCGCAAAGACGTTGACTCCACTTGGGAGACTACTACTATAACGATCCTAGTGATCTAAATAATTCCGACATTCACTGTCTCAAACGCTTCATTATTAGCTCAAAATGGTTTAACGAGTAAGGGGGATTTTTGAAATCCTTGTGGTATCACAACGGACCAAATATTGGTCTAAGTGTGCTGACCTTTTCCGGTCAGCAGCCACTTTAACCTAACCTAACCTTTAAAGGTTAATATTTCGACTAAAAAAAGTCCAAAATGAGGTCCCTACCATTAGTACTGACAGAGAAATGGATCTTAAAATGGGTTAGGGTGGTGTCAAAGTTGAAAATCAGACTTTACTATAGAACAATTTTTTTTTTAGAATATGACCAAAAATCACATCCCAAAGTATGGCAGACGAATTACTGAGGGAGTTTGTTAAAGTAGATTTGGCACTGTCGAGAGCGAATCGGAGTTTGATGATTGGAAGAAAGATAATACTTTTTAGACACATTAAAAGGAACTTATCATCAATTAGAAAAGATGAAAGATAAATGCAAAAAGTAATGAGGTGTCCTGGTATTTGTCGTCACTTGTTTTTAATTTGAAATCCAATCCTCTAGGCCAGGAGTCGGTAACAAAGTGCCGATAGTGTTGAGATGCCCGCATTATGACATTTTAAATTATATTTTTACTGAGGACATCTATGTACATATGGAAGGCTCACAGCTGTACCGAACCAAGTCATTTTAAAGAAATCCAAAACTAACGCCAGGATTTCTGCAAAATTGACCTCTATTTAGAGCTGTAATGAACTACATAGTTCATTTAGAGCTACATAGTCAATTTTGCGGAAATTTTGGCGTTGGTTTTGGATTTTTTTAAAATGACTTGGTTCGGTAAGGCTGTGAGCCCTCCATATGAACATTAGACTGGGCCAAAAAAATGACTATTTTTTTTTTTGAAAGATATATCGAGAATATCATTCAGAATGACAAAAAAAAAATTTTCGTAAAAGTTTGAGCCCTTAATATCAATTTTAAGAGGGCTATCATCGCTAATTTTGATTTTTAGTCATAATTTCATGTTTTGCGTCAGAACTGACAAAACATTGAAGTAAAAAAAATTCATTTTGACTTACTTTTATATAAAATTAAATTCCCTACAAAAAAGGTCTAATTGAAAATTTTCGTCAGACAAGCCGTTTTTGAGTAATTAAGCTTAATAAATTGTTATTTTTCTTCGATTTTACTTTTTTAATTTGGAATTTTGTAACTAACGAAAAATAACAATTTATTAAGCTTAATTACTCAAAAACGGCTTGTCTGACGAAAATTTTCAATTAGACCTTTTTTGTAGGGAATTTAATTTTATATAAAAGTAAGTCAAAATGAATTTTTTTTACTTCAATGTTTTGTCAGTTCTGACGCAAAACATGAAATTATGACTAAAAATCAAAATTAGCGATGATAGCCCTCTTAAAATTGATATTAAGGGCTCAAACTTTTACGAAAATTTTTTTTTGTCATTCTGAATGATATTCTCGATATATCTTTCAAAAAAAAAATAGTCAATTTTTTTGGCCCAGTCTAATGAACATATGTATATTTCATTAAGTGAGTTGATCAGAAACAACATCGTTGATAAGTTGAACTTAACTAAACTGCAGAATCTTTTTATCAAACCAATATCCCAATCAAAAAAAGCAACTGCTGCTTCTCTAAATATAGCACACTTATTGGCAAAGAAAATGAAACCATTTGTGGATGGTGACATAGTTAAAGAAGCAATGCTATTATCAGCAGAAACTCTTTTTGAGGACTACAAGAACAAAAATAAATGCCGTCCAACTCTCATCGAGAACAGTGGTTCAAAGATTAGAAATTTTAGCTTGTGACATTAAATCACAATTGACCACTGATATTCAAGAAAGTGTGTTCTTTTCACTGCAATTAGATGAGTCTACTGACGTCTTGGACACTTCTCAGTTATGCGTTGTTATTAACTGACTTATCCATTAAGGAAGAATTTTTAGGAATTCTTCCCTTAAAAGGACTTACAAGAGGCAGCGATCTATTCACGTCTTTTAAACAATACATGCAAGACCAAAATATTCCCATACGAAAATTATCTGCAATAACAACAGATGGTGCACCAGCGGTGAGAGGAAAGAACAATGGATTAATAGCGCTCTGCAAAAACGATCCATTCTTCCCAAATTTTGCATCGTACCACTGCATAATTCATCAGGAAGTGTTATGCTCAAAAGTTATTCCTTTCCAAGATGTGATATTAAGAGTATCAAAAATAGTAAATTCAATAAAAACGAGAGCAATGCAATACCGAATATTTATATTGCTTCTAAAAGAACATGATAGCGAATTTGAGGATCTCATCACACAAACAGAAGTAAGGTGGCTTACTAAAGGAAGGGTACGTGAGCGGTTTTCAAATAAATGAAATATATTTGATTTGAATTAATATTATTGCATATTAAAAAATTGATTTTTCATTGGGTTGTGCCCGCTGAACTTTTGGATTTCAAAACTGTGCCCGACTACTTAAAAAGATTTTTTATTGTTTATAATCTACACGCGCTCAAGGGATTATGAGTAACCTTTAACTTTCACGCGCGGGCGTGAAGTTAAGAAGAGAAAGAAGGATAGGAAAGATGTGTGGCACGATGTTCTGAGACAGAAGGTGGTTGTCTCAGATTTTTTTCTCCAGGGATGGCGGCTGAACTAATGCGGAGAAATGCCGGGAATTATTTCTATGTCCCTTATAATTCGCATTATTTTTTTATTCGCATTCATACGATTTTGGCATGCTAGTTTAACTCGATCACATGTTGTTAGTGTTATGCCTGAACAACACGTAATGAGTAAAACAGCAACCCATTGATGACAATTTTTAGAAGGTTTTTAATGGAATTAAAACGACATAGACGACGACAGGGATCGAACCTGTGATCATGAGGTTGACAGGCGAGCACACAACCATCGCGCCACGGCCACCCCCGATGACTGAGATATGAAGTCAAGTTTCCTCGTTTATATAAGATTGCGAGGATGTTTTGGAGCTCGTTGTGCTTCTTCTGGGGTATTTGAAAAGAATTTTCCAAAGCGGGAGCAACAATCAGCAAAACCAGGAATTCATTTAGTGGTTTTATTTTTTTTTAATACTTTTCATACAATGCCGATAACTTAGGGGTATCATTTCAACCCTATCAGAAAGTCAAAACACATCTACTACATTGGCTGGCCTATATCAAAGGAAGACCGAACTTAATGTTAAAAGACGAACCCATAGCGGATGCTAGTCGGCTTGGTCAGAGTTTTGATTCGTGCACTTATCTATCAATCAAATAGTTTGGTGGTGCAACAGCTCGAAGAGAACCAGGATCTAGTGACTTGCAACTCTTAACCATTCCTGTGTGCGTGTTACCAGGAATGGAGGGCACCTACAATTTTCTGCCGATTCCAACCGGCAAGAGATACTCTTAAAGGATTTGTCAATATGAAATGAACAATAAAAAATAGATGGAAAGCAACGCCCTACGTTTGAACGCAGGCTTCGTTCTTTATCTTGGCAAAAAATAAAAGAACGAATTCATCGCTGAATTACTCGGCGAACAGAGAATTTCCTGTTAACATTTTAAAGCTCCAAACAAACATTGGAAAATAGGTTCGGAAGAAGAAAAACAACGCCTATCACTGACGCTTTATTTATGTCCTCAAAAAGGATTTTTGTTGAACTAAGCAACCAAATATTGACCAGGGTCTTATTGCAAGATTATCTTCTAAAAGGTGGGCCAAAAACAAGTTTCTTTTTAAAAATGAACAAAATTAAATTTTGTCAATGTATTATGGCTTTATTAGATAGAGCAAATATTCCCATTAATTATGGAACACAACGTGGTTCAATTGCTGAGTCAATTGGACCATGTAAGCGAATAATCCGTGATCTTTGTGCAATTTGGTCTCACACTCTCGGATACAGCAGATAAATTGTCGTCTGTGCGCACCGTATAACGACGGGGACCAAGAGTGTTGTCCACTAGCATACCAGTCTCACGAACTTTTAGCACAAACCTGCGTACATCAGGTACGTTGAGTACTTCATTTCGGCCAAAACTTTTTTTTTTAACGCACTGTTTAGGCTACACAGCACTCACTTTGGAAATATGTTTTCAATATTTACCAACTGACTTTCTGTCAAGATTTCGATCGGAATACAGCTGTCAGTGACAAAATAACCTATCATTTAAAAAGAAACCACTAGATGGCCTTCCCTCTATACCAAAAAGAATCCAAGGTCATACAAAACATCGGCCAAGACATTAATTTATTGATGGTTAAAAAAATTTAAACTAAATTTTACCTTTGTTTTATGCTTGCCTACTTTTTTAAGTAAATGCTATTGAATGAATAAATTGTGGTATAAAAACACTGCGACCTAAAGATCTATTGTGTCCCAAGTAAATGCTATTATTCTTTTCGTACATATTTTAAGGATCATTTGAACAACATATTTTTATTTAATAAATTTTCACAAAATAAGCATATTAAGTTTTAATTGCTATTGATATTACTTTAAAAATATTGGCGCAAAATTTTTAACAACCTTTTATTAAGGACTTAACAATTTACTAGTTAGCAACTTGTTAAACTTTTAGTAATTTACTAACTCTTCGAAAATTTTAAACCTTTCTTTTCGTTTTACTATCTAGTAAATTACTAATTGCCTTTTATTAAAAATGGTGCATCTGAACACTTCCAAACAATGACAGTTCGTGAAAATACAAATCAAACAAAACTAAATCTGATGATTTGTCAGAAGTCAAAGTGACAACCTACAATTTATTTTGTGGTTCTTATATTAGGTGCGTTTTATTATTCACAAATCTATCTGGATCTGGATCTTCCTTTGAAAATAAAACGATACGGATCTTAGTGACAGCAGTGTTATAAGTCCGTCTCTTTTTATCCTTGGGTTTGTAAATTTTCAATTATTTCTTGTCTTTTTTCTTTACACTATAGCTTACACTACCTTATCATAAAAGCCATCTACTCGCCAGTGTAATAACTAATTTTTGGATCTGTGAAATAGATCCCGATAGAAAACAGGATCCCAAATTGTTTTTGTAATACATGTAAAAACTTAATCCAGATCCGGATCCAGATAGATTTGTGAATAATAAAACGCACCTATTTATCGTGAGAATTTTGTCGTCCGCCGATCAGAAGACTTCTGCTAAGAGCCAAATTCCAGCGGCTGTACATAATTCACAGCGTGTGAAAGTTTTCATGTGATCGACTTTGAAAGCGCATTAACCTTACTACTGTTCACACAGGTAATTTTTGATTATATTTAGTTTCTGAAGCTAGCCCTAGACGACGAACATGCTCGCCGAACTTGTTCGTGCTCGCTATGTTTTCGTCGTGTAGGGGCTGGTTCGTGAGCCGCTCGCTGTTGGCGAAAAATTTCGATTTTTTCGTGTTCGTTGGCTTCGATGTTCGCCGTGTAGGGCCATGTTCGCGAGCAAATCTTATTTTTTTCTGTGAACGTCGCACAGTGGGTCCTCTTCATACCTAACAGTGCTCAAAATACCCTTTTTAATTTTTGTCAATTAAAACAAAATAAAAATGCCTAATCAATATAAATATTATAACAAATATTATAACACAGTATTATCTTTCCTCTCTGTCTAATGGCCAAGTTACGGTACATTTAAGTCGACTCTGTTCTCTGTGTCATTGGTTTTTCATTAAACTTTTTTTTGTGCAGTTTTCTTTTAATTTTAAAAGTCAGAACTATATTCATTATTAATAATATTTTCATTTTCAACAGCAGTTAGTATCTATTTATAATATTTTTAGCATTTTAAACAAAACTTTGAATTTTGAGCACTGCTTAGTATGAACAGGACCCACTGTGCGTCGCATATGCTTACTCTGTGAAGAATCAACACGAAATGAATGTTCGCCAAATGTGTTCGCCGTGTAGGGGCTAACGCAAACGAACAAGTTCGGCGAGCATGTTCGTCGTTTAGGGCTAGCTTGAGGCATAAATAGTTATAGATCTTATTTTGTCTCTCGCCGAAAGGAAGTCGAAGAAGATTCGACTGGAGGTGGTGGTGGGGTAATTGAAGCCGGCGCTGGAAGCACATCATCGGGAGATAAATCCACCATCACATCCAGTGGTGAGCCATCAGCGAAAACCTTTAAGACTGGCAAGCAGTACGCTTGCACACAGTGCTCCTACAGTGCCGATAAGAGTCTCGTTAAATCGTCACATGCGAATGCACCTCAGAAAACATTTTGTATTATTTTATTTACTTTTTAAAACAATTAGCTCACGAATAATAAAAAAAAAACACAATTTAACTCTTTCAAAATAGATTGCCAAGAAATTTCTTCAAAGAAAATGACAGAAGTCATATGGATTTAGCAAATTACTAAAAGTTAAAAGGCCAGTGTGTGATTTTAACTTTAGTAAATTGTTAAGAGATAGTAATATGTTAAAATCGTTTAAAATTAGCAAAATCCTTAGTAATTTACTAAAATGACTTTAACATATTACTAAATCGTTTAAAATTTTGCGCCATTGCATTTTACATATCATCAGAAACGGCACCTATTTTAATTTGTTAATGAACATAATGTACATACATACATATATGTACATATGTTTCAACTCGTTTGAAAATCTGATATGAACTTAGCGTTGTAAACAGAGGGGAAACCATTTTTGTTTTTTTTTTTCAATTTTGTGTATTAAACTAATATGTATTTGTTTTCTTCAATATAAAATTTCAAAAAAATATTACTTTAAAAAAAATATTTAATGAATTTGTTAGACTTGCCCAATTTTGCACGGTTCGGAATAAATTTTGTGTTTCCATTATGCTTTGTTTTGTATTACTTGTATCAACACCTTGGTAAACATTTTACTAAATTGTTAGAAGAAATTGATGACTTTCGTATTGCCCTACCCTTCGCTTCACAATTGACCACTGATTCTCAATTGGATTGAGGTCAGAGATTTGTGGTGGCCATGTCATCGTTTAAAATTCATGATTTCCGAGCCATTCCTTGAAAATTTTAGTGGTGTGTTTTGGGTTCCATCTTGTTTAGAAGCAATTTCAGACCCTCTATAGCCATTTTTGCCAAAAATGTGTTCTTTGTTCATATTCCTTCTATTTTTACTAAAGACTCGAAAGAACTCCCAATAAAACACTCCCAAGCCATCACAGAACCTCCACCATGCTTCACAGTCTTATGATAAGATAAGATAAATTATATCCCTAAAACTAAAACATGAACATTTGGAAAGTCAGAAACTTTATTAATTGTTTTTTCTGAAAAATTTAACATTTGTTAAAATTTTTATTGAAGAAAACAATTATTGTTAGTTCAGTACACCAAATTTTCAATCAAATTTTCAAATGAGTCAAAACATTTGTCCACTTTTGCCTATAACTGTAAATACTCTATACTACATTGCCTCCAATACCATAATTGATCTTATTTTATCAATTTTTATCAATTTTAGCAATTTTCGAGTTAAATAAGATTTTTTAAAACGTACCTTTCATTCAATAGGAACCGTTAGGTTTAGAGTTAAAAAAAAAAAAAATTTCTCTATAGGGAATCACTTCAACATTGAAGAAGTTTATTCGTGTTAACGTATTGTCAAATTTGATAAAAATCTCTTTTTTCCAAATGCAAAACTTGCCCTACAGACTATAGTAGACATCGCAAGTACAAAAACAAAACCATATTTGTTTATAAACTCACTAAATAATTCAAAATTCATATTGAGATTTATTGTTATAATCACCCCTATCACAGAGTCCCTCGTAACAAGTCCCAGAAAATTTTGTTACGCTACGAATACGAATAAATTTACATCATAGGCCTCGAACGAAATCAAAAAAGCATTTTCCTAATTTCGGAGTTTCAAAATCAGTTGATTTGCGTCAAAATGTGAAAAAATAAATAAATTTTCGTTGTTCATCTTTTGATTTGATTTTAATTTTGTTGGTCGTTAAAAATGGATACCATTGCCGTTGCAACCTTTGTAATAAATGTAAAAAATACGCGAAGAAGACAAACACTAAAAATGAGATTCATTACGGAAGGATACCAATATTTATTTGTATTTACTTTATTTGCCCTTCAAAAAATAAAAAATATAAACAAATTCACATGAAAACAATAATAAAAATTGTTTCTATATATATTTTATTTGCATGTCCTTTATCTTCGTTCGCTTAATTTTATTTGTATTTCATTTTAAGTTGAGCTCCGATCAAAATATCTGTTCGTAGAGAAAACTGTCCAACTTCCTATTCTTTCGGGGCTAGTGATACCATTATTCACGAACTCCGAATTTCTTAGCAAGTTTTTTTAGTACGACGGGAGCAATGATACCTTTTTTCGGGGTTCCTACTACGAATCTATTACGACGGGGCCTGTGATAAGGCTGAATATTTTATATTAGTTTTCAAATTAAGAACCCAATCGTTTTCAATTCGGCATTTCCTTTTCGACATCAACTCGATTTTTTCAATTATCGAATTCGAGAACTATACTTCCGAATTTCCTTGACAGGTATCCTCACCAGAGGATTTTTTTTTTTTTTTTTGAAATTTGGGAAATATAATCAATACGAAGTGAACCAGGACCTAGTGACTTACAACTCTCAACCATTCCTGTGTGCGTGTTACCAGAAACCGAGGGAACCTACATATTTCTGTCGATTCCGAACGGCTAATGAACAGCACTTTCTATGACAAGAGATACTCTTGGAGAATTTGTCAATTCCTCGCAAGAGGCAGTACACACCTGAAAAAAACTTTCTTTTTTGAGACCTTCCGCATGACAGGCCAACGCACTAACCATTATGCCAAGGGGTACTACTTATTATTTAGTTACTGATCCCAAATTACCGTAGTAAGTTATTTACACGATTGAACAGAACGTCATAATGGTGAAACTTTAACTTGGCGAATTTTGCATCGAGCCTACACCCGCACAAGATCCAAATTACCCAGGAGCTAGAAGTTCATGACCATAGACAACGCCGTTTGTTGACTGACTGGGCTTCGGAGCGTTTGGAAGAAGACCCAATTTTGATCGAAAAATCATTTTTAGCGATGAGTCGAATTTTTGGACGAATGGCTATGTTAACAAGCAGAATTTTTTGTATATGGGGCAACACCAACCCACACCAGTTGAAAATGCATCTTCAAAAAGTTACAGTTTGGTGTGGATTTTGGACCGGCGAAGTCATTGGTCTGTACTTTTTCGAAAACAACTTTGTTGAGGGGGTCACCGTCAATGGCTAGCGCGCTACTGAACGATGATAACCAATTTCTTATTGCCCAAATTGAACAATATGGAACCCGACGACATGTGGACGGCGCTACGTGCCACACAGCGGACTTCAAGATTGACATTCTGCATGAACGATTTATCGGCCCTATCGAGGTAACCGTCGGAGCGGAATTCTCTCCGATTTCCTACGAATCGGAGACATTTTGCTTCAAGGTATTTCTCCGATCAGCTCATCGGACATTCTGTCCGACGAAATTCAACGCATGCCATTTGTGTGCGATGAAGCACTTCTAATGGTCTTATTTTTGACACATACAAACAAAATTTTCTCCGAAATCCTCCGCCAAGTTCTTGTTGCGGAAAGTGTTTTCTTTTTAAAGAAATAGTTAATTAAAATGTAAGTAATAAGGAAATTAACTTTATTTGAGTTAACTTGTGTTACCTATTTATAATAGACTTTTTGTTCTTAGGCAGAACGAAAAAACAAGTTCGCAACAATATGAGCGGACTACACCAAAAAGACACCAGAAATTGTAGCTGTGCTTGTGAAGATCTGGCCCAATCAGTTAAATTAATTGGAACCAAGACAAATGGATGTTTGAATGGAAAAAAAGTTTGTTCGTGGTCTTTTGTTTTGTGCATTCATCCATTTCCATTGTGATTAAAGTACCTATTAGTCAAATAAGTATAAAATAATGCGTTTGAAGTTTTTTTTTTTTCAATTTATTCTTTTTTTGACACTTCAAATAAAAACAAAAAACCTGTATGGAAATAGGTAGGGGACTTTATTCGATAGTTTTGATTTAAAAATCGGTGCATCTAATTACATTTCTTAAAAACGCTAGCGCATTATAATTGAAAAAAAAAAATACTTTTTATAAACAATAAATTACACTCTCTCACGGATTTGTCATGGTTTAAAATGCTTATGGTGTTTATTTTATAAAAAATTATCGAAAATATATCGCATTTTCGATATATCGGTTAAATAGCACATCTCTGTCTGAAATTTATATTCATCGCAATCGTCGTTGGATTTCTGTAAAATTTCTTCCGATGAAAGCTACTACGAACCGAAATTGAATTTCCGAAGAAGGAGGCGTTGCGGAGAAAGTTCCGCTCCGACGGTTACTTCGATTGGGCTCAATGTTTTTCTAAAAGCTGACTGTAAATGCTTGATTGGTTTTATAATGGTGTAAATGACAAAACCGAACAACAAATGAAAAACGAAAAAGAGGCTGCTTTTGAATAGTCAGTTTAAGATGTTACAGTAGCAACGACATGGAGTTTGATAGAAACAGGGCCCGTATTACAGATTACGAAACGAAAGGCAAAAAAACGATAGTCAACACATGGACCGATTATGGTTTACGATAGTGGATGCATCAAAATATTGCCTGATAAAATAAAAAAAATCTATTTTTTTAAGCGCATCCAACTTCATTCTTTCAATATTTCTGTCAAAAATAGTACATGTGTCAAAACAATGAAATACGAGTGCCAAAAGCAGTCGTAAGAGAAAACGATTATCATTTTAAAAAAACGAGTATCGTAAAACGTAATCGCAACCTAACGATAACGAGGGATTTTAAACGATAATCGTAATTCGTAATACGGGCCCAGAATTTGAACGGTCATGAAACTTGCATTTTAAATATTTTTTTTATAAATTCTGACAGTGGGTCTATGCGATTCTCAAAAATTCTGTGCAGCTGATTTACTAGCTGAATCATTTTGGTCTCGAAATAATATTTCAATCGGATAGGTATGTACCTACGGCTTAATATTTTTTTTTTCACCGGACATACATATTCAAGTATTTTTACCGTTATGGTTCATTTGCAAACGATAATAGGGCCCATAAATTTATTGAACCCATAGAATGTTGCTCTAACTCGAGTTCGCAGTTATGGTTGCGGCAACAGGATGTATATTTGTACATATACATAGGTATATAATGCATACTGAATTTTTTCACTTCCCAAAATAAACATAGATTTAGAATCTTTATAAAAAATATGCATTTCATATCGCCCACGAAAATTAATAATACAAATGTAGTAAAAAAAAAAAACATAAAAAACAACTAAAAAGTGACATTATTGAAATACCAAAGGTCGGATACATTTTTGTCCCTCTCGCCTGGTGCATGGAAAACCGTAAAGGCTCTTTCTTCTTTTCTAATTCCTATCCTACCCTATCAAGAAAAACATCTCCACAAAACGCTAGTGTCAATTCTTTAATTAAGATATAAATAGATGCCCGAAATAGATGAAGAGATGTCTAGTCGAGTAGTTCCCTCGACATCATCCAACACAGATTAATGTTTTCTTCGCTGGTTTTTGTTGGAAAATAATTATCTTATAAAAAAGTCATGAAAACATAATTTATTCAGATTTAGCTTGATACTTACTCATCCAAACTGACCATTACTCCATCCTCAAATACATCTGTTATGATTCCCTGAAATAAGAAAAAAAACATGGTAAACGTTACTAGTTTTTAAGACAACCAGTGGCATCGTTAACGTAAGTACATGGAATCAAAGTAAAGTTTAAATAGTAACTAATTTTCTATTCGATACATCATCATTGCCATCGTGGATCTGTTCACATTGTCTATACAAAGACAAATATCATTTTTGGTAGATATTTTTTCAGGTGTGGCCAGGCGGAGATTTGATGCATCTGTCTGAAGATGTCATCTGCCCTGTTACGCACATACCTAAAAGCGTTTTCCTGATTTTAATTCGGTATTCGTCTTAGCTCCTCTATTAAATTTCTGAAAGATCTGTTGTCCCCCGAATAAGAGGAGGAACAAATAATGGAGGAAGGGATTCGCTCGTTTCTCTAGAAATGAATCCTCAACAGAATTCCCGATCTTTAACAACTCTTCTAGCAATGAAAGGATTTTCCGGTTTTGTGCTCAGGGCCAGACGAAAAAGAATTAAAAGGCAATTGTTTGAAAAGTTGGCAATGTGTGGTTTTCGAGAATTTTCGGGGACGAATAACAGTCAAGTTTTCAAAAAAAAATTAAAAGATTTGGAAATATATGTATAAACATTAACCCCTTGTGTACAAACCTTGTAGTAGGCATCATTCTCGCCGCAGACCTCCACCGTCAGATCGTCGTCCATTTTGTTGGATTAGAATACTCCTGTTGGTATTTTTGTTTCGTCGATTTTTTTTGCAACGAGTTGATATTCGTTTATATTTTTTTATAATTTCGACGTAAAAATCAAATTTTGCGAAAAACTAACTAAATCCCACCCGGAAGGGTTTTGAATTTTCGAGTTTTCTTTTGATTTTTTGTGTTTTTGCTTATCTGGTGCTGAGCCCCAGTACCAGTGGTGGTGCAGTTGAGTTGAGGTCGGCCGATTTTGCTGCTTTTTTCTTCTTGGTTCCTTTTTTTTCTTTCAGTTTTCTTTTTTTTTGCTTTTTGTGGATCGTAGGAAGGGATAATTTTTTGTAACTACAATTAAGTAGAGCTTATTGAAGAAATTAGTGATGTTGTTGAGTATTATGGAGAAATTTGTTTGCTTTATTTATTTGTGATTGGAGATTAAATTGAAATAGATAATTTTTTTTCTATTGAACTGAAAAATCGCGTGCAGACTTTTTTGGTTGGAAATTCAATGAACAAAAAAAACGGAAAAAAGATAAAAGAAGATAGAATGATATGGTTTATTTTTTGCGAAAAATATGGGTTTATCTCTTTTGCTCTTGTTGTAGTTGTGTAGGAGGGCGAGTTATCTATTTTTATTTATATTCGGCCTTTTCCCTCGAATGCATTTTTCGAAATTCGAAAATGCATATGGGTGCCGGTTTGTTTAAGCGCAGCCAACTTCGAGAATTTTATACAGGGGTGTTAAACTATTCACTGAGATTGACTTGATAAGATTTTCAAACCACACCGAAACAAATAATTAGGCTTATTTGGGGTGATGTTTTATGGTGGATTTACATGTATCTGCATTTGATTTCTGCAAAAAAAGGGGTACCAAGTACAGAATTCATATTTGTTAGATAGAAAGAAAAGAACAAAATGCAGAAAAACTTCATTTCTGCATTATAGGAAATTCGATAAATGCAGAAGTCAAGATTATAGTTAAGACGAACATGTTCATAATTATTATAGCATCTTCGTCTGCATTTTGTAAATTTGCGACATTTTCACATTTTTCTATATTTTTTTTTTGACGGGCGCATGATATTAAAAAAGGGAAGAGAACGGAGGTAAGTTCAATTTTCCTATCGTCGTCTGCCATTTTGAAAACAATTTAAACAAATTTCACACAAAATACAAATAAACTTTGAAGGAAAACATATGATTAACAAGTCAACAAGCTATAGCAGTTTATAGTAAGTAAAAAAGAACTACCACCTGTGTATTCTCTCCCACTTTCGGGTTTCGACATATATATATGCCACCCTCAACTTTTCTGCATTTTGCAGATGCAGCAATATGTAAATCCACTTTTATTCTCGTATTCTGTTATTCTGCTATAAATTTCCATACAAAAGTTAAAATTTGCCAAAAATAAAAGACAAACTTCTGTGTTGTTTGTCTTAAAAGACTTCAATAAATACACAGGTATATCAATTAAAAATGAGTATTTATATTTTATTTCGTCAATTAAGTGTTCTTAAAAAGAGACAAACATATGAAAGAAAATATATTAAAACACATCAAAAAAGAATAGTGTTGCCACGCGGTATTCCCTGAAACATAGGTGGTAAAATTGCATGCCATGGTACAGATACATGTTAGAGCTTAGTTTTTGCTCGTCACCGATTCTAATTATATGTCAGATGAAAGATAGCAGATTTTAGCTCAGTTTTGGTAAAAGATTTCGTTTTTTAAAGTTGCATAACAGACTTTTATAAAAGTTCGAACCTCTGAATACCAATGATAAAAGATCTTTTAATCTGGAAATTTTTTATGATTCATAACAGAAAATTTATAGCCGAATAACAGATATGGCAGAATAGGCCGAATATATATACAGCCTTATCATCGTATCCGTTCGGAGAAACTTACGATCGGAAAGTTCTTACGATCGTAACGTTTATTTCCTTCATGGTATCCGTTTCGTAACGGAAAAACCGACGTTTACCAACGCGTGTATTTGACGTAAACGCCAATAAAATAATTAAGTGTTGATTCGTGTCAAATAATCAAAGAAAAACCATGGATAGTGCAGCAGTGTTTTTAGAAGCGGAAAGATATGAACAAAGAAAATTAATTAAAGAAAAAAGAAGATTCTTAAGAAATATTTCAAATATTTTCCAACTCTCAGATGCAGCGTAAGTATAATTATAAAAGTTTATTGGTATACTTACATACTTTGAAAATTTTTCTAAAAAAAATAAAACAGCTTCAAAAAAAATTTTGGATTGAACAAAAGTTCATTTCGATATGTTTTAAACGAAATAAAACTGAAAATCCCACTGGCCTCTCGATCTGATGCTTTGACCCCGGAACAAAAATTAGCAGCTTGTTTGAGATTTTTTGGTGAAGGAACATATCAGCATGGCGTTGGTAAGGATTATGATTCCGCATTGGCGCAGTCAACGTTTTCGAAAGTTCTGCAGGAAGTCTTAAATATACTCGAAGAAACCTTGTGCCCTAAATGGATAACGTTGGATATGTCAGCGGAACAAATTGAAGAATCCAGGATGCATCTGGAAACAAAAACAGGATTTCCTGGTGTTCTTTTTTGTGTGGATGAAACCCATGTAAAAATAATTGCTCCTAAAGATGACAAACATTTATTTTTTAACAGGAAAGGATATCATTCGCTTAACGTTCTAATTGTAATTTGTAAACTTATTAAAAAAGGCAAAACAAATCAAATCTTTTATAAAATTTGTTCTAGATTTGCGATTATAAAATGTCGATTCGTGCCGTAAACGCGAACTTCCAAGGAGCAAATCATGACTCCCATATATGGAATATCAGCCCTCATAGAAGGCATTTCGAAGAAAGGTACCAAAACGGTGTCAGAGGTGAATTTGTTTTAGGTAGGAATACACAATAGAGTTAAAAACAAATTAATTTTTTAACTACATACTTGTACATATGTTTTAAAGGTGATTCTGGTTATCCTTTGGAACCTTGGTTAATGACACCTTTTAGGACACCAAATTCAAATAGCCCTCAAAGTCGGTACAACAAATCCCATTGTAAAGCACGAATCGTCGTTGAAAGAACGATAGGTTTGCTTAAAAACAGATTTAGATGTTTGTTAGCAGCCCGGCAACTACATTATGCACCAAAAAAAGCAGCCCAAATTGTGAACGTATGTTCCGCCTTGCATAACGTATGCCTCTTCTTTAACGATACCATCGAATTTGAGGAAAGTACTCAAGAAGAAAACAGAGAGGAAGAAAATGAGGACAACTATACTTCCAGATCACAATACTATAACAATGTAGTGAATACAAGAAATTATATACTTTGAAATTTTGATAATTAATGGTATTTATTTACTAACAAAAAGCATAAGTTCGTATGCAATACTTACAACTAATAAAATTAAATTATTTAAATTCATTAATTAAAGAGTATAACAAAACAAAAAACACGTACTTAATTTGCTATATCACATTTTCAATTAACGAAACACATTTGCAGATTCATATATATACATATTTAAATTTTTATTCCTTCATCATGATGTCGTGACGGTGGATCTCCAACTCCAACATTTTGGTTTTAAGTTCCAGTTTTTTCTTTGCCAGCTTTTCCATCTGTTTGTTGTGCTCTTGCATTTCTTCTAGTTTTGTTTTTCTATTTCTTTTATTTCATTTAAACTTTCACTCATTTTTCTTATTTTAAATGCCATCTGTTTGATAGACTTGCTCGTTCCTTGCTGAATCTTAATTTGCTTACTAAGAAGCTGGATAGAAGTAAGCGGCTCTTCTTCTGGTTTGGCGTTGTCTTCCTGTGTTTGATGGCGTAATTTGTTCCTGTTCGTTGGCCTGATGAATGTCATTGGTCTGAGTTCGCGAAGAGCTAGGGCCAACAGAATAAGGATCAACTGCGTTAGGAACAGCAGTGTTTCTTTCCCCAAATGTTTTTGCTCCTATCCCAGTTATCGAACTTCTTATGTTGAGAAGCCCAATCACGTTTTCCTCTATCTCGCTGAATATTTATTGTTTGTATGGGCCGCATGTTGCGGAACATTCTTTAGCGTTGGCGGCAAGTTTTCTCTTTATGTACGTTTTGAAGTCGCTCCATACCTAGAAGCATACAAAATTAATTAGATTTTTCATTGATTTCATAAGGTTTATACTATATACTTTTTTCCAGAGAAGAGTGTCCTTAATTGGTGGGCCCAGCGAGTTGAGGGTTTCCGTGATTTCATCCCAAAAAGCATTTGTTTCCTGAGGAGGCCGGTTGGTGAAATTTCGCGCAATGTCTGGCTTTGTTGTCATAAATTGAACCAGCCGGTCGTATTGAAGCTGGTTTGTTTTTGTTTTTTTTTTCTGAAAGAAAGAAACATACATGTTTAAGTAAATAATTACCAAATAAAAAGACCATTACTTACGAATCATTAGGTGCGTTTTATTATTCACAAATCTATCTGGATCCGGATCTGGATTAAGTTTTAACATGTATTACAAAAACAATTTGGGATCCTGTTTTCTATCGGGATCTATTTCAAAGATCCAAAAATTAGTTATTACACTGGCGAGTAGATGGCTTTTATGATAAGGTAGTGTAATCTATAGTGTAAAGAAAAAAGACAAGAAATAATTGAAAATTTACAAACCCAAGGATAAAAAGAGACGGACTTATAACACTGCTGTCACTAAGATCCGTATCGTTTTATTTTCAACGGAAGATCCAGATCCGGATCCAGATAGATTTGTGAATAGATAGATAGATAGATAGATAGATAGATATTTTTATTTAATTTTGTTTTCAAATTACATTCTTAATTTACATTATTAGGTACAATACAGAAAAACAATATAAAATATAAATAATTTAAGTGGGCAATGGCGTTGCCGTCTGCCTGATTGACGTTCTAAAAGGTTTAAAAATTTATCAATTTATCAATATACAATTTTAAAAATTTAAATGAATGAAAACCATGACATATTACTATTATTTTTTTTTTTTTTTTTTTTTTTTTTTTTTTTTTTTTTTTTTTTTTTTTGTTCTTATAAAAATTCGGTTAGAATATTATTTCTATACGCAGATGCAGTCTCAATAAATTTGTAAAGTGCTATCCAGTTATCACCATCGAGAATGTTTTTTGTTTGCTCCATTGTTAAGGATAGCTTTCCGAAGTAAATAAGCCTCAAATCTTTATAAATTGGACATACTGCTAGGAAGTGGAATGTGTCTTCTTTCATTTGAAGGTTGCATATAGTGCAAAGATTTGTTGTTGTTTTTTTGAATGGGGCACCATTCAAATTCAACATTTCGCATCTAGCCCTACATATTAGAGATATCGACCTTATGCTATAACTGTCATTGAAATAGTTTTTATCATTAAGATCATAGTTAAGTTGAGGGTATATCAACCTGTTAATAGAAGATGTTGCTTGTGTTTTGTTTTCATTTCTGTGGAGAATATCAGATATTTCCAAAACTTTATAGAGTTCTTGTTTCAAAAGTACGGAATCATCATATTGAACGCTTAAACTAGTGCCACATTTTTCTGCCAGTTCTACCCAATCTTTAACCCATTCTACTTTGTTAATGAAAATATATTTCGTGAGTATGAGGGGAAGTCTGTATGCAAGTTATAGTAGGTGCGTTTTATTATCCACAAATCTATCTGGATCCGGAACTGGATCTTCCCTTGAAAATAAAACGATACGGATCTTAGTGACAGCAGTGTTATAAGTCCGTCTCTTTTTATCCTTAGGTTTGTAAATTTTAAATTATTTCTTGTCTTTTTTCTTTACACAATAGCGTACACTACCTTATCATAAAAGCCATCTACTCGCCAGTGTAATAACTAATTTTTGGATCTTTGAAATAGATCCCGATAGAAAACAGGATCCCAAATTGTTTTTGTAATACATGTTAAAACTTAATCCAGATCCGGATCCAGATAGATTTGTGAATAATAAAACGCACCTAGTGTAAATAAAAAAGACAAGAAATAATTGAAAATTTACAAACCCAAGGATAAAAAGAGACGGACTTATAACACTGCTGTCACTAAGATCCGTATCGTTTTATTTTCAATGGAAGATCCAGATCCGGATCCAGATAGATTTGTGGATAATAAAACGCACCTAATAATACAAAATTCGTACATTTCGTAGAAATCGGAGGAAATTTCGTTACGATCGGGTACGATGATAAAAAGGCTGATAAAATAAAGAATATAATTGCTTTCCATTTCCATTCCTATTTGGTGTTGTGAAATAACTGAGAACAAGTTGAATGAACGAAGCATAACTTCATTTCACTTTATATTCATCGGTTTCAGTGGCATGAAATTGACATTAGGTGCGTTTTATTATTCACAAATCTATCTGGATCCGGATCTGGATTAAGTTTTAACATGTATTACAAATACAATTTGGGATCCTGTTTTCTATCGGGATCTATTTCAAAGATCCAAAAATTAGTTATTACACTGGCGAGTAGATGACTTTTATGGTAAGGTAGTGTAAGCTATAGTGTAAAGAAAAAAGACAAGACATAATTTAAAATTTCCAACCCAAGGATAAAAAGAGACGGGCTTATAACACTGCTGTCAGTAAGATCCGTATCGTTTTATTTTCAAGGGAAAATCCCGATCCGGATCCAGATAGATTGGTGGATAATAAAACGCACCTATTAGGATTGATATGGTCTATTGTGATTGCAATCAATCAATCTTTTTGGTGAAAGACTGAATCAATCGCGATTGACACAGCTCTAGTGCAGCGCTGTATGCATCGATGCCATTATTGTCGATAACGCGGTTTACTAGGTCATATGTTCGATAACATCATTTGCGACAACCATCGAGTTGCCGACAAAAGTAAAGGGTGGGCCAAACACAAGTTTCTTTTTTAAAAATGCAATAAAGTGAACAAATTTACATTTTTTACATGCATTATGGCTTTATTAGTAAGAGCAAACATTCCCATTAATTATGGAACACAGCCTCGTTCAAGCAATGACGAAGTGGATGGTCGAGCGCTGAGTCTATTGGACCTTGCAAGCGAATAATCCGAGATCTTTGTGCAGAATTCTCCTCAGGCTGGTGCGTGAAATGTTGAGCTCTTTAGATCGATGGCGAGTTGATGTTCGTGAATTGAGTCTCAAACTCTCTGCTACAACAGCCACATTCTCGTCTGTCCGTACCCTTCGAGGAGGGGGACCATGAGAGTTGGCCACTAAAATACAAGTCCCACGAACTTTTTGCACAAACTTGCATACAGGAGCCGCGGTGGATGCTTCATTTCGGCCAAAACTTCTTTTGAAAAAACACACTGTTTGGGCTACACAGCACTCACTTTGGAAATAAGTTTCAATATTTTCCAACGTTATTCAAGCGTTAAGCGACATTGATCAAACAAGTTTTCTGCAAGCTGGACGATTGCATTTTTGACGATAGCAATATTGGGCGCAAAAAACTACGTTGATTTGACCTTATCGAAAATGCGTTTCAAAAGTCCTCGAAAAAGATATTAAATCTCGACTTGCAATTCGTTGTATCCTTTTCAGGATTTGAAGAGCTGATCTAAGGTCGATCTGCCAAGCCGAACGGTTTGCGACATTTGCATTGAATCTAATCAGCCCTATCAGGAATTCCATCGTAATCGAAAACTTGTTGCGAATTCCGAAAATATACCTATATCATAGAATCCATCGTAGTGGAAAATCTCATACAAATTGGTCCTACGAACGGATTTGGTGATAGCTTTTTTCGGGAGTCGAAGAAGTCTCCGAATACGATGGAATTGGTAATAGGGCTGAATATTCGACATTTATCTAAGACATGCCGCGATATATCTAGCACGACATAATTATATGACCCCTTTTTTAACTTGATTGTCAAGACATCAGGCATACTTCCTATAACCACTTATTTGATTTCTTTTGACAGGGAACCGGTTATTCTCTTAACCTATTGCTCGCTGTACTCTACATGATGCGAATGATTGTATAGATTGACCACAGTTTCCTCAGACATCTTTTGGAAGTAGGTTAAGTTAGGTGCCCATGGCTGTCAGTAGGACAGCCAATATACTTAGGCCACTAGTGGATCCATTGCGATACCGCATTGTATCTTTCTCCCTTAGCATTAAACCAATTCGAGCTTTTTATGAAGCGAGTCAGATTGTCTGTATCTGTATTAGCAAAATCACTAACACCATTGTATCAGAAATCTACCAAAATGAAGCATGTCTTTGGGATAAAGCAGGACAGAGAAGCAGGTATCGATTCGTCCACTTCTATAGTCCATCCTTGTTTGCCTATAAAACATTTTCCTGTTTGATCAACCATTATTAAGGCTGTGCAATTTGCTTAAATATTTTGGAGCGCTTCAGATGCAGCATTAGCCAAATCTGTTTTGTCGCCAAGCAGAAAGCAGGTGGTAATATTGATCCACATAAAGTCTGTTCTCTGTATAGCATAAGTAAACACGTATCGATTGGAAAATATATATTTCCACTCCACTTTATGTAAGTTCCTCAGCTTTGCAAATTTCTTGAAATTTCTATGGCCTAGCACCCAGCAGAGACGAATATTGGGGGCTATCGTGAACAAAATTTCCCTCGGAATTTTTCCCATCTTCGAAAATTGGAAAGGTCAATACTTCTGCATTGTTCATTGTAAGCTGGCGACTGGCCTTTTTAAATGAGAGCCAAAGTCACTATCAAACTTAATTCCCAATATCAATAAATTTCAAAGGAAACTTTCGACATTATTCGAGATGACAATTTTGAAAGTTGGGAACAATTCCCAGGGAAATTTTATTCACGATAGACCCCATTAAACTGCTGCGCCATCACTATATTTACCTACAATTGTTTGTGTTCCTGTAAATCCAAAATTTCTTCAACCTAGAATGCAAGTGTAGCAATTGCTCAAGAGTGTAGCCTGCATTAAAATTCAACCAATTTTTCTACACAGAGATACAATTTTTATTGAGAAAACAAATACGAACATAATTCTTGCATGAGTTGATACAAATATTATTAAAATGGAATAGTAAGCTTTTATATTAAAAATGTCATCCAGCTCCAGCGAACTTTATAGATGAAGTCGCGACAAAGTAAATCAATAGAGAGCTGGAATTTTGTCCATTGGATACCAAGTTGATCCATCTTAGCCACCAAAACCATAGAGTGTGCGTCCCTGGCGCTTCAAGGCGTAGACAACGTCCATAGCAGTTACAGTCTTGCGCTTGGCGTGCTCAGTGTAAGTAACGGCATCACGAATAACGTTCTCAAGGAAAACCTAAGAACACATTAATTTTGAATAAGAGCAAATTCAAATGTACACTATGGAAAAAAGAATTCGTAAAATTGTATGGGCCGTAATTTATTAAAATTAGTGTTTTTTTTTTAAAGAAAGGTTTTTTGTAATCAAGTTCGAAAGTCAAATTCTGTTAGAACTTGAGCTGTTTAATATTAATGTTAAAATTTCGTCTCATGACACTTTTAGTATTTATTTCTGTGGAGCTTAAATTTTGCAATTAATACTTTTCCAATGCAATTTGTATGGAAATCAAAATTGCAATAGGGTCACCTTAACATTTAAGTAGCAAGCAAAAATTGAAGCCTATATTCATAACCTAGAGAAACTTTTGAGCCCGGTAGGAACATTTTTTTTGAAAAATCTTTATTTTAGCAAAGAACGAATACGTTCGTCCAGACAACTGTTTTATATTCTTTTTTCTTGTTGAATAAGAAAAATAAAATAAAAAAATACAAAAATTCCTGTGATAATAACTGTTTAAAATTCCCCTAGATATAATTTTACAATACTTTTCTGAAGCAATGTAATTTCAAAATTTACCTTTAGTACTCCACGAGTCTCCTCATAAATGAGTCCAGAGATACGTTTGACACCACCACGTCGAGCCAGACGACGAATTGCAGGCTTTGTTATACCTTGGATGTTATCACGCAAAACTTTCCTGTGACGCTTAGCGCCTCCTTTTCCCAAACCTTTTCCACCTTTACCGCGTCCAGTCATTGTTGTTTAAGTTATAGATTTATGAAAAACGTTGAAGATTATTTGTTTGTGCCTATGATACAAAAATTATGATAAAATTTCTGATTTTAAATTTGCAAAAAAAAATATTTTACTATACGAACTTGTTATAGTCCTTCCGACTTGAAATGTTGTCTACAGAAAATGGCGACGCAATTGATAAATTTTATCGAAATAAAAAAAAGAAACGGTTCAAAAATATCTGAGAAAAAGAGACAGAAATATTTGCGAAAAATTTTTGGACAACCGCGCTACCTGGCGAGTAATAGGATTAAATGTGAATAGGGGGGTTCACATGGAAGAACATGGTTGTACAACATTGTTCCATGGGAAAATAACTGTACACACTACTTTGCGTTCACATCATTGACTTATTATACATGGACTGCCAGAGCCCAACTTCACGATGGTTCAACTTAAAACTATACGGAACTAGCGCTCTTGGTGCAAACTCGGAAAACATAAGGGGTATTCACGATCTAATGCAACAGGTCTAGTATCATTGTAAAAGTGCAAAAGTGTAAAATCTTACAATACTACAACATGTTGTAAGATTGTAAGATTTTACACTTTTGCACTTTTACAATGATACTAGACCTGTTGCATTAGATCGTGAATACCCCTATAGTGTAACTTTTGGTTTTGGTATTTGATATATCAATTTTTGACATAATTGAATTTGTAAAGGGTGTTGAGCGGGAATTGTTTAAGTTTATTATTAAATAAAAACTTGAGGGCTATTTTCATGCTTTATTTGCCGATTTAAGAGTCATAATAGCATTTATCATAGACTTATATCAATTTGTAAACACCTTATTGTTTAACACAAATAAAACTTTCAACTTTTCATTTCAATTGTGTTCAAATCATGATGAAAACTATCTAGTAAAAAATGGATGCGATTCAACATGAAAGATAAATTAAAAAGTTCATATTGTTCTACTTACATTTATGTAGATAGGAGATTTTTTTTAAATAATAGCAAATTCACTTATAGTTAGATAAATATAATGACAAAATGCCATTTCCATTTTAAAATATAAATATAAATTTACGAAGAACTGGTTCTACCTTTTTATAAGGTTACCTGTCAAAACCTTACAGCAATAATCGCCAAGCAATTCAGGCCCTAGAAGACAATATCCGCCGTAAAGCAGTTTTCATTAAACTAAATGCTTTGCTCTCGCGTGTTCACAAATTTCGCTGAACACCCTTTATATTATTGTTTTTATTTTGTCTTGGATAACGTTAAAATGTAAAGTTCAAATTGAGATAGATGGCTATAGTTTCTATGGCAAAAATAGTAGTTCAGGCCGGGAACCAAGAGATGGCTTCTGGAATTAATATTTATTTTTACCACTTTTGCACCAAGAGCTCTAATGTCGGTAGGGAGAGGTTGAACCATTTCATTGAAATGTTTGTATAGAAATTTCATACGACTAGCAGTCCATATATAATACGTCAATGGTTCACATAGGATACTGATGTTGTCGAACATCATTATTTTTATATCTTAAGGTGCGTTTTATTATTCACAAATCTATCTGGATCCGGATCTGGATCTTCCGTTGAAAATAAAACGATACGGATCTTAGTGACAGCAGTGTTATAAGTCCGTCTCTTTTTATCCTTGGGTTTGTAAATTTTAAATTATTTCTTGTCTCTTTTCTTTACACTGTAGCTTACACTACCTTACCATAAAAAGCCATCTACTCGCCAGTGTAATAACTAATTTTTGGATCTTTGAAATAGATCCCGATAGAAAACAGGATCCCATATTGTTTTTGTAATACATGTTAAAACTTAATCCAGATCCGGATCCAGATAGATTTGTGAATAATAAAACGCACCTATTATTCACAAATCTGGTGAAAGATTCACCATAGAATAAGAAATACTTCTTATTCAACGTCTTTCACAAATTAGAGAAAGGACAAATTTTTATAAACAAGAAGCACAAAATCGCAATTAACAAAAAAGTAAAATCCTAATCAAAAACATTAAAAAAAAAAAACAGTTTCGAATTTTTCCATTTGAAACTAGATATTTTGGGCGCAGCTGTCAACGTCAACTGAATAAGAAAACAATTTTCTTCTTGTTTTCTTTTATCTGACGTTTGTATACAATTTATCGCTTTGGTAGCACAGTTTTAAGCCTCGATAAAAATTATGCCCCGAAAATTCTCGGGGCATCGCTGATGCCCATAGTCGCTTAGTTGTTGTTGCATTTAACATGTGAATTGTTTGCCCCAGGCATCGTTTTTTTTATTTTTGCCTATTGAAAATGTAAAAAAACACACCTAATATGAACTAAATTTAACAAAAATTGCATATTGACAATGCCCTAACTAGTCAACTGATTAGCGTGAGACTAGAGACGATACGAAACGCTAATTTTTGGAAAAACAAAAAAAACAATTTTTATTTCCACCAAGAATTAGAAAATATTTAAGAACTAAAATATTCTCGAACACGTATCTTTAAGCCTAGTACGCAGATCGAGACAAGACAAATTTTATCTCTACAATTTTAATCTCTACAAAACTTTTCCAAATCTCGCGCAAAATTTTGAAGTTGGAGAGATGAAATCTAATTTAATGTGTTTTTTAGTGTATCTCGAGAACGGGTTGTCTTACAAAAGTCGTTCATACCTTTTTGGAATCTCCTCTTGATGATCTCAAGAGAAGCATCAGCACCTTTTACATAAAATCAGAATTGACAAAAATCACTTTCGGAAATACGGTGGCTGTCAAAATTTGTCCCGCAAAATAATGCTTGCATCATTCTTTTTCCTGGCAAAATTTAGTTGAGACATTTTGTACAGCAATTCACACTAGTATGAATTTTGCGCGCGAACTGCGTACTGCTCGGAAAAATATCTGAGACAAAATTTGTCCCAGGAAAAAAAATGTATGGGAGACAAAATTTTTCCCGATCTGCGTACTAGGCTTTAGTATTTAGTATTAATATGTTAAATGGGAATGATGGAAGCCCACCCTTAAAGTGTCAAAAATTAAAAGGCTATAAACGTACACCATCGCTATTTGCACGCGTAGTGAAACGATTCATCGCAGCATCGCTCTAAATTTCCTGTCGCAGCACAAGGCTTGTGTAAAAATAAAAAAATCCAAAATGTCCCCTAAATTCGAAAGAAGAAAGTGTCCGAAAGGAATCGCGGACGAATATTTTCGTAAATAACTCAACAAAAAAACAACAAATTCCATTAAAATAATTCGGAAAACACATATTAATATTCAATAAAAACAAAAATGAATTCAGTTAAGACGATAATCAAGTGTAAACGTTGAAAAAAACAATTCTAATTGTGATCTCTCCTCCCCCAATGCTCACGAGAATGTTTTTGTTTTTATTTTTTCATATGTGAAGGCGAGAACAAAAGAAAACTTTTCTAGCAAAGAAAACAATTTAAACAAGTTTTATTGCCTTTAAACTTAATAAACAGTGTTAAAAGAGAGAATAATTCGACATGTTATCGACGACAACGAAAAATCCTTCAAACAGTCGTCTCCACCAAACGAATCCAGCAGCAGCAGTTTCAGCTAAAAATTATAAATAGATTCGTTTTTACTACTCCGTGTTGCTGCCATCTGTCTGAAGGAAGAGTGGTCTTTCGTTGCACAAACTGGACAGCAAACCATTAAACACCCACTCAGGATTACATTGAAAGTTAGCTCGAGAAATTCAAAGAAGTGCCCGCGCGCTTTTGACCTGCTGCCCCTTTTATTCATATAGTTGCCATTTCCTTACGTTCTTTGTAAAGTCGTTTGGTCGTTTAGATAAATTCTGTACACTGCGCGAGTTGTAACTACAAGCTTTGATTTTGTAAGGGACAAAATGGGAAAAATCGATTGCTTGGTTGTAATGCTGTTGTTGGTGTTTGTGGGTAAGTAGTGTAGGATTACATGAATTGCGCCATTGGGCTTCTTTCTGCTGAGCAGCAGCAGGCACAGTAGTAAGTAAAATTTATATGTGTACCTCAATGCTTTCCCCTTGCAGCTCAAACAGTATGCGGATCAATAGTAAACAACCCCAAAGTCGAATGCGAGCAGTACAATGAGAGGAATTGCACGAGATTGCCTTCACAATGCACACCAGTTGTGGAAACATGTAAAATTGACTCGGATAAGTCGCCTAGTTGCTATGTCCTTTGGTCGACGGATCCTGCGACAGGTATGTCATGGTTGTATGTGAAGATTTAAATTAAGTTATGTGGGGTAGGTGTGAGCTAAGTGTTGTCACTTGCTGCGTTCACCATCCCCTCCAAAAATCACCCTTCCTTAGAAAACCTCCGCAGGTTAGTGTAACTTTGATGAGTTGCATTGTTCTTCTTAGAGTTTACTTGAGGGACTTAACATGCATCTGTGTGTTGTTTTTATTATCGACCCACTTGCCTGGTTTGTTCTTGTTAGTAAATTTCATGTTGCCCGAGAGAATATGTTCCTATCCATGAAACAAAGAAAAACTAATCTAATAATACTGTTGCAAGCGGAATGTTTTAGCTTTATAATGTCTGGAACCATCGTCTTAAATCAAAAATACCTTTGTCTTCATTGTGGAAGGTTAGGCATATTCTGGAATATAAAATGGAAGAGTAGTACAATAAGGCCGGTTTTTTTCACTCGGAGTTGAACATAACTTGAGGATTTTTATTTTCAACTCGTGATTTTGTTTTTATTCACTCAAAGTTGACGTTTTCAACTCTCGATTTTCAACTCTAGAGTTGGTCAACTTTAGATTTTCTCAACTTCCGGAATAAGTAGAAGTTAATTGAGCAAACTTGGGAGTTGACATAAAACATTGTTTTTTTTTTTCAACTAAAATGCATGCATTTTGTTTCGAAAGTTTGTTTGCTTCAATTTTCACGACAAAAAATTAAAGAAACATTGGTGTAATGTTCCGCAGCAATTATTTTTGAGAAAAGTATCCATCAACTTCGTCAAGCAGTAAAAGTGAAGATAATGTAACTGAGCCATTGTTCTTTGAAAGAAGACAATTCAAGATGTTGCCGCTCATTGGAGTTGAAAAGTAGGACGACCGTGACTTCATCTACAGCTTTCGTCTTTTAAAACCAGACAGCAATGATGTTGCTAGACTTGATAAAGGATTCACTTCCTTCCGACAAGAGACGGTAATAGTCTTAAGCTAGCCGTCACCTTAAAACTTAAGTTCCCTTTTAAATATATCTTGTTAATTGTGAACAATCACAAAGTTATTGGCAGCACTACGATTTTATGCGCCAATGCAACGGGTGGGCGGGTCAATGCAACTGACTTTTCTTCAGTAGAGTAAGCATTTCCAGCGTGCATCACGTTCTGAAACGAGTTTCGAAAGCAATTGTCAATCTAGCACCACGGTTAATTCGAATGCCGGAAACGCATGAGGAAAAGCTTGAAGCATCCCGAGGCTTTTTCGCTAAAGGCAAGTTTCGTAGGACAATAATTAGTGCAATTGATTTGTTTTTTTGTTGATATGTCACAAATGTACCATCAACAATTTCATACAATACAAAAAGTTCCCGATTTTTAACAACTTATTTTCCCCCACGGTAGATCGATGAAAACATATTTCATTACAATAATCACACAAAAACCAAATTTTATTGAACGAATGAATTCAAATTTAATTTTGAAAATGTCAGTTTGTATTTTATTTCAGCAAATATCCCAGGGATATTTTTCAAATCACAAGTTGAACAACTTTAGATTTTCAACTCGAGAGTTGAGAAAACAATAAGTGAAAAAAAAAGAAATTTCAACTTGCGTTTCAACTCTCGAGTTGAAGCCAACTCTCAAGTTGATCAACTCGAGAGTTTGCCTCAAGTTGAGCACTAGTGAAAAAAATGGCCCTAACTGTTATACTTGAAAGGGGTTTTGTATGAGAACATTTAGGCAAAGCGTTCCATAAATTAACAATTTTTAATGAAACAACAATCGAATTGTGCTTTAAAAACCGACCCATGAAATTAAATGTAGCTTAAATTGTTGGTAGCGTACTCTTAAGATGTTATAACATCATTAGGTATCATTATTGATGTTTAAACTTAAACTTCAATCAATTTATAAAAATAAAGTGTTTTTGGATCGGTTCATGTACAGAAATATCTTGAAGAATTATATGCTTCCACAACCCCAGGAAGATTTTCCTCTGAAATGGACATTCCACCAACATAGTAAACCGAAGCATGGTTAGGTTAGGTTAGGTTAGGAGGGACGTGCACAGCCCAGAGGCTGTTGCGTACACGGGGGTTCATTTGCGAACCTGCCTGTGCTTACAATAAATTTTCTCATATTTGCCATTGAAACCTGCCAGTTCTCCAACAAACCTGTTTCCAAAGTAACGGATGCATTTTGTTTGGAGGTTCGGACAGTCGCAGAGCAGATGTTTAATGGTTTCAATCTCCTCGACATCCTGACAGCTCCTACAGACATCGGGTGCAAATGCACCCATTCTTGTGGCCATTGTGCCAATGGCGCAGTGACCCGTTAGTACACCTATCAGGATTCTAAAGACCCTTCTAGACCATCATTTCAGTTTCAGTTGAGCTATCAGTTAAGCTTTCAGTTAAACTGATGTTTAAATACAAAAACTGAAGCGTTTAACTGAGACTGAAACTGGAATTGAAACTGATGAAATTCCCATAAGTTTTCAGTTCAATTATCAGTTAAACTGATGTGTAAATACTTTTCAGTTCAGTTGTCTGTTCAGTCGTCATTTCAATTTTAGTTTGCGGTGATTTATTAAGCGACAAAACTATAGCTATTGCAATAAGGCTGTCATCGTCCACTACGCAATGTATTTCCTTTGATTTTCAAATGCTCACAAGTAAAATGAAAGCTCAACTGAACACTGGACTGACGTCTAAATACACTGCCTTTTTTAACTGAACTGACAACTGAACTGATAACTGAAGGAAAAACTGATCGTCTAAATACACTGCCTTTTTAACGGAACTGTCAACTGAACTGATAACTGAAGGAACAACTGATTGTCTCAGCGATTAAATATATCGAGTTTCCTTTTCATTAATTTTAGGCCATACATTTCTAGAGATGACGCATTCGTCCCTGGAGGACCAGGAGTTATTGAATTGCTCTTTCGTTATTAGGTCTATTTTCCTTTTAATCACGCCAATCGGGATTTTCGGTCCCATATTTAAATGGCTACTGCTGTTTTTATTTGATACTGACCGTTTCCTTGCCAGTTCATCTGCAATTTCATTCCCTTCTGTATTACTATGTCCAGGAATCCAGCAGAGATTGACTTAGTGTTACAAATATTGCTCAGTATATCTCGGCATTTTGTTACCGTCTTGGATCTTATAGTCTCACTGGCTAAAGCCTTAATGGCAGCTTGGCTGTCCACGAAGAATGTAATCTCCGACGAGTTCAGATTTTTCTTGCGTACCAATTCTGCCGCCTTTTTCAATAGCGTAGATCTTAGCCTGAAAGACACTACACACATTTGGGAGTTTGAATGATTCTTTAATATTGAGAGCTTCTCAGAACACCCCAGCTCCTGTTCCTTCTTCCATTTTTGACCCATCGGTGTAGAAGGAGATACCTTGTTGCCTCGAAGCTTTGGGCGGTGCAGTAGACTTCAACATAGTCTCTTCTTGACTCGAGTCTTCCGGCAACTCGTTCTCGGTTCGACTTCCTATAAAAGGAGGTCTGTTCGAGGTCTTCCTACCGTCAATAGCCAGGCTATCTAGAGCAGGGAGAAGAGCCGCTGCTGTAAGGTTGTGTTGTTTAATTAGGGTTGGTTTGTTTACTTTTTTTGTCACTGGCGACTTAGTCTCTTGCGAAGCCAAGCCCTCGCCGACAGCCGTGACTTCTGCCGATACTTGAGTGTATATCCCCATTCGATTTTCATTATTTTCCTGTAAACTTTTTTCCATATTTTATTAATTTGGATGAATTTGTAGGTCCCTGCAGCTCGATTGCTGGAGGGTCGAACGTAAGCCCCCTCGCCACCGTCAAGGCGGAAACCGTGAGGGGGCTCCGAACCGAAGCATACTTCAAAAACAGTCGAAATAGAATAGATTCGAGTGAGAAAAGGCGAAATAGATTGGGCAGTGCACTTTCTTTATTCCAAATATTGTTTTTGTTTTTAGTACTTTTATTTTGACAATTGAAAAAATTTATTAGTATAAACTAGACGACCCGGCGAACTTCGTATCACCTACATTATATTTTTGAAAAATGTGGTCAAAACTAAATAATTGATTCCGCAAACTTTCAACGACTGGCCTTGCCATTTATTTATGGTCATCGCAAAGGCCAGACGGACGGAAAATTGTACACGCTTAAAATCGAGTGGCAAATCCGTTGGAATCATCGGTATACGCGGGATCAAGACATCCTCTCCTTTGTATATTCCCATGATGATCTTAGCCTCGATGACGTTATTCATAAGCTTTTTTACAGCCAGTCTTACCATTGCACAGTCGAGGTTGATTAATGTGATGCAGCATAATCACAACTGATCCTACTTTTAATTGTATATTGTGAGGTAGCCCAGGAAAATCCAGGGAATTTAAAAACTCTGTGGAATAATTACTACGTCATCCTGGTCTTTAATTGTGTCAACTGATTTGTAAGAAAACAACTCTGAATTCTTCGGTTGCATTGAGATCATCGACATCTTTGTTTTTGGCCGCCAATATTGCTCGTTCACTTAGCCAATTTTGGTCTCTGAATTGTTCTTCTTGTCCGTAAAAGCACGCTGAATAATCTCCTCTTTTCAGTTGACGAAGTGACAAAAATCCGTGAGTAGTGTAATTAATCCGGTCGAAGTATCAACTGCGACGTTACCATTTTCAATATCTAATAACTGCTTCGAAAACATAATCGCAGTTTGATGTTGTTGCAAAAACACTCGTTAGTTGTTAATTTGAGTGTCTTAACATGCCGCCATAAATTAGATGATTTTAAGCATGCGTTTAGTTCGTCAGCAACAGTTGATCGGGGAATAATTGGAAGAGTCTGACGAAAATCACCTGACAATAGAATCATGGCTCCCCCAAAAATGTTTTGGTTGTCACGAAGATCTTTTAACGTTCTGTCCAGTGCCTCCAGCGACCTCTTGTCGATCATCGTACATTCATCCAAAACGATTAATTTGCATATCTGTATAATCTAATCTTCGCCAATGCCTAGTTTTTTGCGATGTTGCAACCTAACCTGGTGCTTCGTTGATTTGCATTTTTAGGGGTAATTTCAAGGCAGAATATGCAGTTCGTCCATCTTCTAACAATATTGCAGCTATTTCAGATGAAGCCAATGCTAGAGCTACTTCATTTTGCAATCTGATTTTTGTCAACAGCAAAGAAATTAGGAACTTTTTTCCAGTCTCCCCGGAAGCATCAATGAAGTAAATTCCACCAGATCCACTGTTCACAGCTTCCATCAAAGGATCGTACGCAATTCAAGATCAAAATTAGCAAAATCGGTCCAGCCATTCTCGAGTTTTAGCGAGACAAACGAACAGCAATTGATTTTTATATATATAGATAGATAAATATAATAAAAAATATATTTAAATTTAAGCATTTACTCACTGGGGCCTGTTTCACAGATCATACATCACATACATTACATACATCATTACAATAAATTGATTATCATACATTACATCAAATTACAGAATCTCATTGGAAATATTCCAGTCGATTACAATGTTGTATGACAGTGGTCATACAACAATTCTGTGAACCAGAAATTATACATCAAACCTGTCAAAATCATACATTGTATGTAATGTATGATTTGTGAAATAGGCCCTTGGTTTGATTTTATTAAATAAATTGCTTTTGTCTTAGCAATCAATGTAAATTCTTCCATATTTTTGAAACTTTTAATTCACTCATTTATTTCGATGTCGATAGTCCTTTTTTTAAGGATAGTTCCTCTTTTGTCCAAGTAAATTAATTTTTATTTTATACTTCTTCTAAGTCATCGATTCCAACACTCGTTCCCGGTTCTATGAGACAAATCTTCTTTTGCACTCGTACAGTCTCAAGAGTTTTCAAAGATCTTGAAATACATAGATCTACTGGTCCAGATTGTATATTTCAAGTGTGATATTTATAAAATAAATGCTGGTGTGCTCCAAGGCTCCGTTTTGTTTCCGACATTCTTCCCTATGTTAATAAATGATCTTTTGTCTGAAACTTCTAATCCACTTTACTGTTTCGCTGAATATAGCACCGTCAGTTTTTCATATTTGTTTCTAGACTTACAACACTGTTCTTCGGTTGTGCAACTGAAACGGCAGCGTATGCTAAGCCCATCAGATTTTGATCTTGACAACATTATACAATGGGGTACCAACAACCTTATGTTTCGCAGATTTACTTGTATATTTTGGGTCATTGTCTTGCTGAAAGACCCATTTCAGCGGCATTTCATCTTCAGCATTACAGCAACTTTACTTCCTACATGATTTTCCCATAGACATGCTGATCCATAATACCTTCATTTCAGTATATGGAATCGACACCATAGAATACACTGGATTATCCTTCTTTAACTTTAAAGAAGAAAGCTAGCTCTTTCCACAATATGGATTCGTTTAAACACAGAATAATTCTCCACTTTAATGAATGTCAGCTTAGGTGTTTTTTTTTTGCTAATTTTAATCTTTCGTTTCTGTTTTTTGTCATCAAGTGTAGATAACTGTTGCGGATAGTGGACTACGTAAGCGTGTTCACTTAAACGTCTACGAACTGTTTCAATATTAGCTTTAACGCAGAACATATCTTTGATCTCAGAAGCTGAAGTTAATGGTAAATGAACTGAGCCTTGTGGCCCACCAGTATTTATTTTATGGACATCAGAATTGAAACCGCCCAATACAACTTGTATTGAGCAGTCCGAAAGGTAATTTATAATCCAACGAAAAAGAGACTCTTCGATACCAAATGCACTCATTTTCGATAAATGAGCTTCGTGCCAAACTATCAAATGCTTCAGAAATATCAAGTGCAATTAGCTTTGTTTCTCCAAAACGATGAAAAGATTGATTCCACTTTTCGTTGAGATATGCCATTAGATCACCAGTGGACCTATTGCTACGAAAGCCGTACTGCCGGTCATTTAAGAGCTTTCGTTCTTCGATATATTTCTAAGCGGATTGTTTATCAGGGTTTCCATGACCTTAGAAGCAAGGGACGTTAGTGCAATTGATAGGTAATTGGAGAGGGAGGCAGATTCGCCTTTTTTAGGGACTGGTTGAACAAATGCCATTTTACTACTACTCGAAAAGATACCCAAGGAGTATGATAGATGGAAAAGCTTAGGCAATGGTTTCGCCAGCGTAGAACACTTCTTCAGAACTAAAGGGGATATACAATCTGGGCCAGAGGATTTGTGTATGTCAAGATCTTTAAGGACTCTTGCGACTACGAGTGCGAAAGAAGAATTGTCCCATAGTGTCTATGGTATATATTAAGCATTATTTTTTAAAAACATTTAAGTTGATTGGAAAATATCGACTCAAATATTAAAAAATGTATTAGTTTAAAATTCATGTTTTAATATATTTTCAATTTAAGTACAATCATAATATTAGCTGTGGTCAGCTGTATGTAATAAATAATGTTTATATGTAAATATTTTTAATTTCTTTTCAGCTGAAGTAAAAATAACGATGAAGGGTTGTTTCACTGACAGCCATGAGTGCAATCAAACAGAATGCATCTCTACAGCTGAGCCCCGTAACAATATGAACTTTTGCTGTTGCAAAGGTTCACTCTGCAACAGAGACCACAAATGGATTCCTACATCAACAGAGGCTACAACTCAAGGTACACATAATTCCACTTTCAATAAATATTTTAAAAATCAAAATCAAACGTTCTCAATTTGTAATCATTGCTTAGCATGCATCTGCACTGATTAAACTTTGTTTATTTATTTTTCACAGTCCCATTCCGGTTATATAAAATAGAAAAAAATGTTTCTTCCATCTCTAACTCTTAATTAAATTTCTCGAAATGTTTCAAACCCTGAGTTAGTTAGGAGGGAGGCTAAATATTAAATATAGTCCTTAGTCAATATCCAAGAATTCGAGGATTTTTAATAGAAACCGAGTCAAAAATGACATTTAAAAGAGAACCAGTTAGTGTTTAAACTTATTTGTTAAAAAAATTGATTGTTCAAGTAAGATTTCTCCTAATATGGTCAAATGAATTCACCACTCTCAATTGATCATTGATGGATGAATTAAGTTCTCTCAATCTGCATTCACCTAAAACATCCATCCCGACCAATTTCTCCAATTTAAATCTCGGCTCTAATATATAGTCGAATTTCCTATATAATGAAAATTTTTAAATATTTTAAAGTTTGATAAAAGTCTCCCAGTCTTATAGCTTTTCCCCCAATGTAGTCAATCTGATTTTTTCTTACTTTTCCAACAAAATGCAAGCAGTTGAAGATGAAAAAGTTCTTCCTAAATTCTTATTTACAAATTGGGGTGCCCAACTTTTAATAAATAATTAAATAATATAACAAAGTTACAAATTTAGCAGTTCTACTAAAAACTAATCATTTATTTACATTTCAGTTCCAAAAGAGAAAACATCAGACGAAAATTTCTTATACGTTTTACTTGCCATTCTGATTCTATCGGTTCTTATTGGTATCTTCCTCGCCGGACTATTTGTCTACAAAAAAAGAAAACAGGGAATGTTCAATGAAATACCTAGTGTAAGTTAAATGTTAAAAATAAATTGAGCACAATGCAATGTGAAATCTTGTTTAGATCGAAGCTGAAGTAACAAGCTCATCGCCGTGTCTAGCATTGCGACCAATAGAATTGCTCGAACTGAAAGCAAGAGGACGGTTCGGTGACGTTTGGCAGGGAAAACTTCGTAACGAAGATGTGGCTGTTAAAATATTCTCCATGCAAGAAAAAGATTCGTGGAACACAGAAATAGAAATTTACAAGGTAAACGGGTGTATAGAGTACGTTTAAAGGAAGGTTTTATTTATTAAATTGTTTATAGCTTCCTCGAATGAAGCATCCGAACATTTTGGAGTTTCTTGGTGGTGAAAAACACTTGGAAAAAATGAAGCCGGAATTGTGGCTTATTACAGTTTATCACACAAATGGTTCGCTTTGTGATTACTTGAAAGCTCATACGCTTACCTGGAATGACTTATGTAAAATATCCGAATCAATGGCAAGAGGATTGATGCATTTGCACGAGGAAATCCTTCCAACAAAAACAGAAGGTCTTAAGCCAGCCATTGCCCACCGAGACTTCAAGTCAAAAAATGTTTTGCTAAAGAGCGATTTGACTGCATGCGTCGCAGATTTTGGTTTAGCTATGATTTTCCAACCAGGTTAGTGCATAATTTTTGTAGTTGATTGATTGAAAATTGAATGTATTTATATGTAAATAAAACTTTGTTTAGGAAAATCTTGTGGAGATACACACGGCCAAGTTGGCACCAGAAGATATATGGCACCCGAAGTACTTGAGGGAGCCATAAACTTCAATCGAGATGCGTTTTTACGTATTGATGTTTATGCATGCGGCTTGGTCCTGTGGGAAATGGTATCAAGGTGCGATGTAAATGGACCTGCCGCAGAATATGCCCTGCCGTTCGAAGCTGAGGTTTGTATACATAATAAATAAATAATTTGTTTTCTAAGCTGTTGTTTGTTCTCCTTAGCTTGGCCAGCGGCCGTCGCTCGAAGAAGTCCAAGACAAAGTTGTTGGGAAGAAACTTCGTCCCCGCATTTTGGATTCTTGGAGATTACACCCAGTGAGTAATTGAATTTTATTTTGTTTACAATAATTCTGATTCATTAAAAATCTATATATTTATATACCTTGCTTGGTATATTAATATCTATAAAAATAAAATCGTTACTTGCTTCGCGTTGTCCGCGCATCATACAAAAACTTTTTGGTTTATTGAGATGCGGTCCAAGAGAAATACATATTTAGTGTAAGATACAAATATGTATTTCTAAACAAATTTATATTTTTATTTATTGAAGTAAGAGTTAATGATTAACGATTAAAAATTTGAATCCTGATGGATATAATTCACATTAGATTTTTCTTAAAAAATCCATGAAAGAACTTAACAAAAACTTCGTACTTATTAGCAAACTCTTGACAGATCTTACAACTGAACCCACTCTACGACATGGAAAGGCGATCATACCATCATACTTCCTCCACGCACGTCTTTAGATTCTACATATTTACACTGAAAGAGCTGGGTTTTCGGGCGATGAGCAAATATTGTCTCTTCCGGCCCAATGCTGTTAATCGCTCATTTCACCATGGTACAGTACTATTTTTCAAAATGATACCAGTCTTAGTTAACATGAAATAAGCTTTGATACTATTTTTCTCTTCAATACACTTTAATATCGTTGAGTTATTTTCTTTCAAATCTGCTTGCCAAATTATTCACTGATTTAGGGCTTTTGTGTACCTACAGTGCTGTCACAACTATTTAAATGCTTATGCACATCGTTGCACTGCTCACAGAGCTCTACTTCATCCGAACCAAAAATCCTTCGAAGAATGATTCTTTCAAAGATACAGACTTAGTTCTCTACTTGCACGACAGGGCAGACCATATGTAACGGTCCTTTCTATCTATTCTTCAAAAAAAAAAAGAAGAAAGCTCCAAGTTCCGAAGAGAACCATGGAAAGTCAATTGCCCACTTAAATGATATTGTATTCATGATAACAAATGATACAAACAACTTGATAGTGATCGTTTTAAAAAATGGTCAAGTTCATGATAAACAGTAAATTTGTTGAACTTGATGTTTTCTTTGAAAGGTTTGTAAGTAAGTAAGCAGGTAATTAATTTATTTCTTAATCGTTTTTTTTCTTAAATATGAATTTTTTAGTCAAATGTTTCTATAATAGTCATAAATTCTTTCCAGGGATTAAGTGTCATCTGCGATACAATGGAAGAATGCTGGGATCATGATGCAGAAGCGCGGCTATCATCATCATGTGTAATGGAACGTTTCACCCAATTTAACAAATACCCCCAAATACCACTTCTAATAGAGACTAACAGTGACACCACAATAAAAGATACGACGAATTGTTTATAAAATTCAATGATACATCAATTTAGATTTTAGACTGTTGTGTTGAGAAAAAAAAATTAAATCAAAAAGAACAAAACACATAGTTTCATGTAAGTAGATCCATACCCTTAGATTTATCGCACATCCATTTTTGGTGTACAGAACGAAAGATTTAATCTTAAACAACAATATAATGTGTAATAAACGCGCGTACATTTTAGGTAGCTATAAATAATTTAGAATACATAAAAGTTATATAAATAAAAACAAATATTGTTGACTATTTCAAAAGTTGACAATCGATTCGAGTAAGTTGTAATAATTGATAACACATATACGACTGATTAAACACTGATTATTATAACATGTTCGAAAATTAACAATATAGAAAAAAAAATAATAAAATAACCGAGTTTATTTTGGAAAGGACATCATTTTTTTTTTTTGTTGTATTAACAATAAGTCTTAAAGCCAATATATTAGTTTTCAGAAATATTATTTGTAGGAATGTTTGTTTTTTCTTGTTTTTATTTGATTTATTCAATGCAGCTCCAGGTAAACGTTAGTTGATATTTTAGTTTTGAATTAATCTCACCTAGTATTGTTTTTTTGTGCTTCATTGTATTTTATATATTTATTTATGTAAAGCTTTTTATAATTTACTTACAGTTCCAACATGTCTAGTCATAAATACTTAACCGGATAATATATAAAAAAAAATAATTATGGAAACAAAAATTTGAATATTTTGTTAATGAATTGTTTATTTTTAAGAACATACATATGTATGCATGAAACAGGGGGCTGATTCTCAAATACTCCCCAACTCACTTTCGACCGTTTTCGCTCTTGGTTATTTTCAAATGCGAACAAGGACCACAATGAACATTCCAGTTTATTCAATTCTGACTTCCTGTGTTCCATTCAATCTTTCGCTTTAAATAACAATAATTAATATGACATTGGAAAATGCTTTCGCTTTCCATTTTGTTCGAACGAAAAGCGAATCGCTTTTAGGAATAAAAACAATTCAAATCCTCTATCCAAAGCGATACGTCGCGTATTTAAGTATAACCCCCGAAAATACACATGCAGTTAGGGTCTTCCAGCGATGAGAATAATTAAGTTTTGAAATATACCGTGTACTAAGTAATATGTTATACCTTAATCGAAAGAGAATGCGATTGTACATTGAATGTGCTTAATTAGTTAGCTTATCAGGTTAAAGCGATAAATCGGATTCCATTTTATATTTTTTTTTTGCGAAAAATGGCTTACAAAATAATGAAAGTGCAGGAAAGATACTAAATTATACGTATAAAAGACATAAGTCGATGCAAACGAGTATAGTAGTGTAACGAGACAGTACTAAACTTAAAAAGCACGATCCACCTAGCTCGGTAGATAGTTAGTTGCCTCCGGTCACGCATACTTACTTTGTCGAGTTTGTTCTTCACTTGGTCGCTCTTTGTAAGTCGATATCCCTTTGCTGCGTTACCTATCATGGATAGATCCCAAGAATTGTCGGACCTTTGCTTAAGTTGCCCGTACGCTTTTTTCCCCGCTCTATGAGTATATACTGAACCGAGTATTACCCGAGCAATCTTTCAGTAAATAAAAGTACATAGATGGACAGACTTTTCAAAAATTGTACTTGGTGCTCGCGATATGTATGCAGTGGCTTCAAGAACTATTTTAAAGACGTTACCTTAGCATTTACCGCATCTTGCTTTAGTCTCCCTGTACATTTATGCAATTTTTCAAAGGAAAAAAATAAATATCACTTAAGCTTGTTGGTAATTAAACTGCCTTTCGAATGGGGTATACATACTCGTATTTCATTATTGTGTGGTTAACCTTAAAAAAATTTTGATAAATATTCCTTGAAAATATAATGATTCATGCTGTTTTAAAAAGTAATTTTATTATAAAAAAAAAACATTTATTCTAGAGGTACACTGCCAATTTAAATTAAAGTATAATTTTATTATAAAACAGAAAACAATACAAAAAACGCATAATTTTAGATTTCTGGCGAATATTTCCTGAATATTCAGTTTGCTGTGCAATATTTATCACTCAAATTGCCATCAATATATATTTTGTACACAAAGATTTACAATCTCAAAAAATTATATAACTAAAGAAATAAAACTGTACAATATACATTATTAAAAAAATGGTATTTATGACTGGACAATAATACATAAATTAAGGTTAAGCATTACATTTTTTAAATAAATATATTTTTCGGTTTGTTTATATAGAAATTTAAATTTTTTAATTAATTTTATTTTTAACTAATGTTAATAAAAGAAACAAAATATATATATTTACATAATTATTTTTAATTAAAAAAAAATGTTTGTTTTATTTCTATTAATATTTTTTATTTGTCTGCGTTGTTACGTGTAGTTGGAAATCAAGCTTATTCATAATAGTAACTTGTTTTCTTGGAGAATGTTTTCAGCCTTGTTGATTCAAAATAAGTTAAGACGATCCTGTCATAAACTGTTCGAGATACGGTCACTGAACAAGAATCAGAATATTGGGTAGAAAGTGAAGTTAAAAATTATTGAAGAAAGATCATCCGTCTTATTTGTAAAGCCATTTAGAGATTGTAATCATATTAAAGCTATTACTTCTATGCCCTATAACTCGGAAAAGTTAAGTCCGACCCCCATAAACTAGTATCAAAACATTCGATTTACGCGCTGGAATTAATTTGATTTGTTTTATCTTTCTTTTTTCATTCTGGTGGAAAATGCTATTAATTTCTGCAATTTTAAAGAATAACTTCTGTTTAAATTATTTTTTTTTTTTTAATTTTGAACAAAGTTTTTTTATCCGACGGTTATTAGAATACATTCCCCAACAAATATAAAAATAAGAAACAACATTTAAAAGATCCTATGTGTATTTTCTAAATAAAATAATAGAACTCGAAATTTTGATCACATTTGACATTACGCTGATATGGAAGACGAAAAAAGTGGGTCGTGTAATGTTTGACTTCAAATCAAACGGCTCGGCCGATCTTCCATTTTTTTCTATTTTTGGCTTTCTCATTATCGGCATGGCTTTCTCATTATCGGCATAGCTGATTTAAATGATATTTTTTATAAAGAAACTTCCAAAAAGTTTAACAAGTATTGCGTTTCAAAACTAAAAATTAGTTTTTTCTTTATTTAAAAAAAAAAATAATAATCAAAAGCATATATGGGTTTTGCTTACACATTCAAAATAAAGCCAATTAAGACACGTGTATGAACATCGTTAGTAGTACCCCGTGGGATATTGGGTGGTGTTGTTCAGGAGTATACTGCCTTTTGCGAGGAAGTGACTAATCCTTCAAGAGTATTTCTTGTCATGGAAAGTGCTGCTCATTAGCCGTTCGGAATCGGCAGAAAATTGTAGGTCCTCCGTTCCTGGTAACACGTACACAGGAATGGTTAAGAGTTGTATGTCGCTAGGTCCTGTTTCTCGAGCTAATGCACCACCAAATTTATAATAATCAAATTTAAATTGAAATAAGCTAAAATGTTTGACTAAGCCAAATAATCTTCGAAGAGAAACTACTTGAAGCTATTATATTATGTTATGTTAAACACATGCCCTCCACTCTTATACGCCATTTTATCTACAGGGCCCCATAGACGGCATTTAAAGTTTAAATTAAATGGAAAGTGCAGAGTTCTCTCTAATTTTCATTTCTCTAATCATTATAACAGTAATAGTTTTACTGAAATGCTAACTGTTGTTTCTAGAGCGTTGTCGTTTTATTAAAAAGACTTCCGGAATAAGGGTGCTTTTTAAAATTTTATATTTGAAAACATTTTAGAAAACAAAATCTGTATTTTTAATGTTAACATCGACATGTCCTAACTACCAGGGTTTGTAAAACAATGCAATCTTTTGGGACTCGAATTGAATCCTACTAAAAGATTTGCATTCATTGACTTCACTTTGAGATTTCGCTTCGATTTCAAATGCCGCAATTGCTATCGATTCTACAGCACCGATTATACAACAAAAAATTAAATCGAATCTTTTGAAAATGCATACATTTTTCTCTTGCATTTTTTGCATTCTTTTAGGAATGGAAGGAATCACATACCCATGAAAACATCTCTCACAACTCTCCGCTAGCACCCATAATTCCACTGAGTGCATTATTAATTTTAATTTATGTAAATTTTATTGTTTTTCAGTGTTTCAGTGTTTCAGTTTCAGAATCAATTTCATTACCTATTTTATAATCAAAAACGTTAAACAAATTGTGCTCAATTTACAGTAGTCAATATGAACTCCGATGATATAAACTTTTATAAATTGATTTATACAATAAAAAATTTTCAATTGATTGCTAAATTTTGATAATTAAAAATTGGTTGACAGTTGACAATCGTAAAAGGTTTGCCCATCCTCAAATATTTTATATTTATTTGTTTAATTAAAACCCGACTTTATAAATAATTTCGTTATACATAATAAAATTTAGTTTTGTTATATTTTTTTTTATTTAAAATGTAAATATTGAAAGATAAATTCAAAAAAAAACATACTCATAAATTCGAAAGAAGTAAAAATAAATCAAAAGACTAGAAAGTAGGTTATAAAACGTTATAAACATCATACAAAATTGTAAGTAAAATAATATTGAATAAAACAACCCATTAGAGTTTCAAAACAAATATTACTATGAAAAGAGTATTATATTTAATGGCGTCTTGTGCCAAATATCATTAAAATTAAATATAAACAAATAAAAGTTTGGTTTTACAATAAAAAAAAAAAAAATGAATAACAAGTAAAATTATAAAGAGGGTAGGACTAAGCAAAGTAAAAAGTATGTGTTTTATTAAATAGATAACAATATAAATATCTTTCCAAAATTATTCTATCGTATATAAGAAAAAAAAACAGAACCGTTTCAAAAATTATATAATAGAACAATGTTTTCATAGATACAATTAAGAGAATGGTTTAAACACAGAGAATTGTGTATGAATTAATAGGGTAAATTACAACTTCTAATTAATAAGATATTTTCTTAATTTTAAATTATTTTTATAGTTTTTATTTTGTACAAACTGAAAATCTATATTCCACAACATAATTTATTTACATTTGATAAGAGGAAATAACATAATAAATATAAGAAAATATCTTATTAATTGATTTATATTTTTTCTGAAAAGTACAATATACCTGAAAGTTTTCAAAATAGTTTTGTTTAATAATTTATTAAAGACAAAAAATACAATTATAAAAACAGGAAAGGCAGAGAGTTATATATGTTCTATTTGTTATTGTAAGCAGATAAAATAGTCTTCTTCCAGAATTGTATTATATTATTCTGTGAGGATTTAAAATAATAGTTTATTTATATTGAAACACAATATTGTTACTGTATACCTGACTTTTTTAATCTATAATTATTTAATCTTTTGAAAATATGTTCAATGAAGAATGTGTGGTGTTGAAATTATTGTACTCGTAATATTCCTACAAGGAAAAACATTTTCAAATTATAGGGTTTATATGTTAAATGAATTCCAGGTGAAAACATAAACAACTACTGGCAGTTGAAAATGTTTTATTGGTTTTTATGATTAAAATTATTGTATTGTTTTTTAAATAAGCTTTCTTAATTATTATAAGAAATTGGGCCCAACGGATCGATTTTTTATATTAATAATATTAGAAGGAATACCTAAATGGTGCTATCCTAACTTATTGTTTTTTTGTAAAGCTGAGTGTACATGAAGTCTTTGGACTTAGATTACCCTATTGAAGAATATATTCAGAGCAGATTCTAAGAGACTAGATTTTTTTTTTGTTAGATCTTAAGATGGCGATTGAAGTTTAAAAAATAAATTAAGATTATTCCGCCATAAATCTGTCTGTCTTGCAGGTAATACCGTAACTGCAAGGTTGATTTGATTTGAAATTTACTTAAACTGCTTTCATTCGATAAGAAATTAGGCCTTATCGTTTTTGGAACTTTATAAATTAAATTTATAAATTTTGTTTGAAACGTTTCTTCCAAGGAATAAAAAAACATTAGTACCCCTTAACATAAATGTTAGTGCGTTTAACTGTCATGCAGAAGGTCATGGGTTCGATTCTCAGCCGCTGCAAAGAAGTTTTTCAGGGGTACACTGCCTATTGCGAGGAATTGACAAATCCTCTAAGAGTATCTCTTGTTATGTGCTTCTTACTAGCCGGTTCTCTCCATTCCTAATAACACGCACACAGGAATGGTTGAGAGTTGTAAGTCACAAGGTTTAACCTCTCTACTTATTTTATTTATTTAAAACAAAAATAACAGTACCTGCATTCTGTGTGCTATTGCAGATACTGTCATTTGGTAATAATAATAGCCGGTACGGTACGCCCATTCAACTTCTGTTTTTTTATTTGATAAACAGTTGTGCACGCTAAGTCCTTTATAGCTTATTTTTTACCTTCTTACTTTGCTGAACTGATTTTGATGAAATGTTGTGAACGGTCACTCCTACAAAGTGCTTAGAACACATCACCACCTCATTTTATTGATGGGTAACTTTTCTTAAGTTTTGGAGAAATCAACGTTGTTTTTTTCTACCTGCCTGTGAATCGTGAAAATAAATATTGTTCTTTTTTACTTTTCACAAATTACCAATATTTGTGGGAAAAGTCTTGTTAGCAATATATAGAAAAACAAATACGAGTTGAAACAATATAAAATTGAGTTACCTAGTTACTTTGTCCATAGAAACCTTTTTTGGGGTAAATTTTGGGCAGATAATAACAAACCTCTTCAATTTTCTATTTTTATAATATAAAATATAATATTTCGACGGCTTTTTGCGAAAAATCACTAATAAATTCGAGTTCTATCATTTTTCTTCTTTTGAATCAGTAAATTGTGCACTCATAGAAATTATTTTTGTTTTTTAATAGAGTTTGTGCAGAAATTCACAACTTTGTGTTGTTAGATTTAAATCCATCTAATTGTACTTAGTGACGTTTTGCATTAAACCGACCACATACTGTATGGACAACAAATTTTATGCCTTTTACCATTTCTGCAAATTCAAAGTTTTTTTTTTATTTTTCTGGGGAATTTTCTGACAAAAAATACTATCAGAGGGTTTCTTGTTTCCCCATTTAAGCGTGAATCAATCATCATAGAAAGTGTAAGCAAAACCTACAAAAATGTGCATTTTATTTTTAAATCAAGTTGTTTCAATAAAAACCTTTTTGGAAAAAACTATTTTTTAACTCAAAAATTTGAAAAAAAAAGAAACGGCATGTCTTTAATTACTTGTTGGGCGTTTATTACTCAATAAATAATCTAATTTGAATGCTAAAAACTAGATTCTTTTATTTTATGTCTTCTTTCTAGTTTAAAAAAAATTGATGAATAACGAAAAATTATGAACATTATGTACATTTGTGCTAACAACTGAATTATTGAATATCCCTAAATATATAACTAATACATGTTGAATTTAGGATATTTCCTTGTGGTACACCGGCTTAAATTTTCTTCAGTTCCGAGTAATTTTGGTCGTTTCCTATTCCAAAGAGTCGGGCTGTAAAGTTGGATTTCAATATTTCGTAGTTCTTCCTGGGAAGGTCCTTATTTAGATTGTACTCAACTGCCAGGTATCAAACCTTGTCAAAGAACTTGATTTAAAAAAAAAGGTACAACAGTATTTATGGTGGGTGTTGTCGTTTCTTTCTAATATTTTTTTTCTAGAGAATTGCATCTCCTTTAACTAGGCGAAAAAAACCAATCCCCTTTTCCTCCTATCATATGATTTGTTCTTCTTTCACCCAATCACATGCTAGTGGTATATCGTTTTTTGATGCTTTTTCAAAAAAACATACTTTTTATGTTCACAGAAAGTTCAAAAGTTCTTCACAAATAAGCACCTTTACTAGCCTATCAATTTTTGAATAGGTTTTTCAACTTAAATACAATCCTCTTCTACAAAATATCCCATAAAACACAATTTCCATTAAGTAAAACCGAGCTTCACACTACTTGCGACAATATTTTCAAACATTTCAACAATAGTAAAACTAACTAGTATATCTTTGAAAACAACTTGCCTGCTTTATTCATAGTTTTTTTAAATTAAAAATAAGGTAAAAATAATGGTGCTAACGATCAAAAAAGATTAAATTGTTACAAAAAAAATAAATTTTATATGTTTGTGTACAAACTTACAATATAAGTTCTATTCCATTCAATAATTTCATATTGTCATATAAATTTATAAAAAAGTTTCGAGGATTTCGTTTGAAGAATCATAAAAGTTATATGTTGTTAAAATATAAAAAGAAATGGTAGCACTTTTTAACATATCATTCGGAAATTTATGTAAATTAAAAAAAAAAAAAAAAAACAATACAAATAAATAAAGAACTAAAGAATTTATATAATATTATGTATAAAAAACGTCTATAACAATGTTAAATGAGTTTTCTATGTTCGATACGAACTGATATCTATCAAATGATTTACAAATTGCTATTAAATAATGTATAATTTTTCTTATCCCATAATTGGAAGATTTTCTAAAAAAATAAACAAAGAAAAAAAAATCCAAGTGAAGATTATAACTACTTTTATGAAAAGTATATTATATACAAATTAAATTTAACGAAATAAATTATTAAAGAATAAATTAACGTACAAGAAATAAAATTGGAAAATAAATTTTCTTGAAGAAGTTTTTATTTTGAAAAAAAATATGAAAGAAACTTTTATCTATGAATACGAGTAAATCTAAGATTTATAGATAAACTGAGGTTAGTGAAAAACATTTTTGCATCTCTGCTTTCACAGTTCAAGGCAGAAATAGAAAAACAGACCTGAAATTCAATTTAAGAAGCGTAAATGGATTGATAATAATAGAGCTTAAAAACTACAGAGAGAAATTTTGGGTTCAAACTTCAAAGTGTGGACAAAAATTTAGAAAATACAAACCTAATTAAACATGCGATAGCAAATAGCAGGTAAACGTTATTAAGTCATCGGCGTGGGCATATTTCGCAACCATGTTTTGGCTGCGAAAGTGCGTAAAATATAAGTACTGCAAGTATTTTAATAATATTTTTGCACAAATTAATTCAATTTATGGTTTTCAAAGGACATCGAAGATTTAATTTGCAAAAAACCACTAAATCAAACTTTTAACTGGCAAAAAGAAATATGGAAAAAGACTTACCTCTTAAATAAACTACATAAAGAATTTGTTTTTTTAGTAATGAGCGATATTTTTTTAAGTTGAAAAATTTTGTTTATGTTTTTCGTTCGCAAGTTATTTGTACTATTTATGCTTTTTTCGTATTTGGAAAGCAATTAAAAAATCAAACGGAAAATTGGCAGTGGCGATTCCTGATCCTTAGCATTGGGTTAGCTCTGTGGTATGAGGAAGTTTAAAAAAAAAATGGTAGTTTTTTTTTTATTTTATTAATAAGCACAAAACTACAAACAATACTTCATAAATTAATAACATAAGATAAAAGGTTTAAAAATGTATCGATACATGAATTCCATTCGTCGTTCAACGGTAGCAAAATTTTCAATGACTTCATTATACAAATTGTCACTTTCTTTAAACTCTTTTAAATTAGTCTTTTCGATAGACATAAATACGAGTACCATAGCTCATTTTCTCCTGACCATGAGTACTTCGAAAGCACGTTTTTAATCTCTTTAATGCAGAAAAGAAGCGCTCTATAGACGCCGTTGAAGCTGTACATATAAGTTTTGAAAACTTCTACATCTGCTAAAAACTGTATGCAATGATTGCCAGACCAAGGCATTAAATGGGGTTATCGTTTTTAGATGTTGTATACGAGTACCTGTTGGCTGCATAGCTCTGTGTTTGCATAGAAAAACAGCCAATTAATTCTTTAATTAAATAAATTCAAATATGTTTGGTCAGCAATTATATTTTTAATTACTTCTTCAGGAAAATTGTTTTTTTTTGTGCGATATTTAATAAATTTGTTTCTGTTCAGTAAATCGAAATATTTCAGTTTGTCAAGGGATGCAAGCCTTTCTGATATCTGCATGCTTAAATTGTCAACTATTTTAAAGAATAATATCCTGTATTTTGTTTCATTTATATCAAATTGATCATTTAGATCTTTTCGTTTTTCAGCACGTGTTAAACACCCTGCAAGGTTAATTGCCAAATGTCCTGTAAAACCCTTCGTTACATTGAATTTTAAGAAATTTATTTAGCTTTTTTTATTTGGTTTATACAAAGTATAATGTCTTAATTGGCGTTTTAAACTGTATTAAAAAGCAGGCATATTTGAGTGTTAAAATTATTTTAAAAACACATTCAAACGAAAAACAGTTTCAAATTTTTTCAGGAATTACAGTCAACCGATGTAGCTTACAAATGCATTTTTTTTTATCGTTGTAGGAATATACGAGTACTTTCATTGTAGAATGCTTTCGGTATAAGAGTAGAATATATTGAACTAAGGCACCACGAAGTCATTGCTAACGATGGTATTTTTCTTTTGAAACATTCTGTAAGAGCATGCTCACGTTGCAATCCTATTGAAAGTGCTAACAAAATCTTGCACTCTCTTATGTTGGTTAATCCTTGAGACAGCAACAAATTCAAGTCGTGAGCACAACAGTCGAAAATTCAGCATTGGAATATACATTTTCATCTTTTATTTGAATTCCATTCAAATGACCACTAATAACGGAAGCCCCATCGTAAGTCTGGGCTATAACATTATATTTAATGTCATATTTTTAACTTCCCATAGGGAGTTATTGTAATCGGTCCGATTTGTCAAATTGGAATTTTTGATATTTCTCGACGTTTCAAGGTCCCTAGAGGCTATATCAATCATTTTTAGAGAGATGTCTGTGTGTGTGTGTGTGTGTAAGTACGTTCGTACGTTCGGACGTCCGTACGTTCTGGTACCATTTTTCAAATAAATTTTGTTTAATAGATAATAACTTCGAAAGAGGCTGAAAGGGCGTTTATTAAAATTCAGTGAGTAGTTTTTTCACTATAACGGTTTAAAAAAAAAGTAAAAATTTTGGTTAGTTTCAAATATCTCACAAAAAATAATGCTATTGATTTCAAATAAAATTTAATGTACTCATTATAAGGTCATACAGATTTGGTATGAATTTGGAAAAAAATTTATTTTATTTTTTGTTATTTTTTTAAATAAAAAAAACTGAAAAAAAAATTTCATAACCCAGATATTCTAAGAACGGAAAACAATTTGAAACTCAAAACAATTTTATTTTACGAAAAATAATGTGTTTGACAACTGGTGAAAATTTCAAAAAAAATCAGTTTACAGTTTTTTTTTAAAAAATAAAAAAACTATATAAAATTCTATTGAAAATTGGTAAAAATTGTTTTTCGACTCAAATTTCTCGAGAACTAGTAGTGATATTGACTTCTAATTTAGTTTATTTTATACATAGTATAATTTTGTACAATTGGTAAAATGTTGACAGATATTGAATTAATAGTTTTTTTTTTTTTCAAATAAAAAACTATTAAAAATTCTAGTGAAAACTAGTTAAAATTGTATTTCAAGCCGAATTTCTTGGCAAGGCGACAATGGAAGTACTTAAGCAACAAATTATTCCATGAGGTATTCGGAAAAACATGACTCGAGAGCAACATAGATGGTCAATGCCGCCATAAGATTGAGATGTAACCTCAGTAATTATCCAAAACAGCCAAGAGAACCAGTATTATTACTGTAGGGCGAAGGAATTGTTTCTGTCAAACAAACGAATTCTACCAGCAAGTAGCGCCAAACTACCACTGGATATTAGCTACCCTAAGCGCATATCTTATTAAAATTCGAGATAAATCAGACAAATACTATTACGCGATATAAACTAAAATAGACCGTTAACACTTATAGGGAACAGAACTATCTTGAGCATGATCGGAATGTTTTATGTGTCCTTATTTTATAGCTTCTTTCACATGCAATGCCCACATGCATTCCACCCTCAATCAGTTCATCTGTGATATCCATTTGCTCATCAGTTCACTATCGAGTCTAATTTTGGACGTACTGTCAAATACAAATATTCTTTTTTTAGTTGCACAACACAATTGTAGAACAATTTACCCGTTACTATTTCAATTTGCAAACTTTCAAAACCAATGTTCATCTCTCCCTCCTTAATTACCCCATAGCTCGAGAGATTTTCAACATTAGAAGAGTTTCGATTAATCCTTGAGCGTGCGTGAATTATAAAAAAAAGGAAAGTAAATTATGTAAGAAAAACTGATAGATTAAGCACCTCATTTTGCTGCTACCTCTACGTTGCCTGATAGCAGCATTGGCATTCCAGTACTTGATAACGTAAATCATTCAATGTAACAGGTATATTTCCGCACTCGTATAGTTGAAAGAGCCCTTCGAGATCTTGATATAAACAAATCTGCTGGTGCTGGATGGTAATACACCTAATTCTTCTGAAGAGGTGTTCTAAATCGCTGATGACACCATTGCGTAAGCTTTTTCATCGCTCCTACTGTTCTGGAATCTACCCTAGAAGAAGGATAACAGCATTTGTCAAGCTTGTTCTTAAAAAGGTGATCCTTCTCCCCCTCCTCCTCCTATCGACCAATCGCGCTTTCGTCCCTTCTTTCCAAAGTCATGGAATTGCTGATAAATCATCAGCTCAAAAAATTTCTCGAAGATCGTAAGCTTCTCAATGACCGGCAATACGCGTTTCGCAGCAATCGTTCCACTATAGTGATCTGATGGCATATCTCACCGAAGAGTGGAACAAATCTTTACATTGTTTTGGAGAAAGTAAGATTATTGTGCTTGATATTTCTAAGGCATTTTATAGAATTTGGAACCAGGCTCTCTAATCGAAAATGCGTTTGGTTTCAACGGGAAGATTAAAAAAACACAATTGTTTCCCCGCTCATCGTCATCATCTTCGTAGCTTAGCGTTCATTTTATTAAAAAATAAAATAAGTTTCAAACACATTTCGTTTTTATACAAATCAGTTGATAATAAGTCTTTCGTTATATTCTTAGTACGTTATTTAAATATTATATATATTAAATTTAAAAATAGATATAATCATTTTATTGTTATTATTGCACAAAATGTTAATTTCTTTGTTTTGTTTGCAGTTTATTCGGTATTATTGAAATAAAAGGGTACATTATATAGTTGATAAAATATAAACACATAATTAATTTTTTTTTAATAAATTAACATAAAACAAAATAATAGTTAATAGCAAAAAAGACATTTTGGACCGTCTGTATGTATAGACACATATAAATATGTAGAGGTTAATAAGACTTACACATAAATCCTAAAGTCTACATTTCTTATGTTTTTTTTTCTCTAAGTTTCGTATATGTTTCAAAAAATTACATTTAACTTACATTTATGTATATGAATGTTTTGTGTTTACAATTTTGTTTGTATTTTTTTAGTATAAATATATATATATATATGTATATATATAGGGTTCTATTTTTAATGTTTAACAGGGTATATGTGCAATGTATGAGACACATCCAAGCTAACATATTCCAGCTCCTTTTTTTAAATTAAATTTAAAATCGTCTGTTTTCCGACAAACCCTCTTTCGTTTCATATACCTTTGTACGATATGTTTAACATAGTTTTTATCCATCAAAGTCTTAGTTTTTAATAAAAATACAATATAGTGTGGTTAAATGTTAATTAGAAACTTACAACATTAAGTTTTTATCGCAATTCTCTCCAATGTCAATGCATGAATTTTGATTTGACTTTTTAAAAGTTTAGACTTAGAGTCTATAAATAATAACTTGACATTGTTTTTAAGAAATTATAATTTTTTATTAGGGCGTTGTTCGTTTCCGGATTTTGCTAAGATTTAATATCAAAATCAAAGGGAAGTCTTGTTTAGATAGATTTTTCTAATTCCCGTCAGTAACACCACACTTGGAACGTAAAATGGCGGCCAAACGTTGAGTGAGTGGCTCTGTTGGTGACTCTGAGTCACTGCATGATGTTGAGTTTACCTTATTGCCTGCGAAATTAAAATTTAATATTAATTTGAATGTTCATAATAATGCCACCCACCATTGCTTATATCCAAGTCATGGGCTGAAAGTTCTTTTGAGAGATGCAATGTGTTAGGTACAATATCGTCTTCTTCTTCCAGTAATAGACTAGAATATGAATGCGTTGTGTTATCGCTTCGACTGCGACTGCCTCCAGTACTGGAGGAATTTCGCGAATTTAAAACACACAAATTATTGTCCTCCAAATCGTCACTGCTTATGACATCTTCCGAATCACTAATACTTTCTCCAGCAAGGCCACTGCTTCTAGAGCTTGAACGACGACTTCCATCGGCATTCTCACCTGATGAATTGTCACAGTCGACGTCAGCATCTTCACTTTGATTTGACTCACTAGCTTCCTCACTTCCATTCGAGACATCCTCTTCGGACTGATCCAAAGCCATTTCGGGGGATGATGATTTGTTGTAGTTCTCATCGCTGTCACTTAAAGCTTCACCTAACAATTTAAAATGTTATGCATTAAGAAAAAGAATATTTTAATGATAAATGTCATTCGTATTTAAATAAATAACAAGAAAATATATGCATAGGTACAAAAATAGTATTTTAGTACTTTTCTATGTCCTTAATAGCTTAAGTTTACTTTTTTTCAGTTTAAACATCAATTTTCTTAACTCCTACAAAATTTGAGGCCCTGTTTACCACAAAAGTCTAAATAAGTTTTAAAAGCACAGAATTACAAGCTAGACATTTTTTCATTTTATTTTTCCTCTGTGTTCTACATAAGACAATTATTAGCCGTTTCTATTCTAAAAGTGGTTTAAGTTAATTTTAACAATTTATCGATTTCTAAAACCATATTTATCCACTGGCTTTTAATGATTTTCTTTTCTAACATGGGTTGTAGTTTAAACGATGAAATACGCCTTTTTCGGAAGAGTTTCTTAACGGCCAATTTTGTGTTGTTTTTTTGATTAATTTCTTTCATTTTTACTTGCAATATTACAAATAGATAATAAGTCTGTCTGGTAAATTATGTATTCCTTAAATAATAGAACAGATTGACTTAAATTGAATAAAAAATTATTAATTAACAATGTTACAATATTCTGCCATTTTTAAACCTAATAGCCTATTCTTATATACTAAATCGAGGTTTTTCAATTGATAGTTTTTGAATAATATCGTTTTCACACTAAAAATTTTGGAAAATAAAAAAAAAGACTTAATATTGATTAATTTTCACTATATTCCCAATACAAGCGACACAGAAATTTGGCGACTGCAAAGTTCATCAATTGGCCGCCATGGTCATTAGACCTGAAACTGTCACACGATTCATCAAAAATTGAACAGAAATCTTGAAGCACAACCAGTAAATCCGAGGCGGCAATTTGAATGATGCGCTATTCCATACATAATGTAATGTAATGTAACCTCAAAATAAAGCCATAATAAATTTTATATCTTACACCGTTCTTGATTTATTTTAACTTGTTTTACTAACGTAAAAGGGTTAGTCTCCATTTTGTGTTATATTGTTTTCAAGTGATTTTCAAGAACTATTAACTTTTATTCTCATAAATGTCCCCATACTGATGGATCTCAAAATTTTCTCGCTCTGAAACAATCCCATTTCGAAACTGTTCAAATATTTTGTGCATTCTTCTTTCCCAAAATCACATTATTTTTATTTTAAGAGTTCCGTTGTTTTTTAACGATGTATTGGATATTTAAAGTAATTTTTTTTAGAAAAAGACATCTGCAACAACACCCGAAAAGAAACCATCCATCCTGTAAGAATTTTTTTCTAAGAACATGTCCGGAAATTATTTTCGAAAGTATTGGTCATTAACGTGGAAACACCTTCTACGAGTATATAAAGCATTCATTTTGTGACGCCCCTTTGCACGACTTAAAACAAAACAAATTGGGTGCCTTTACAATCATACCTCTTACCTTTTAATTTCTCTACAATCAAGGGATGGAACTCCTTAGCTGTTGCATTGTTTGGTTCATATTGTAAAACTGGAAAAAGAAAAACAAAAATAAGTTTTCACAGGTCTATGTAAACGTATATACATATGTATGTACTGTATATAATTGCATCTTATAATTATAATGTTTTGTATTTATATGCATAAGAGTACAGTATTGTTTAGTCAAAATGTAAAAAAAATGTAATTTAAACTTAAGTACAAAACTTTCAAAACTAAAATCTTATATTGTCTTATTTTCTTTGAAACATACAATGTAGCTAAAAAAACAGTAGGGCATTTAGGCGCTTATTGTAATATTGCATAACTGCTCTTCTCACGTATTGTCTTTGATACGACTCACAACAAATTAAAAAAAAAGCTATAGAAATTCGTTGAATTAACAGTAGGTACTTATTGCTTCGAGTTTTTTCATTGCAAAACTAGAAGTAAATAAATATCGTATCTATTTCCTAAAAATTTGTGTCTTGTCTTATGGTTCTTATCGTTTACATAAAACATGTGTATTAGTTCCGTTCGTTTACTTCCTAAAATTTTCAGTTGCTTCCGATACAGACTTTAGGCTTTAATTAATATCTATGACCAACTAAACGAATCATAATTAAAAAAATTTCTTTCGATTTCGAAACTTGATATTTTTGTTGAATCAATTTGATATTTAAAAAATGATTTGCTTAACAAAAATATCTTACCAATTGAAAACTATTTGTATTATATTTGTTTTAGATTTTGGCAATTTTTCACCACGATAACAAAACTAGGGCGCATTTATGTGCGTTCGTTGACGAACCTACTCGAATTTCTGACGTTGCATACCACTCCCCCAACACTATACACTTGTTTCTTACTTTAGACCCTGTAATAAATACATTAATAGAGTAAAGTCGGGTAATATGGACCACCAATCATATTTTTGTTAATAAAACACAAACGGTGTAAGTTTTTTTTTAAAGATATTTAAAAAAAATACATCAGTTAATTCTGATTAAAAAAGTAGCAACAAAAGAATAAATTCACTTAATAAAAAAATAACAAAAACCAAAAAGTTAAGTAACTCTAAAACGTAACAAAAAAAAGTGGAGGGTAATATTGACCACCTGGGTTTTCAATCCATTGACGGCTATTTATCCAGTTTGGGCTCTGACATAAGCCTTGCCAAGCAATGCACATATATCAAAATCATCAACAGTCGATCATTCATCCTCATCCAGACCTGAAACTTCTTATATTGAAGTAGCGGTAGTCCCGGTAGTCCATATTACCCGCAACATAATGTTTGAAAAAAAAAGCAATTTTACAACAAAATGAGACTCTTTACAATAGTTTTAAAAATAAAAACCTTAAAACAAATATTGACTTCTTATATTTAAAAAAGAAAAGGAGAACAAACTATATTTTTAACTATAGAAAAAAGGAGAAACATATACGAAAAATAATTATCAATGCCTTGGATTTTCTTTTAATCCGAACAACTTCGTAACGCGCTACTCCTGACTACTCAAACTATACTGAGTTAAGTTTAAGCAGGTCCCGCACAATTGCAAACAATCGTCTCCTCGATTGCATTTGTGTAAGGCGAGAAAAGCTGGTGGTCCATATTAGCCGACTGGTCCACATTACCCGACTTTACTCTACTATATTACCGCCTCTAGGCTAATCAGCCCATCCTGTAATAATCTTCAAATTTCACGTGGCAACAAAACCGAGTAAGAGAAAAAGTCCCTAAGAAAACCGTTGACAAAACGAGAATGCTACCTGGAACTGTCTTAAATTATTGGGTAGTAAACATTTTTGGTCATTTGTGAAAAATTTACGAAATACTACTTCGACTTCGATTCTATGCTCGTCTTCAATGATACTTCTTATGTCAACTCACAAGAAAAATTTGTTTGCAGCACAGTCTGCTGTTAGAAAGTGTCATGACTCCTCTGTAATTGATAGTGTAAACAATTTTATGGGACAAAGTTTATTTCGCACTAGTGCAAGAGTACTGAAGAATTGCTCTAAAGAGGTGTTTCTTTAATGCTGGAAAAAAGCATTGCGTAAGCTTTTTCGTATCTTTCTTATTCAACTATTCTTTCTGGTTGAATGGATAATAGCAATTGAACAGCCTGTCCCTAAAAAAGGTGAATTTTCTTCCTCCTCTAATTATCGTCCAATTGCACATATGTCCCTTCTTTCCAAGATCAATGAAATGCTGATAAATTATCAGCTCAAGAAATGTCTTGAAGAACAAAAGCTTCTCAATGACCGTCAATATGGGTTTAGAAGTAATAGGTCCACTGGTGATCTGATGGTATATCTCACCGAACAGTGGCACACATTTTTACATCGATTTGGATAAAGTTATTGCCCTTAATATTTCATAAGCATTTGAATTGGTTTGGCACCAAGCATTGCATGCAAATTATATTTATGAATTTCTTCTTCGTTGGATTAAAAACTCCTTTTTGAACCGCTGTATTCGAGTTTCATAAAAGAAATAAATATGAGCAGCACTTGCATTGAAGAAACCGAACAATTTTCTGTTCTCGGTATGTATATCACAGACCACTTTGTGTGGAAGGACCACATTTAGGTTGCCTTTGACGATGCAATAAATTTATTTTAAACTATCTATACGGCCTATACTCGTCCAAAGCTCGATAGAATCCATAAGAGCTTTGAAAATGATAGGTGATATAAGTATAACAGAAACATTTGAATCTCTTGAGCACCCTCGCAATGTTTCGTGTCTTTCATTATTTTACAGTTACTTTTGTAAACAATGTTCTTCTGAAATAGCCAGTCGCAACTCCAGACGTACTATTAAATTTAGAGATTCTTTTTTTAGCAGCACTACACGAATGTGGAATGCCTTTCCCGGCTCGATATTTCCCTCACATTATGATATTCAGATATTCAAAACCAATGTGCATCGGTATCCCTTTTTAAATTTTCTCTAACTTTCCTAAGGTTAGTCATAATCTCTTTAGTGCGCGCAAAATTATTTATACAAAATTTGTTAAAAAATAATTTTTAAATTTAAATTTTGACATGTGTACGTAATTATATTCTGGACAACCGGGACTGAACAACCTGAGTCAAAAACCAAGACAATTTATCATAATGCTAGTTTTGAACCATGTACATTACAAATATTATAATTTTTAGAGTTTAAGTCATTTTATAAGTTAGGCCCCCTATGTGCCAACAAATTTCTACCATATACATATTATCCTCAAGTTTCACAATTGCATATATTAAAGTTCAATAAAAAACCTTGAAACCTACGTAATTATAAAACTACGCAAATGCAACGAACAAAATTGCAATGCTACAAGCTTGTGAAATATAATTTCGAGATACATGCTCGTACCCAGTAGAAAAAAACTAAACACTTTTTGTATGACCTTTTACTTCATGTAACTGATCTAGTGCTCATATAGGATTAATAAAAAACTATTTCAATAAAAATGCCACGGTAGATGTCAAATTTAGTCTGTTTCCATTCTTTGGCATTTTTATTTGAATTCTTACTAATTGGTAACTGTGGCGTATACTTACTTAATTTGCAGTATTTTAAGGCTTTTTTATAGTCTTTCAACATTACAGCGGAAAGGAACTGAAAGAAAAGATAAATACAAAACATGGTATAATATCAAAATTTTGAATATGTAGATTTAAGGAAATTCACTAATTTTATGAATATTTTAGTAATATTGGCGCAAACTTTTATTTAAATTAGTACGATGTTAAAGCTGTTTTAGTATGAAACTAGGTTAAAACAACGATTTTGCAAAGTTTAATCGAATATAGCATCATACCTTCTCTACCTTAAAGCTAAAATCATCGAATAGCTACTTTACTTTTTAGTATCGTGCTATTTACAAACGCCACAAAAGGCCTGTTTACTTAGTTTTGTGCACGAACTGTTATTGTGTTAGTTCTGTTCAGAAGCAATAATTATTTATTAAGAAAATTGTTTTAGTACAATACTAGTTTAGTTAGAAAATGTTTAAAATTAAGAATGGATTAGTAAACTACTTTAATGTTAGCAAATTGTTAAGTACATAGTATCATATTACTACCTTAATAATAGACTGTTTAAAATTTTGCGCCATTGTGTTCTTTTTTTTTAAAATTCGGAAATAGATAACTGGTGAAGATGGCCGTATTTATACGCTGATGGTCTAAATATGCGGTCCCACTAGCGATGAATCCAGAGCAAGGTTTTAAGCATGCTTTCTTTATCGCAAATATCCTTTCATTGTACTATCAATCGCTTGCGATTTATCGCAAGTATAACTGTAATTTTTTATTGGGATTTCGAAATTTAATTTATTTGAGTTTAAGTTTTGCGTTCGAAAAAAGTTTTTGATTGAGTTTTATGTGTTTCTTTTAAGTTTAAAAAAAATTTCAAGTTTAATTAAAATTCATTAAAATAAAAATATGCAATGAAATGCTCAATACAGAAAATCCCAAAGTTTTGCTTGCGTTAATTTTATCGTCAGTGAAGACGGGGCGTGTAAAATAATGTTTTATAGCTAAACTGGTGATGGATATTGAGTTGACCAACAGAAAACGTTAACATGTCTCTGGGATCGCTTTCAAATCGTTTCTAGTTCGAAGCTTATGACAAGTCCTAATAATACTTTTACTTGCACACATTAAGACACATTTCCCCTTTTATTTCACTGAGTTAATCATGTTGAAATATACGCCTTAATGCTTATAATTAATAATAAAGACATACCTCTGCCAAAAATTCAGTTGGAGCCGACATACTTTCATCTGCATCTGTATACTCCGAAAGACTTTGACTCAAATCCTCATTAGATGTCGATGTCGGTAAAGTACTATTAATACTCAAGTTTGTTGCTTGTGTTTTCGCGGCAAAAAGGCCATTTCCATTTGATTCATCCAAAAACAAGGACTAGAATATAAAAATCATTAGAAAAAAAATAAAAGGTTACAAGTATTGAAAGCAACAAGATGCTCACGTTTGACATTTTGAATTTTAATAGTTCGGACTCTCACATCAGGCTTGCTAATGTTTTTGAATAAAACTGTATCGCGTGGGAAAAGCAGATTGTCTGAAAGAAAAAGCAAGAAAACATCAGAGTGCTTTTATTCAGTTATTTTACCTCCTACATATATCTATGTATATATTACAGATTTTACATTTTCTTTTATAATTCAAGGTTGAAGACATTTAAACCCAATACACAAACCCTAACACAAAGCCTTTTATTTTGGTGAAGCATGATATAGTTTCCATAGTGAAGCACATAAATTAAACAATTCTACTTCAACAAAATGCTATACCTTCTATGCTCTTCCGTCTAGCCAGTCATCAACAATTCACTTCCAGTTAAAGGTGGGGTGCACATCTACAAAACGTATGACTTAAGCAAAAAATATACATTCTAGCTAGGAGCTAACCCATACTCTTTATTTATGTATATTATGCTGATGATGCCGTCCTTAGATAGCGTGGCCTTTAACAACCTGCACTTCTCATTAATGTTAGCAGGGCCGTATTCAATAAGTGCAATTTCTTAAATTAAAGAGTAAGTAAGTTCAATATGTCTTTTGAAAAAAGCACTTCCACTTCAATTAACCTATTCTTTTTCAGTCTTTGTTCTTATTTTATTGTAAAGAATTTTCACCAAATATACTGCATAAAGTAATTTATCAAAAGAAAATGTTTGTTTCATAAGATTTGCTTGATTTAAATTAATGAGGAGTTGAATATCATGTTGAAATGGAATTGATTATGCGTACGGGTATTATTTTTGGATTTGTATAAGTTTTGTCATGTAGCGACTATTGCTCTATACCAGTTGTTTCTTTACCAGGCACCTCGCCAAAGGCAAATCACGGATAAGTTTCAATAATTGCACACATTTTTACTTTATAATTAAGCGCGCACTCAAGGGATTTGGCAACTCTTATAACGTTTTCCCATAGTGCGAGCAGCTAGTCTAAGTTTATAGAGGATTTAAGAGGTGATACCGATGAACATTGATTTTGAATGCGTTTAGATTTTAATGAACGGGAAATATCGATTTTAGTAAAGTATACTATATTCGTGTGGTGAGGCTGAAGAACGAACCCCTATATTTTACAAGAAGATATAAAGATGTTTGTAAAGCTTCAGCTAAGGTTGAGAGTCGTATTCGAGCTTAGGGCTGATATAAGTTAATCAAAATCCGTTTTAAGTTTACAAAAAAGTATTTTTTTTTCGAAGCAGCTTGCTTCGACCTTTATTGTTTAAAGTTTCAATTACAAGTGATTGATTTTCTTACATAAAATGATTTAGAACTACTTGCAAAAGTATTGCTTGCAATTTCCAGAATTTCTTCATGACAAAGTGTTGCTTGGAACTCCAAGAAATTGCTTCGTGGGAATTGCAATTTTTGCATTTATTTATTAAATGAATTTTTATTATTTGTAGTTAGAATAAGGTGATGGCAGGAAATGTGGTGTTAACTTATACGACCAAGGAAACCAAAACATCTTGCAGAATTTTTGCAAGTATCACTGACAGAAAGAGACAACGGGATTAATTTTCTTTTTAGTGACATAAGGCAGCATTGAGTTTTGGAGGCATTAAATTTCGCGCGGTTAATGATTCCCATAGTATACTCCTGTGAAAATCAGAACTAAGTGAGCTAATCATATGATATGACTACGTTGGAACTCACATCTAAAATATTTTACAGTGCCACAACGCGTATATGACGGGATTCGTGTTCAGATAGTCTAAAATTTTATTGAAATGTGGTTTGGGGTTTCTTGAGAATAATATTTTTTCAACACAAAATATTATTGTAAATTTTAAATGTTGTTAATAATTCTCAGTTCTCGATTGTTCCAATTAAATCATAAATGATTCATTTAACTTCTTTCCTAAAAATAGTAACATACCTACCTAATTGTTGTCTTTTATTAAACTTTTATTTTATAAAAAAAAGAACAAAGTTTCTCAACAATAAAAAACGGTTCTATGACAAGTACCATTATTAGGAGTTTTAATAATTTTCTAAAATGTAAGCCATTGCTATAATAATACACACATTTTTGTATCATAAGTTTTGGCAGGTAGATTTCAAAAACAATTTTTATAGTTTTTATTTTATTTTTTTTTTCATATAAAACTCGCTTATGAGACAATTTTGCTATTTTTATAAATATTTAATTGAAATTTACTACTGACATATATAGATAATTTCATTTCTGAACAAAAGGCAGCATTTTTATTTTTAAATTATATATTTTACGATTCTTTTTTAAATTATTATTCAAAAACAATTTTTGCTGAACTACGATTTTTTAACATACATTATTTATAAATATTACGTTATTACTAAAAACTATGCAATCCTTAACACCCTTAAATAAGCATTAATTTAATTTTTAATCAAAAAGCTCTGTGGTGTGTTCAAAGTTTGTTTGACTTCGTTAAAAGAAAAAGCTCTAATGATCGGATGATTTAAAAACTGAGCTTATAAATAAATTCATCGAAAATATATTTCACAATTTACTAAGCAGTCTCTTAATAACCATGCTGTACTAAGACAATGGACAATACCAATTTTTTTTAAAGGTGTTTTCAAATGTTTGAGTATGCGCTGCGAAATTGATCTTTAATTTTCCATAAAGGCAACTTAAGTATTTCTTACTCGGACTGGGAAACTGAGCTTCATACCTTAATGAGCAATAGGTTTATAAGTTTCGTTTGAGTTCTTAACATGCATATGTACAGTACATACATATGAAAGTACGAAACACAACATAGAATAACTAATTTCCAATTTAACTGAATATGTATATTACCTGCCGGATATAAACTCTAAAATATGAAATCAATTCTTGAAAACACATTAAAATATTGCCTATTATTCAAAAAAGCGATTGATAAAGGAATAATGAATTTAGCTTATGCTTGCTGTTTAGTATTTGCCTGAAAATACTTGTTCAATTACTGATTATATAGCTGCGGAAATGGTGGTAGTATTTTTCGTCACCTCGGAAGAATTGATATTTTTGTCTTCAAAAAAGTATTGATTTAAAATGACAATATACCCACCAATAGTTAACAAAATTTAGAAGTTTCTTCTCAACTTCTTAGGATTTATTTTTGAAAGAACTAATTTTCTTCTTTTAAATTCTGTTCAAATCTTTGCGATTTATTCTCCGAGAAATCCTCAGTTTATTGTAAGCCTTCATCCTATATAATTTAAAAAGTCGATTAACATGATTTTGTTTCTACTTGTAACTCGATTTGTTTTATCCTGCAATCGTTCCATAAAAACCATAAAAGTTTTTGTCTTCATTTGTTTCAATTTTTCTTCAATGGAAAATCTATAACATGGCAAGTGGAGCTCTAACTAGATTTTAAGTATAGGGTGATTCTGCTGTAGACGATTTTTGACACCAATTTTTGAATTACAATATTTTTTACTTTTTTTGATAAATATTCAAAGTTGAAATACTATATTTAATAATAAAAACAAAAACTGAGACCTAAGTTATAGAGAACATTTTTGTTTGTGCTTGGCAACATTATCATACGAAGAGTCGGTACGAACTGCAATTATTACAACTGGTAACATACGCTCAAAATAGCTATTTCCGACAGTTTTAAGTTATACTTTACTCAATAGACGTATGAAGCAACATGCCATTTAATCGTTTGCATAAAAACATCTACGAATTTGTTGTTATATTTTTAGCATTATTGATTGCAAAAAGCCATTGTAAGTTTGTTGCACCCGCGATATAAAAGATATAAAAGTTTACTTTTTTGGCAGAAATAAAGTGCTAGCGTTTTGAAACTTTCTAAAAGTAAGAAGAAAACAAAACTAAAATTAAATCAGTCGTTTTTAGGAATATATTGTACGTTGAACGACAAAAAACATTGATTTAAATTGGTTGCACCCGCGATCCCAATATTAAGATCGCGGGTGCAACTAATTGACTACTAACATTATAACGTGATTTATTGTATTTTATTGATAAAATATGCTTTGAATAATAATTTCTGCTGTTCACGTTTTTTTTTTAACTATGTAATATAATATTTTGTTCTTTTTTATATAAAAATATATGGTTAAATGGAAGTGAAACAAGAAAAAGAGACTGCTTTACAGAAAATTCACAAAAAATTAACAAATATGCTGAGCTTCATGCAGAAAAAGGACGTAGAATTTAATGTGGAGAGATGTATTTAAAGGGAAAATGAAGGCAGATACAAATTTTAAAATTCTGACCAGAATCAGACAAAACGAAAAAATGCAGGCAACACAAAAAAAGGCAGGCACTCATTACATCAGTCCCTGTAGACTGAAAAAGTCGTACAAGTGAAACGTAATCGCCCAAGGAGTCCCACTAACGTAGTTGAAGTGGTAAAAAATGTATTTAAAAAAAAACGGATTCCTTCAAAGCAATGCCTAAAAAACTGAAGGATGACAGGTGATTTTTATAAAAGGGATAACATTAGCAGACAAGTGCCGGGTATAAAAGATGTGAAATCGATTAAGTCGGAAGTTAAGAAACGAGAAGAGTACAATGACCATGAGCATTCGTGAAGTTAAGTTTTCGATGTTTTTATTGAGTCAGAAGACGAAGCATTAAATTCTAAATCTCCAACAGGGTCTTTTGAGCCCCCTATATAAGTAGATCCATGCTCTAAAATACCGTTCTGTTTTTACAGCAGCAGTATTTCCAAAAGTTATTTCCGCAGGTTTGTACGTTCTTGCACCAGGTAGGCTGCAATATCATAATATCGTTATGTGGGGTTATCCTAATCCGATATCGATGAAGGTGGAGTACTTCTAACATACATATATGTATTTTCGAAAAAATATTGAAGTATTTGAAAAAACAAAATTATAATTAACAGAGAAGGGTACTGACTTGTAACATATATGCCTTATTTTATATTTTTTGCAGTTTTTTAAATCAGTTTACTAATTTAAGTTAGACGCGTTGCACCCGCGATAATTTGATGTTGCACCCGCGATTGATTTAAAAGTTAATATTTCGTTGCTTACTTTTGTTTTTTATCTTTATTTTTATTTATTTAGTTAATTGAATCAACGTCGTTCAATATATGTAAGAATAGCATGATAAATGTTTCACAATTAACAGAATTTGTGTTTTTTCTACTATGATCTAGAAAAGTCGGGCCGATTCTGTTGCACCCGCGATCGCACTTTGAAACCATTTTTCTGCCAAATTATTTATTATATTTTAGAATTCTAAATGGATTAAATATAAATAGGTGAAAATGTATCCCTTCAAGTAATAATGTCATTAAATATTTTGCTTATTTTATTATTAAATGTACTTCAAATGAGTCTAAATGTTGCACCCGCTATAATGGAATCTATAAAATATAATGGAATAATGGAATTGTATATACAAGACAGCTGTGAAATAGTTTTCTTATACTATTGATTTAATTTTAGGACATATTTGTTTGTTACATTAAAACCTCAATTTTAATTGTATTTTTACTTGCGACTTATAGGTACTATAAGGCAAGTTATGCATTCGTAAAAAAAATCGAACTCGAGATTTTGATCAAAGTTGACATTACGATGATAGCGAAGATCAAAAAAGTGTGTCTCGCAATTCTGTCTGTCTGTCTGTCGGTTCGACTACCGCCTAAACGGCTCGGCCGATTTTCTTCAAACTTGGTAGATATGGGTTTTAATTTTTCCCCCCAGACGTTTTTTTCTGTTTTTTTTTAAGACCAAAAATAACGGTACCTGCCATACGGTTTTTTTTCGAAATTTTATAAATATTTTTTTTTCTCAAAAACTGTCCCACAGAATTTTTAAAAAAAAATTTGAAAAATTTCATATGGTTAAAACTAGCTAATGGTTGAAAAAAATTTTACAACAAATTGTTATTTTTGTTAGCCCCCCTGGGTCCATTTGTTTTGTTTTTGATTTTCTCGAAAACGGTACAGCCGATTTAAATCATTTTCTTATGCCAAAGCAAAATAAAGATAAAAAACAAAAGTAAGCAACGAAATATTAACTTTTAAATCAATCGCGGGTGCAACATCAAATTATCGCGGGTGCAACGCGTCTAACTTAAATTAGTAAACTGATTTAAAAAACTGCAAAAAATATAAAATAAATATTATTACATATTCACATTTTCAATTTTTAATTTTTTGGATTTTTAAAAAAAATTCAAATTTTTTTTGGAAACTCAATATTTCGAAAACCCCATTCTCGATTTTTTTCAAACTTGATAAATAAAAGTTTCTTAACATAATCTGCAAGATTTAAGAAAAAAAATTTTGTTTTATCTAAAACTAAAGGTACCTTCCATACAAATTTTAAAAAATGGTTTTCGAAAATCGTATTTTTCTCGAAAACGGTGCAGAAAATTTTGCTAAAATTTTTTTTCTTTTAATCAATCTTTACGATCTATAATTTAATGAAAAAAAATTTGAAATCTAGATATTACTGACTGTACCTATCATAGAACGATTTTTTCGAATTTTGAATTACTCATTATCGGCATAACGGATTTTAACGAAATTTTTTATAAGGAAGCTCCTAAAAAGTTTAAAAAACATTGCATTTAAAAACTTAAGAAAAAATATTTTTTCAATTTTTAGAAAAAAAAGTAATTTTTTTTTTGAAAAATTCGATATCTCAAGAAAGGCTTAGTATTTTTTTTGGAAATTAGACTTTTATTCGTACAATAATAAAAACTTAAGGTTGGCGTACCAAAATTTTTGCTTAAAAATGTTTTAAAAATTTTGTACATAAAACCTTTTTTTTTGAGGAACCACTACAACGACTTATAATTTTTGTTCCTGCATAAATTCATATTTGCATGGCATTCTGTTTTTATCTCTTACTACTAAAAGAATTTAAAAAATTCATTTTATCCTTATGAACTGTTTTCTTTAATAACATCCGTTTTTAAAATTCCTAGTCTTTTACATAGGAGCAAGTTCGTGCGACCCAGTCGTGCATTTTATTTACTATCCGCGCCGCGCGCCGTGTGAATGGGGGCGATGTCTTCGTGCTGTCAATTTGGAGATTTGGAACTCAATGTCAATAATTGCATAGTAGCTCCCTGCGCCCCATTAAACCATAGTAATTCAATATCTAAATGCATAACTGTCCGTTCCTCATTAAGTGGTGGTTTCTTTCGAGGATTCATTCCTTTGAGATGATTTGCTACTATTGATTACTCTTAGGACTGTTGGAACTCTTTCACCAACACGCATTTTTCTTTGATTTTTAGTTAAACAATTAAATTTCACTTAAAAAACTTTTAAACAATTTAATGTAGATATCGATTTTCTCAGAGAAATAAAAAATGAGGATAAACCCTTTGTGTCTATTCAGTTGAACCAAAAAAAAGAACTGTATTTTTCCATATGGAGAGCTTTACACGGGAGCCAGAGAAAAATTAAGGATGAAGATCAAGTGACTCATTTTCAGAAAAAATGTGCTTATTCAGTTGAAGCGAAGATTATGCCAAGCACATTTACTTCAACATAAGATTTTTCGGACAAGAAAAGGGATAACTGAAATCGTTACAAATTATGTGGAAACAAATTACAAAAACGTGACGTGATAGAAGGTTTCTGAAGTTTTTTTTTTGTGCTGAGCTCAAAACCGAAGTCAGAAAAAAGTTTCAAGCTCAGCAACAAGAATAACCTTTGGAAAAGTTCTGTGGGGAGCTCGTGGAGAATTTACCATTCTCAATGATTCCTGTAAGTATAAATGGAAGGTGTTTCAATTATCTTCAGAATCCTAACGCCTAAGATCATCATCATCATCATCGGCTCGACAACCGGGTTCCGGTCCTGGCCTCTTTCAACAAGTCTCTCCACCTATCCCGGTCTCTAGCCGACGCCATCCAGTTGCGCACCCCAAGGCTTCGGGCGTCCTGGTCTACGCCATCTCTCCAGCGCAAGCATGGTCTACCACGCTGTCGTCTACCATAGAATGTACCACAAAGAACTTTCCGAGCAGGTTCCTCTTCGCTCATGCGAGCTAGGTGCCCTGCCCACCGGAGTCTACCGAGCTTAATTTTTGTCACGATATCTGCTTCTAGGTAGATTGCGTACAATTCATGATTGTACCGTCTCCGGAATCGTCCTTCCTCACATATGGGGCCAACAATTCTCCTTAAGACTTTTCTCTCGAACGCAGCTAAGAGGTCGGAGTGCCTTTTGCTAAGCACCCAAGTCTCGGATCCATATGTGAGTACAGCAGCAGTTTTGAAGTTATGGTGAGATTTCTGGATTTGAAAAGCTTTGACAGACTATAGTAGGCTATGTTGGATTTGAGAAGCCGCCCGCGTATTTCTTCTTCTATATTGTTATCGGCTGATACTATTGACCCAAGGTATTTAAAGGATTGCACCACTTCAAATTCGTGCTCCGCAACCTTGATTGTTTGACCAACTGTTCCTCTCGCATTCGACGCCACCATGTACTTTGTTTTACCTTCACTAATGTGCAGCCCCAGATTTTGTGCCGCCTGCTCGATCTGGATGAAGGAATCTTGTACAGCTTGTTCGGTTCTTCCGATGATGTCAATGTCGTCTGCGTAAGCTAGTAACTGGCTGGACCTGTTGACGATGGTCCCTCTTGTTGCCGTGCCAGAGTCACGGATTGCTTTCTCCAACGCCAGGTTGAAGAGGAGGCAGGCCAAACCGTCCCCTTGTCGGAGTCCATTAAAGATTTTGATTGGTCTGGATAGCAATTCGGCTATTTTTACTTGGCTTGTTACGTTGGTCATGGTCAACCTACATTGTCGTGTCAATTTATTTGGGATGCCGAATTCTCTCATGGCTTTGTAAAGTTCTACCCTGGCTATGCTATCATAGGCAGCCTTAAAGTCTATAAACAGATGGTATGTTGGGATGTTAAATTCTAGACATTTTTCCATCGCCTGCCTAAGGGTAAAGATCTGATCAGTTGTTGATTTGCCTGGAATGAAACCACACTGATATTGTCCGATAACGGTTTTAGCGTATGGGGTTATCCGGTCTTGTAGGATAGAGGAGAGTATCTTATAGGCGGTACTCAACAACGTGATACCTCTATAATTGCTGCACGTTGTGACATCTCCCTTCTTATGTATGGGGCATATTATGCCTTTTCGCCAGTCTTCTGGCATTTCTTCCTGCTCCCATACGTGCACTATAATATCATGAATTGCTTGACGTAAGGCTGGCCCGCCGTGATGAAATAATTCGGCTGGTATGCCATCGGCTCCCGGGGATTTGTTCTGTTTAAGCCGGCCTATAGCCTTCTCAACCTCTTCTATGCTTGGTGGCGGCAACATAGGGTATTCTTCTTGAAGTAGTGGAGCCTCCACTTCTGCAGTGAGCTGACCATTTAGCAATTCATTGAAGTACACTTCCCATCGCTCCAGTATGCTTTCAGGATCGGTGATCAGATTTCCCTCTCCGTCCTTGCAGTATGTGCAGCGTGGTGTGTACTGCGTCATGTTTCGGACGGATTGGTAGAACTTCCGCGCCTGGTGCGGACCTCGCTCTCGGCTGTTTTCTATTTCACAGATTAGGTTCTTCTCCCAGGCTGATTTCTTTTGTCTGTGAAGCCGTTTTTCTGTTCTTCTGAGCTCTTTATATTCCTCATCGCGTGTCCGCGTTCTATGAGATTGTTGCATTGCTCGGTACGCAACATTCTTACGTTCAGTCGCTAGCTTGCATTCATCATCAAACCAGTCGTTCCGATTTTTACGACTGCTGCCTAAGATGGAGTTGGCAGTACTAATGACAGTATTTTTAAGACGTGTCCACTTTTCATTTACGCCCAGCATACTGGCTCCAGGACTTACTCTCCCTAAGTCAGGTGTTTCTAGGGCGAGTCCTAACGCATTACCAAAGGTGTTACTGGTGTTTTCATTGCGCAGGGCAGCCGTGTTGATTCGAACCTGATCGGCGGATGCAATGCGTCTTCGCAAGGCAATCCGCCCTCGGAAAACCATACCAACAAGATAGTGATCCGAGTCGATATTGGCACCTCGATACGTTCGTACCGTCATCAAGTTCGAGTAGTGGCGACGGTCTATCAACACGTGGTCTATTTGGTTACGAGTGACTCCATCAGGTGATACCCAGGTGGCTTTGTAGATATCTTTACGCGGGAACCTGGTACTCGCAACGACCATGTTTTTCGATGCTGCCAATTCTAAGACTCGAAGTCAATTGTCATTAGTGTTCTCATGCAAACTATGGGTGCCTGCGTAATGCCTGAATACCGGCTCCCGACCTATTTTTGCGTTCAAATCCCCAAGGATGATTTTAACATCATACCTAGGACAGGCATTGAGGGCCCTCTCGACTTGTTCGTAGTAAGTCTCTTTTTCTTCGTCTGAGGACTCCTCCGTAGGTCCGTGAACGTTAATGAGGCTGATGTTCGTAAATTTGCCCCGCACGCGAAGAGTGCATAGCCTTTCGCTTATAGCGTTAAAGCCGATGATAGTAGACTTCATTTTTTCGCTGACTAGGCAGCCTACCCCGAGCACATGGTGTTTTGTATGACAGCTGTAGTATATGTCATATTCTTTCTCCTGTAAAACACCATTCCCTGTCCATCTGATTTCTTGAAGAGCTGTTATGTCAGCTTTATACTTTGACAGGGCATCGGCTAGCTGCTGAGCAGCTCGAGCTCTATAGAGCGATCGTACGTTCCATAAGAAAATTCGTAAATCGTTTTTCCTTTTTCTTTGCGTGGGTTGTCGTCGTGAGATCAGTCCGTTTCCGAGGCTTGTTGTCGGTCTCGTAATTCTTTTAGTTTTACGGGACAGGGAATTAACCTGTCGCCAACCTGAGGAACCAGCCTGATCATATTAGCCAAACCTTTTTTAAAAGGCTTGGCCTAAGATGAAAGACACTATTCATGACAAGAAAAACTCCCTTGCAAGGAGCAGAACCCCTGAAAAAACAATTTTTGTTTTCTTTTATGTTATGTGGAATATTCTCGTTTTCGAATCCGAAACATCTACTACAAAACATAAGTAAAACAAAGGATAAGGATAATTATCTACTAAATTCGTCCCTGTTCTGCATACAAAATGTATATTATGTGGGAAAAAGAACTACTGTTATTTTTCCTGTGCATACAATATACGAGTACATAAACATTATAAACTTGTACCATGTAATCGATACGAATTTTATGTCTTAAGATAATAAAAGTACGTATATAAGTACATTATATCATGTGTACATACATATATAGGTACCGTTGATTTTATTATAATCAAAAGGCGAGTTGTTCTAAAATACGGTATTTTTGTCCAGCAATCATTTATTATTTACAAACAGGAAGAGATTGTTGCATGCAACCTTAAATACAAGTTTGCAGACGGTAAATCAACTTGGATAGAAGGATAATAATGTAGTGCTGAGGACAAAGGGATTTTGTTTGAGGTTATTGAACCTCATAGTAAAATGCACAATAAAGCAAATGTTTTAGATTCCATGATTGACGTTAAAAATATAAGTTGAGTGGATGGATAGACACATTTTTGGCAACAAATCTCCGAAGAAAACATTTAAGTGACGCGACACCATTTGAAGTGAATTTATTATGTCAGTTTCGAAAGTTCTGTATACAGTTGTCGTGCCAGAAATGCGGTGTGAGGTTAGGCGAAGTGGCATCTACGTAGTATATCCTGGTGTAGAAATACAAAAATGCCAATTTTAATTGTATGATTGCGAGAATTGAGATAATAATTCTGTTCTTCATCTTGTTTGTGGTTAGCCTTAAAATATATCTTGACAATTTTCATTTTATTTTATTATATAAATGAGAGCGCTTTGCTATGAAGTTATACATATGTATATAAATGTTATGTATATATGCATTATATAATACGATTTGAGAGTGCAGCTGCAAATACAAATTCAATCACAAAATTTTAATATTATTACTTCATGTTCATAAATGCAGAAAAGAGGAATAAGATTTATCAGCCATCATTCAGATAAAGCACGAGTGTTTGTTAAGTCTCGTTAAATCTGCTAACTTTATTTATTTACTTATTTATTTTTGGATAAAAATGAAATATTACCAATTGATGACAAACGTTGGATCAAAAATTCTTTTTTGTACATACCTATGTATTTATGTAGCTTCATGCCTCTTTTTGATTCTGTCTTTGCAGTGGGGCACATTTATACTTGAGTCTGTCGAACGTTAATAAAACCTTATACAAATAATTTAGTAGGTAGTTATTTATACACAAAAAAAAAAAACGACCAACAAAGGGATAGTGCAAATAACTTTATCCACAATACAAAATAAGCCAAACAACGTTCAACAATATAACCTCCCTCATCCGAAAAGGGTAACTCCGTCTGGAAATTTAAACAACAATAAAGAATTTTTTATTAAATAAACTTTCTCTGTTGCCCTGCTCGTTATCGTTAATTTTAATACAAAAAAGTACCTTGATGACAAGTTATTGCTGTCAAATATGTTTAACATTGGAATGAGCTGAATGCTAGTGCACCACTGGGATACACTTATTTCCTCAAGTTCAAGCTTTTGAGATTTTCTAAAATTTAATCAAAACTAGCTATTTAATGTAGCTACAACATTGTTTTTTTCAGTTAGGTCAGTCTAAATACATAATATATGTATAGAGTTCATCATACTAATCACTAATCAGTATTTGTTCTATTGTTTGTTAAGTGTTTACCATGTGAATACACAAAATAAATTATACGACTGGACCGAACGTACTTGCTCTTATGTACGTACAAGTACTTTGGCATTTAAAAATGATATAATATAAAAACACAAATTTTAATTATTATCATTGTGCAAATATATAAAAAATCACTGACCCAATTTTCAGATATCCAATTTTCCAAACGAACAAAATTTCTATTTCTACTTGCGACATTCGTACATATGTAGGTACTACTATATATGGTAAGTTATGCATTTGTAAAAATAATGGAACTCAGTATTTTGATCAGACTTCACATTACGATGATAGCGAAGACACAAAAAGTGGTTCTTGCAATTCTGGCAATTCTGTTTGTATGTCAAATCTGTTGAACTACAGCCTAAACTGCTCAGCCGATTTTCTTTAAACTTGGTCGATGGCATTTTTAATTTTTTCTCTACACACGGTTTTTTTCTTTTATTTCACAGATTTAAAAAAAAAACACAAAATTTCATTTAGTTAAAGGTTGAAACAAAACGTTCAAAAATTGGTTATTAATGGTACCTCAATTTGGAACAATTTCTTTTGTTTTTAATTTTCTCAAAAATGGTACACGCAATTTTGATCTTTTTTTATACTAAGCTCCCTAAAAGTTTGGATAGTAGATATTGTGTATTGAAATTTTCGATGTTTTTTTTTGATTTAAAAAAAATCAAAATATTTTTATCACAACTCCATATTTCGAAAAGCCCATGCTCAATTTTCTTAAAACTTGACAGTGAAAAGTTTTTTTAATACAATCTACAGATGAGAGAATTTTTTTATTTTATCCAAAAATAACGGTACCTCAAATTTTATATTTTTCTTTGTATGCAATTTAAGTCCTTTTATCACTTTACCAAATTTCATAGTTTTACAGCAGTCGGAGGTGCTCCATTCAACCAACACCAATTCGAAGAAAGTGGGTGGATATCACGCCCCTTGAATTGAAAACCTCGATTTTTATTTTTGGTCCTTTATATGCAATTTGAGCCCTATCGTTTTACCAAATTTCATTGTTCTACTTCATCTGGAAGTGCGCTATGTATAATTTACATCAGTTCTGAGGAAGTGGGCGGACACCAAGCCCCTGAATGGAAATTCGCTAATTTTATATTTTTTTCTTTGTATGCAATCTAAGCCCTACCGTTTTACCAAATTTCATCGTTTTACAGCAGTCGGAAGTGCTCCATTCAACCAACACCAATTCGGAGAAAGTTGGCGGATACCACGCCCCCTGAATGGAAAACCTCAAATTTTCGATTTTTTCCTCTGCTTGCATGACAAGACCTACCGTTGTACAAAATTACAAAATTCTACGATGTCGGGAAGTGCTCCATAATTTTGATGATCTGCCAGTCAGTCAGTTACGCTTTTTGTGATTTTTGAGGCCTTATATCTCAGGCACCGCTTATGCTAGAAAATTAAAATTAAAAAAAAAAATTTAAACAAAAACAATCGAAATGCACAACTGAATCGCATGAAATTAGTCTCTAGTTCAAGGTTTAAACATGGCTAGACATCGAAAATACGTTTTTAAAGTTTGTATGGTAATAAAAATTCACAAATTGATATTTGTCAAGTTTCAAAAAAACAGAGCAAGAGATTTTCGAAATATTGAAAATCCCACACAAGGTTCACCAGGTGTCCGTTTGGTGTGGATTTTGAGCCGGTGGCGTCATTGGTTCGTACTTTTTCGTTGGTGAAACGGTCAACATCAAAAACAAGGGCGAAGTTATCTAATTTTTTATGAACTATAATTGAACTATATGACCGATAGCCTTAAGGTGAACATAACACAGGCAATCGCTCAAATTCAGCCGGATCTGTGCGGAAGAGTCATGAAAAATTCACTCGGATCCGTGCAACCGTAAATTTCAACATTTACCCACCCTTATTGAAAGACCCTTTACATGTATGCAGTACCTACAAGTACGAGTACAAATTTGTGGAGCCATTAACAAAGTGCTTAATTCTTGGTGTAATGGTTAGTGCGTTAGACTGTGCAACACCTAAGAACAGAAAATATTTTTTCCAAAGGTAGTGCCTCTTGCCAGGAAGTGATAAGTTCCCGCAATAGTCAATGGGCCGTATCAACAATCAAATTAAGAGACGACTTTAATATTTGAGTGCAATGAATCATTATGTAATGAGCTCTTTATAGTTAGCCATACATGTTATGAACTTAATATTTATGTGGACTGTAAATTATGAACCATTTATTGTACGGAATCTGAAAAATAAAATGTAGCGTATATGGTCAGCTATATAGAGTCTATTAAATAATGCTTCATTTCGCTCAAATATTAAAGTCGTCTCTTAATTTGATTGTTGGTAAGGCCCAACCGTTAAAACTCGGTTTAAGCTTGTGGGTCCTCTGCATTCCTGCCGAGAAAAAGCTAACAGAAATGGCTGATCATTAGGGCCTGGTTTTCCAAGAAGTCTTGCGCAATCTGGAATATTTCATATAACAGGGAAAATTTCTCATGACTCAATTAAATTCTATTTCCGTAATGTGATACATGAAAAGCTGTTTTATAACAAACTTTTTACACACCACAAGAACGAAGTTAAATTGAAATCATTAAAGCCATTTTTGAGAAAATTTTAGTTGTCAAGTTTAATGAAAATCGAGCATGAGGTTTTCGAAACATAAAATCATTTGAATACACAATACTATTAAACCTTTGGCGAGCTTGAGCATAGAAAAAATGATCAGAATTGGTTGCACCGTTTTTAAGAAACTCAAAAACAAAAAAAAAAATGTTTCCAAGGGCGGGACCATTAATATCCAATTTTCGGAAATGTTTTTTCAGCTTAAACTAAATGAAGTTTTTTTGAATTTTTTTCTAAAAAAAAATATGTGGAGCAGGTTTTAAGAAATAAATTATTTATAAAATTTCAAAAAACAAATCGTATCGTATATAAGAAGAAAGAAAAAAACGTGTGGAGGAAAAAATTTAAAAATAATATCTACAAAGCTTAAAGAAAATCGGCCGAGCCGTTTAGGCTATAGTCGAATAGACGGACAGATAGGAATGCATAACTTCCCTTATAGTACTTATAAGTCCCAATCAAAAAAACAAAGTACCACTACATAATATCAGGAAAAATTATATTCTTGGCTAGTCTTGAAAGAAACGGGAATATGAAATAGGGGTTAACTTGAAATCATAAGTTAATTGTTGAATAGACAATACATCATTTTTTTCAACTTATTTTTCGTAAAATTCAAATTTTAAACAAACTATTTTGAGTAGATGCGTAACTGGTTATATTATTTTTGATGGTTTAAAATTTATCGTATTAGAATATATACATATATATATTTTATATTATTATATATTTAATATGTTGTATTGCCCAAACAACATTTGGTAAACAAAATATTATCGGGCGTCACTTACCCTCGTCTCCAAAACAATTATTATTACAAACTTTTTGAGATTTTGAATGGAATAATAATAGGTGCTGTAGCAAGAGAAAAAAAAAATAAATTGTAAAAAGAGTGAAAATCCAAATGGAAAAGTACATAAAATGTCGTCACCATTATGATTAATGATAAATGATTTTTTTCTGAACTTTCGAGATTTCAAGTGAGATCACCCGAAGAAAACACCTCCACTAAATGCCGTTTAAAGCTTTTTTAGAATCAATAATATTCAACATGTCCAATCAAATAACATATTATATAATGATATATTTTTCAATTCTATATGCAATTTTTATTACAAAAAATTTCCATTTAAATAGAAAATACTTACATTCAAAATTATTGAAACACCCTTAAAAACATACTCGTATCTTAATCGCATCGCTTAAAACCAAATGAATATCATATCGCAATCAAATGTTTCGTCTATTATAGGTACTTGAAATAAGAATTGGTAAATTAATTTGTTTCTTCTTCTTAAGACCCTTGAGCTTTAAAAGCTTGAATAAGTACATACATATATGTACCACATAGCACATTTGGATCTAATTTTTATTCGGTTGATGTTATTAAGCTCTTAACTAAACGTAGTCATTTTCATAAAGAGGCCGCTAGACCAAAATGAGGAGTGTGCTTGATTAAATTAGGGGAGCACTTGGAAGATTGAGGGGGTTTTTGATTTCCACCCGTACCATTATGAATCCACAACTGCCGCACAAACTGGCGCTATTTTTAGCGCTTCATAGATACGCAAAACAATTAAAACAAAAGGCAAACAAAGCATCCAATTTTCCAAAATTCAATATTAATATAAATTCAAAATTTTAACATAATTTAAGACAATATTTGATAGTATAGCTGATTTTCTGAATAATAAGTAGCAAGTTGGTATCTAAAATAAATGATTTTCTTTACTTAAAACTGATACTTAATTTATAAACACTTTGAGTGACTCAAACAATGCCTTATGTAGCAAGTATACTCTTTAATTAGTCTGTTGCAATCGATTTTAGAAGTTATAACGGATTCAACAGATAACTACCCCACGCATGAAAGCCTTTCCTGCCTCATTTACTGCTCAAATTAAATTCAATTAACTTTAATTTTGAAAAACTTCTTTTTAAACTTTCCTTTCCTTTGTTAGCATAATTCGAATCACGAATTTTGAAAATGTGTAATTGTTGAATGAAAACAGATAGGAGCCTGAGTTTACATAGCAATCTAAGTTCTAACGAATTCGATGCGCTACCTGACTCCATATTAAGAATTGGTGCACATTTTCATCGTACTGAAATCGTTATTACGGACGATTTCAATGTTCAATGACTTTGAAGGTCATTCCGCGAATACGCTTGATCTGTTCCACACATTTGAACCTGATAAATATACTATTAGAGTATTAGCACCTCTAGGCACGTCGGACCATTCCATCATATCAGCAAATTTCTCTTTCTCCATCAACACAGTTGAAGAAAAAACCCCAAGCAGAACCGTTTGGCAATATGAGAAAGCAAATTGAGACGGACTAAATAACTTTCTTCGAAACTTTAACTGATCACTTTGCTTCCTCGATAGTGACATAGATTCCATTGCTGATGTGATAACAGGCATTATACTCAATGAAATGAAAACTTTTATCCCTAACAGAAAATTGCAGTTAGTTGTAAAGAGAATTCTTGGTACGAATATGGCTGTAAATAAGTTATTAGGTCGAGAGAGTTAAGCTTCAGATGTTAGAAAACAAACCCCATTGAATAAAACCGGAAAAAGTACAGGCAAGCGAAGAATACCAGCACTGCTCATATTCGAAGGAAAAACCAAAATATACGTCAAAAAATAATACAATGTCCCAAAGGTAGTGGTCATTTGTAAAAAATATTAAAAACTCTTATCATCAATTTCAACACTCGTACACAATAATACTCCTTTTGTCAGCTCGCAAGAAAAAGCTATTTTGCTTGCAACATAGTTTGCTGCACTGATTCGACTTTGCCACACAGTGTTATGACTCCTCCTGTACTTGAGAACGTTAATAGTTCTATGGGACAAATCTTCTTTCGCACTCGTACAATCCCAAGAGTCCTTAAAGATCTTGACATTCACAAATCCGCTGGTCCAGAGTGTATATCTCCTGTAGTTCTGAATGAGTGTTCTTCTACGCTGGCGAAACCATTGCGTGGGATTGTTCATCTATCATATTCCTTGTGTATCTTTCTGAGTAGTTGGAAAACGGTATTTGTCCAGCAGGCCTCAAAAAAGGAAGAATCTTCCTCCCCCTTGAATTACCGACCAATTGCACTAACGTCCGCTGATAAACAATCAACTTAGGAAATATCTCAAAGAACGAAAGCTCTTAAATGACCGCCAGTACAGCTTTCGTAGCAATATTTCCACTGGTGATCAGATGGCATATCTCACTATCTCTTCTTATTTGGATTAGAAATTACCTTCCAGGTTGTATTGGACGGTTTCAAGTGTGATGTCCATACAATAAAAAAAGAACAACAAAAAAACAGAGACATACTTTGACAGCAGGCATAGATCCGAGGACAACAGTCTTGGACGATAAAATGAGAGGAAGAACCGGAGAACTCTTTTATAGTCCAGAGTCCAGACTTTCAGTAGGACTGTGTCCGATTAGTCCGATTAGTACCGAAGAGATCGCTTAAGGCAGGTGGTTAAGTTAGTGATATTGAATTTACAAGTCATTATTAGAATAGCTGTTTATTAAAAATACTATAAAATGTATTAAATAAGGTCAGTGTAAAATTTATTTCAGCGCTTAAATAAATATACAATGGGAGCAGCAGGTATCATATCATATTTTTTAAAGCCTCTCGAATGAAGAATCGAAATGGCAAAACTCAATCAATTTGTGAGTTGTGACTGTTCACAATTTCCATTTTTTTGTGACTCTCACAAGTTGTGGATGTGGGGGAGAATTCGAAAAATCAGGTATCAGAATCATTAGAATTGGCTTTTTGATTTGATGACACTTGTTGAAATTACTTAAATATAAATATAAAATAAAAAAGAGAAATGCATAGCAGACGACTTCTGAGTTAACATCAATTCAACTGTCATGATGTAAAAGCTAAAATGTTGCACTTAAATCAATGGCGCAAAATTTTATTTGAATTAGTACGATGCTAAAGCTGTTTTGGTATGATAATAGGTTAAAACAACGAATTTGCAAATTTTAATCGAATATAGCTTCATACTTTCTCCACCCTTTTATTAAAGTTAAAATTATCGAATACCTATTTTTTTTTTTACTTGCGACTTATAGGTACTAAAGCAAGTTATGCATTCGTAAAAAAATTGAACTCGAGATTTTGATCAAAGTTGACATTACGACGAAGACAAAAAAGGGGGTCTCGCAATTCTGTCTGTCTGTCTGTCTGTTGTCGGTTCGACTACAGCCTAAACGGCTCGGTCGATTTTCTTTAAACTTGGTAGATATGGGTTTTAATTTGACCCCCCCACACGTCTTTTTCTTTTTTTTAAGACCAAAAATAACAGTACCTGCTATTCAAATATTTTTCGAATTTTTTTAAATATTTTTTTTCTCAAAAACTGTCCCACAATTTTTTTTGAAAAAATTCAAAAAAAATCATTTAGTTAAAGCTAGGTAATGGTTGAAATTTTTTTTTCCGAAAAATGGTTATTTTTGGTACCCCCCTTGGAACCATGTTTTTGTTTTTGATTTTCTCAAAAACGGTAAGGCCGATTTTGATCATTTTTTTTATGTCAAGGCAGCAGTTTCAATAGTATTGTGTATTCAAATTTTCAAAAAAAAATTTTTTGGATTTTTCAAAAAAATTTCAAAATTTTTTTTTGAAAACTCAATATTTCGAAAACCCCATCCTCAATTTTTTTAAAACTCGATAAATAAAAGTTTCTTAAAATAATCTACAAGATATGGGAAAATCAATTTATTTTACCTAAAAATAACGGTACCTCCCATACAAAAATGTTAAAAAATGGTTTTCGAAAATCGTATTTTTCTCGAAAACGGTTCCGAGAATTTTGCTTACATTTTTTTTTCTTTCAATTAATTTTTATGATCTAAAATTTAATAAACAAATTTTGAAAACAAGATATTAATGACTGTACCTACCATAGAACGATTTTTTTAAATTTCGAATTTCTCATTATCGACTTAATGGATTTTAATCAAATTTTTTAGAGAGAAAAGTCTGATAAGTTTAAAAAATATTGCATTGCAAAACTTAAAGAAAAATTTTTTTTTTTGAATTTTGAAAAAAAAATTTATTTTTTTCTTGGAAAATTCAATATATCGAAAACGGCTCAATATTTTTTTTTGTAAATTTAATTTTTATTCGAACAATAATAAAAACTTTTAATTGGCGTACCAACATTTTTTCCTAAAAATGTTTTAAAAATTTTTAATATATGTAAAAGCTTATTTTTTAAGAAACCACTACAAAGACTTTTTGTTCTTGCATAAACCTATATTTGCTTGAACCACATGGCATCCAATTTTTACCTCTAACTACTAAAGAAGTTGTTTTAGTCATTTAAAAAAATAATTTTATGCTTATGAACAGCTTTTCTCTAATAACATTCATTTTTGAAATCCTTAGTCTAGTACATAGGAGCAAGTTCGTGCGACCCAGTCGTGTATTTTATTTAGTATCAGGCTAGCTCCATATGACTCTTTGACATTTGCAAACATCACAAAAGGATCGTGTACTTGGGTTAGTACGATACTAGTTAGAAAATGTTCAAAATTAAGAATGAATTAGTAATGTTCTTTAAAGTTAGCAAATTGCTAAGTAGTATCATACTAATACCTTAATAATAGGCTGTTTAAAATTTTGCGCCAATCAGCTTATATTATGTCAAATTCCAGTCGTTAACATATTGTGATTGACACATTATTTTCAGCGCGTGTATTAGAAATATGCGCATACAAAATTTTAATGCAATATTTAGTCTCAACTATTCTGGAAGGTCTGTAATAATTAATGCCATCATAATGAAACGTCTTGTTGAAAAATTTCTTGGTTTTAAGAACTGATTGAAAAAAATCAGACTTTTCGAATATAACACCAGTTTTTCTGTGCGACTTAAGTTAACTCTGTAGATTTGCTGATCTAATTCGAGTTTAAACTTAATCTCTCACTTACAAAATAAAGAAACTCTGATTTACCTAAAATAATATTTTATAAAACGTTTAAAAGGTTGTTTATCATCATATTATTCTATCATTTAATACGTTAATACATGTTGTTTTTGTTAATTTTTAGTTTTATTAAAAAAAAAATGATCTCTAATGGGTGATTTTTTTGCTATTTTCTTTTTGGCAACACTGGTTTTGACAGCTCCACGCACGTTTCGTGTTTTGTGTCACTGTCAAACATCTTCAGTTTGGTCTATAATTTGACCATGAATCGTCTTACAAACGAACAACGCCAACGGTTGCAAATTATTGAATTTTATTTTCAAAGTGCATGATCTGTTAAGAAAGTTCATCGGGTGCTTCTTCTATTTTATGGTCAGTTTAATCGACCTACTGAGGCGGCTATTCGGGCTATTGTGACTTAATTTGGCACCAAATTTACATTGTTGGACATTAAACCACCAACACGCTTACGTAGATTGTGAAATGAGGAAAATATCGCAGCTATATCGGCCAGTGTTAGTGATGACCGTGAATTATAGATTCGGCGCCGTTTGCAGCAATTGGGCCTCTGTTACTCCACTACGTGGGAAATTTTGCGGAAATGTTGCCTTTCAAAATACAGCTGGTGCAAGAATTGAAGCCGAACGGCCTACCACAACGCCGAATTTTTGGTGAATGTGCTCTTGACTTTTTTCTCGAAAAATTGTGTTCAGCGACGAAGCCAATTTTTCTGGTTGAATGGATACGTGAACAAGCAAAACTGCCGTATTTAGAGTCAAAAGCAGCCAGAAGCATTGCAAGTTTTGTTTTTTGCGCAAAATGGAAGAGCTTGACTTGCATGACATGTGGTTTCAACAAGACGGTGCCACATGCCACAGCACGCAATGCAATTTAACGCTTCTAGACTATTTTTTATGGGGCTATGTTAAGGCCCGCTTCGATTGACGTATTGCAAGCCGACATTTAAGTATTTATTCGTGATTTGGAATCATTTATTAGGACTAAGCGGATGGACCATTTGAGGCGCAGCCGCGGCCAACATTTTATGAAATAATCTTCTAAAACAAAAAAAAATAATAATAAAAATAAACATTCCCATTTTTCGAAATTTGACACTTTGTGAGTTTTGTGCAAAAAGTTAATGATCAGACCTTATCTGAATCGTTTTCAAAATATTTAATAGAACAAATTGAATTCGACGGCTGCAAAAACAATGCAAAATATCTTTCACTTCTCATCTTTCTTTAAATTTTCTAAAGGGAATCTTTTTACTTGCGACTTATAGGTACTATAAGGCAAGTTATGCATTCGGAAAAAAAATCGAACTCTAGATGTTGATCAAAGTTGACATTACGACGAAGACAAAAAAGGGGATCTCGCAATTCTGTCTGTCTGTCTGTCTGCCTAAACGGCTCGGCCGATTTTCTTCAAACTTGGTAGATATAGGTCTTGATTTTTTCCCCCCACACGTTGTTTTCTTCTTTTTTAAGACCAAAAATAACAGTACCTGCCATACGATTTTTTTTTCGAAATTTTTTAAATATTTTTTTTCTCAAAAACTGTCTCACAGATTTTTTTAAAAAGATCCAAAAAATTCCATTTAGTTAAATCTAGGTAATGGTTGAAATTTTTTTTCCAAAAAATGGTTAGTTTTGGTACCCCCCTTGGAACCATTTTTTTGTTTTTGATTTTCTCAAAAACAGTAAGACCGATTTTGACCATTTTTTATGTTAAGGCAGCAGTTTCAATAGTATTGTGTATTCAAATTTTCAAAAAAATTTTTTTTTGACTTTTTAAAAAAATTTCAATTTTTTTTTGAAAACTCAATATTTCGAAAACCCCATGCTCGATTTTTTTTAAACTCGATAAATAAAAGTTTCCTAAAATAATATACAAGATATGAGAAAATCAATTTATTTTACTTAAAAATAACGGTACCCTATATACAAATGTAAAAAAATGGTTTTCAAAAATCGTATTTTTCTCGAAAACGGTTCCAAGAATTTTGCTTAAATTTTTTTTCTTTCAATTAATTTTTAGGAAACAAGATATTAATGCCTGTACCTACCATAGAACGATTTTTTTTAAATTTTGAATTTCTCATTATCGACTTAACGGATTTAAATAAAATTTTTCAGAGACAAACGTCTAATAAGTTTAAAAAATATAGCATTTCAAAACTTAAAGAAAAATATTTTTTTTTTAATTTTGAAAAAAAATCTATTTTTGTCTTGGAAAATTCAATATATCGAAAACGGCTCAATATTTTTTTTGTAAATTTAATCTTTATTCGAACAATAATAAAAACTTTAAATTGGCGTACCAAAATTTTTTCTTAAAAATGTTTAAAAAATATATAAAAGCTTATTTTTTTAAGAAACCACTACAAAGACTTATAATTTTTGTTCTTCCATAAACCTGTATTTGCTTGAACCACATGGCATCCTATTTTTACCTCTAACTACAAAAAAAGTTGTTTTAGTCATTTAAAAAAATAATTTTATGCTTATGAACAGTTTTTCTCTAATGACATTTATTTTTGAAATTCTTAGTCTTTTACTACATAGGAGCAAGTTCACGCGACTCAGTCGTGTATTTTATTTAGTATCAGGCTAGCTCCATATGACTCTTTGACATTTGCAAACATCACAAAAGGATCGTGTACTTACTTTTTACAGGAAATGTCATTGATTTAGGTGTGTTCAGAAGCAATTTATTAAGAAAATTGGCTTAGTACGATACTAGTTAGAAAATGTTCAAAATTAAGAATGAATTAGTAGTGTTCTTTAAAGTTATCAAATTGCTAAGTAGTATCATACTAATACCTTAGTATATAATACCTATTATAATAGGCTTTTCAAAATTTTGCGCCAATAAGCTTATATTATGTCAAATTCCAGTCGTTAACATATTGTGATTGACACATTATTTTCAGCGCGTGTATTAGAAATATGTGCATACAAAATTCTAATGCAATATCTAGTCTCAACTATTCTGAAAGGTCCGTAATTAATGCCATCATAATGCAACGTCTTGTTGAAAAATTTCTTGGTTTTAAGAACTGATTTAAAAAAAAAAGATTGTGTGTACTGACGTACGCGCGGTTGAAGTAAAACTTCTTCTCAAGCAAAGCTTCTGTAAGATTATAACCTACGAACAAACATTTTGTATTCTAAAAACATGTCACTGACAGCTGCATAGAAATTTTTTTACCCCCAACGCCGGAAAAGAAGTTTTACTTCAAAAAAACATCAAAAAGATATGTTTGTTTGTTTTTTTTTTTAAAGGATAGTGGTTTCTGCTTGTTAAATTGGTCGACCACATAATTCACAAATATTTTGTATTTTTAAAACATGTTGCTGTCTTTGACTGATAACGTGACGGTTTGACATGTCACTGACAGCTGCATAGAGAATTTTTTACCACCAAAGCCGGAAAAGAAGTTTTACTTCAAAAAATTGAATGTGCGCGCCTAGCCTTAAATGAAATCGAGAAGAAAAGTACAAAACTCCCATGCCACTTGACAAGCAAGTAGCCTCGCTTTGTTTGTATTACCCTAGGGCTGCACGTGCAAGTATTGGCAAGCATGTTGTAATCTTGTAATGTACACAAGCATTTCTTATTAACCGGTACAAACCCGAGCAACTTAGTAGTCACCTGGCATTAATTCAGTATCCAACTTGGAAAGCAAGTACTCTGACAGCGGCACTCTTGTAAAATTAATTATTAAAGTATTTGATTGATTAGTCGGGTGAAGTTCAAATTTATAAATACCAAAACAAATGTCGGTGGTGTGTGCGATTAAGCGAATAAATATTATTAAAAAGTATAATTTCAAAACTTTCAGGCAACCTGATGGTCATATGGCATGCCGTCTATGACAGCAAAAATACAAATGGTAGTGGATATACCCAACTTTTTGGTAAAATTTATTTGGATTGCAATATGCTTGTCAATAATTATTCGGTTGCATAGCCATTGCGCGTCTGAACCTATAGTTTTATGTTTATCTTTGAATGCAGCCATTTGAAATATGTAAATTCTAAATCGTATCCAACTTCATGTTTTACTTTGCACATGCTAAAAACATGTCGCTGTCTTTGACGGATGGCGTGACGGTTTGACATGTCACTGATAGCTGCATAGAAATTTTTTTACCCCCAACGCCGGAAAAGAAGTTTTACTTCAAAAATCAGACTTATTGAATATAACACCAGTTTTTCTGTGCGACTTAAGTTAACTCTGTAGATTTGCTGATCTAATTCGAGTTTAAACTTAATCTCTCACTTACAAATTGAAGAAACTTCGATTTACCTAAAATAATATTTTATAAAATGTTTAAAAGGTTGTTTATCATCATATTATTCTATCATTTAATACGTTAATACATGTTATTGTTTTTGTTAATTTTTATTTTTATTTAAAAAAAATTATCTCTAATGGTGATTTTTTTGCTATTTTCTTTTTGGCAACACTGGTTTTGAAAGCTCCATGCACGTTTCGTGTTTTGTGTCACTGTCAAACATCTGCAGTTTGGTCTATAATTTGACCATGAATCGTCTTACAAACGAACAACGCCAACGGTTGCAAATTATTGAATTTTATTATCAAAATGCGTGATCTGTTAAGAAAGTTCATCGGGTGCTTCTTCCATTTTATGGTCAGTTTAATCGGCGTTGGGGGTAAAAAATTTTCTATGCAGCTGACAGTAACATGTCAAAACGACACGTTATCCGTCAAAGACAGCGACATGTTTTTGGAATACAAAATGTTTGTACGTTTATAGGTTAGAATCTTACAGAAGCTTTGCTTAAGGGAAAAGAAGTTTTACTTCTACCGCACGTACGTCAGTACACACAACCTTTTTTTTATATTATTCGCGCACTTAAGGGGTTCTGAATACCCTTATGATGTTAAACACAGTGCGAGGAATTAGGAAAGTAGGATAGGATAAGAAAGGAGATACCGATGCAAATTTGACAAATGAGTTGGAAATATTGAGCCAGGTAAAGCATTCCACATTCGTGTAGTGCGGCTAAAAAAGAATCTCTGTACTTTACAGTACGTCCAAAATTTGACTCATGAGTGAACTGATGAGCATTCCAAGAAGTACGGGTATTATGGTTGAATTTATTTGGAAGAGATTATGACGTAAAATTTAATTTAAAAAGTTTTTTTTTTATTAAAAAATTCCATGTTTTGAGAAGAATGGCGTTCATGGTATGTAAAACTGTAGGCAGCAAATTAGCAACTGTACTGGTTGGTTGGGTCTTCCTGGGCTGTAAGCACCATCTAAAATTCTTTTAAACTACGGCAAGTAAGAATTAATACAACAATTCTGTTGGTGTTCGAGTACAGCCTAGTTTGGTGTTGGTACCATTGCTTTTATGTCGTTCTACCTACTCTTTTTATTTTTGTTTTGAGTACAAAATAAAGTAAAGTCTAATTTTTCTCGAAAACGTGCCTACAGATTTAAGAAAAATAAATTTTTAAATAATTTTAAATAAAGATTCGTTCACTTTGAATATGAATGTGAATAATACTTCTCTCAATATGTATTTCACAAAAAAAAATTCGATTTAAATTTTTTGTTGAAAGCGCCTTGGTGTTAGCGTTACCACTTCCGGAAAAAAACTCGAAGTAGATTTGAAGAAAAAACGGGAAGTACTCGTAAGTTGAGAAAAAGTAGATTTTAAAATGACTTTTTACTAGCTTTTAGAAAAAAATTAACTCGAGATAGGTATTCATCAGTTGACATTACAACACAAGAAAGTGGTGATTCTACTGTATGTCTTTAGGTCTATACCTCAACCTGTAGGCAAGAGGAGAAAATGAAATGTTTTTTTTCTTTAGCTCGGTTCCTACCATACAGCCAGTATGAAATTTCACATTTATTTCGAAAATGGTTCTAATGATTTTGATACAAAAAATATGTGTAGACTATACAACAATGCGGTCTACATTTTGGTAAAAAAATGTTATTAACAGTAACTGTCGTAGAATCATTTTTTTATTTTCAACTTTCTCATTTCCGACTACCGATTTCAATCAAAATTTTTATATCTTTGATTTTGAAATTTCGAAATTTCGTTTATAAGAAATAAATGTGATCATAAAAAACCCACAAGGATTAGTGTACACATGAGTGTGGTGAGTTCCTTTGCTTTTTTGAAATTACTCATTTGTGTAGGTATTTGTATTGTGTTCACGTTGTTTTTTTTTATGGTAATTTATGGAGTTGCATTATACCCCTTAGAGTGAAATAGAGAAAACGAAGTAGATTTGTTTTATTTTTTTTTGTAAAATTGAAGTAGTTTTAAACACAGATTTATAAAATGAAGTAGATTTCAGTATTTTGATGAAGGTGCGAAGTAGGAAGTAGATTTTAAAATATTTTGAAAAAAGAAGTAGATCAAATTCAATTGAAGTAAAGTGGTACCACCGCTTGGTGTTTCCCAAAGCTCCGTTTTTTTCCGACTGTCTTACTAATTTTTATAAATTTTTATAAAATTAAGTTTTTCAGGCTATTCCTTTCTTAGCTTCCTATTCTGGTTCCCACAATCAAGCCCATACATTGCAATGGTATCGTATGATAAGTTCATTAAACTTAGATCTTTACAGCTTTGTTATATGGGATATACAAAATAATGTAGAGTTTAATGTTTCAAGAAGTGAATGCTATCTATTGTCGTTGAAGCAACATATACCCCTTCTGCCATGGTACTTTAATGGAACTTGCATCGAAGAAACCGAAAAGCTCTTAGTACTTGGTATGTGCGTTAACGACAATCTTCGTTGGAAAGACCATATTTTCTAGACCGTCAATAACGCTGCTAAATGCTTTTCCTTATTTTATCGCTTCTTTTACAAACAATGCTCACTCGAAGTAGGCAGTTACGTTCTTACCCTCAATCAAATCACACGTGATACCCGTTTCGCTAGGAATGCTCATCAGTTCAGCCTCAAGCCTAATTTTGGCAAAGATTCGTACGCACAACTCGATTATGGAATAATTTACTCGACACGGTTTTTACTTGCTATTTCAATTTGTAAACATTCAAGGCCAGTGTTCATCGACCCGTATAGTATAAAAAACAACAATGTTGCAGTCAAGAGAATCTTCGAATCCTAGCCTAAGGCTTTGATGTTACAAGAAGAACTGAATCTTTGGTGTAGAGGACAAGCCGTCATGAATGCTAGAGCGCTTGCTCTGGATGACTGAAAAGATTGTGCCCTAGATCGACGAAGTTGGAAAGCTGCATTGTTTTATAAATATATAAATGAAAATTGATACAAGAAATTTTGTAATTGAAGTGAAATAAAACTGTCCAAAAGCATGAAATTCATACCTTCTATTGCTAAAACAACTCTCTTAATAATTTGTCCAAAACAAAAGAAATCCATCTAATTTTTAAAGCAAATATGAATTTATACAAGCAAAAAATGTTTAAGAAATGTCCTTTATTTGTCTTTATTTGTTGGATGGCAGAGGATACAAAACAAGGAAATAATTGTATGTACAATTTTTAGAGCAGCTTAAGAGAAAAATACTATTTTCAACTAATCTTTTCTATAATGTTTCAATGGAAGGTACCTTTACATTATAAAAGTATGAACCCCCACTTAAGCAAACAAAAATTATTCCAATTTTCTTTTTCTTATATTTTTGCAGCGATCAGCGAATCTATGAGCGGGAAGGAAATTAAGGTATGATGTTTCAAAATTTGCAGCCTTATCAACTTAAACATTTTGTATTCTTATCATAAGATTGAACGCGAAGCGTCAATCACAAAACCTTATCTTATTTTTACTTGAAATTTTATAATAAATCAATGGGTCTAAACAAAAATATGAATCAATGCTTTTTAATAAAATAGCGGGATTTGAAGACTTCAATATTCATTCCTTAGTTAAAGTTCAATTAGTAAGCTTAGCTTAGACATTTTTCCATGAAGATTTTTATCATTTTAAGTTTGGTCCTGGCCGCAAGTGCACTCACTTACGAGGTAGGTATTTTCTAAAATCTTATTTTTCAATACATTTGCCTTTATTATAGTCCAATACCAACAACATCAACAATAAGTACCCCCCATATGAAGGCTCCAACGAATGGGATTCATCGCCCCGCAACGGAAATTCCTTAAACGGACGTGCCCCATCAGACGTTAATGGACTTACTGTCGAAAATCTTGGAGCTATTTTCCAAAGACAAAATCAACAATACCAACAAGGACAACGTTCAAGGGATGATTCGTCCCTAGGATATCAGGCTTCATACCCAGATTCAGCTAAATACGATGCCATGATCAGAGGTCGTCTTAGTACTTCCAAGGCTCTTAGTAATAAGCCAGAAGTTCGTAGGATAATTACCCAAGTGGCTGAAGATAAATTCAAACAGTGCAAGGTGTTGACCGACGACAGAGCGGACGCATGTTTTAGATGCGCCATTGGACAAATTGCGCGATTGGTTTCTTTTGTCGAGTACATGGCTCGAAACCCGCAATAAGTTTTGTTGAGTACAAGATATTAGTCTGTTATCACAAAGATTAAATAAAGCCACAAATCTATTAAATATTAGATTTTAGCATTAATTAATTTTCTAGGTCGAAAGGCATTAGAGCTAAGATATAGTATAACTTAGAGGGCCTGCAGAGCGCCAGTGTTGTAATTTTCTGATAAAAAGTCTAATTGTCATAAATTGTTTGTCTAGTTTTCAGATAGTTACGTTAAAAAATAATGAAAATTATTTATAAACAAAAAACCAACGAAAACAGCCGATATGACGAGAATCACTTCTTTGACCTTCTCTATTATCGTAATGTTCGATTTAACTAAAATCTCGACATTTTTCTTTAATACGAAAATAATACGTATCCGCAAGTAAGATCTGCGTTGGTTAGTGTTATATTATGATTACTGATGGATGTTACTTATTGGTAAGATAAACCGCTTTCCAAAAGAACGTACCTAGAGATTAAAAAATTAAAGGTGCAAAGTTTAAGGAATATAAACTACACTTTACACTAAAAGCTTTAGGTAATTATACCGAAAATATACCTCAATATAAAATATGTTCCTCATTTTGTGTGAATGATGCATCTATAAAATGTTTGATAGTAAAAAAAACATCATTAATTTATAGCTAAGGCTTAAGTTATTTATATCAAAGGTCAATTCATCCCATATGCCAAAAAGGCATTAAAACGTTGTAAAGCATTTTCGTATACTTGGAAGCCAACTCAAGGCTACTTTATGGTTTATAAATAGTGCACACAGGTATAGGACCTAGCCCTAATATCAGTGTTTTCGTGTACTTTTTCACTATAAATATGCTTCTTGCAATTCGTTCTATTGAGAAAGTAAAACGTAAAATATCCCACCAATGACACCAGCTTACCCCTAATTTATTCTAATTCATGTGCCATGTGCCAATGAAATACCAAATAAGTCACCTTAATCCAAACATGTCAGATACAATTTTTAGCTTTAGAAAGTTGAGCAATGCGCCAACACTGGAAATATAACAACAACTCTGTGCAAATGCTGGGATATGTTAATTGTAAGGTAGGTACGTACGCCGCGCCGTGTAACACACGTTTTAAAATATTTGTGAAGGAACCATCTTCCTGGGCACCACTATGAGTACACACAAAAAACCCTGAATTTGCTAATTTGCCATTGATTTTTCAAGTGCTCATTAAGAAGAACATGTTTTTTTTTTGTCTTAAATTTAGGTTTAGACCCTTGTTGTCTTGACACTTTTCTGAAGAATTCGAAAGAACCCTTCTCTGTTTTTCATTGAAACAAGAAAAGAATTCTATAAAAATGTATCCATTCACTCTCATAACAGAGGTTTTCCTTGACCCACAACTTCAGAATCGGATGCGTTCTTTTGCAAGATTCTATTCAAAATGACTTTCGTTGTTTTGTTTATAAAAAAGGATATAAGAAAGGAAAAAACCACAGTCATAAAAAATGTGTCAATTTTTCCACAACATTTTTCATAAGTATCACATTGTTAAGCACCACCACTTGTCACTACAACAAGCGGTGGACTTCAAATAAAAAGACTCAAACACAGGAAAAAAAGATAATCTTACTTCTGTATAGTGCCACTAGTGACACAATGATGTGAGATGTCCTTAAAGTGGACGCAAGCAAATGAAGCGGCGCGCGGAGACCGGCGGCGGTATATGTATAGAAATGGTGGGAGGCTTTTGTTTGTTTATATATGTATATTTTGTTTTGTAACAAACACACTCATTCATATTCATAGTTCTTCCTTATAGAGAGGTAATTAAAATTATTGCAGCATCACTTGTTTTCACAACCATAAAACATTCATGGATCCCAAAGATCAAGGACACACATTTTGTATTTCATATACAGAAAGGAAGTGTTTCCTTTTTCCGATTTTTAGAAGTTCGGTGCCATAGACAAAGTATAATGTCGTCCTATTATGCCAATTATCCTGGCAGCCATTAAGGAATATGTCTATTATAGCACCGCATATAATAATACTGTATTGTGTTGTATTATGTTTGCCATAAGGTGACCACAATTTATTTGTATATACCTATTCATGAAGAAGGCGTTTATTTGGCAAGACATTCAAGACCGGATCGAAAATATTCTGGCACATTATTGAAAGGAAAAAGTTTTGACACTTACTTACCTTTAAATATTTATTCGTTAAGCTAAAGAAATATAAGTTAAAAATATGTTTTTTTTTTATATTAAATTTACACTGGAATAAGATTTTAGGAATATTATGTATGTAAGTTTTTTAAAGGTCTTTAAATGCGATTTTAAGCCGTCTATAAGGAAGAAATGAATCCTTTTAGGGATTTTAATTTAAATTGATATTATAGAGATACTACGCGACAGATAGTTCTATCCTTGATAAATTTACGTCTTAGACTACGTTCTACACACTTGTTCGAATTGATGAAAAGTTCATATGCACCCAAGTGTGTGTGTTCTTAGTAAAAAGCTCTATTCTTTGAATTGCGGAATCCTGCGCAGGTGCTTTATGTACTCATTCTCATTCTCTTTGAACGTCTCAATCAGCAATTTATAGCTGATACAGAGTTTTTGCTAAAAAAAATATTGTAATTAAAAGTAAATATCAGCTGGGAAAATTACTTCAAACTTTCGATTATGCTGCAAAGTGTTAATTCATATTTGGCCAATATAATACGTGAGAACCTGGAAATTGGTATTTCGCTATATACATAATGTAAACATTTTAAATTATACCTCCAATAAAATCTGGTATAGGATTGTGTATATTTACGAGTAGGAGAGGGTAGGTATCCTGTTTCTACCTTTCGAGCATAGGAGAAAAATGTGTCTATCAAGATAAATTAACTTAATTGAATTTATATTAAATGAAAGCTTATTGAAACAAATTGTCATCAATCACTATAATTGATTGTAACGTATATAAATGTATGTAGGTAACCCTTCTATTGTTATATAAAGCCAACAGACTAGTGCTCATGATATGTAAGCCATTGTGCAATGACTAGTCTGATTTGGACCATTAAGAAGTATACGAGTATAATTCGCTTAAGAATAAATAAATGAATTAGTAAATTAAAATCAGTTTATTATTTATGTGGATACACCACAATTGGCGACGAGGATATCGTTAGTAAAAAACTATACGAAACCACGTGTGATAATTATTAAGTTGATGTCAACGAATAAAAGTTCAACGTTGGATAGCAAGAAAGAATTGCTCGATCCACTTAATTCCAAAAATAAAGCTAAAATGTCTGCAATTGGTGAACTACCAAAATACAACCACGAAGTTAACGAGTTTAGCATTTATAAGTGTAAAATCGAACAATTTTTTATTGGAAACAACATAAGTGACAGTGCGCAAAAAAGATCATTACTGCTCATATCGCTTCATGATGATACTCTTAAGCTCTTACAAAACCTAATTCACCCATCCTTACCCGAGAACACCGAATATGTCACACTTATTTCGAAGCTGGAAAATCATTTTAAGCCTGCTCTTTCGGGATTCGCCGAGCGACATAAATTTTACTCTTCATACAAAGAAGAAGGAGAATCTTTGATACAATGGGCAGCACGTGTGAGGAGCCTAGCCACTGGGTGCGATTTTGGCACACATTTAGACATACTTCTCCGAGATAAGTTCGTCATGGGCTTAGAAAAAAGCGCAGAAAAAGATAAACTTTTTTTAGAGAGTCCAACTGATGCTAACCTTACTCTTGAAAAGTGTCTTCAGATAGCTCAGACTGTTGAATGTGTGAGACAACAATACAAAAGGGAAAATTTCAACGGAACAAGTTCTAGTCTGGTTTGCAGATTACAAGGAGCAGAACCAAAGCGTGACGTCATATCTAACGAGAGACATCGACAAAATCAAAGAACCGTAGGCGATTCAACGGCATCAGCAGGTACCGGTAGGCAGTGCAAAGTCTGTGGCTACAAAAATCACTCAACGGATCAGTGCAGGTTTAAGAATAATATTTGCAAAATATGTAACCAAAAAGGTCATCTTAAACAAATGTGTAGCATGCGTAGTAATAGAAGTAGAAACTATAATAATAATTATATTAGCGATGATAGTGTTATGCCTAGTACAAGTAATTATACAAATAATTTTAATAATGTAATTGAAAGTGAACATGAACATGAATTATCAATTTTTTACTTTAGAACCAACTCAAATCTTAGTCCAATAATAGCCAATGTAACCGTGAATGGAATTCCTTTTGATATGGAAATTGATAGCGGTGCTTCAATCTCTGCCATTTCAAAGGATGTTTTTGATAAACATTTCTCGAATTTAATGCTTAAAAAGTCAGACCTCTCACTGAGAACATATAATGGAGGTTTATTAAATCCAGTTGGTGTTGGTATATTCAAAATTTCATATAAAAATATAACAAGGTCACTAGAAGTTTATGTAATTGAAAATGGTGGGCCACCATTATTAGGTCGGAATTGGATGCACGCCTTTAACATTGGAGTAAAAGAAATTAATCACATACAAAATTCAGATTATGTACTTAAAAATTTATTCGAAAAATATGCTGAAATCTTTGATGGTGGATTAGGCTGTTTTAACAAACATAAAGTTTCGTTGAAGTTAAAAGAGGGTGCAAAACCAAAATTTTTTAGACCTCGTAAGTTACCTTTTTCATTAAAAGAAAAAGTTGAAAATCAACTAAGGAAATTAGTAGCCTTGAATATTTTGGAGCCTGTTTCATATAGTGAATGGGGCACTCCCATTGTACCCATACTAAAAAAAGATGGCTCGGTAAGAATTTGTGGTGATTATAAAATCACATTAAACCCTGAGTTGCTAGTACCACAACACCCACCACCAAAATTAGAAGAGATCTTATCTGAAATTGACGGATCTACTGAGTTTTCGAAAATTGACCTAGCTATGGCATATCAGCAACTCGTTCTAGACGAAAAATCCAGCGAACTTACTACAATATCAACTACAATTGGCTTATTTAGATATACTAGGATGGTGTATGGTGTGGCTAGTGCACCTGCTGTTTTCCAAAAAACCATAGATAGTCTTTTGCTGGGCATCAAAGGGGTAAAAGTGTTTGTAGACGACATTCTTATATTTGGAAAAACTAGAGAGGAACATTTGGAACGTTTAAAAATAGTTTTCTCTAAATTGCAAGATGCAGGGCTTAAAGTGTCAAAGGACAAATGCGAATTCTTAAAGACTTCAATTAGTTATTTGGGACACGTCATTGATAAAAATGGTCTACATAAAGACGAAAAGAAAGTTGAAACTATTTTAAACTTGTGTGCACCAAAGAACAGCTTAGAACTCCAATCCTTTTTGGGTGTAGTAAATTTCTATAGACAGTTCATGCCAAATATGGCAACAGTGGCTTCAGCCTTATACGAACTGCTACCCGACAAGTTTGAGTGGGGTGATAAACAACAAAAGGCTTTTGATGACGTCAAAGCTAAGTTATCTGAAAAAACCTGTTTAGCTCATTTTAATCCAAATTTGAAATTAAAATTAATTGTAGACGCAAGCCCAGTTGGTTTAGGTGCAGCCCTAGTGCACGTTTATGAAAATAGTGTAGAAAGACCTATTTCGTTTGCCTCAAAGAGGCTTACGGCCACAGAAATGAAATATTCCCAAATAGAAAGAGAAGCGTTGGCAATAGTGTACGGTGTGAATAAGTACCATCAATATCTTTTTGGGAATAAATTTATACTGGTGACGGATAATAAACCCTTAGTATCTATTTTTGGGGAAAAGAAAGGTATTCCGGCACTATCCGCAAACAGGTTGCAAAGATATGCCTTGTTTTTGTCGGGCTACACATATGAGGTTCAACATATTAATTCAAAAGCAAACATAGCTGATTATTTCTCTCGAGCGGTAGAGAATGCTCTTCCCGAAGAAATTGAAGGTCGTCATGGTCTGTGGGCAAACGACGTGTTTGTAAATTATATGAGAGAAGGAAGTGGTTCAATTGTTAAGTTTGAAAATATTCAAGAAGAAACCTTCAAAGATTCGGTTTTAACACAAGTGTGCCAGTATATAAAAGATGGTTGGCCTAATACATGTTGTAATCCAAGATTAGCCCCATATTTTAATAAAAAGAACGAACTTTCAATTGACTCGAATGCAATTTTTTGGGGTTATAGAATTGTTATACCGGAATCTTTACAAAAATCTATATTAAAGGAACTACATAAGTCTCATTTAGGGATTGTAAAAATGAAGGGGTTGGCAAGGGCCTACGTGTGGTGGCCATCCATCGACAAACATTTAGAGGAGCTGTCAAACTCCTGTGATCAGTGTTTATTATTTAAAAATAGTCCAGCAAAAAGCCCTTTAATTAATTGGAGTTGGCCAGAAAATCCATGGGAGAGACTCCACCTAGATTTTATGGGCCCCTTGTTTGGAAATTACTTTTTGATAATGGTTGATGCTCATAGCAAATGGTTAGAGTGCATAAATATGAATACAAACATCACAAGCTCTAAGACAATTGATCAAGTAAGGTCGATTTTTGCACGTTTCGGTTTACCGAAAACAATAGTGACTGACAATGGCAAGTCATTTATATCGAAAGAATTCGAAATATTTTTATATCAAAATGGCATTACACATTTGACTTCACCTGTAGGCCACCCTGCTTCAAATGGCCAAGCTGAAAATAGCGTTAAAATTGTAAAAACAGGTCTTAAAAAAGCACTAGTGTTAAAAGACACAAACAGTAATTTTAACAAATTATTAGACGCGTTTTTAATGGACTACAGGAATTCAATTCACGGCACTACTGGTTTTTCCCCCGCTCAGATAATGTTTAATAGAAATATAAGAACAAGGTTTGATTTAATTAATCCTTTTAGGAAAGAAAATAAATTGATTACTAATGAATTAAAAAAAAATGTTATTAAAAGGCAAACAAACCAACAGAAAAATTATATCGGAAAAAAAGAAAGAAAATTGATAATTAATGATTCAGTTATGGTAAAAGATTTCACTGTGCCAGGGAAAGTTCAATGGACTAAAGGAAAAATTATTCGTATCTTAGGTAAAAGATATTATCTTGTTGAAATAGCTTCAAAAAATAATGTAGTTTGGAAACGTCATATAAATCAGATCAGATTTTGCTTAAATAACCATAATAATGATATTTACATTCCCAATACTTTGAATGATCCTTGTATTAAAGTTCCTTTAAGTAATACAGATTTTGTTAATGATGGAAGTGAAATCAATGTTAATGTAAACAATAGTACTCCAAGTACTAGAACCAGAAAAGATTGGTCAGCACAGCAAATAAAAGATAGATACCCTATAAGATCTCGTATTAATTCTGAAAATTAAATGCATTATTGATAAATTTAAGATTTGACTTACTGTGAAAAAGTACTTTATTGAAATTTGCAATGTGTACATACTAGTTTAAAACTTTAGTAATAAAATAATTTTTATTTTTTTTTTAATTTTGAAAATTAAATGAAGTAGGTATTGTTAAATTTAAGATTTAATTTCCTTTGCAAAAGAACTTATTTGAAATTTGTTATACATGCTATTCTTTTAATTATAGTTATAAAATAAGCGAATTACGGGGGAAGTTGTAACGTATATAAATGTATGTAGGTAACCCTTCTATTGTTATATAAAGCCAACAGACTAGTGCTCATGATATGTAAGCACTTGTGCAATGACTAGTCTGATTTGGACCATTAAGAAGTATACGAGTATAATTCGCTTAAGAATAAATAAATGAATTAGTAAATTAAAATCAGTTTATTATTTATGTGGATACACCACATTGATAAAATATGTGTTTAGTAAGAATAATAGCTGGTGAGGTTATACTGTAGTGTAGGTGTAGTAAAAAAAAAAATAATAAGTTTTCAGTTTCTCATCACTAAATGAAAATGTAAATGATTTGACTAGAGAATTTTAAAGAATTCGTATACCCCTTTCAATTGCGGTAGTATAAGGCAAGTTTTGCATTTGCAAAAAGAAATTGAACTCGAGATTTCGATCTAACTTGACATTACGATGATAGAGGATACAAAAAATTGGGTCCCGCAATTTCGTCTATCTGTATGTATATTTACTTCGACCTAAAGCCTATACCGATGAAGGGATTTTTTTTCTAATTAATGGTACTTAAGGGTGATTCCCTAGATGAGAAATTTAATTTTTTAAGTTCCTAATCAAAACATTTTTGACAACAAACTTAAAAAAAATTATTAACGGGCATAACGATTTCGAAAAAAATTGTTATACATGAAAAGGCACTTTAGTACATTGAAATGTTCGAAAAATTGTTTTTTGATTTAAAAAAATTAAAAATAATTTTTAAAAAATTCAATATCTTGAACACTTAAACGATTGCTTTTAAAAACATTTTCATTAATGTTGTATTTTGTTGGAAAGAACTCCCTTAGCTAAGGCAGGCAAAACTCCTACTCGGGGACTACAACCGAGAGCGTTTTCTAACCTGCATTAGCTTAAGGTACTAGTACGGTCTAGAAATCGCAAAAAACCCATGATTTTTGGGAATTTTTTTCTCGGAAACCTTATAAGATAATAACATATTTTTTTTTTTAAATAATGAATACATGTGTCAAAAGTACAAAAAAAAAATTGTTTGTCGAATTTTGGCCGAATTATAGAGGGCGTCAACGTCGACTCATAAAAAAAAACACATTTTCCCATGGCGGACAGTTAATCTCCGGACCTACTGAACCGATTTTCAAAAAACTTGTTGCAACTAGATTGTTTTTATGTTTTCTAAGACAATTTACCACAATTTGACCAAAAAGTTATGAATAAAAAAAATGGCGACCCAAAAATGGCCAAAAAAATTGCCAAAAAAAAAAATGTTTTTTTCAAAGCTCGAGATTTTTTTTGTTTTGACTTTTTAAACAAATTGTGGTAAATTGTCTCGTAAGAAACCTTCCTTTAAATAACCCGTTTTGTTTTTTTTTGTTTCAGTCCAGCCAATCCTGAGATTAACTGTCCGCCATGGAACAATGTATTTTTTGATGAGTCCACGTTGGGCCTTCTATAATTCGGCCAAAATTCTCAAATTAAAAAAAAAAAAATTTTTTGTACTCTTGACGAATGTATTCATTATTTAAAAAAAAATATATTATTACCTAATAAGGTTTCTGAGAAAAAAATTCACAAAAATCGTGCGTTTTTTGGCGTTCTAGACCGTACTAGTACCTTAAGTAGGAACAACCTCAGGAAAATCACGGGGCTTCTCACGGACCACTGTAGATTGAGAACACACCTCAACATCCTTGGCCTGGTGAACAACGCGACTTGCAGATTCTGCAACACTCACGAAGAGACACCTGACCACATACTGGGGAAATGTGATGCACTCATGCATCAAAGGCACAGGTATCTGGGCAAGCACCACATAAAAGAGAGTGAATTATCATCCCTTAAAATACTCCAAATACTTCGATTCCTCAGAGGAGCAGATTTGGAGGAAGAACTGTAATAATGAGCCAACCTCATCCAGTTCTAGATGGGGGACACAATAGATCTTTAGGTCGCAGTGTTTTTATACCTCAATTTATTCATTCATTTATCATTCATCCATGTTGTATTTTAGATTTTGTATAGAAAGATACTATTAAATATAAAAAATGGTTTTTAATTTTAAGGAAGTTTGGTAACATAAAAAAATTATTTATCAATAAAACTAATATAACGATTTAAAAAAAAAATTTTTACTTCAATTTATAATAATTAAATAAACAATAAATTTAATAAAAAAAATTCTCTATAATTACGTCCATGTGGATGAACATTTATATAAAATTTTAAATTCCATAGTACCTGTACATAAGAGCAAGTACGTGCGATCCAGTCGTGCAATTTTCTTTCTTTCTTATTATACATTTTTGGAATACATTTAAATACTTTTTGTTAAACATGTATCAGACCAAAAACATGAATGTTAAAAAAGAGCCAAGTTCTTCTATACAAAAACCTTTGTGTAACAAGTCAGCCATGAAAAGTACTGAAATCTAAAAGTACGCCAAGTTCTTACTTCATGAAGGTTTAATACCGTATATTTAAAGTAGAATACATAATATTGAAACAGCTACAATGTAATAGAGAAATTTTATTATTTAATGATTATTTAATGAATGAAGGTTTTTGTATAGAAGAATTTGGCTCTTTTTTTAACATTTATGTTTTTGGTCTGATCTCACTCCTTTTTGCAAAGATTTTAATATTTTGCCATGTCAAAATCTCGAAAGATACGGAAAGATAGAAAGGTGTACTCTACCTACTAAAATCAACTTATTTTATAGCTTCCTATTTCTTTTGGTATATTTTCTTTTTGTTATTGGTTGTTTTGATTTGCGCTTCAATTATTTCTTCTTGTCCTGGCAAGATACCTAACACTAACATACCTACCTTAATTACAGCAATCAGAAGTGCTCCATATAAATTAAACATTTTTCCAGAAAGTTGGCGGATACCACGCCCCTGAATGGAAAACCCCAATTTTTATTTTTGGTCCTTTATATGCAATTTGAGCCCTACCGTTGTGCAATATAATTTACATCAGTTCTGAGGAAGTGGTCGGATACCACGCCCCTGAATGGAAAACTTCAAATTTTATAACATACCTACCTTAATTACAGCAATCAGAAGTGCTCCATATAAATTAAACATTTTTCCAGAAAGTTGGCGGATACCACGCCCCTGAATGGAAAACCCCAATTTTTATTTTTGGTCCTTTATATGCAATTTGAGCCCTACCGTTGTGCAATATAATTTACATCAGTTCTGAGGAAGTGGTCGGATACCACGCCCCTGAATGGAAAACTTCAAATTTTATATTTTTTCTTTGTATGCAATTTCAGTCCTACCACTTTACCAAATTTCATCGTTTTACAGCAGTCGGAAGTGCTCCATTCAACCAACGCCAATTCGGAGAAAATGGGCGGATACCACGCCCCCTGAATGGAAAACTTTAAACTTTTTTATCTACTTGCATGACAAGACCTACCGTTGTGCAAAACTACAAGATTCTACGATGTCGGGAAGTGCTCCATAATTTTGATGATCTGTCAGTCAGTCAGTCAGTTACGGTTTTTGTGATTTTTAAGGTTTAATATCTCAGGAACCGCTTATGCTAGAAAATTGAAATTTGGTGAGGCGCCTGTGCCTGACTAGCTTAGCAAATATTCGGAATTTCCAGTTTCTGACTTTATTGGTACTGAAGATAGGTAGGGGTCAAAGCTCGCCTGTGTTTGTTCCTGTAAAAAGGGTGTATTGCCAGAACTTGGCTGGGCACTACCGTGCCCTTTGATAAGAACTTACAAGCTAGCTTTTAAAAGTAACAATAGTTTACGTAAATACTTTGTATTAATTCAAGCAAAAGCATAAGATTCTTCAAAAAGCAAAAGTTATTTAAAATCATTATTGAATGTATTTACGAAAAATATGAAATACTGATGAAAAGGTATACTTGTGAACCTGATATGGAATCCTGGCAGAACTCTTTCGCAAAAATTACATGAGAAATATAACTACTTATATTTTAATATTAAATATTTGAAACGATTTTCTGTGATAAGCTATAGTGGAAAAGTTTCTTAAGAAATTTTAGTCGCATCATAACTTGCGCGGACTTAAGGGATTATGACTTACTTTAAAATATTTGAGCGTAGTGCAAGAGGTTAGGAAAGTTGGAGAGGATTCAAAGGAGATTTCAATGCACATTAGTTGAAATGTCTGCACATCTTAATTGAAACAGATTGTAGGAAAATATTGGGCCGGGTAAGGGATTCCATATTCGTGTAGTGTGGCTAAAGAAAGAATCTCTGAATTTAACAGTAGGTCCGGTGTTGGGCTCAAGAGTAAACTGATGGTCATACCTTGAAGCGCAAGTATTACGTTTGAATCATTTAAGAGAAGAATGCAACTGCTTGTTTCACTAGAAAATTGTTTATAAAAACAATGGTTTAATAATGAAAGACGAGAGACTCGTATATTGCTGCGGTGTTCGAGGGATTCAAATAGTTCTGTTGTGCTTCATTCGCCTATTTTTTGTAAAGCTTATTTTTGGGTTATATCCCAGGGACTCAAGTGGGCAATTGGAATCACCAGCCCAAATAAAAGATTTGTACTCTAGCTTTGGACGAATATAAGCTTTATAGATTACAACCAGTTAAGAAAAGGTGGAAAATTTCTTGTAAAGTTGAAGGAAACCTAAGCATTTAGCAACGTTTTCGGCAACGTCGAAAATGTGATCGTTTGAAGCAATAAATTCTATGGGGCTTATAATTCCTCGATAATGCTATTGAGATCAGAATTTAATGAGCTTTTGCTACGCTGCCGCTCTTAATCTACATCCGAAGAACAAGGACGTTTATCTGAAAATGAGTATGAGAAGTACTGTCATCAGAAAAACAATTTAATGGATTAGAAGTTTCAGGTAAAAGATCATTGATGAATATGAGAAAGAGAATTGGAGACAAAACAGAGCCCTGGGACCAGTGTTGCCCCCCCAACTGATTGAAAGTGTAATGTTTAGAAAAAAAAAGTGTAGTAAAACCGTAGTAGAAAAAAAAAAACAAAATAATTTTACAAAATTTTTAAATCTTTAATTCACTTTTAAAAATACATAGGTATAATAAACTATATGTAGATATACACAACTCATACAAAATCTTATATAATAATTAATTAATTTATAGTTTGTTGATAATTATCTTTACAAACCAAAAATATACATTTACACCCATATTAATAAAGATGGTTTAGTGGAGGTTTATCTTTAAGTCCTGGACTAAGTGCGAAATTTCATTAATAAAACAAATTTTCTGTTAAGTGACGTTTACTAATTATGATTAAGTTAAACCACCGAAGTAGGTGGTTTAGCGAAGGAATAAGAAATAGAAATGTCCACAGTGAGACACAAGCGATTGACAATCAATTTAGGTAGCCACAGAATATAAAAAAAGAGATTGCTTACTTTTGTAGAAGATTTTCTTAAAAGGATTTTTGGTAAACGTCATTTTACTATTCCGGGAACATTTTGTTTTTATTAATATAAATATTTAAGCCAGGACTAAACTCCTATTCTATGGTTTAGTAAGACAGTGGACTATAGAAGGAATAAGCGTTTTTTATTAATATGGGTGTTAAGGATTAATTTTGTATAATGACTTGCATTGTGATAATTGACTTTGTATACAAAATTTATTAATTTTACCAGGAGCTCAAAACTGTTCCCTACGTTTTTCAAGAGTTCTTTTGATTGAATAATTGCATCAACTGTTGAAACCGCGCGCTGTGTTGAAACATTTAAAGGGTAATCATAATCCCTTGAGCGCGGGTAGATTATAAAAAAAAAAAATCATTCTTTATAACATTTAAACTTAAGAAAAACCTCTCTGCAGTTGCAATGATATAAGGCAAACTACACAAAGTAAGCATGCATGTAACTGCATACAGTTTAAAAATAGCTTTCCAAGAAAATTTTTGGCACTCAATAAATTGATCCAACATTTAACAATGTCTTCATTGAAATATTCTTTTAACATTTCTTGTGATCCTATAATGGACCAAATTCGTAATTTATCATGGTTTCATTTGCTTGTATATGAAATGGAAATTTTTTCAAAAGACGCATTATAGTCGAAATGTCTCCTTTTGACATTTCGATAGGGTCAAGAAGAGTTAAATGACTTGGTTTTTCATTATCAATTAAATTAAATCTGTCTAAAAAATTTTCGCATAAATCTACATACATAAAAAATTGGCATGACTTCGGTTTAGCATTCTCTAAAATATTATTTTCAATTTCGTTTCTACAGCAAAATTCTTCGAATTTAAATTGAAATTACATGACATATGCGCAACGTGATGAACTTTTTTTTTGAAATCAAAATTGATTGATATAAGATCGTTTGCAAACATTTTTAATAACCTCTAACACAAACTGTTTTGTGGATTTGTATATCAAATGCAATTTGGTGTTTTTGCTTTAAAAAAAGTGTAGTGTTTTGAGGAGCGTGCGTAGTGTGTGCTTTTGAAAAAAGAAGTCTAGTAAAAACACTACGATTGTAGTAGGGGGGCAACGCTGCCTGGGACATACCAGCATTTATTGTATGAATTCCTTACTTAATACCATCCAATAGAAAACAATACAACTGGTTATTGAGCTTTCGTTTTTCAAGACATTTGTTGAGCTGATAATTTCTCAGCATTTCCATGACTTTGAAAGACTGGGCAAATGCTGTTTCCCATTCACTTGGAAAGAAACTAGTAGAGTAAGACAGATAGGAAAGCTTACGCAATGCATTTGCGCAAGAAAGTAGCATCGATTGCATTTTGGGACACTGCTTAGCAGAGATTTTTGTATTTGCATTTTGGAACTGTTTGCTAGGCAGAATTTGCGCAAGATATGCGTTTAGGAATTTGCCCAATATATTGATCCGCTCTTGGATTCCCAAAACAGATAACAGCGATTTTCCTGATATTTTCTGGTTTAATCAGTTACAGACATGGCATATGGCATGACTTAAGCAATGCATTAAATGACAAAACTAAAGCAACTGTTATTGGTGAAAGAGGAGAAACAAAGAAATTTGCCGCTCAATAATCGGCCCTAGCGAGGTATCCGTTCGGAGCGGAAAATTCTCCAATTTTGTACGATTCGGAGGATTTTTGCTTCGAGGTATTCTTCCGAATAGCTGTTCGGGATTTTTCTCCGACATTATTTTAACGCACCCGGCAAACTGCGTCGAAAGCAATTTGAACCTCCGACAAAATAAGCGTTGCGGACAATTTTCCGCTCCGAACGGATACCTCGCTAGGGCCGAATGTCAATGTTAGTCAATTTATTTGTTTTTTCATGAGTGCCTTTCTTTTTTACTACACTTGCACTGACACTTTGAGTTTTTTTTTCCTCGGCGAGTAAGGAATTTTTTTATTCTGCTCCTCAACTCATCCGACCATTATGAGGTGCGGATCGGTACTCAGTTATGGGCTATTTTCTTACATTTACAACGATCTATAATTTTTGTTCCTGCATAAACTAATATTTGCTTAAAAAAATCACATGGCACCCTCTGTATAGCTCGAACTACTAAGGGAGTTATGTAAGTCATTTAAAAAATGAAATTGTAAAAAAATGACTAGTCACATTCATTTCTAAAATTGTAAGTCTTTTACATAAGAGCAAGTTCGTGCAATCCATTTGTGCAGTCACATTTTTCATTTAAAGGCCTTAACCTAGAGTCGATTCGATTATTAGAAGTTATAAGTTTCTACACTAACAAAATCTCAGTTTCTTTTTTCAAGATTTTGTCCAGATTAAGTGGAATGTTAAGTGGAAGGGGTATAATAGTTTTATTTCACATGTATATAAGTTTTGCAGAAACGAAAACTACCAAACGATCTGCTAACGCATCGTCTTTTACGTCAAATATCAGCAAGTTTACTACACTTATTCATGACTTAGAATATATTATAAAGGGCTCGAAATCTTGACAGAAAGTCAGTATGATACCTTCGCGGAACGAAATGAGTCGTTTTACGAACAACGTTGGGTAATATTGAAAATTTATTTATATATTATAAAGAAGTATTGGCCAAAATGCAGCACCCACCTCCGCCGCTGAACACAAGCTTGTGTAAAGAGTTCATGAGACAGGTTTGCTAGTGGACGAGTGTCGTCCGTTGTCGTACAGTGCGCACAGACGAGAATGTGGCTGCTGTAGCCGAGAGTGTGAGATTCAATTCACGAACATCAACTCGCTCAACATTTCACGCACTAGCCTGAGAAGAAATCTGCACAAAGATCTCGGATTATTCGCTAACAAGGTCCAATTGACTCAGTAATTGAAGGGCTTCAGCGCAGCTTGAATTGGACAACGGTTATGGGCGAAAAATCATCTTTTCTGACGAGGTGCATTTTAATCTCGATATCTACGTTAACAAACAAAATTTTCGCATCTGGGGCAATGATCCACAAAGAGTGACAGTTAGTTGCGGATTGTGTAGTGGTGGCATCATTGGAGCATTTTTCTTCGAAAATGAGGCTGGGAACACCGTTTCGGTCAGTGGTTGGTGTTACAGAGCCATGTAAACCAACTTTTTTTTTACTGAAATTGAAGACATGAATTCGGATGACCTCTTGTTCATGCAGGATGGCGCGCAATGCCACACAGCCCATGCCACAATCGAGCTTTTGCGCACCAAATGCCTAAATCGTGTTATCAGCCATCTTTCCGATATCAATTGGCCGCCTCGGAGCTTTGTAGGGAACCGTGAAAGACCTATGTTATGCCAACAATCCGGAAACGATTCAAGCACTTAAGTCCAATAATATCCAAGTAATCCGTCAGCTACAGCCCGCAACCATCAACGAGGTTCTGGGAAATTGGTCTGACAGAATGCGCTCGCCGAGATAGCCACTGGAAAGACGTTGTGTTCCATTATTATTTATTATAATAAATGGGAATGTTTGCTCTTACTAATAAAGCTGTAACACATCGGAAAAATTGAATTTTGTTCATTTTATTGCATTTTTTAAAAGAAACTTTTATTTGGCTCACCCTTTACTTTTCTCAGGAGCATCCATTTCAAGACGTAGTCCTCTTAACCAAAATGCATGAAGCATTTTTCAAAAATTAACTTCATTAAAACGGCGGGCGTTCAAAGTCACTTTTATGTACATCTTTCGAATAGGAGTTAATATTCTTTTAAAATTATCCATTTTAAAATGTTGGCTTTACTGTAAAGGTTTCAAAAACGGAGTTATATCACCAAAATCACTAAAAAAAGACATAGATATACAGGTAAAAACTTAGTTTATTTAAAAAAAATTATATTTACTGTCATAACAATATATTAAAAAATATATTCGACATAATTTTTTTATTTTTATAATTTTTTTGATTTGGCTTTCAACCATGAGCGAAAAAAAAATAAACCGATGTGGAAGTTTTTACATTCGTTACTTAGAATTGTGTCGAGCTAAAAATTATCCGCCTAATACAGCTATAAAATCTAAGAATAATGCAACATCGGTTTTAGATTTCTTCGGAGACAAGCTTAAGGTTGAAGATTGGCTTTTTGTTATTGAATCATTACGCTTTGATAAGATTGTGCAGCATTTAGCAATTCGCTTAAGAAAAAATATTGGAAATGGTTACGTTAATTTTTTTTTTAACTTAACGGTAATTCTTATTTATTTTCTTTTTGTAGTTATTGAACATATCGATAGTGAGAAAAAGGCAAAAGTTTTCAAACAGAAACCTGCTGTTTATACTAAGTATATATTTGGAGGAATAGTTGATGCAGTGACTTATTGCATTCAATTTAATAAAAATCTTACAATTCTCTGCTTGGAGGCTCTTCCGTTGAATGAGAAATATGCTGTTTCTATAGCAAAGGTATGTTTGCTGACGATTAATTAGATTATCATGTTGTTAAAATTTTCTTAGAACCATTATAATAAGGGTATGCGACTGTGTTTACATACATGATCATGTATTTTGAGCAATACCTGATGGTTTTAGCTTTAAGATACGGCAAATATTTAAAAAAACATTGAGCTAAAAAGCTTTACAATATGATGATACTAAAACGAAACTAACAGTGAGCGTGATCGGTGTGTTCACAAATCTAACTAAAACCGGACCCCTTTTGAGTATTTAGAAGCTCAGTCGAGAAAGGCACCAAGTAAAACGAGTAAATAAAATCTTCTTGGTTGAGGAAATTTTTACCGACATTTCGTTTTATACTTGGTTGGTCAAATTAAAGAAAACTACAAAAACTCGCATATGTTTTGTTTCTTCATTCGAAAAAGAGACTTAAGCACTTGGTGTTTCTCAGTTCTCAGCTTAACTTTAAAAAAATGTGTGAATATTGTTCTTTTTAAAAGATTGAATGTATCTCAATAGAGTTAAAACTCTTAAACTTTGTAAACAAAATATAAGTTTCACACATGAACTTGATAGTATCGGGTTTTTCAATAAGAGCGCTACAAAAGTTTTTTTTTAAATAAAACAAAAACGGTTTTGGATATCAATAAAATTCTTTATTCCTGTGAAAGTACGTTCAATGCCATTATGTATGGAACTCGATTTCTTTTGCATGGCCACCACGGGCACGCTTGCAGAAGTCCAGACGCTGAACCCAATTTTCGACGGTTTTCAAGCATAAATCGGCCGATACTGCTGCAATTTCACGTTCGATATTCGTACGAAGTTCATCAATCGTCGCTGGATTGTTGGCATAGACCATAGATTTGACGTAGCCACACAGGAAATAGTCTAACGGCGTCAAATCGTACGACCCAGGCGGCCAAGCGACTGGACCATTTCGTGAAATAACACGTTCTTCAAACTTGGTTTCCAATAAATTGATTGTGACATTCGCTGTGCGGCTTGTGGCGCCATCCTGTTGGAACCACATGTCCTCCAAGTCCATATCATCCAATTGGGGCCAAAAATATTCGGTTATTATCCCCATTCACAGTAACGTGCCGGTCTTGATCATCACGGAAAAAGTACGGCCCAATGACGCTGCCGGCCCATAAACCACACCAAACCGTAATTTTTTCGGGATACAATGATGGATGACTCGTGGAGTACGTGTAGATTGCTGCCTGACCAATACCGCATATTTTGTTTATTGACGAAGCCATTCAGCCAGAAATGAGCCTCATCGCTGAAGATGATTTTTCGATGAAAATCCGAATCATCTTCAAGTTGTTGCTCAGCCCAATTCACTAAAATATGACGCTTCTGGTGGTCAAGCGGCTTCAGTTCTTGCGTGAATTTAATCTTGTAAGGATGTAGGCCAAGATCTTTTCGCAAAATTCGCCACAACGACGTCACAGAGATGCCCAACGCTTGAGAACGACGTGTGAGAGACACATTTGGGCTTTCTGCAACTGAAGCCTCAGCGGCAGCAATATTCTCGACACTACGGGCACTTCTTTGCTTTGTCTCACTGGCACGGGAACATTTTGATTTTGTACTGTGCCTGTGGATTCAAATTTTTCCACTAGACGCTCAATTGTTGATCTGCTAGGATGATTATGACGACCATAAATTGGACGTAGCGCTCTTAACGTTGAGGCCATGACTCGTTTCGACTCGTTGTTGGCTCGTATATTTTTCCATCATGAAATGGCAAACCTTACTGAAGAGAAATGTCAAAAGAGCGGCAAGAAATATGGCGTCGTTTGCTGTCCCTGTCGCTCTACTTTTGTAGCCTCCCTGTTGAAAAACCCTTTATAAGCACAGTTTAAGACTGAAAGTGTGAAAAATCAAAATTGCAGGTTTTGCTTTTTTTGTGATTTGAATGAATACAATTATTTGAATACGAAAAACTCAAAAACTTGTTTGAAATAATAAGGGCCAATTAATCAATTGAACAAAAATTGCACATCAAATATTGTTTGTCGCTAAGGTTTTTCTTAAAGAATAATTCTTTATGTAAAAAAACTGCATGGTTTCATATTTTTACTGAACCTTAATGTTATAGCGTCCTAGTTCACGTTGATGGGTCCGGAAGATTTTCATAGACATTGTCCGCCTTGTCAAAACTTGTGCACTAACGATCAAGAAGAGTTGGGTAGTCAGCCAGTAACTCGTAGAATATTAAAGTGGGTATAAAACGACATGAAAAAACGAATCAATTCACTAAATTTTACTCAACCGCCCCTGTTCACGAAGCTAATGTTATTGGTGAATTTGCCAATCACTGTACCTTATCTCACTCGCCACACCCCATTAGCTTACAAGATACCACGATTTAAACTTGAAAATTTCTTGCTGGACGCCCTCACATAAGTTACAAGATTTAAATCCACAAAAAAACTTTTTTGATATATTCATATCAAATCATATTTTCACAAATCATACATTACATACAATGTACGAGTATGATTTTGACAGGTTTGATGTATCATTTCTGTTTCACAGAATTGTTGTATGACCACTGTCATACAACATTGTAATCGACTGGAATATTTCCAATGAGATTCTGTAATTTGATGTAATGTATGATAATCAATTTATTGTAATGATGTATGTAATGTATGTGATGTATGATCTGTGAAACAGGCCCCTGATTGTATTAAGGGTTTCAAAAAATATGACTGACCACATCGGGTAGAAAACCAATTCTATAAATTTAAATAATATTTGCTTTATTTTTTAAATTCTTTAGGCCCTTTCAAGTAATTCGCAATTGAAGCAAATAAGTTTCCAACGGTCACCTGTTGGTGATAAGGGTTGCGAAGCTATTTGCTCTTCTATTAAATGCCTACCCACAATCGAAACCCTCAACTTGTCTGAGTGCAATTTGACTGTTTTAGCGGCTGCTCATATCGGAGACATGATAAAGGTACATTTATTATTATAAGTTTTTTTTTTAACTTAACGTTATTTAACAAATTTTATTCCAAATTTTATTTAACGGTCTAGTTTCAAAAGATCTGCAGATACTCTGAAGGTTGGCAAAGGTCATTGCGATACCAGGAAGTAGATCCGAATACGATTTCGGGTCTTCGAGTTATTCTTATATCTCAAAATCCTAATATATCTGATGATGGTGTGAGGATAATTGCAGACGTTCTCAAGGAAGATGTTTGGATTAAAAGTTAAAAATATAGCTACACGTTTTGATCAAACTCATTATAATATATTCTAGTTATCGACATGGAAAATTGTGGCATAACAGACCTAGGGGCTAACCTAATTTCAGACTGCCTTGCAATGAATAATTCCATCATCGACTTCAATATCAAAAACAATGTTGAGGTGAGTAAATTTATACACAGAAACATTCGCCAACAACTCGGAAAGGATGATGATAATGCAGAAGAAAATGATGAAAAGCCATCAACAAAAATATCCATGTCAAAACTGAAAGAGCGTTTAAAATTTATGGAAGAACAGCTTGCATCGGAAAAAGTCTTGCGCAAGCAAGTAGAACTTTTAAATGAAAAATTACATAATCAAATAGTTGCATATGAAAATCAGTTAACAGAAAGTAAGGAGCTAGAAATTCCCGAAGGTTATGTCCTGGTGAAGAATGAATCTTTGGAGTCAATTATTAATGAGTGAGTACATATGTATAACCTATATGAAATACCCCTTGGCATAATGGTTAGTGCGTTGGACTAACATGCAAAAGGTCTTGAGTTCGATTCTCAGCCGCTGTAAAAAAAATGTTCAGTGCTGTACTGCCTCTTGCGAGGGATTGACAAATCCTTAAGAGTATCAATTGTGTTGATCAAAATCAAAACTCATTTTATCCACTTTTAGAGATTTCGAGTAAATCGAGAAAAACTTATAAGTATTTTCTAAACGAAACATTTTAGACCTTTTTTGTCTACAGAACTGTTCGAATTGGGATTATCCACAGTTTATGTTAAAAAATCGTGATCTGAGGGTTTTAGTTTTCGAGTGGTACCAATAAGAAATTTGGATATAATGGATTTTGAAACAAATGGACAAAATGGGTTTTGAAATTAACTACATATGTATTTTGTGGTCTGATTTCTATGGCAAAAAATGAGATTTGGGATTCAAACTTAGGACTATCGTATGTGTTTGAAAGATACCAACAAAACCTCATACCTAAGTCATTTTTGTTCAAAAGTGAATATAATGGGCCTTGTGAATAAAAAAAAAGTTAAAGCTTTTTTTGGAGGAAGCTAAAGCCAACTAGTCATAGCTTTTACTAGCAGCTAAAGCTAGACAGTTCTAGCTTAAGCTTTGTTTTATGTGAATAAAAAAATGATAACGCTAAATAGCTTATGCTAGAAAATTCTAGCTTAAGCTTCGTAATTTAAGCTGTTCGTTTTTTTATTCACAGGTTTCGACTAGGTAGCTTTAGCTAAAACTGGTACATGTATGACCGAAAGGAAAGTTTTTTTTTCTCAATTTGTTATCTGTTCTACAGGGCAAGTATTGGTTTCGGCTAAAAAATGTTTTTAACATTTCGTATGTCAGTTTCTGGGTCTATTGGTTCACAGTCCTATTTTTTGAGATTTCCCTTATGTTTAATTAACAACTCGCACAAGTTAATGCTGAAAATAAGACCTAGTCAAAGCTTTCTAGACAGGTCGAAAAAATCTTGAAATTTTTGTAGCTTTAACTATAATATTCTAGTTTAAGCTATTTTTATTCACACAAATTGAAGCTTAAGCTAGGAAAACAAGCTAAAGCTAAATGAATTTAGCTTTGGCTATTTTAAAATAGCTATTACTAGAAAACATCTTTAACTAGCTAGCTTAAGCTTATTTTTATTCACTAAAAATCAAGCTTTTACTTAAAAATCCAAGTTTTAGCTTTAGCTTTTTTTTTATTCACAAGGCCCAATGGGTTTTTATTTTGATCAACACATCTCTTGTTAAGAAAAATGCTGATAATTAGCCGTTCCGAATCGGCAGAAGACTATAGGTCTACTCCATTCCTCGTAACACGTACACAGAAATTATTGAGAGTTGTAAGTCACTAGGCTTGGGCTATCTACGATACTTAATGACCTCTTATTTACTTAAGATATGTATTACTTTCATTAAATTAATGATAATCAATTTTAAATAATTCAAGATTTACTTAGTAATCTTTCTGTACATATACCTATGTGCATATGTATATGTATAACACATAAATGTAGTTTGAGAGTGGATTATAGACTATAGAAAACTGCTGAAACTATTCTGCCAAAATGTTCAGTGTCCAAACGTTAACGGCAACGTTTATTAAGTCAAATCAAAAACTTTTAGCTTGAGATCAACATCAACAAAAATAACAGAAAACAAATTTGAAAGTGATTTTTTTCGAACTTCTATTAATAAAAAAGGGTACAAAGATGATATTTTTTAAATTTTGTTTTTAAACCCACTTGATATTGAAAAAATATAAAAATTCACTCTACTTTATATTTTATCCTCTGTAATAAAAGTGAAATGCCTGATCACAATTTTTCTTATTCAGGCGGAATGACCTGTACAATGAAGCATCTCATGCCCAAGAGTCAAAGGCCAAAAATTATTTGAAGAAAATTAACAAAATAAGAAAAGTTAAAAGTGAGATGAAGTATAAACAAGGAGGAACATCAAAGAAAATATCTAAGTCGGATTATAAGTTTAACAATAATGCAAGTTCATTGAATTACCCAATCGTATAAATTCATAAAATAAAACCTTATTTCTATAGGAACGTCAAGAAAACTTATTATTCGAAAAGAATATTGGTGACAACTTGAAAATAAGTAATCAAGAGCCACATTTAACGGCAAGAATTGAAAAAAATTACAAAGATTTCGGAAAACATACAACGAATACGTCTTCAGAAAGCGAAGAAATTCTTGATGCTGCAGAGCCGTTTAAAGTTTTTATTCGCAAAAAACAACCATCAGTTCAGGTTAAGGGTCCTTCGCCAAGGTCACTTTTCCTAGGTTGCAGTTAAGGTTTTAATTGTAATTTGTTCCAAATTATAGCTTGTGTCCTAATAAAAATTATAATCACAGCTTCAACTGAACTCACTTATATTAACTTATCTTATCTCGACAAGTTAAAGTTTAAAATTAAATACTTATATTACAAACTTCATATAATTTTTAGAAGTCTATCGACGCGTGTGGGTTCTCAATTCGTAACGATCTATTAAGAACTACAGAAATAATTTTCATTTCTCTATATATTAATTATTAAGAACTACTGTCAAACGTTCGAACTCAGAAAAAATCATTTACGAATCGCAATTTCGGTATTCACCATGCCAAAATCTGCTATGAAATTTGTTAAAAATCATAAAAGAATAAAAGACAAACTTTTGTGATTTTTATCATAAAAGATTTCAATAAGTACACAGGTATATCAAGTAAAAATGAATATTTATCTTTTAATTCGTCAACGAAATGTTCTTAAAGGGAGATAAATAATGTAAAAAAATATATTAAAATACATAGATCATATAAGAAAAGAAGAATTATAATGCCATGATGGTATTCCCTGTAAAATAAATAAAATCGCATCCCATGGTACAGATACAATTGTGTTTAAAATGTTTCGTTTTTGTTCGTCAATCATTTTAATTATGTCAGATTTTAGTACAGTTTATAACAGATTTCGTATTCTATTCGTTGCATAACAGACCTCTGAATACCAATTATAAAAAATCTTTTAAGATGGAATTCTTTCATGATTCATAACAGAAAATTTATAGCAGAATAACAAAGGTGACAGAATAGGCTTAGAATAGCCGTGTTTTTTTGGTAAAGTTATTCGTAGTACAGTAGGATTTTATATGAAAAACAAATACAACATCCGCAGTAGGATCACTGCCGATACTCGAATAAACGTCAAATTTCTATCCGCAGCAGGACTTCACTTCTCCTTTTATCGGCAGTGATTCTGCTGCGGATGTTGTATTTGTTATTAACCGTGATTTTTTGGAAAAGTTATCCGTAGTACAGTAGGATTTTATATGAATAACAAATACAAGATTCGCAGTATTATCACTGACTATGTCCATACTCGAATAAACGTCAAATCTCTATCCGCAGCAGGATTTCACTTCTCCTTTTATCGGCAGTGATCCTACTGCGGATGTTGTATTTGTTATTCATACAAAATCCTACTGTACTACGGATAACTTCCCAAAAAAACACGGCTACTACCTCTGGTTTAAAACCAAAGAGATACAGGAAATGAATAGGTAGGGGCAAAGACCATGGCCTGAGCTAATAGAGTTCTTTCCAAACGGGGCGTAACCTGAGTGCTCTGATTTATTTAAGAAACAATTGAGCTATGAACTGTAAGTTTATTTTTTTGTTTTTAATAAACTGTCACAAGCAGAATGAGTAAAGAGCAGAGCACTGCTAACTTCACTTTTTCGTGTTATAAGATAGAGACGGAAGATGAAAAAAAAAAAAACAAAAACAAATAAAAATCGAGATCCACGCCTTTGACAGTTCAGTGTTCCACTGTGTTTCAATAATAACAGCCCGATTCTCCCCCTTGTGAGGAGTCACAAGTCACAAGCTCTTGTGACTATTCCTTGTGAGGATTGTTGTGATTCGATAACATTTTGGTATTCTCCCCCTAATCGTCACAAGAAAACTCACAACGAAACTCACCACCGCGGTGCACCGCATGGTGAGATTTTTAAGTGTCATTATTTGAACAGCTGATTATTCATAAACTGACTATCGTGAGGCTTCAAGCTCTGATATTCCAGCATAAAGTTTTCCGAAAGCGACAAAACTTTATAAATGTATGTATTGTTTTGGAGAACAAATGGTTCATTCGTATCTCTCAAAGTTTTCAAAAGCCGTCGGTGCTGCAAACTTCTTGATACCTACCTACGATTAGTTTCTTAAAAAAAATGTGTTTATTTAAAAATGTTACTTTTCATTTTCGTGGGAAAGATCAGCAATAATATTCACTAGAGCACTTCCATTTTTGTGTACTCATAATTATTCACAAATCTAGAAAATTTTCTTACAAAATATTATGCTGAATGACAATCCAAGAAATATTAAACATTTATGAGTTGTGACCTGTTCTGAAGGAGGTCACAGTTTCGATTGTTTTTGTGACTCTCACAAGTTGTGACTGAGCGGCAGAACTCGAAAAAGTCACAAAATCAATTTCACCTCTTCTTGTGACTTGTGAGGCATCACTGACTTTGGGGAGAATCGGGCTGTAAATCTAATCAAACTCTGCTCAGACGCCTATAGAAATTCAATTAATGCATTTAAAGGCTCGGTCAAACAGAACGCGTTTTTACGCCGCGTTTCACCGCCGCGTTCAAACGAAGCGTTGTATTACATTGCAATACATGTGCCATGTCACACTGAACGCGTTTTTGACGCCGCGTTGAATTCACCATGGCGTTGCAACGCGGCGGTGAAACGCGACGTTGTGTGAAATTACAGATTATTTCTAACGCTGCGGCAGTCAAAGAAATTATAAATTTTTTCAAGATGGAAAAATTAATTGAATTCGTGAGAAATTACCCATGTCTATACGATATGGGTGATAAATCGTATAAGAACATTGTTTTACATACATATTTAATTATTATTATTGAAATATGAGACAAATTTGTCTCTCATCATAAATGCCTTCGAGATGTGCGACTCTTCTTTTTTTGTTAATTGGCATGTACCCAAATTCTTTTTCTTTTACGGGAATTTCGTAAAATAGCAAATAGAAGCAATAATTCCCCCTCCGAATCTGAGCTGCTTGAAATTATTTTTGTTAAGGAATTATTAGGTGTGTTTTTTTCGCAAGTCCATATAGAATTGTAAAAAAAAACGACATCGGGATTTAGGAGCTTTTTTTCTAAATAGCTGGAAGCACTGTGTACGCTATGACATTTGTGAGCTGTATTGTATGACGTCACTTTTGACGTCTCTGAGCAAATTATCGATAACATATAGATAATACTCTTTTGGCATCACCTTTTTTATCGGGTCTTATATTAACTCTCGAAAATTATCTGGTCTTAGCTAACTCTATATAGATTTAAGTAGTTGTTGCATTTGCATGTAAAGCGCTTAGTCCCGGTGTCGTGTTTTTTTACAATTCTATATGGACTTGCAAAAAAAACACACCTATTTATAGTTTTTAGTCTAACCACCCCCAAAAGAAAGGTATTTAATCATACTTGAACCTAATATAAGGTGTGTTTTTTTTGCAAGTCCATATACATAGAATTGTAAAAAAAAACGACATCGGGATTTAGAAGCTTTTTTTCCACATAGCTGGAAGCACTGTGTACGCTGACATTTGTCAGCTTATTGACGACTAGCATCAACCAATCCAAAACTTCACTTTTGACGTCTCTGAGCAAATTATCGATAACATATAGATAATACTATTTTGGCATCACCATTTTTATCGGGTCTTAGATTAACGCTCGATAATTATCTGGTCTTAGCTAACTCTGTATAGATTTAAGTAGTTGTTGCATTTGCATGTAAGTGCACCAAACTTTTAATTTAAGTTATTCTGAGTTATATTTTTGAACTCTGCCATTGCTGAGCTGAACGCACTCTTCCATTTTTCATATGTCAGTTGACATATCAGCAATCTGTCAAAATCCAAGTGCGGTGAAATTCGTCATCACAAAACACAAAGCAAAAAGCAACACAAATTTTGCTCCAGGAAAGAAAAGAAGAAGCATAGAAAAGTGTCTGAAGTTGAAAATTTTTGGAATTCCTTCTTATATCATCTTAATTGTAGTAATTAACCGCTTTTGTTCGATTTAATTGAAAAAAAAATCACATAAATCAAAAGTTAAAATGTCGAAGTTATTGGGTGTCCCCTTAAAAAAGCCATCCGAGGTAGATATTGTGAAACCACTTACTAATCTGATCCAAAGCACTTACAGTGGCCCAGGCTCAGACAAAGTCAACTATTCTGAGGCCGTCTCCGAGTTCTCAAAGCAGAGAAACACAGCCATTTGGAAGTTCTTTGACAAATACGAAGCATCATTGGACATAGTTTATGCGTGAGTTAAAATTTTTGGTTTTATACACAAACATCCATACCCGTTCCAAATTTAATGAATAAAACAACATTTGTGATTAACTATCGCTGAGAACTAAATTAATTTAATGAACACCAATGGGTGAGTCATTGGACGGAATTAGCAAAGTCGGTGTTAATAATTCTTTCAGTTGCTCTGCTGGGTATTAACACAAAATAAGAAACCACTAATTATTTATTTAGGTAAAAGCGAGATTTTGTTCATCTATTCCTCAGGTACTATGATCAAATATGCGCATTAGAAGCAAAGATTCCGGTTAATGAACTTCAGGTGCCATTCAAATGGAAGGACGCTTTCGACAAGGGTTCAATTTTCGGTGGAAAAATCAGTTTGAGTAAGTTGAAAGTGATTGTTACGATTTTGGTTTATTTGTTATTTATTTATTTATTGAGGTTGAGCTGCGTTGACAAAAAGGTTATCTGAAGTGATTAATTAATATGACTCAATTGTGGTTAAATTTATAAAAAATATCTGTGAACACAATAGAGAAGATAATCTGTGGGATGCGTATCTTATCTTTCAACAAATTAACAAATATTTACATAAAAGAAAGGAAATTTTTCGAAGAATTAGATGTCACTTTTTGAATATTGCCATCAAATGCAAAAATTAGTGCTATTGAACACTTTTACTATTCCTTTGTTGGGCATATCTGTATTCTGTTAATTATAAACTACTAGATGACCCGGTGAACTTCGTATCACCCACATATATTTTTTAAAAATATGGTCAAAACTTATTACAAAATTTCTATCTACCATCGGTATACGCAGAATCAAGACATCCTCTCCTTTGTAATTTCCCTTGATGATCTTGGCCTCAATGACGTTATTCATTAGGTTTTTTACAGCTTCGTTCAATTGCATAGTCGAGGTTGATTAATGTTACGGAGCATAATAACAGCTGATCCAATTGTAAATTGTGAGACGGTAGTCCTGCCAAATCCAGAAAATTTAAAAATTCTGTTCAGTCTCAACTGATTTGTACGAAAACAGCTCTCCGGCAAAAAAAATTCTTAATGATTGCATTGAGATCAACGACATCTATGTTTTTGGCTGCCAATATAGCTCGTTCACTCAGCCAATTATGGTTTCTGAACTGTTGTTCTATGCCCGTAAAAACACGCTGAATAAGCTGCTCTTTTTATTATATTTATTTATATATTTTTGGCGATGTTGCAAACTGGTGTTTCATTTATTTGCATGTTTAGTGGTAATTTCAAGACAGAATGTGCAGTTCGTCCACTTTCTAACAATGTTGCAGCTATTCCAGATGAAGCCAATGCTAGGACTACTTCATTTTGCTATCTGATCTTTGCCAACAGCAATTAAATAAGAAACGTTTTTTCAATTCCCCGGGAGCATCAAGAAAGTGAATTCCACCAGATCCACTGTTCACAGCTTCCATCAAAGTATCGTAATCAATTTTTTGTTGTTCATACAACTGGGGAACATTTGAACGAACTGCTTCGACCAATACTTCAGTATTATATTGTTGTTCTCTTTGCAACTCATTGTTAAATGCCACGCTCATTAGACAATTGGGTCCGGTCATGCCCAAAAACGACAAAAATTTATTTACCATCAAAAATGTCTCATTGTGAATTTCTACAGTAATGTAAAAAAATCAAATGTTTTTAGTATTTTTCGTTACTTATAATTTATGTTTCTCACCGTTTAAACCTTCCCTGATATTCCACAAATATTTCAAGACCAAAATTAGCAAAATCGGTACAGCCATTCTCGAGTTTTAGCGAGACAAACGAACAGCAATAGATTTTTATATACATATATAGAAGATTAGTGCAAATATGATTTAAGTTGGTAAGCTGAATTTTCATAATCGATTTTCAGCCTATGGAGCCTAAAAACAAATTTTTTTCAAGAGATCCCTGAAGAGTATCTCAATTAAAATTGATTCTCATTTATTCGGTAGAAAATTGTAGGTCCTCTCCATTCCTCCCGACATTATGCATAGATGAATGATTGATGTGTCATCATCTCTATTTACTTCTTAAATATAAGATGGCACTAACTATTCTTATTATATTTATTATTTATTGCTGTTAATTACATAAACATACTTCTTTTAATCAAATTAATAAGAATAAAGAAAAATTGAATTGAATTGAAAAAAATTGTAAGTCCCTAGCCACTGCTTGTCTATGAGCTATTACGCCCTGAATTTATTTTTCTGAAAATGTTACTCTTCTGTTTTTAATTACTTGCAGCCTTCAATTATTATCCAATTGAATATTATACTCGTGAAGCAAATGTGACCGTTTTTGCAAAAAAAATAACACCTATTTCCGTAAATTGGTATCCAAAAACTTGGAACTTAGTTCCATTTAAATCACTTTTTCTTAATTAAATTTTTGTAAACCATTTTCGAAAAATTTGGAGAGAGGTAGAGCTGTTAATATAAAGAGTTTTGTTTTTTAGAGGCGGGTTACTTTAATTTGAAATAAAACAAAAAAAAAAATGATATTCATGAAATTGGCTATTTGAAAAATAATTTATTGTCATTGATGTTTAAATATACATTGCGTAAGCTGGAGGTCCAATTTTGAAATAAGAACTTTAACCAATTTTTTCCATAAGGTCGTGATCATTTCGATCACCATCAACAACGCTGCTCTGTTGGACTATTATGATCACAATGAAATGCACGTCATCATCCACGATTTGTTTCTCGAATTTGAAAAATAGAATTGAATAATTTGTAAACGTTAGCAATTTGTAATTGAAACGATCAAGTTATAACTTAAATAAAATGAACAACTGGGTCCCAATATTTTTATAAGGCTTAAAGCCCTATTATGTTTATGAAGCTCATATCAAATTAGGGGAGACCCCTATTATAACTTAGAAAGTCCTATGATCGATCATAAATGTCGATTTTTATTTCTTGGTCAATAAGTGTATTCGACCCTTATAACTGTATTACCGCTCGGTAAGTACCCTTACAGCCTTATTTATTATTTTTCACTAATACTGGGTTCAACCTCGGAATAGTTAAACCGAGCCGAAGCACTTACTTCGGGTTTACGCCACGTCAAACAAATCCTTATTTGAAATTATTTTCTTAGCCGTTTTAGCTACGCCTTCCTTATGTCAAATATACGGGAAAAAAAGTGGCCAGTATAAAACTCTGGTTATTTTACACCTAAATCAAACCCCAGCTGATTTCCATTATTATTCATTTTATGTATGCATATAGGAAATTGGATACATTTAAAATTGGATTGTATAAAGTTCAAATCCAATAAATGAATGTACCAACCACATTGCGTTCCCAATACCGTACAACTGTTAGAGCGTTTGGAAGATATAAATAATTTATGAATACAAAATATCTATCGTTTGTGTCTTAGTAAGAAACGAAAAAAAAAAATGCTTACACTACTTTTTGTAAATTTCACAAGATGTCATCTCAAAATGACATTTAGATACTAAAACGGCCTTAAACCTCCTATGAACCAGTTTTAGCTTATTTCACCGCTATTCCTCGTGCATTTTCATTATAAATAAGGTTTTCAGGATTAGAGCCGTTGTAAAGTCGAAGTAACTTTACTCCGTCGCTAAAACGAGTTAGTAAATAAGGCTGTAAATGTATAAAATTACTTATCCGGCTCTAGATTAAGAAGGGAATGACTGAGATTCTCGTTAAGCAGCCCTGGAAGTATATGTAAGTAGAAATGTTGCCTGATATTTATATGCGGCTTGGAAGTCGTTGAAACGAAACGTATACAGATTCGTTGATCTTGCTTTTTTGTAAGATTTGCGCACATGGAGCCGATAGTCCATTCATCGATCATGTTTTCTCCCAACCATATTTGGTTGACTGATGACCCTACCAAAATAATCCTTCCTTATTTAAACAGCTCTGCCGCCTTCTTAAAGTTTTTCTAAGCTAGCCCCTTTCTTCTCTATGCTGGTTGGTGGAACTGGTTCTTTATTGGAAATGTACTGTCTGCTTGTCATCTTACTCACTCTAATGATTACACACTCTAAATTATACTGCTGGGAATGTAGCTTCCTTTCAAAGTGGAATCTGCCCAATCTTCTAAAGGTATAGTAAGATATTTCATGGAAATGCTTCAATCACTCACACACTATTTTTAAATGGCATCTGTTACTATAGTCTGTCAAAGCTTTTCAAATCCAGAAATCTCACCATAACTTCAAAACTGCTGCTGTACAGGACCATGGTCCTGCCAGTACTCACATATGGATCCGAGACTTGGGTGCTTAGCAAAAGGCACTCCGACCTCTTAGCTGCGTTCGAGAGAAAAGTCTTAAGGAGAATTGTTGGCCCCATATGTGAGGAAGGACGATTCCGGAGACGGTACAATCATGAATTGTACGCAATCTACCTAGAAGCAGATATCGTGACAAAAATTAAGCTCGGTAGACTCCGGTGGGCAGGGCACCTAGCTCCCATGAGCGAAGAGGAACCTGCTCGGAAAGTTCTTTGTGGTACATTCTATGGTAGACGACAGCGTGGTAGACCATGCTTGCGCTGGAGAGATGGCGTAGACCAGGACGCCCGAAGCCTTGGGGTGCGCAACTGGATGGCGTCGGCTAGAGACCGGGATAGGTGGAGAGACTTGTTGAAAGAGGCCAGGACCGGAACCCGGTTGTCGAGCCGATGATGATGATGATCTGTTACTTTAATCTTTATAAGCTCCTAAAAGCTTTTGAATTTTCATAATTTTTAAAAATCACTAAGCTAATTGTTTATCGTCAATTTTTAAGTTTCGTAGTTTTGAAGAGCCTGCGTTCCGGCCTTAAAACCTGCAGCCAAACGTTTGGCTTTTCATGAAATATCCAGGTGTTGTTTCGAAAGCGGAAGTCTTTGACTTCTATTGCTGGTGAATACACAGCGGAGAACCTATCGTTCAGGTGTTCTCTAAAGAGTTACCCCAGGTATGCTAAAGCGTCTCTTTGTTATCTTCTGAGCAGTTCGCAATCAATTTCCTTTAGTTCGGCAGTCGAGCTCTGATATTTGCAGCAATTCGGAAATCGAAATGTACCCAGGTTTCAGATGTCGATTAGCATATATGGTCGATTTCGTTGGTAGAGAGGACCTGGTTACTTATAACGCTTAGTAGATCTTTAGCCTTGGAAAGCTTGTGCTCTTTACCAACTACCTTGTGTTTACCAACTACCCTGCCGAAGATGTTTCTTTTTTCCTACTTTAATTTCGAAGTCCTCGAGAACAAATGTGACATCGTACTCCCCGCAGACCCCGTAGACTCCGTCCAGAAGATTGTAAGCATCATCGGTAGGTACGGTAGACTTTTGCTTTGCAATGTGGTTTTGAATCGGATCACAACCAGGCAATATCTTATCGCCTTATTGCTTGTAAGCTGATTTTCCACGACACATCCGCATGCTAACATTTTAAATCCTTTATCGCAGCTGTAATAAATTTTGCAATTCTTTTTGTTACACCTGGTTCTTTGTATGAAAATAAATATAAATAAAAGAAATTCGATCTAGATTTGTCGGTAGACTATCTCCATTTCAGTCGTCACTTTTGAATTGAGGTCCAAATCCCGGACGACAAAAAAAGCGATATTTTATATTAAATTCATTGGGGATTCTCTTTTCCGGAACTAAATCAAAATGTTCGGTCTGGTTGATTGTCACTTCCTCAAATGATAGTTTCTTACATAATCCTACAATTGTGTTTTGTTTTATATCATTATGGTCAATCATTTTAAAGCTCATACATATTTTTGCTAAATGATTGGTAAAACAAATTTATGTTACAATATGATCTTTATTTTATGATTTTTGAATGTTTAAAACTGCTTTAACATGTTATGGGAATTAAAAATTTTGATACATTTATTTTTTCTACTTTCTGTTCTGTTTATTTAATTATTTAGGTCTTGTCTTCTAACTTTTTAACTATTACACTTTATTATTATTTTTAGTTTTACTAAACAGCAAATAAATTACATATTCAATAGATTCTTAAACTAGAATTAGCTGCCAGGGCTATCTACTAGGATGATAAATATACTTTACTTTACCCATTTAAACCCATTACAAGACAGTTCTTCCTCTGAAAAGATGGATTCGATTTACTTGACGTCACTTCCTTATGATTATGTTGATTCCATTACAAAAATGTCTTAACAGTTGATTATTGATTTTCTTGCAGCTCTTACATCTCTTCTATATGAGAAAGTATGTGTTCTTTTTAACATTGCTGCTCTTCAGAGCAGTGTTGCTGCATCACAAGCACTCGACAACGACGATGGGCTTAAACTGGCTCTGAAATTACTGCAACAAAGCGCTGGAATATTCCAGTATCTCAAAGGTGCTGTTCCAGCTGCAATTCCATCAGAACCGACTCCTGATTTAAGTCAGGATACTTTAGCTGTTTTGTCTAGCCTAATGCTGGCACAAGCCCAAGAAGTATTTGTTAATAAAGCAATTAAGGGTATATTAAAATAACTTATTAAATAAGGTCGCAACACAATTCTAATATATTTTTTTTAATTTAGATGAAATGAAAGATCAAATTATCGCTAAATTATGCTGCCAATGTGAGGAGTTCTATGCTGATGTTTTGCGTCTTATGCAAAAAGAGTCTCTGCGGAATCTATGGGATAAAGAATGGGTGCCATTGATAGCAGGAAAACAAGCTGGGTTCCACGCTATGACAAATCTCTACCAGAGTTTGGTATGCCGTGCTGCTAAGCGAATTGGCGAAGAAATTGCCCGCTTACGTAATGCTGTAGAACTTTTCAACTCAGCCCAATCTCGCTCTGGAAATCCTCATTTCTTTGATGAATACGCAAACCGTGCTAAGCGCAATCTAGCCGAATCTACAAAGGATAATGAGTTCATCTATAACGAGATGATTCCAGACGTTAAAAGCCTTGCCCCACCAGGCAAAGCTCAACTAGCAAAGATGCTTCCTGTTGCATTACCAATGACACCCAAGTTTAAAGATATATTTGTTGAGTTGGTACCAGTTGAATTGCATCGTGCTCTGCATGCATCTGAAGCGCGGAAGAATGAGACTGTCAATGCCGAAATAATGAAGTTACGCGAGGCGACAACCGTTTTGAATGGAGTTCTTTCCAGTTTGAATCTGCCAGCAGCTGTAGAAACTGCTGATTCTGGTTCAGGGTTACCTCCATCGTTGCTGGAAAAGTCAAACGATGTCAATGCTAAGGGTGGCATCGAAAGTTTGAATACGTACTTGAGAGAACTACCTGAATTATTGACTAGAAATCGTGAAATTCTTGATGCCACCGAGAACATGCTTGATGAGGAGCGTGATTCGGATAATCAGTTGCGTGCTCAGTTCAAGGAACGTTGGTCTAGAATTTCGTCAGATAAACTAACTGAAATGTTTAGGACAAATGCGAAGAAATACCGTGAAGTTATTAACAACGCTGTCGAGGCTGACAAAATTGTTCGTCAAAAGTTCGAAAAGAATGCAAAGGTGAAGATATGCTAAGATGGTTTTAAACAATAGTGAATTTTATCTTTGATTTGATTTTAGGGAATTCAATTGCTTTCGATGCCGGCGGACCAGTTAAACCATTCGATACCGTCATCTGGATGCAGTGTTGACCAAAATTGCTCTAGCGTACAGAAATTGAGGACTTTGATGGAAGCTGTTAGTATAAAATTTAATTCATTCTCATAATATTCTACGCCATGTTATTGAATTAAATTTATTAATTCACACTGCTATATCTTCGTTTTGTTGTTGCCATAAAAACTATTTATCATCTCATCCTCATCATGCATGAACTCCTTTAATTTTACTTTTAGAAATTACACAATTTTTTGAAAAAAAAAAATGTTTTTCTTATATTCTTTCAGGTTGAAACAATAAAAGCCGAACGTGATGCCATCGAATCAGATCTGAAGTCAGCAACTGTCAATATGAAAGAACAATTTTTGCAAGCCCTCGCTCAAGACGGTGCTATTGATGAACCTGCACTGTCTGCCTCAAGTATTGGTCAAGTACTTGGTCCGTTGCAATCTCAAGTTCAGGAAAGCATTCAACGTCAAGCAACGCTTATTACTGATATTCAAGAGGCGCACTCAGCTTTCACTGCTGAAAATGGTAGCACTGGCAATTCTCGTGATGCACTTTTCTCCGAGTTGGCTTTGGCTTATGATAGCTTCATTGAACTTTTAAGCAATCTTAAGGAAGGCACAAAGTTCTATAATGACTTAACTCAATTGCTGGTTGTTTTCCAGAATAAAATCTCAGATTTTTGTTTTGCACGCAAAACCGAAAAGGAAGAACTATTGAAAGATTTAACAACTGAATCTAGCAGGCAGGCGCCACCACCAACACCTCAGATGCCATCTCATTATGCATCAACAAACATAACTGGTGATAGTTCTTTTAAGCGTTATAAATGATGGTATTTTTTAACTATCCGGCCATTTTAGATTCTGCAGGTGGATCGACTCCGTCGTTGGCTACATCTGCGGGCAACATTCCATACCCGCAACAAATGCAAGGAATGCCGATGCCTTATGGAGCATCAGCTGGAGCCCCATACCCAGCCTATGTTCCACCTCCAATGCCACAAGGTTTCAATCCATACGCGACCCTTCCATATCCTTCAAGTAATTAATCTCAGTTTGGTAAAACTCAAGCCAAAAGTAAATCAAATTAATTTCTTTTCAGATGCATACCAGTACTCTGGCTTTCCTCAAGGACCACAGCCTGGTCAATATGGAACTTACCCAGGTAGTTTTGCCAACCAACAAGGAGGATATCCAAATCAACAAAAGCCACCAGGCTGGTGATTGCCCTTACGCTTTGGTGTTGGCTAATTGATTTATATCGTGTTTTTATATTTCTATATTAAGTATCTCAAACTAATAATTATGTATCCCAATTTTAAATTCAGTTTACTACCCAAATTATTATGAAATATGAAAGAAACAAAACAAATGTTTCGCACTTTATTTTTTTTAAAGATTATTCAAGAGAGCATGCGTCGCAACTATTTATCACTGTTAACAAAAAAAATAAGGTTTTTGAATAAAGTGCTGAAAAGCAATAAAACAATGCTAGAAAAAAAATCGTTTTTAATTTTTTTTATAGCTATATAATTATATATAATGTACTAAACATAAATATATTTTTTTAAAAGCTTTGAAGAGTAATCATCCAATGAAGGATTTTTTACGTATTGCAAAAATTCAAGGTTAAAATTCACATCACTATTATAGAATGTGTTTGCCGGTGCGTTTGTGCGTCCGTAAACAGCAAGGTAGGTTATAAATAGGTATGTTTTTAATTTGGAGATTTAGAGGTTGCGCCCTCCTACGACTTAACAGGTTAACATTAAAAATGACATGTTTATTTTTCTAAGGATTTAGAATTAGCACGTTTGATTAGCCAAATAGCAAACAAGTTTAACTTCAGCACAAAGCGAATCAGCTTAAACCAAAAAATCAAGTTAGTTTAAACCAAAAACAAATCAGTTTAAACAAAAAATACTTATATACATATACATAATGTATGTTGAAACTATAAGTAAATAATTTAAACCAAGAACAAAGGATTTTCCCCAAAACTTGCTTTTATAAGTTAATCCACTGAATAGTAAATAACTAAAATTGCGAATGATGGCAAATAAGCTTAATTTTGAAAGTCTGCATAATTAAGTCGGGACCAATAGGTGGATTTCTACAGTTCGTAACTGTTTTATTATTCGTTGTTCTTTTCTTCCGGAATAGTTATCTGCAACTAAGATAACTGCCCAATTACAATAAAAATAAACACAGTCAAAAGGAAACAAAAATTAAACGAAATATGAGATCATGGATAAAAAGTTGCGATTACTGATTAAAATTTTTGTTTGTAAAGTTGGAATTACTGAGTCACTAATGTGGGCATACTGTATACATATTACAGGGTGGTGCATCTAGTGGTTTCTTTTTAAATCCTAGGTTATTTTGACACTGAAAGCTATCTTTACAGAAAGTCAGTATCATACCTCCGCGGAAAGAAATTTGCAAATTGCTTTTCAGCTCTTGAACAAGGTTGGGAAATATTGAAAACTTTTTTCTAAAGTGAGTTTTTTGAAAAGAAGTTTTGTCCGAAATGAAGCACTCCCGCGCTTGCTGTACGCAAGTTTGTGCAAAACGTTCATGAGACTGGTATGCTAGAGGACAACACCCATGGTCCACGTCGTCGTACGTAGCGCACAGACGAGAATGTGGGTGCTGTATGTAGCAGAGAGTGTGAGATTTAATTCACGAACATCAACTCTACGCCGATTTCAACAGCTCAACATTTCACGCACTAGACTGCAAATTCTGCGCAAAGATGTCAGATAATTCGCTTGCAGTGACAAAATGCGCATTAAAAAAAAAAAACTTGTATTTGACGAATTTTTGAATTAAAAAAATCATAAGTCATAAGTCTGTAGATGATTTGTGATTTAAAAAAAATTAATTCATAAGTTAGTTAGTGACTTATGATTAAAAAAAAAAATTAATTCACTACCTATAAGTGACTTATGAATTAAAAAAAAATTAATTCACTACCTATAAGTTACTTGTGAATTAAAAAAAAATTAATTCACTGCTTATAAGTGACTTATGAATTAAAAAAAAATTAAGTCATGAACAAGTTAGTGACTTATGAATTAAAAAAAATTTAAGTCATAAACAAGTTAGTGACTTATGAATTAAAAAACAATTAATTCACAAGCTACTATGTGACTTATGAATTAAAAAAAAAATTAATTCATAAGCTAGTTGGTTAATTGTAAATATTTAAGCTTTTTTTGACTACATATTATTTGACTACATAATTATTTAATTATTAACGAAGGTAGATTTCAAGCATTTGTGTGATAAAATTATCATGCTAGCTTATAAATTTTCGAAATAATAATTTTTTAATAAGCTAATATGAATTAAATTTTTTTTAATTCATAAGTCACTAGGTAACTTTTGAATAAAATTTTTTTTAATTCTTAAGTCACTTACTTGCTCATGACTTGATTTTTTTAAATTCATAAGTCACTTGGTAGGTTGTGAATTATTTTTTTTTTTTTTCATAAGTCACTTACTGGCTCATGACTTGAATTTTTTTTAATTCAGAAGTCACTTCGTAGGTTCTGAATTAATTTTTTTTAATTCATAAGTCACTAAGAAGCTTATGATTTAAATTTTTTTAATTCACAAGTCACCAACTGACTTATGAATTAAATTTTTTTAATTCATAAATCAGTAACTAGCTGCTGAATAATTTTTTTTAATTCATAAGTCACCCACTAGCTTGTGAATTAAAGCCGAGCTTAAGCTAAAAAGTGACTTAAGCAACCCTGGTTTGGCCCACCCTTTATTAGACATATGTATGTATATAAATGTCTATCACGCCTAAAACATGTACATATACATATGTATCTCACTGGTGGACCGTATTTATATCCCAAGTTTGTATGTAAATTGTAGATGTATGTATGTATGTATTTATGATAATCAGCCCTTTCACGAATTCTGAAAAAAACTATCACAGAATGAATCTATCGTAGTGAAAAATCTCATACAAACTATCATTACAAACGGATTTAGAGATATCTTTTTTCGTAAATCGTAAACGTTTCCGATTATTAGGATGGAATTCTTCATAGAGCTGAATGTTATATCGCCTTTTTATTTTATAATTAACGCGCACTCAAGGGGATATAAAGACCCTTTATATGTTAGGCATTAGGGCGAATCTTAACTAAGCTCGGTTGTTGTTTTTTAAACTATTTTTTTGTCTAAAGTTGTATAGCTTAGCAAACAAACAAATAATGTTGAATTTTTTATCTGTTATATGAATGACAAAATCGAAAACAATTCTTATTTTTTTTTTCCAATAAAAATTTAATTCGATTATAGAATGTATTATTAACGTTTGGTTGGAAGCCAAATAAAATAAAATTCATGACTTGTATAGAAATCTAAAAATGTTCCTCGGTTTTGTTTCTCTTTTGCCCCTTTGTTACTACCTCAACTAAGCCCAAGAATGTATACAATTAATATAATTTATGATGTTTATTATCATTTGAACCGGAACGGCACTCCTCAAAAAGATAAACCATCTTATATTGTTAAAAACCACAAAACAAACTATTCGCAACAAAATTCCTGGCCAAAATGTTCTTTGGAGTCATCGTAATTTCCTTGTTGGGGTCAATAAATGTACAAAGTATTCATTTGTGTACCTACGCATTTCCTCTACAGGTGTTTTTAATGTATACATATGTGTATGTATGTAAGTACATTCATATTCATACAGGCAATTGTATCTCTTGCTCTCGAAAATCACTGAACCAAACATGTACGATAACTATAATTTTGTATGCAAGATCGTTTAATTCAAGTACATAAAAGTATACGAGCACTCATAAGACCAATTGAAACTTTACCCAAGGTCGTAGCCGGGATAAAATTGCGGACGGGGATTGGATTATGAAAATAAAATTTTAAATATAACATTAGTATTTACTTGCACGTGTATATGTATGTACATATTTATATACATCTGCAGCCGAATCTATAAAGAAATTTTAAATGTTGCTTAACTTTAAAATACCTCCAAACAGCTCTTAAGTATGAAATCGGTATCTATAATCAATTTTCACATTTAAGTAACGTTACTTAAAGGCTTCTTAACTTAAACCCCATCCACCGCGTTTAAAAGTCACTTAATGACATTTTAAAATGTATTTTGACATATCAATTGTCATCTTTGAAACTTTGAAGTTTCACAGCCGTATCTATAAGTCCCCTATTACACGATGTCTCACGAGACGAGGCTCACATAAGTGCGAAAAAGAAAGCACATATGAGGAAATGAGATGCAAAAAAATATTCCCGGTGAGTACCGGGCTGATTTTTTGTAGTCTCATTTTGACGTTTCTTTTTCTCATGTTCGTTTTATGTTGTGTTGTGCATTAAAAAACACGAACAACTGCCAAATTTGAGACATGAGTCTCATGAGACATGAGTCAACGTGTAATAGCTTTTGTCTCACGGGATACAAATTTAAAAGGAAAGTCAAAAATGAGACATGTCTCATGAGGCAACGTGTAATAGGGGACTAAGATTTTCTTAAACTGCATCTCAGAGGCTATTTAGTTAAGCATACTTAAATGTTTAATTTGCCTTTGAATGAAGAAACTTAGATTCGTATGACGGCTTTTAAGCGAAGCAATATTTAGGCCTATTCGGCGAGATCTTTTATTCTTCTATTCTGTTATTCTGCTATGAATTTCCATACAAATGTTTGAGCTGTCAACAAATCTTTTATGAATTTTAATTTTGGTATTCAGCACGCTAAAAATCTGTTATAAAATCTGCTAAGAAAACTTTTATGAACTGTCAAACGTTCGAACATAGAAAAAATCTTTTACGAATAGCATTTTTGGTATTCAGCATGCCAAAATCTGTTATGAAATCTGTTAAAAATCATAAAAGAATAAAAGACAAACTTTTGTGACTTTTATCATAAAAGATTTCAATACATACACAGATACGAGTATATCAATGAAAAATTGATATACCATTGTGCAGTACAATATTTTGCAAATATGGCTGATCCGGAATGAATTAAATAAGAATTAAATTACATTTTTGTTAAGAATGGACGTTTCATAGAACGACGACGATATATTTTTTATTTCCTCAACGAAATCTTTTTAAAATGAGACAAATGAAAGAAAATATATTTACACACATACGAGTATTATATAAACATATGTATATGTAAGTAGAGTAGGACACGAATAATGTGTAAGAGAAGAGATTACTTTTTTGTTCGTCATCCATTTTAATTTTGTCAGATGAATTATTTTATTTAATCACAGCTGATTATGATAGCAGATTTAGTTCAGTTTCATAACAGATTTCGTTTTCGAAGTTGCATAACAGACTTTTATAAAAGTTCGAGCCCCTGAATACCAATTATAAAAGATCTTTTAAGATGGAAATCTTTTACGATTCATAACAGAAAATCCATAGCAGAATAACAGATGTTGCAGAATAGGCCTAATTACCTTGCGATTTTTAAGCCCGTAGGAGAGATCTTCAGCCGTATCTATAAGATTTTCTTAAACTGCATCTTAGAGGTTATTTAGTTAAGCATACTTAAATATTTAATTTGGCTTTAAATGACGAAACTTCAATTCGTATCTATAATCGATTTTTCATTGATACTTAACTAAACAATGGTTTTGTCACGTAACGTAAAAGAATGTGAAAATCTAGTACAGAAAAAAAAAAACAAATGCTGCTTCATTTTATACAACACAGCTGTTTTGTGACACCTTCTTTCAGTAAATAATTGGAAGACATTTAGGCCTATTCGGCGAGATCTTTTATTCTTCTATTCTGTTATTCTGCTATGAATTTCCATACAAATGTTTGAGCTGTCAACAAATCTTTTATGAATTTTAATTTTGGTATTCAGCACGCTAAAATCTGTTATAAAATCTGCTAAGAAAACTTTTATGAACTGTCAAACGTTCGAACATAGAAAAAATCTTTTACGAATAGCATTTTTGGTATTCAGCATGCCAAAATCTGTTATGAAATCTGTTAAAAATCATAAAAGAATAAAAGACAAACTTTTGTGACTTTTATCATAAAAGATTTCAATACATACACAGATACGAGTATATCAATGAAAAATTGATATACCATTGTGCAATACAATATTTTGCAAATATGGCTGATCCGGAATGAATTAAATAAGAATTAAATTACATTTTTGTTAAGAATGGACGTTTCATAAAACGACGACGATATATTTTTTATTTCCTCAACGAAATCTTTTTTAAATGAGACAAATGAAAGAAAATATATTTACACACATACGAGTATTATATAAACATGTATGTATATGTAAGTAGAGTAGAGGACACCAATAATTTGTAAGAGAAGAGATTACTTTTTTGTTCGTCATCCATTTTAATTTTGTCAGATGAATTATTTTATTTAATCACAGCTGATTATGATAGCAGATATAGTTCAGTTTCATAACAGATTTCGTTTTCGAAGTTGCATAACAGACTTTTATAAAAGTTCGAGCCCCTGAATACCAATTATAAAAGATCTTTTAAGATGGAAATCTTTTACGATTCATAACAGAAAATCCATAGCAGAATAACAGATGTTGCAGAATAGGCCTAATTTTTTTATCTGTGAAATCAAAAAAAAAACGGCTATCTAACACATACCCACACCCACACCCGCCGCCACAAATAAGTGAAAAAAGATCTGAAAATTGGGAGGCCTCCTACAAGGAAACTTTTTTATTTTAGACTTTGCAATAATACACTACAAAACAGAATTATTTTATGCACAGATTGGGTGTTTTCCTAAATGCAGTGTTGCAGCGCATCATGAATTTTGATGCTTTTTTTATTAACTTGCTTCAATAAAATAACGTTATTAAATACGAATTCTAAATTTTAGAGTTTTTTTTTAATGAATTGTAAAAGTAAATTTCAGAGTGAAGAAAAACGTTGCAAGGGCATCAAAATCCACGATGCGCTGCAACACTGCATTTAGGAAAACGCCTATTCTCTTCCAACAACGAGGAAGAAAGTGTCGATACAAACACTTCAAAGGCTAAGAAGGAAGCGCGGACGAAATTTCTTTGCGCGTACACATACTTTAATCAATACAAATTTTATGTTTCTTAAATCGTTGCACTTTATAGTTCTAATATAATATCACAACAAACAATACCTACAAACTCACAATTTGAAACTTCAAAATTTCAAAGATGACAATCGATATGTCAAAATACATTTTAAAATGCCTTTAAGTGACCCTTAAACGCCGTTGATGGCGTTTAAGTTAAGAGGCCTTTAAGTAACGTTACTTAAATGTGAAAATTGATTATAGATACCGATTTCATACTTAAGAGCTGCTTAGAGGTATTTTAAAGTTAAGTAACCTTTAAGATTTGTTTATAGATTCGCCTGCTTATAGATACGGCTGCTGTTCTTTAACACAATGTTATGAACTCGAGTGTTAGAAAAATCAGAAAATTCTGTCGTATAAACTCAGCACTATTAGCGCTGGACTTACACGACTAACAAGTTGTCATTATTTTTGTCATATTTTAGAAATTAATTAACATTGCCGTGGTTTATGTTTTATGACAAGAAAGACTCTGTTAAATATTTTTGGAGCTTTTTATAAAAAGTGGTATTGGGATTTGAATGTTATTTTATTAACAAAATCTTAATTCTGTTTATTTTTAAGTCATACATACGATCATCTTCTTTCCAAATTAAAAATGTGCAAAATGAAAATAAAACATGCTTCTTCTTCGTCTTTTCTAAATACTCGTATCTCTTAACTTTCAAGGAAATCATCGGAAAGTTACCAATGTTTTGTTTTAGACGAACTCCTGGTTGGTTCCATTGATGCATAGGTCGTTTAAGTTGAAATTCATTTAAATAAGAACTCCAAGTTTTCGGAAATCTAACATTTTTCATCTTAATTCCCATTTTATTGTTTTTACGGTCTCAATTAGCCACAGAAACTTTGGAAACCATACTCTTTTCCATATGAGTTATTCAAAGCTTACACTTGAACAGTAATTTGAATGGCCATTTTTAATACATAGTTCAACATTTAAGTCGATGATTATGCAAATTTTAATTGAGATTTAATCATCATACTTTTTCTTATTTTTTTTTTTTTGATTCAAAATCCTCGAACACCTATGTATTTTATTGTAATATCATTTTCTTCATAATTTCGTATCATGTACTAGTTGAAAATGTTCTAAATTAAGAAAAATAAAATGACCATTCATGACCAAAGTAACCTGAAAAATCATATCCAACATATCCCTTTTTAGCAATTCAATATTTTCCTTTTAATTTTATTTGTTGCTAATTAGTTTGATAAATGCATGAATGACGGAAAAATATTCATCTCTTCCATTAACTCGCCATTCGTGTACTGTTATCTGTCATTTTGTTGTGATTTTTTCTCGCGTATAGAACGATATAAATAAAGCCTAGAACGAGTTTGAAGGCCGTTAGTGAAGAACCCTTTGCAGATACATACAAACATATAAAGTAATAAAAAGTTTTTTCGGTCGTGTTATTTTATTTATTATGAAATTAAGTGTTTTAATAAAAGTATGGGGGTAGTTAGTTTTATACTCGTACAGCCATTCTTTAAAATGCTGCTACCAAAAAACTTGACCATTGAAGAACAAGCCAATAGCCAACATTTTATTGTAAATAGATAGCGGGAAATTGCTGCATTATTACACAGAAATAAAAGCATAATAAGTAACTGTCTGAAGGACACCGATAAATTTGAGATATATGGGCCTGATGGCTACTAAAAGTATTGAAGGGATTTTAGAACCGAGCGTCCAAAATGTTATGCGAGAAATTTTGAGGGTGACTCACTTGTGCTTTATCTCCCAAAAAATGAATTCACAGAAGTATGTTGAGCTAATATACCATTAATGTACAGGGTTGGCCATCTAGTGGTTTCTTTTTAAATCCTAGGTTATTTTGACACTGACAGCTGTTTCCCGCTCAAAATCTTGACAGAGTCAGTATCATACTTCCGCAGAACGAAATGAGTCGCTTTACTCTTCAACAACGTTCGAAAATATTGAAAACTTATTTCCAAAGTGAGTGCTGTGTAGCCCAAGCAGTGCGTTTTTTGAAAAGAAGTTTTGGCCGAAATAAAGCACGCACCACATTTGTGCAAAACGTTCGTGAGGCTGGTATGTCAGTGCACAACATTCATGGACCCCGTCGTCGAATGGTGCTCACAGACGAGAATGTGATGCTGTAGCCGAGAGTGTGAGACTCAATTCAAGAACATCAGCTCGCCACCGATCTCAACAACTCAACATTTCACGTACTAGCTTGAAGAGAATTCTGCACAAAGATCTCGGATTATTCGCTTGGAGTGACAGAATGCGCTACTGGGAAACCTGCTGGGGCAGCCACTTGAACGACGCAGAAAGTTTATACCAACTGTCGTCAATTTGACACATAACTTCAACTCCCCGAAGTGATAACTGAGGAAAAATCAACGTTTTGACGTTACAAAACCTAATTAATTCTATTCCCTGAATGAAGGTCATAAAAGCGTGCCAAATGGACGTCATAAAACTAAAGCTATCGGTTAGTTTCTAGATTATTTTTCTATCAAGCTAAATGCTCAATACACTTCGATCAACTAAAGCTTCTGACATAAATTTTAAACGCCGCACTCCTATTCCAATTTATTGTCTATTGTTTTTGTATGTTTGAATAAATTTACATAATATGACTTTCATGACTTTTTACTTGCTATATAGAGGGGAAATAGTAACCCCTTGGCTATGGCTTTGTATTTTTTCTTACAGCCTAACTTGCTACCAACATTGAACAGGTAGTCAAGTTTGTTTTATCTTTAATTCTGGTTATGGATGTTAACTCGATCAGAGCATAATTCGGTTTTTATTGAAGAAATTTTATTCAACATTTTTTAACGAGAATTTAATACTTTGAAAAATTAAACCACACAAATAAAGATAAAACGCTGCGTGAGCTGGACTTTATGATGAAGACTTGTAGCATACGATATTGCAGACAACTTTTTCAATTTGGAGGTACATACATACCTAGCTATCGAGACACCACGCAACAGGCCGGTCGCCGTCGTCGCGGTAGTTTTGATTTAATTGTTTTCATTTTAAGATTAAATTTGAAGATATCATTTTATAACACCAGTACAATGCCCTCATCACTTATGTTTTTGAGTAACTTTAAAGTAATTCTTAAACTGTCATATGAAAACGGTTGACTCAATTTATTACTTATAGTCTAAAACCAGCAACCGATTATAGTACGATCATACCAATAGAATTCACTTGGTAGGTACGAGGGCGGGTCAATAAGTCCGTGACTTTTTGAATTTCTGACCTCTTTACTGAAACAGCAACACTGCTCCTGTCAACAGGCATCTGTCAGTTGGCGCCTGTCAAAATTTAAACTTGCTGCGTCTGTTAGTTTGTGTTTGACAGCTATTTTTATCAGACTACTCACTAATTTGAGAAGAAAATGGAAAAAAGTGAATTTCGTGTGCTTATTAAGCATTATTTCTTGCGAAAAAAAACCATTACCGAGACCAAGGCTAAGCTTGATAAATACTATGGGGACTCTGCACCATCGATTTCAATGGTAAAAAAGTGGTTTACTGAATTTCGTTGTGGCCGTACAAGCACTGAAGATGCCGAACGTCCTGGACGCCCAGTTGAGGTCTCTACACCCGAAACAATCGAAAAAATTCACGATATGGTGTTGGCCGACCATGGAATTTGTTTTTTTAATTGAAGAAAATATTTTTTTTGAAAGCTTTTTCACAGATCAAAACATTTTTTTTTTGTGACAAAACAAATGATAAAAAATGGATTTCGAAAATCGCATCTTTTTCGAAAATGGCTCCAAGAATTTTAATTAAATTTTGTCTGTTTAGCTTTAGTTTAACGATCGATCATTCAGTGGAAACAAATTTTGAAATTAAGACAGTACTAAAATGGAACTATTTATTTTATTTTGACTTTTTCATTATTAGGCATTGGTTGAGGTCATAATTCTGTGTGTGCCGAAATTCGGTTTCTAAAATTTTGTATTCAAAAATTCTGTATTTCGAAATTCTGTAAATCCAAAATTCCATTATTCTGCATTCCAAAATTCTAAATTCTGGGTTTCAAAATTCTGTAATCCAAAATTTTGTAAACGATAAGAGAAAAATCGTTTTTGTGAATTTACAAGTACATAAATCGGAAACTTACCCAAGGAGCTTAAATAATGACAAGACTTTATTTGTACAAATTTCTTAAGCATTTCTTAAAAAGAATCCTTAATTTGGTTCGAGGCTTAGGTATTTGAGGGGTTACAGGTGGTCAAATTTAGGTTTCTTACAAATTTTTTCAAAACTAAGTTTTTTTTTGTAATTCTTTTTATCTAAATTGGCTGAGCTACTTACTGTCAATGATTTTTTAATTTAAAGTTTTTATTGCAAATTGAACAATTTTAAAAAACAAGTTTGGATTTACAGAATATTGAAAAGTAGACTTATGGATTTACAGAATTTCGAAATTCAGAATAATAGAATTACAAAATAATGGAAGTATTATAGTCATGCGGAGGTTTTGTATCATTTACAGAATTTATTGATAAAGAGTTTCGGATATACAGAACGATCCGTGCTTTATCGACATAAGGGATTTAAATTAAATTTTTTATACAAATGCTTTTTATACAAGTTGAAAAATATTGCATATCAAAGCTTTGTATTTTTTATTTGAAAATTAAATTTTTATTTTTCAAATGCATAGTTTGTTTTACTATTTTTTAATATGAAATTAATTGTTAATTTATTTTTCCAAGTTCAACTAAAATTGAAAACTCTTTGTCTAAAATCGATCCAACTCCAAATCAATCGAAAGAATTAACCGTTATTTAGGAAATGCTTACGGGAAAACGCAACATCTTCCGACAGCCAAACTGCACCCATGCAGATTGGTTGGCTGAGGGCTACAATAAGCGTTTTTTCTTTTTTAGTTCAGAGCAGAGCCTGAGTTGTCAAAAAATAAGATCAGAACTTAATGAGCTTAATATGCCCTACCATTGATTGGAAGTTCACATATGAAGGACGAGGGTTTGAATATGAAAAACGAATATGAAAATCTAAGGGTACTGTGGTCAGCGAAAAAATTTAGTGAATTAGAAGTTTCAGACAAAAGATCATTTATGAACATAAGGAAAAGTGTTGAAGACAGAACGGAGCCCTAGGGCTTACCAGCGCTTATTTTGTGAATAGTCCAATACTACTACCGAAAGGTAGTTTCTAATCCAACGAAGAAGAGATTCATTGCCTTTGAAATATCAAGTGCAATAATTTTACTTTCTGCAGAACGATGTAAAGATTTGTTCCACTCTTGGGTGAGATATACCATCAGATCACCAGAGGACCTATTGCTACGAAAGCCATACTGCCGGTCATTAAGAAGCTTTCGTTCCCTTAAATATTTCTGAAAATTGATCAGCTTTTCCATGATCTTGGAAAGAAGGGACGTAAGTGCAATTGGATGATAGTTATAGTTCGCTTTTTTCAGGGACATGCTGTAGAGATCTGTAGAGTAGGATAGATGCAAAAGCTTACGCAGTGGTTTTGCCAGCGTTGAAGAACACCCCTTCAGAACAGTAGGAGGGATAATATCCGGGCCAGCGGATTTGTAATTGCCAAGATCTTTTAGTACTCTAGTAACTGCACGAGTGCGAAAGAAGTGGAATTGACAACAAATTGTGCTGCAAGCAAATTGGCTTTATCTATCGAGTTGACAACAGGAATGTTGTTGAAGATGATCGTTGGAACTGAGGATATCGTAGTTTTTCGTACGTTTTTTTACAAATGACCAAATATTTTTACTACCTTCGAAACATAATAGTATTTTTTGACGTAATCTTTGGTCACGTAAAAATTAAGTTAGTCGAATATGAACGTTACAGGTCTTTCTAGCTTGTTTGAACTCATTCCGGTTTTCCTCAGTAGGGTTGGCTTTAAAACTACAGAAACTTACTTCTTTAACTCTTTTGGTTTGATAGATTTTATCCTATTCGGAATAAAATTTCTCATACCGTAAAGAATCAGATTTCAGACTATATATGTGCTAGAGTCTACGTCACTATAGAGGATGAATTAATATTTATGCACATTTTTCATGGATTCAGTTCAATAAAGACTCGTATAAAAAATGTTATAGGGTCAAATAGATGTTTAAAATAGTGCAGTGCATAAGTAGTAACTTTTAAGATTTGTGCTGTTTAGGCATATTAACATCACAATGCAAGTAAAGAAATCTTAGGCAATAAACAAATCTCAAGCTATCCTACAATTTTTGGTGCATAAAGCTATCCTTTAAGAAACTTCAAAAACAGCTGACTACAAATCTGATTGGAATTTGTCATTTGAGTGAAGTTGTTTTCTTTTTCAGAAATAAAGTAATTATTAATGATTCAATTAAATAAATTTTCTTTTTTTGTAAATGTACAACATACATATATATTTATTGAAGATATATATACGTAAATAAATAAAAAAAGTTGATTTCTGCGCCAAATTTGCCGACAGGAAAATATTTATATGAAGGTTTTTTTTTTATAATACAAACTCTATACACTACTCAAATAAATCAGCCAAGTAGAAGACTTAGCACTATTATTGGACTTGTTGAATTATTGATTCAAAATAGCTTTTTTGGACTTTAGTCCACAAAAATTACCGTTTCGTCCCGGCGATCTCACATGGACTCATCAGTTGACTGTGAGGACCTTGTCAATACGCAATTTTTGTTAAATTCAGTTCATCTTACATTGATTTTTTGACAAAAAACTAATGTGAACTATACCCAACCAATATTAAAATTATAATCATTAGAGTCCATGTGAGATCGCCGGGACGAAACGCCAATTTTTGTGGACTCTTTCTCAGATATTTCTCTTCTTCTGCACAATTTTATGAGAAACACCATGTCAACCTGATTATTAACCAAGATTAGTCTAATGACGTACTTTCTGACGAAGTATATTTTTAAGTCTGAGTTTCAAAAAAGGTACTTTTTGAGAGGATAGGGAAAATGTATGTAAATGTTAAAATTGGTCGTTTAATGAAATTGAGGAATGTTTTTATATTTTTGTCAACATTAAACTAATTATTTTAAATGCTCATGTATAAAATAAAAATATGTATGCATGTTACATATAATAAAAATTATACATATTTCGCACTATAGATTTAATATACAACTGTAAAGTCCTTTTTCAAATAATATTATATTTATTTATTCAATCAAATGGAGTTCATGAGTTTCCCATCATAGTTAATTTAAGCGCACCTTAATTTTTATAAAAATGGTTTTGACTGCAATGTTTAAATTAAAATTCTCAATATGTACATTTATCGAAAATCCATTGTGTATATAATCAACAAAAACCAAAATAAATACACCGAACTATGAGATGTCACTTGCATGACAATTAGACCAGTTCGGTTTGATTAATTAAAAAACAAAACGTTTAACCTGAAATACCTCTGCTTTGATTATTACCTTCCCTCTTAATAGCTGCAGGCAAGTAAAGTGTTCTACCTTTATTCGAAGGCGCCATCCTTTGCTTCGCCATATTTACTCAGTATATGTGCACCACATAAAGATGTTAAAAAAAATAAAGAATCAAAATGGTCATGCATAAAATTTACCACCTTCCTGAAGTCTTTCTCAGGTCTGTGTTATTATTAACAGTTTTTTAACGTCTGCTGCATGATGCGTGAGCTAAATACTGAAGGCAAAACCACACAACTGCAATGAATTTGCTCAAGCAGTTCTTTAACTCCAAGAGTTCGAAGATATAATGTATATGGATTCAGTTTAAATTCATGTATACAATACCCTATTTAATATTTCATTCGAAAGGTAGAAATTTGTAAATTAAAATATTTGTTTTAATGTTTGCTAGATATACATAAATATATTAATGATAAAAAGAAAATTCATGAATGGGATACACAATCTTTCTGTTAAGATTCATAAAGTATCTAAGCTCTATTCAGTATTAGCTACATGGGCTTTGAAGAGAGATCAGCAGCAAATGCCTGTCTCGAACAACTAAAAGTTTTTTTGTAACGACCATCAACCAATCAACACTATTTTATTCAAATTATTTTATTTTAATACCTACTATAATTCTTTTTACAATAAATCTAAACGTAGCAAAGTGGCAACATTGTAAAAACTTTAAATTCAAACACACACTTCCAAATAATAACATGTACATATAAAAAGCTCTTCTAAAATTGTATAAATACCGAGCTCTGGTTAGAACAAACTCATTCTGGTTTTGTGCTCCGAAGTGCGAAGTTGTGAATACCCACCCTGAAAAGCACCAAACCACTACAAAATTAATCTCACGCTACAATTGACGCCCAACGAGTGAGCCACTATTAAAAATTATAAAATGACTACATTAACTGACGCTCAGTTCAAAAAATTTATCTCTGCAATGCAAGAGCAAACGAAACAAGGCAGCTTTAGTAATTGCACGGCAAGATTCAAAGGTGAACGCGATCCTCAAGTAGTCGACGTATTCATTTCTACTATAAGCGTTTACAAAGACGTCGAAAGAATCAGCAATGAAGACGCCATAAAGGGGTTTCCTTTACTGCTCGAAGGAAACGCAGCAATTTGGTGGCAAGGTATAAAAGAGGAGGCTGAAAAATGGGAAAATGTTATACCTCTTCTACGAAATGCCTACGCCCCTGCAAAGCCCGCTTTTCGCATTTATATGGAAATTTTTGATGAAAAACAGAAAAATAGTGAATCAACTGATGATTTCATTACGACGAAACGCGCATTGTTATCTATGCTCCCCGCTCCAGCTCCTAAGGAACCAATGATGCTCGACATGATTTACGGACTACTCAATATAAAAATACGTGAAGGAGTTCCAAGGGACACTTTTAAAACCTTTCAAGAGCTTCTCACGAAAGCCCGAGCTGTCGAACTGTCTATTCAAGAAAAACAAGAACATACTGCAACCGAGAAGAAACGTTGTAACTTTTGTAAACATACTGGACACATCACGGCAGACTGCCGTAGAAAGCAAAAAGCGGAGACCAAAAATAGTAACAACGTGACGAATGAACCAGTCATCCACTGCTACAAATGCAAGGCTCCAGGGTATGTAAGATCAAACTGCCCTAATTGCAAGAATTTGCCCAAAGGTCCCTCGACTGTCTCCTTTAATTGTTTAAAGACAACTCTAGGTAATGATTTACCCACCATTACTATACAATCACACGGCGAAGCAGGCATCGCCTATATAGATACCGCAGCCAGGACAAGCGTTGCCGGTAGACAACTTTTCCTACATCTTCTGAAGAATGGTACCAAATTCAAGAAAATCGATGTAGATGTCACGCTAGCTGATGGACAGGCTCGTCCACAAGAAGTTTTCATGGCAAAAACTAGTATAATTTTCGGCAATCGATTGCGGCCGATTACATTTATCGCCCTACCAACTGCCAAAGATAACCGCACTCTTATAGGAATAGACTTCCTTGAGGAAAATGGCGTTGTTCTTGACTTGGGTCAACGGGTTTGGTACTTTGCTGACCAGACTCACAAAAAATTTGACTTCTACGACACGAGTCATACTAGAATTTTAAAGCCTCAACTCGTCACCAACGTCCAAATATTGTGCCTTCCACATAATATACAAACGAGACCTCAGTTGGAAGCAAGAGCGGCGGAAAGCACGCCACTTGTAACTAGGTACTCGCCAATACAAAAAGTTAGTGCCTTCCTGTCATGGTTCAATGAGCATAAGCCTATTTCGCCACTCGCAGCAACGCCTGCAGCAAATAATGAAATCAGCAGCCCACTGAAAACCCCACTTAAAAGGAAGAAGACTACGTCAACTATAACCAATAATGACTATTCACCTGGATATATCCAACAAATCTTCAACAACTCGTTAAGAAGCACAGATGTAACTCCAGAGCGAAGTCGAGAAAATCTGTTTCCGCCACTTAAGCAGAATGATGAAGGAGGTGATCCAGACCCATGGTTCACCGAAATCAATTCAATTGATGTAAGCCTCCGATCTAATGAAGCAAAGGAGTTAACTCTAGCTGAGAAGCGGGAACTCTTCCAATTGCTTAGTAGTAATAAGGGAGCATTCAGCGAGGTCCAGGGCGCAACTCCATTCGCAACTCACAAAATTGATACTGGGAATCACGATCCCATAGCAGTTTCTCCGTATCGATTGTCACCCACACGCAAGGACCAATTAAAACAAGAGCTTGCTAAACTTTTGGATAAGCAATTTATTGAAGAATGCGAATCACCATGGGCTGCACCAGTCGTCTTAGTACCTAAGAAAGACAAGACCATCCGCTTGTGTATCGATTATCGGAAACTTAACAGCATCACTACACCGGATAGATATCCGCTTCCACGCATTGACGATATGCTGCACTCTACCAAGAAGACACTATTCAAAAGTACTCTTGATCTGCAAACAGGGTACTATCAGATCAAAATAGATGATAATGATGTTGAGAAAACAGCATTTATCACACCTTTCGGCATGTACCAGTTCAAGCGAATGCCATTTGGACTACGCAACGCCCCAGCAACTTTCCAGAGGTTAATGGACAGATTCCGCAATGGACTTCCAGACATACTATTGTTAGTTTACCTAGATGACGTCATCGTTTGTTCTAGCAGTTTTGAGGAACACTGCCAAGATCTACAACGAATCTTCAAGAGGTTGGAGAAGTTTAATCTTAAGGTAAACCGCAATAAGTCGAACTTTTGCTGTGCGATCGTTAAATATCTTGGACATCTGATAACAAACGACGGAATACAAGTCGATCCTGAAAAGGTTACAGCGATAAGTAATCGCCCTGAACCAAGGAATCCAAAACAAGTCTTGTCCTTTTTACAGACATGTTCATGGTATCGTCGGTTTATTGAAAATTTTTCCGACATTGCAAAGCCGTTAAGTAGCTTAACGAAGAAAACCGCCGTGTGGAAATGGGGCAGAGATGAAAGAGACTCATTTAAAACTCTTAAATCGCTCCTCATCACCGCACCAATACTGCAACAAGCAACTGAAGGCCTGCCATTTCGCCTGAAAGCAGATGCAAGCAATTATGCCATCGGAGCAGTTCTTGTCCAGGGGGAGAAAACAGATGAACACCCGATTGAATACGCTTCACGTCTCCTAACATCATCGGAACGTAATTATTCAACCACTGAACGAGAGGCTCTAGCCATAGTATGGGCCGTAAATAAATTTCGTGGCTACATCGAAGGGGGTGAAGTTATTCTAACTACGGATCATCAGCCATTAAAGTGGCTCTTAAGTCTAAAATCTCCAACGGGCAGACTTGCCAGGTGGGCCTTACAACTTCAACCCTATGATTTTAAAATCGAATATACTCCTGGTAGGACAAATATCGTAGCTGATATGTTATCAAGACCACCCTGTACTACTCATACTGAGACCGACTGCAAGATTTGCAGTTTTGAAGTCAATCTACCAACAAGAAGACCTACTGAAATTCGAGAAGCTCAACTACAAGACAAGGAGTTAAAGGCAATCATCGAATCATTTGAGAAAAATGATGAAAATATGACAAGATGGACATCGCGTGGATATTTGCTCAACGACAGCATTCTCTACAGATATTCTCCCGAATCAGACTCCGAAGATGCTCAACTAGTTGTACCACAGCAAGAACGAGGAGAGATCCTTAAGTTCTATCACGGCGCTCCTACAGCTGGACATTACGGAATTGATCGTACCATCGCACGAATAGCTTCCAGATACTACTGGTCTGGAATGCGAAAAGACATAACGAAACACATTGCCAACTGTCTCGAATGTCAACGCTATAAGCCGAGTAATTTGAAACCCGCAGGACTTCTACAAACAGTTTCAAGCAATCAAAGATTTGAAGTGTTAGCAGTCGACTTATTTGGACCATTACCTACAACCTTAGAAGGGTTTCAATGGGTTCTCATTGCAGAAGACATCGCCACAAGGTGGATAGAAGTATTCCCCTTAAAAGAAGCAACCGCTGCAAACTGTGGACTCACACTTCTCAACGAAATCTTCCTTCGATACGGTGTTCCTAGACGCCTACTCTCAGACAATGGTCCACAATTCGTATCAGCATTGATGCAGCAACTGACCGAATTTCTTGGCATCGAACAAACTTTAACACCCGTTTATCACCCTGAGGCAAACCCTGTTGAACGTCGGAATCGCGATATGAAGACACAACTTGCCATCCTCACTGGCACTGACCATACAACTTGGGCTAATGAACTAGCGAATATACGCTTCGCCATGAACACAGCCAAATGTCAGAGCACTGGTTACACACCATCCTATTTGATGTTTGGAAGAGAGCTCAGAACCATCAATGATGTTACCAACGATCAACGACCGATCATCGAAAATGAAAACTTTATTCCGCAAATCACGACCAGGCTTCTGAAACTTACTAAAACCATGCAAAACGTCAGAGAAGAAACTGAGAAGATGCAGGACCACAACAAACGTATCGTCGACAAGAAACGTCGCCCACAAGCTACTTTCAAAGTAGGCGACAAAGTACTAATCACTTCCCACTTTCTTAGCAAATCCTCGAAGAATTTGACTTCGAAATTTATGCCTAGGAGGGATGGTCCCTACACCATTATCAAACGACTCGGTACATCCACTTACCAGGTCGCCTCGATTGATGACACCACTACACCATTGGGTACCTATCATGTATCTTCAATAACAAAATATACACACGAAAGCGCCAACGAGCCACAACCCATACAACCACTAAGAAAACGAGGTCGTCCAAAGAAGTCTGTCGCATCATCGGGACGATCTCTACGACAGAGGGGGAGAATGTAACGACCATCAACCAATCAACACTATTTTATTCAAATTATTTTATTTTAATACCTACTATAATTCTTTTTACAATAAATCTAAACGTAGCAAAGTGGCAACATTGTAAAAACTTTAAATTCAAACACACACTTCCAAATAATAACATGTACATATAAAAAGCTCTTCTAAAATTGTATAAATACCGAGCTCTGGTTAGAACAAACTCATTCTGGTTTTGTGCTCCGAAGTGCGAAGTTGTGAATACCCACCCTGAAAAGCACCAAACCACTACAAAATTAATCTCACGCTACATTTTTTATTTTCGGGGGTTTTCTTTTTTTTTGCTTGACTATACAAAAATAATTTTTAAAATAACGGGATTTTGAAATAATTATAAATATACTTTTGTGAAATTTTGACTTGATCATTTAAGCCATGAAATTGAAAAAGTTCTACTTATTACTGGAACGGCATTAAACATAAGAGTAAAGAAGCTTATTTAAAATCCAAAGTGTTTTAGAAAACAAAATTGAATAGATGATCCAAAAAAATTTTAATTTCTCTTCTTGGTAGTTTTATACCGAGACTGTAATTACACATCGAAGCAAAATTACATGGACGCAGGGCCAAATCTGACAGATTAACATAGTGTTTTTATTCTCGACTAAAACCTCAAAATTTGTTTTCACACGAAATCATTTTTTTTCAATCGAAAATTAGTTTTACAAGCCGATGTCAAATAATGTATCCAAGCTTTCCTGCCTTCTACCTTTTTCTTCACCATAACTAGAGTAATTTCGACTAGAAACAAGAGCTAAAGGGGTTTTGGGACTTGAGACATTGAGGAACCAACACAATTAAAAATCGAATCTGTTTCGATATGTTTTGTATCTGAAAGCCACAGTGGAAGATTTTAAATATTCTTTTGATGCATTTTACGTTGTAACAACAAACGTTATTGTGTGCATTCAAAATGAAAATAATAGAAGACCATTGAACTCAAGTCTTATGATTTGGGCAGCTAGAATATAACACGAAATTAAACGAACAAATCACGCAATAAACTTACTAACAACACAACCAAGATCCTTCACCAATTCAACTCTTAAAAGTGCTAAATGGTTGAATTTATATAAATAAATTATTATACATATATATTAATGTATCTAGTTACACTAAAAATCCTTAATAAATATATTCGTGAAAAGTCGAAGGTAAATAATTAATAAAAAGAAAGAAAAGCGATAAATGTGGATTAAACAGTAATAGGATTTGAGTAGTGTCCACTGATATCAACAAATCGTCGTCGTTCTATGAAAACTCCCTAAGTCCTTTTTTTCTGTTTTGAGATATTTGCATTTAAAGTTGGAAATTAATATAAAAAAATCCAAAAATTATCAGAATGGCACGATCTTGGACTTCAATTGTAGAATGGGTTTGGCGTAGCCATCGTCCAATAAAATTTTTTGCAAATGGTTTATCCGGAATTAATTAAATAAGAATTAAATCACATTTTTTTTTAAATGGACTAAAGGACTTTTACGGAAAACGACTATAAAACACTACATCATTAGTTTATGAAGTATTAAACCTTGATGGACTCGATCAAAAGCTTTAATAAAATACGTATAGAGAACATTTAAATTTTGTTCAAACACAGTGACAGAAGTAAGTGGCCGATGAGCGACCTTTCATAAAAATATGTTGAGTTGACGATAATAACTACATTTTTTTTTTTATAATCTGCCCGCGCTCAAGGGATTATGATTACCCTTTAAATGTTTCAAAACAGCGCGGGCGTGAAGTTAATGAAGAGAAAGAAGGATAGGAAAGATGTGTGGCACGATGTTCTGAGACTGTTGGTGGTTGTCTCAGATATTTTTATCTCCGCTTTGCCAAAGCGGAGAAATGCCGTGTCTTATTTCTATGTCGTTTATAATTCACATTATTTTTTATTCATGTTCATCCTTGTTGGGCATACTAGTTTAATTCAATTACATGTTGTTAGTGTTATGCCTGAACAACATGCAATGAGTAAACCAGCAACCCATGGATGACAATTTTAGAAGGTTTTAATGGAATTAAAACGACATAGACGACGGCAGGGATCGAACCTGTGATGATGAGGTTGACAGGCGAGCACACAACCATCGTGCCACGGCCAAACCCCATATTTCCCAGATAAATATAAATTTATCAGTAATACTAATAATACTAATAATCTTTTCCAGAAGTTTTGGTATAGCCGAAAGGTTCTAAACTGGCCTATAATTTTCAAATATATGGTTGATATTTGATATTTTCCAATCTCCTGCTTTTTTATTGGAAATACCAATTTCACGTAAAGCTTCTAATACTTCATTTACAGATATGTAAGTTCGGAAGCATAAAATAGAGTCGGGATTTAAATTTGAATACAAAGACTTAAGGTCTTCGATCGTCTCAGTTTTATATTGCAAAATTTTGCAAAAAGATGAGCAAAAGATTATAAATCGTTAAGTTTTCCATCTTCATATTCCATCGACTGTGAAAATTGAGACAATTTATTAGGCTTTGAGTTTATAAAAATTCAAAATGATATATTATTTGCCTTTATGCTTGATTAAGTGGAATTTATGTTTTGCTTAAATAAAAACCGATTAAGAAAATCAAATTCTCTTCTAAGTTGAAGAAACGGAATTCTACCAACATTGAGCCCTGTAAATTTAAACTGCTTGTAAGCTTTATTTTTGACATTTTATAAATTTTTAAGTCTTCTGTTATGCCAAAATTGGAAAATTGAAAAATATTTCCCAAATGTATTATAAAAGTTATTCACCAATATTGAAATCGCCTAATATGATATTGATATATATCAATCGTCAATTCACGTACTACAGAAATAATATTATTATAATTATTATGAATAGAATACAATTATATTGGACTACTTGGTCTTATATAGCTTACGATAAAATAAGACTCCATTGAAGAAAAACCCTTAGAGCTGACGTTAACAAAGATTTAACAATTTACATTGCTTACTGCTGAACTTCGAACTTACAGATATCAACACACCTCCGCATCGGTGCTTACCTTTTGAAGTATGTCGGTCTTTGCGGTATACTTGGTAAGAATTGTTGAAAAATTCGTGCGAGAGATAGTGTGGATTCAGCCAAGTACAGTATTCCCCGCTTAATTGCACTGACCATTTTGTCAGATTTTTCGGTCAATTATCCGGGTGGTTCAATTAACGAAACCCCGCTTAATTGACCGACCTGTTCAATTAAACGAAACCCGAATAATTGCACGAGTCGGTCAACTAAAAATTAAAATATTCATCCCAGAAATTTACTATGAACATTTCATTGTCAACTTACGAAAACCTTGAAAAAACTGAAAAAGAATACACACACAAAAATATTTGAACACGTTTTATTTAAAAAATAAACATTATCTACATACATAATTAAAACTATGAAACAGAAAAAAAAATATTCTTAAAAAAAAGTCACTTTTAGCTTCGAAAAGGATACAAAAAAATAATAAATACAATAGTATGTAGGTATGTACCTCGAAAGGCTCATAATGGTTATTTGCATACATTGGTTTGAAAAAATTTGTGATTTGATTTTGATTGATTGTTTTGTTTTGAACAATGTCTTCTTGTTTTTCAGCTCAACTGTAAATTTATTTAGTGGTAAGAAGTATAAACGTAGAATTGCAATGTCCTGAAGAATTTCGAAAGTCGATGGTAATATGGCTTCAAATTCTTCTTTTTCTTAAACCGTTTTTAAAATTTCGGCGTCTGTTAAGCATTGTACTTAAGTATGTTGTCTATGACCACGATATCATTTTCCGGCTTCTCTTCATCTTGAATGATACCTGTCTTTTAAAAAACCACTTCAGACGTAGGTTAAGTAATAAAATATTTCTAATATTTGTTTCATTATAATTTTTTTGTACGTCCAATTATCCGAAAAATGTCCATATATTTTTTTTTTCGGGTGCATATTTTAAAGTTCAATTAACCGAGTAATTCAATTAAGCGGGGTTCAATTAACCATTTAAAAATCTATGCTACTAATACGGGAAATTTTGCAATGCAACTTTTTCGGTTAATTAAGCGGGATGTTCAATTAAGCGAGGTGCAACTAAGCGGGGATTACTGTATCTACAATAACGATGACGTAAAACTCATGAAGTGATGAAAAATTAAATAATTGAAGAGATTTTGTTCTTATACCGTCAGCATTTTGAAAGTAGACTCGTGGTTTCAACGGAGATGGTGGCGATTTGTATACGTGAATTATGCCAATATTTTTAGGATTGGCATCACTGCCTATATCCCCTCACAGTTGTCGTTCTTCTTTTGAAAACTTACAAATTTCTTGAGTACCACATTTCCGGCCAAATTTTTGGATCTCGGCCGCATAGAAAGAGTTGTTAGGAATCCCTAACTTGAAATTAAAAATTCGATATGAAGTACAGTCAGCGTCAGCAGAAGTACATTAGCTTAGTACAATGCAAAGAGCTTTTGTGGATATTTAATTTAACTGCAACATAATCCATAACACTTTCCGCTGTGCAGATGAGAAACCCGGGAACAGATTGTAATGTTAGTTCACCATCATCATCCAATGTTTCTAAAGAACGATGACCGCTTAAAATTTTCTTTTTATTTAAATTATTGGTGAAAGTACCTTTTCCAACTGCCCCAAAAGCAACATTGGGCACAACTGCATATTTTTCGTCACCAACACCCGCACCAATCAAAGGCACAATTTAGAACGATGGGTAGATAATGCTAAATGTTTTGCTGTACTGTACTTATTAAGATTAATCTGTTCATTTATTAATCTTAAAGTATGTACATTGATATAAGAAGCAAACGAACAAAATTTATATAAGAATAGTTACTGTAACTTTTAATTTTCTCAACAGCTAACAGCTGCTTTTCAGTTTTTGATTTTATTGTTATCTTCTGCAAGAATCCATTATCGTTCATGGAATAAATTAAATGGATGGATTCAATGATTAAATCTACTTCCTCATTTACTTCGCAGAAGTCCCAAGAAGTTAAACATATTTTAAACATATTGGTTTAAATCTCGATTTAAATTATAAACTTTAAAAATAAAAAAAATAAAGCAAGATCCAAGCTTTGTTTGATGCAAGCCTTTTACTTACATTAACTTACATTAAAACTACATTTATATAATATATTTAAAAAATATTGCCGGTGAGTTTCGCGCTCATCGTTTTTTCCAACATGCCAACATTAATGTAACAAACTTGAGATACCCTATATTAATATTGAAATAAAAGGCACGAAAAATTAGCACTTTTTCTTTAAAGAACAAATCATGGTAATCAAAACAACAACCACAATAATGTCTGACGGCAATATCGGAGATGTTTTTCAGTCGCCTAACTGGTATTTTGGTTCTAGACTATGGACGAATATTAGGGGTTTGACAGATTCCGCGACTATTTGCCTGGACTTAAGTGTATACCCCTTTTGTTCTCATCGGACATAACGAACTTAAATGACCACAACGTGTAAATTGTTTGCGGCTGTGCCCTTATTGTGCAACAACACCGTTGATGAGTGCAACAATTCACACAATTCAACACGCGCATAAATGTGTAATGGACGTCGTTATTTTATTGTTTGGGGGCATTTTGAGCACTTGAAACAAATTGAACACATAAAATGTCCAAACGAATTGTATTGGTTTTGTGGGTTCTTGAAGGGACTATGAGTGGGAAAGAGCCTGGTTAAATTAATGAGTTGTAAAACAAGGAACATTAATCGAATTTATTGCTTTAACATGATAATGGATTGGTGCGCGGTAATTTAATTTTAAACACAAATGCATTGGTTCATGAGCTGCAGTAAAATCTTTAATTTGCTTTATATTTTATTCGAATTCAATTAGTTTATTAAGCAAAACATATTAAGTGCCTGTATTGAGTGAAGTATTTTAATTTTAACAAACTTTGATTTTATACAAGAAATGAAAAGAAGACGGTAGGTACATTCTTTAACTATTTATTTTATGTACGTATGTATTTGTTGCCTACAATGATATGTAACATAATTAGTTTTAAAAATTAAGAAAATGGCATATTCCTAATTCCACTTTTAAAGGCGAAATAGATTACCATTTGAAGTGAGACACCATTTCACTATTAGGTGAGAAAAAGACATATTTTATAAATGTTGTATTAGTTTCGTTTTCAGAATGTTTTGTATGTACATACGTATGTAATGTATACACATTCATACCTTTATAGTTTTGTGTCAAATTCAAAACCTATTAAAAACATTGTACAAATAGTAAAAATATCTTCTATATACAAGGTGGCGCAAAATTAATCATTCAATTTTGTTTTTGAATTACTTTTTTACTTAATAAAAATAAAATGCACGACTGGGTCGCACGAACTTGCTCTCATGTAAAAGACTAAGAATTTCAAATATGGATGTTATTATAGAAAAACTGTTCATAACCATAAAATTCATTTTTTAAATGACTTAAACAACTCCTTTAATAGTTGGAGCTATACACAGGATGCCATGTGTTTTAAGCAAATATTAGTTAATGCAAGAAAAAAACTATAATTCGTTTTAGTGGTTTCTTAAAAAAATAAGCTTTTATGTACAAAATTTTTGAAACATTTTAAAAAAAAAATGTTAGTACGCCAATTTAAAGTTTTTATTACTGTTCGAATAAAATTTAAATTAACAAAAAATTTTCAAAAATTCAAAAAATATTTTTTTTTAAACACAATGTTTTTGTAACTTTTTAGAAACTTCATTATAAAAAATTTCATTAAAATCCGTTATGCCGATAAGAGAAAAATTCAAAATTCTATGGTTCTATGTTAGGTACAGTCAGTAATATCTTGTTTTCAATTTTTTTTATTAAATTATAGATCGTAAAAATTAATCAAAAGAAAAAAAATTTTAGCAAAACTCTCGGAACCGTTTTCGAGAAAAATACGGTTTTCGAAAACCATTTTTTAACATTTGTATGGAACGTATAGTTATTTTTAGGTAAAATAATTTTTTTCTCAAATCTTCTATGTAATTATATTAAGAAACCGTTATTTACCAAGTTTTAAAAAAATCGAGCATGGGGTTTTTGAAATATTGAGTTTTGAAAAAAAAATATTTTAAAAATCCAAAAAAAAAAAAATGTTCAATTTGAATACACAATAATATTCAAACTGTTGGGGAGCCTTAGCATAAAAAAAATTATAAAAATCGGTGGTATCGTTTTTGACAAAATCAAAAACCAAAAAAATGGTTCCATGGGGGTACCAAAAATAACTATTTTGTGGAATTTTTTTCAACCATTTCCTAGGTTTAATTAAATGAAATTTTTTTTTTAGTCTGTGGGACAGTTCGATTTTTTTACGAATGCATAACTTGCCTTATAGTACCTATGTATGTATAAGTCGCAAGTAAAAATGATTTTAAGCTATGGAAATCGTTATTTGGTCTATTATGGTTCGTGCGTGTGTGCGGTTGGACTGTCTTGTTGAAACCACATGTTCACCTAGCTCCGCGCACCGAATTCAAGCAATCGTTTGTTATGACTCTTTAGAGTTCGCCAGTAACAGTGACCATTTTGCCGATGGGGTCCTCAAAAAAATACGGCCCAATCACTCCTCCTTCGTGAACACCGCACCACATACTGGCTTTGTGTGGATATTATGGCTTTTCGTGCATCACACGTGGATTTCCAATGTCCCAGAAATGAAGATTTTGCTTATTGAAAATGCTTATTGGAAATGTGCTTTGTTGCTCATGATGATTTTCGACACAAAATTACCCTCTTCGTTGTTTAGATTGAGGATGACTTGACACTAGTTCACATAATGTGACGGACAGTCAGCAGGCATTAACTGAACGACCAGTCGGGTGGCGGTCACGCCCTGCAATGTCTCCTGTGGTTCCAGTCTGATGGAGTCGAGCCAGCTAAGCGCCGGAATTTTCGCTCAGTTGCAGCTGTGTCGAGTAAATTATTCCATAAAAGTGTTGTGCGACTAAAAAACGAATCTCTATATTTGATGGTACGACCAAAATTAGACTCGAGGGTCAACTGATGAGCATTCCTAGCGAAACGGATATCACGGGTGAACTGATAACTGGCTACTTGGAGTGAGCACTGCTTGTAAAAGAAACGATAAAACAAGGAAAAACGTGAAACATTCCGAATTCACTCCAATAAGTGGAGAGAAGTTTGTGCTACACCTGTCCAAAGATGTGAGTTATACTTGAGTTTTGGCCGTATAAATGCCTTATAAATGATAGTCAGATCAGAGTGGGTGAAATAATTCTTACATCGATATAGATGTCCTAAGCAGTAGATATGGTAGATTGCTCTAGAAAAGAAAATCGTGAAAAGACAGGCAAAGCCAAACGTTCATCTTGCCTGTGCATATGCGGAGCACTGCGAACGACCCCCTCTGACGCACTAGAAACTTCGTTCCATCTAACCCTTCAAAATTTTCGGCAAACAGACGGTAGCGAGCACAACCACACGGATTAAAAGTTCTTCACCAAAGATCAATAACGAATTTGGCAATTCTGTCATTCTGAACTCATTCGGATCGCATCCTAGTAAAATCGATTATGCTATCCGAAAACTACAGGTTTGGCAAAAACTTCCAAGTCATCATTCCTTCAAGATCTTTTTGGGAGGATATAAGTTTCTTGAAAGATGTTTCTATTAATTTTTACACCACTGATGATGGATTTGGTGGGGGTGTGTACTCAGATAGACTAAAATTATGTCTCTCTTTCCGTTTTACTAATTATTGTAGAGTGTTCCAGGCGGAACTTATGGCGATTATAAAAATCTTATCTTGGCTCGAAGAAACACCAACTACTGATATCCGCATCTTCTCGGATAGTCAAGCGGCTATTAAATCTCTGGATTCGATCTGTACTTACTTTATAAGAGCTCTAAACTGCCGTTCATCTCTTATGGAGATAGCGCATCAGTTTAATATTCACCTCTGTTGGGTGCCAGGGCATTGGAACTTTCCAGCAGAGATGGCAGAGTAAATTACGTCAGGTAATCTACTCAATTTACTACAAGTAGTTTATCGGGTAGACTACATGCTTGATTTGTTTCATTTATTACCTACATTTGTTACACGAATTACATTAAAAGAAAAACATTAAATTTTGCAAAAAAAAAATAGATAAATAAAAAGAAATAATTTACTAGCCTAAATGGCAATTAAAATCGCAATACTTAATAAAAGTCAAATCATAGAAAAAAGAACAAGGACCAAATAATGTGTTGAACTATGAAATTCGCAATTTAAGTAAAACACGTACAAATTTAATATTTATCTGTTTTATTTTTATCTATCATTTTTAAGGAATAATAAATATCAATAAGATTTTTTGGACGTTTTTGGCTTTGTCCATTTCAGACTTTAGTGTCTACAAATGACAATTGAGAGAACACTCTTTCCTCCTCCTTGAGTAGGCGTCTTTTATTTAATATTTTTTTTCTAATATATTTTAATCTTTTTATTTAAATCGCAATTCTCACAGGTGCACTAAAGAAAGCCGGACACACTTATAAAATTATGAGAATTTAAAATGAATTTGCCCATCTTGACAGTTAACTCTACGTCTACTACATTTACTACGTTAACTACATTTAACTACATTTACTACCTACTTTATGTAGCAGACGTAGTAAATGTAGTTTTTCAAAAAAACATGCATTTCTGCCATCTCTGCTTTCCAGGCAACTTTAAGGCTAAGGAAATCGTCAAAAGTGGAGTAACATTATTTATATTACCTGATAGTGATAAGGATAATATATCACTACATGTAAATGTATGCTGAAGCAAGATGCGTTCGAGATGGAATAATATATGTATAAACCTGTCTGATGACAAAACAGATTTGGCCAAATTCTTGACCTAAAACTTTTCAAGTGCTTGATATCCGTGAAAAAATTGCATATCAGCTCTTGAATTGGTGTCATACCTGGACACTGTCTTATAGGCAAACACGTAACAAGGAGTTTAGATTTAGATTTTAGGAGGTATAAGGACAAGGAAAAGGTAGAATCAATTTCTCATCTTCTATGTACATGCCCTGCTCTGTCCCATAGACGTAGGCTCCATCTTGGAAAGTGTTTTTTGAGGAATAGTGATATAATTAATATGGTTAATATGGACATTTGAAGTCTCATCCGGCTCATAAGGCGCTCCAAATGGTTCAACGAGTGGAGAGAAAATCTCTCGACCAACTCTGGTCTAAGTGCGTTCGCTTCGACACAGCGGCGCCCGCCACGCCGGTAGCTGCTTCAACCTAACCTAACCTTAGGTTGTTAAACTGAGTTCTTAGTCCCTAGACCCTCGAATTTCAGGTTCTAAATTTATCGAAGTACTAATTCAAACTGAAATCTAAATCGAAGTTCTAGCACTTTAGAATTTTTTGAATCAATGAATAAGAACTGAAAAGAGTTCTAATATTTTATTAAACCGAGTCCTAGAGTTCAGAACTTTGTCAATAATTCGGGAGTAAAAGTTGTTTTTTGCCAAGAAATTGTTTTTTTTTTTTTTTTTTTTTTTCATATTCCAGTGTATAGTACTAGTGTCCTTGAATTATGATTTCTTTGCAAATATGTAAATATTGTAGGTAGTTATTTTCTTATATCTTCATAAGAAAATTTGGCTTTTTATTGCTTCACTTCTCTAACAAATAATAAAATAAGTTTCTAAAAATTTGCCCAATGTAATCTTTCATACATCACATACTCGTACATGTGTAGGTGATTCATTGTTTCTTCTTCAATTTTACTAACGTTCAAAATTCATTTGGAATAATATAATTAATGGATTGGATTGGATGCAGAGGATCTTGGGTTAGATTCTCAGCGCTACAAAATTGTTTTCCATTGGTGTACGTACTGCCTCTTGCAACGAATGAAAAATCCACCAAAAGTGTCTTTTGTCATGAAAAGTGCTGCTCATTAGCCGTTCGGAATCGGCAGAACATTTTAGGTCCCCTCCATTCCTGCTGAAAGGCATACAAAAATGGAGAATGGTTGAGAGTTGTAAGTCACTAGGTTTATACTCTCTATACCACTCGTAATGGCATATAATTTTATTATTTTATTCCAATTTGTATTTTTACTAAGAGCAAAATATGTACATACTATTTGGAAGCATTTAAGAGGGGCATTAAAAATACAGGCCCATCTTTTTGTGTGCTTGTATAATGACGTCACTTGCCTTACTTACTTTTCTTAAAGCAATTTGGGTTTCTTACGGTCCAGGTCCAAAATCACATTTTTCTCATGAATAAAAATGCTAAGTTTTATTGTATCGTATTTTGCAAAATTTTATGGTATAAATGTATTTATCAGTCAGTGTGCTTACATAATAAGTATTTATATGGACGTACAATCATACAATTAACAAATAAAACAAATCTTAAACTTACATAATCAATTACTTCGTTGTTATTTTTGTTTTATAAATCCCTTAAATAAATTTGATACACTGCAAATCTGGTGCATGTTAAAATATAAATTCATCAACCAAACAACCTATTATGATCTAAAAAAAAAATATAAAATAAATTAATCTGCTACTTCACTAAAGCCTAATTTATTATTTTAATCATCTAAAAACTCCCTACCACTTTGTCGATGATAACTTGTTAAAAGTACAAAAAAATGATTCCATTCAAGATTTGTGTATTTCGTAGTAGGCAAGCATAAGTAACGATGTCATATTTTTTCATTAGTCTGACCTTCAAGGAGTTATGTTCCTGAAGTATGTCGCCTTTTTATGATTCTTCTTGATAACGTAGAATCCCTTGGGTTTGCCATTGCCAGCAAAGTACTTGTTGAAACTGTTTTTGTTGATTGAGTTTGCCGGAGCATAGTACGATGGAGATTTCCTTTTCAGTGATTTCTTTTCTGCCATATTGGACTTGCCGAAGGACTTTTCAATTGTCTCGTTCTCCCAAGGTTTCGACCAGGTTGGGGTGTTTTTTATGTCGATCAAGTCATCATTGGAACGCAACGTAGGAAATCGTGATTCATTCGAGAGTATCTTCTTGATGACGGGTAAATTCCAATGGTAAATATGACTAGGTTTGCCATTCGAGTTGAAATTAAATGATACCTTGAACGAAATAATTTTAAAATTTATATTATAAATATCTACCTGCATATATATGTATTTATTTATATTATGAACAAAGAACTTTCAACGAGGTATAGAAATACTTAAGTATTTATAAGTATTAATGTATTACAGAACAAAAGAAATAGAACAGAGTATCTACAAGGTTTGTCCATTTATAATTCTTTGGGGTAAAAATAATTATTTATAGAAAATATTAATTTTTAATATTATATTTACTCTTAGAACAAATTTAAGTTTCGTTAAAAAATTCAAGCATTTCAGAAAACAAGCACAACATTGCAATGAGAGAAAAGTATAAAAAAATTATTTTTTCGGTATACTGCGTCTCATATGAGGTTATAGGTCACAAAATTCTGTATGATCAAAATTATTTTATTTGTAATTTTTTGTCTGATTGTTCCTTGTTTATATCAGTTACAGTTAGTTCCAGTTTATGTTTACTTCTTCATACATTAGAATATAACATCTTAATTTTGTTATTTTTTTTAAAAATATGCAATAATTTATTAATATTAAGTGTTTTCCATTAAGGAGAACAAAAAAGAAGGTACAATCTGTTGGGTTATGACAAGAGTCGAAAGTACCAAATAAGTACAACTATACTCTGTCCAACAAAAATTGTCAGTACAGGCCTTATGGGAGAGCTTTTTCTAAAGCAGTGGCGCCAGATGCACCCTCACTTCAATGCGTTAGGAAAAATGCCACTAAAAAAAGAGCAAGCCACTGACTTTTCTTAAGGAATTGTTGTTGTAATTCTTTGCAAAAAGTTGTACACCCCAACACGACCGTCGTATCCCAATGCTGATGAGATACTGTCAAGGTGTCAAGTGCCAAGACAAGAGTGTCAAGTGTCACTCAAAACGATCGTGCGCTCTTTATCTACATCAAAACAGAGTTACCATTATTATTCTCAATTGCAAGCAAGGAGCTTTTTCAGTAGTTTTTATTAAGGAGCTTTTGGGATTTGAAGCTTTTGAGAACACATTTTAAGAAGATGAGTATGTTGAGTGTTGTCATATTGCTTTTCAACTTAAAAAAAAACGCGCATATTATCTTACCGCTTGGTGTTGTGGGAAAAGGTAAATTGAATATTGTTTTCAGTCGTTTTGAATCGGCAGACGGTAGCCCTACGCGTTTTTTACTCTCATTTGCGGCGATTTATAATTTAAACTACGGAATCCCTGTGAGAGCTTTAAAAGGCGACACACTTATGCATGGCAATGCAACCAGAATGAGAGACAAACGTCCTATCTTCCCTGTACTGACAATTTTTGTTGGACAGAGTATAATTCATGATTTAAATAAAAAAATCATTTAAAAGTATTGTGGGGTAAATGTCGAAAGGGAAAAGAATATTAAGATTCAACAAAACTGTATTTTTTTAAATTATTATTAGTATGTTTTGTATTAAAGAGAAATTATATGTTTATGCAAATTTAAACTATAATTATATTTTTATTGAACAAACATGAAGAACGAATTTATCGCATGCCAAGTGGTAATTATAGTAGCTACTGAAGTTTACAACTTTATAAACTGATTAGTATTGTGAATGAAAGATTTCTATCATTAATGAGTAATGAGTAGGGTTTGGATTTTTATGCACTTAAAATCTAAAAATATGCACTAAAAATATGCACTCAAAAATGCAAAATATGTATTTAAAACAATTTTAAAGAGTTCTCGTTTAAGCAATAAAACCGGCTCTACTTAAGGCAGTCGTTTAGCTTGGAGACTTCATCTAATAGTTTAATAGTTTTAATCACGTTAGACAACTCTTCTAACTAATGTGGGTTTTACAATAGAACCTAAGCGAATTTGCGTTGAACAACCCTTAATTTGACAGATACATAACTCACACAACTACAAAAAACACAAAAAAAAAGTAAAAAGAACAGACAACTTGTCTACTACTACTTGTATACTACCTCGCTACAGATTTTGATTACTTATAAGTTATTTACATTATTTTATATGGAAATAAAGTATAAATCGCAAATTCACATCATAAAAACTCAATTTGTTGTTGCAAGATGCAGATTCATTTAGCTATACTCGTCTACTAGTTTGTTAATTGTAGAGCACTTTCGTACGATTGTTTCGAATTTATAATATTCAGTGATTCAGTCTATTTACAAAAAAACATCTTTAAAATATCGAATAAAACATCAGTAAACATTTTTTCTTCGATTTGCTTTGGAAAGAAATGACCATTGTCAACATGGATAAAGTATACTTTTAAACTAACTATTTGCTGCTGTTAAAGTAAAACGAGCTCTTTAACGTTAAAGTATAGTTTATGTCCTTTAAAATTAACAAAAAGTCGGATCTCGTTTTATACTCAATATTTAGAGTCGACTCCCATTCTAAAATTGATTTAGAGTAGGTTTTAAATGTTTAAAATTTTGCACTACTATCTTCAGTCCTTAACAATAAGTTAATTTTTTTATTTTTATTATTAAATAAAATAATAACTTACAACGAAATTAACACTTAAAACAAAACAAAAAAAAAAAAAACACAAAAAGAAAGTTAACTTAAACATAAACATCTACATTTGTTTAATTAAAATAAATAATTCAAAATAGCATAAAATCATGTTTCCTTAATTTTTCTGATTTTTAAAAGTTTTGTTTTCATAGATCATAAAATTTTTCTTAAAGTTTTCGAAATCAAAACGTTGCCGATTCGATCTTAAGAATATGCCTTATACAACGAAAAAGATCGATCAACGTCAACTGAAGTTAGTTAAGCATTTTTTAAAGACTAAATCTCATCGATGGTAAAGTTCTTTGGGTAATTTTCATCATTGCAGTCCAATGTCTTACTTTCATTTTGCTTAGGTTTTCTCGTGGGAAGCTTTTTGTAGCCATTTTCGTGCTTCTCGGTAGCAATGAAGAAAGGTATATCGTTCAAATTTCGATTTCATTCATACAGTCTCAGGCACACAGTCTTAATATTTTTTCATTTTAATGTTTAGCCGCACAATCTATTTAATTTCATACATGTAGCTAGTGCTACATGGTTCAAGATTGTGAAATTAATAAAAGAAATAGATAAGAGTATTAAGGTTCGTTTGTATTGACACAAAAGGTATATTTTTTACTGTCTAGTTAAATTTTTGAACAATATACTTTAAAAATATGATTTTTTTTATAAAAATATGCAAAATATTCATTTATAGTAAAATACACAAAAATATGCAAAATTTGCACTAACGATTGAATGCCATTTTAAAGGAAATTTCCAACATAATTCGTTGCCTTGCTTTCAAGGTGTGAGAGTGAAGAAATTGATTATGTAGAAGAATATATTTATTTGGATCAAATTAAATCTTTTAGAAATCAAAAAGAGAAAGAAGTAAACAGATGGATTTCCAATAGTTGGAAACAATATTAGAATATAAAACAAATATTAGACAGCAATTTAAGTAATCAAACTCGAAAGTTAATACTTGACTTAACTATACAACCAATCCTGACATACGAACTACAAACCCTAGGACTTACCACAAGCTTACTGAAAAAAATAAGAACCTATAGAACAAAAACTAATCAAAAGGTGTGTTTTATTCACTGCTGCAAAGCTAGCGCAGCAAAATTTCCATCGACAAAGAACAACAATTTGATTGCTGGAGAAAAAGAAGCTAGTAAAAAAAATGGCAGCTGTGCTGGTGGTAAGAACTTTAAATTATTGAAATGAAAATGGCGCTATGCATTAAATTTTAGAATTAAACATACATATGTACTGTACATGATTTGACATCAGATTTTGATATTTTCTATAATAATGACCAACATTGAAATATAAATTGAAAATGACATATGAAGTGAGTTTGATCGTTTTATTCGCACTTGAATGCTGCGCCTGCTATGCAGCAATGAATAAAACATACCTAATATAAGATTATCTTACCAAATGAGGAAATAAGGCAAACAAATGCAACAAATACAGTAAAAAGAGTTGAAATGATTATTATGATTATTTCCATAAATTTTTTACAACATAGTTTGCTCAAGTGGAACATACCTATATCATGTTGATATCATATATTTTTCTAGTGCTTAGGTGTGAAATTTCCAGTATTTTGCTATCGATAACTAAGCCAAGATATTTATGTTCGGTAACTGAAACACTTTGAAGAACAGTTATTATCCAAACCATTAGCTGGGAAATCTTTAGATGAGCAACAAGATACACTACAGCGGGTTTTTTTTTTTGGAGTCGAAACTAAGCTTAACAAGAACAGCTATTTTTATAAAGTAATCATTAAAGATTTAAGACATTTCAGAATGATCAAAAATGTTCTGGGAGCCTAAAGTAAGATTCGGAGGTAAATCAGAATTTTTGTTTTTGTTGAATAACTCTTAGACTATGCCTCATTTTTTTTTTTTCAAAACACCTTTTGCAACTTATCCACATAGAAATTATCTTTGCATGTTGGATATCATATAGATTTTACAGTACACAACCTTATTTGGGTGTTCCTTGCACTTAACTCCCAATTAATTTTTTTTAAATCAATTTTGTTTCACTAGGCATCTAGGGCTAAAGTTTTTTAAATAATTGTCTTTTTTTCTCCCATTAACTTCTGAACTTTGATCAGCAAAACATTTCAAAAGGAAAACGAAATTGTCAAAAGCAATGGAAGGATCAGGATGGATATGAACTCTTGTTAATTCTTGCTAATTTTTAGTTAAACTATTGAACTGATTTCGATAAAATTTGAGACATATGCTTTGTCAGTAAATAGAAAATGATATAGCGGTGCCACAACGAAGACGTTTTTATTGCTCAAAAAATGAAATTAAATTATGAGTTTAATTTTGACAAATTAGTCATTTGTAATAGATTCTATTGTGGAAGAATGGCATCAAGACCTTCACATGAATTGTGGAAATGGAATGTAAATTTATTCGGGCTGCTGTATTCTTTGGAGAAAAGTACGAAATCATTTCCAAAAGGAGCCAAATATCAGAAAAAAAGTATTTTTGAAGATCCTTGCTTTAATGAAAAAGTTTGCACCGTTCTTTGAGACTGTCGAATTTATCTTTATTAGTTACAGTAGATGAATGTAGTGCATTGGCATTTAAAAAAGTTCAAAGTCTAAGCTTCGATTATGATTTTCCTTAAACTGGATGTTTAAGATTTTTCATTGATTCCCTAGATGAGAAATTGAAATTATTTAGCTGAAAAACTAACGGTACCTGCCATACAACCGTTATGCGAAATCTTATTTATCTCGAAAATGGCTCTTACGATTTTGATAAAACCAATAAGGTGTGCTACTATAAGCATGGTGTACAGGAGCACATTTGAATTTGAAATAATATTGTATGTACAAATAAATATTTTTTTTTCGGTTTTTGAAAAAAAAAAAAAAAATTCAAAACGTGTGAAAGATTTATTACTTATTATTTATTTATTATTTAATAAAATCTAACATATATTATTAAATACTTAAAATTGGCATTCCAAATTACTTTAACGATTTTCATTATGTATAATGTGTATAATAAAACTACATTTTTGGTTTTTGAATGTTGAGGGGAAAATCATTATTTGATGACAAACATTATAGCAATTAAATTGGCCAGCAAATTCATGTCTTTTTTACCGAAAAATTCTCACAACGGAAATAGAAATTTATATGATTATTGGAATATTACGGCATATTTCTTTTAATAAAATCGGTTGAGCAATTTTGTTGCAATTTTGCAAAAAAGGATTTCTAAGTAATATCGTTAATAGTGCATTATACTTTTTTATAAAGAAAAAATCGAAAAAGATTTTTTTTTTAGGTATTTTTTACAATTTTTTCCCCTCCTATAAAAAAGCAATAGTACTAAGACCATAAAACTATAATACGAGTACGAGAACAAGTAAGAACAATCCAGTCGGGCATATTTGTTTTGCTTTGATGATCAATTTCTTTTTTTTATTATATTTATTAAGGACACTGTGGCGTATACGCAACATTTAAAAGTTTCAGGATACAAATGCATTCAAAAAAAATATTGGCTTTATAAAACACGTTGTCAGCAAACCATGTTTTTTTGTTATTTGCTTATAAGAATTTCATAATAATATTTCAATTTAAATTAAATAGAAAATATATGTATATATACTAAAAGGCACATGATTAAATACAAATAACATGAACATCTTTTTGCGTTAGGTTGTAGAAGATGAACTTAGCGAAGAAACTTCATACTGACCAAGTTAATAGTTACTAGTCCACTAGTCCAATATATAAAATATTTCACTTTCTACTATTTCAGATCAATTATTTGTTTCTGTGACTGCTTGCAGAATTGTTGAAAAACAATTGATTGTGGCTAAAATTCATAACAAGGACATTAAGTTTCATCTTAAAAAAAAGCATACACAAACATAATTCAATAATGACAAAAAGACGCCTTCTCTAAATATAGCAAAGAACACATAACCTATGGGTGACAGATATACACCTGAAAGGATTAATGCTTTAAGCACTTGCAATCGAAACCCTTTTATATTTCTGATTATTTGCAATAATTTTTTGATTTGCTTGCTTCTTCTAGGGTGTGTGCGATTTCATTTAAATTACTCTAAAATACAAAATTTTTGTCTGAATAGAAAAACATAGTTTTTTTTTATAAAAATTCAACATTTATAGAAGTTTAACATACATAAATAAAGTTCTATTAGTGGTACAATTTATTAATAATATTCCTTGTTTTACCAAAAAGTAGAGGACCATGTACAATTGTATAATATAGTTGAAAATATTCCAACAGATGGCTTAGATAAAAGTAGGATGTTTCTTAACTGAAGTTGTACACATTTTTACGAAAAGTACCTTTGTTTTTGATTCTCAAAGAAATTTCACAAAAAAGAAACATGATACAAATTTCTAAATAAGTTCCACTTTTTATTGATATTCGGTTATGAAATTGTTAATTGTGTTTCTATTGACAGTAAAATTGACAGTTGATTTTTTGTACTCAGTAATTATATTATGTCATTTCATCATGAATAGATTTAATCCATACTAACTTTGTTTGCAGTCGGTTATATTTAATAACTAATCCTTATACATCCAATAATGAATACATATTTTTGATGAAATTTAGTTATATTTTTTTTGCGTTAAGGTCCTTACCTCAGTTTCTTAGGTTAAACTATAAGTTTTTCTTAGAAAAATGTCTGAATGTTTTTTAGTAGGCAAAAGTTCATGCTGTTGAAACGTTTATTTTTTAACAAATTTTATTCAATTTAGTCATGAGTTTCAGCACATTTTATGATCAGTTTACAAACTTATATATTTCATCATTCCATAGCACTGATATGAAAGCCATTATAAAAAGAATTAGTAATTTTAGTTTAGTACATATTTTAAAGAGAAAAATATTAAATGTTAAAATTAAAAAAAAAATCTTACCCCTTACCAAATGCCACAGTGGTGGAAAATTGAACTTTCACAATGATCTATATGCCATCCAGATTCATTTCTATAATAGGCTATTTGTTCCAGAGGGGAGCGTATCGGAATCCCGCTTTTTAAAATACCGCTTTTCAAAAATCCCAAAAAAAAAAGTTTTAAAATCCCGTCGGCTAAAATACTGCTTTTAAAAATCCCGTCTTCTAAAATCCCGCTTGTTCAAAATCCCGATCTATTATAATCCCCGCTTTTTAAAGTCCCGCTAATCCCATTTTTTAGAATACGTAGGTAGGTAACGTGTTGGATATTGTCCAGATTTTTTAAATTCTAAAGAAACTTTGCATACATCCAACCTCACACCTACCCCAAATCCTATAGTGTATCTAAGCAGGGGGGTTGATACCTCACTGCTTATACGCAAAAACGGGATTATAAGAAATGGGATTATACAAAACGGGATTAAAAGAGACGGGATTTTAAAAAGCGGTATTTTAAAATAGCGGGATTATAAGAAACAGGATTATAAAAACCGGGATAATAAGACCGGAATTTTAAAAAACGGGATTTTAAAAAGCGGGATATCGTACCCAACCCGTTCCAGAGGTATAAGAGTTAATAGACAAATTTAAAAATTTAACAACCTTAACATATTGGGCTTACTTCCTTATTGGGTTAGTATCCCACATTCCCCTTTACTTTGCGGTACCGAGGCAGTATATTAATGAAACTTTTTATATAATCGGTTCAGTGGTTTTAAAAAATAAGAGAACAGACAAGTTTGACATGATAATACTGTTGCACTTTTTCTTCGCGACGCGATTATGGGTATCCGACCTCTTTTGTTGTATTAATATAATAGGTACTTATTATTATTAATTATATTAATAATAATATAATAATAATAATAATAATAAAACTCCAATTAAGAAAAAAAAAGCAAAACGAAACACGACTCGACGCGATTTTGACAGATAGGCCAAAAAAGAAAACTGAGATAAGAACAACAAAAAGTGCAACTCGTAGCTCGTTGATATAAGCTACCACCGCGGCTGCTCAGCTGGGCTGGGTTCAGTGGAGGTGGAAGAATTCGCGATAAGGATATTTAAATTGATTATCGGTTTAATCAATTTAATGAAACGAAGAATGTTTTTATTACAAATACAGTGGGATACTTGTAATAAAAATGGGCGCCAGGAATTTTTGTTCGAACTAAAATTAGTAAAATTCCAAAACTAATTGTTGAGTGAAAGAAAATAATTTTAAGGAAATAAAACACAGTTTATATGATTCACTAGGGAATTTCAAAATAAGTTTTATTTGGGAAACCTTGGTGGGAACCAAGATAAAAACCCAAAATTTTTTCAACGAAATAAAATTACAAATGAAATGAGAAAGCAATTGAAAAAAAACGCGATTAGGCCTCTAACGATTCAGAACGAATACCCGAAATAACAAATTAAATTAATCACGAATAAAAAGAAACAAAAGTCCACTCGAATTTTAATACACGAAACAATGAAATATTTTATATGGACAAGATGTCCGATTACTTATCTTTTATTTCCCGCGTTCCTCTAACTTCTCGATTATCCTATTTCTCCTGTCTTCGCTCCTCGAATTACTCCTTTTTCTTTCTCAAAATTTTTCCTCGATCCCTTTCTTTTTAAATGTTCTCGTCTTTTTCTCGATTTATCTCCTGTTTAATTTTTCTCGAATCCTATCTTTTTTCCTAATTTTATTTTTCAAAACTGTTTGAAAGTACTGCAAAACAGCATTTTTGCACAAAATCTGTATCAAACAAAAAAATATGTTTACCATACATTTTTTGCAAGCAACTAGTTTTCGCAAGCTACAAGTTTTACATAAAATCTCTCAAATGCAAGTTGAAATTCATCTCAAACAGATTTTGAAAAATTTATGTAGCACACATTTTATTAATTTGAAAATGTTTTTGTATACTCAATTTTAAAATACCTATTTGAACGTATTTTTTCCTGCGCTTACCATCACTGTTTGTGAAAAATTAAAAAGTCAAATTTGAGATGTCACAACCATATTCACAAAAACTAACTAATTTTCGATTTGCGATGAACGAAAGGAAAACCATTAGTTATTGAAATATGTACATATGTGTATGTCAAAGAATTTCCCCAAAGTCATGCGACTTATATAACTTCAAAATTTAAAACAAACATTTTCGAAAACGTCATTTGCGTTCAAAATGCAATTACAAGATGTTCTTAAATGCAAGCCGCAATAGCCAACTGCTCGGAAACCCAAAACCAAATTTGTACGCAAAAGGATTATTTTCTATAACGCAGTTTGCTTAACTCATTTATTCGTAAACGTTATTTTCCAGAGAGCGTATTCTTAAACGTCAAATGCGCTTGCAAGAAAATCGCTGAAATATTTTGTGCAAGCAGAACAATTGCATATTTGACGAAAACAATATTTGCGTCGTTGAATGACATTTAACGATCAAATTGACGTTGATTTGACATTTTCCAAAACCGCCTGAAATTCCTTTCCCTAATGTGAAAGTCTCAAAATAGAATTGTTTTGTTAGATACGTATACGTAGGTACTTTTAAAATGTGATCACAAAAGAGATCAAAATAATTTGAACCTTAAATTGTTAACTATAACCCTTTATTTTGATTTGCAGATAAATTTCAAAAAATTATCTCAGGTCACCTAAAATATGCCGGAATTCATGTTAAACATTTTCGTATTATGTTAACACATGTATAGTCAGTGAATGCAAACCATTTTCAGTGATAAAGTATTTCAAAATTATATAAAACATAATCTTCACCGTCAGGAAACACGCTGCATAACATCTTTTGCATTTAAGTTCAGTGCGCACGAAATGCGCTTTAACAAGGCAAAACAATTCGCTGAAGGCTCTTTTAAGATTTTAATGGTTACCAGCTATCTTGGAATATTATAGTTTAAAAAGAACGTTTTGGGATTTTCAATCATTTTTATGAAAATATTTTATCATTTCAAATAAGTTCGATTGAAAAGACATTCGGTTCTGTTTATGTGTCTAACACATCTTTAACGAGTTTTTTATTTCTTCGAAAACAAGTCCGATGATTTGAAATACTTTCCTCTCTTTGAACAATTTTTTGAAGTAAAACTTCTTTTCCGGCGTTGGGGTGAAAAATTTTCTATACAGCTGTCAGTGACATGTCAAAACGACACGTTATCAGTCAAAGACAGCGACATGTTTTTAGAATACAAAATGTTTGCACGTTTATACTCGTAGGTTAGTTTCTTACAGAGGCTTTGCTTAATTGAAAATAAGTTTTACTTCTACCGCGCGTACGTCAGTACACACAACCTTTTTTTTTAAAGTTGTTGTTTATTTTTTTCCATAAAGTTTGGAAAAAGATAAACAACAACTTTGAATTTATTTTTGTAAACCTCATGCAAGTACTTGCAATCTATTAGTGAGTTCCATTTGTACGATGCTTAATTTATTTTAAAATATTATATTTTGTGTACTCAAAAAAATATCATTTTTCAGCATCTAATTGACGGTTGAAACTCATTATTGGAAATTTTCAGTTTTTATTTTTTAAAAGATATTTACTTTAAAATATTATAAAATTACGAAAAAAGGTTACTAATTTGTTCTTAAAGTTTTTAGGAATTTTAGGAAGGTCGTACTATTCTAAACTTTTTTTGAACAAAAAAAAAAAAAATCATAACAAAGACATGGGAGATATATTTTTTGTATCCTTTTCTGAAATGGCTAAAGGCTTTTTATAACCATTTACAAGGTTATCCAGTATCTTATGAGCATCCTGTATAGAAGAATTAATGGAAAGTTGCAAGTTGCGATACCAATTTAGCGTAGACTTAAAATGTCCACAAAAATAATGCCTCTTTTGGCAACCATAATAAAAAATACTTGAGGCTTACCTTTGAAAAGTATCGCAGGTTCTTAACATGTTTTATGAATAAAGTTAAGTCTTACCTTTTTCCCGTTACCCTGTTCCAGAGCGTTGTTCTTTGCGGCGGAGTTGGTGCTGGAGCTGGTACCTCCTGCTTTTGGGCCCGTGTAATAGTATAGGTTTGGTGGCAGCTTAATGATGAACATGTGTGAATCATCGGGCGAAGCGTGACGGCGTGACTCGACGGCCAGACGTTTCCGGTTGTGGCTGTTTGGGGCGCGAACCTTTGCTAAGCCTAATTTGCTATGCGCGGGAGAAAGGACGCAAAAAACAGGCATGTGTTAGATTAAAGCAGACCATCAACAACATCAACGGGCAGGCGAAATTGAGTTGCACAGAATGCAACAAAAATGCGCAGACTTTTATGTGCGAAATACGCTAACTACGAGTAACTTACTTAAGTAATTTCTTATTCAGTATGTGTGGACTTTTATCCGATTTGATGGTCTTCCTTAGCATGGTAGCTGGCCTAATGTAAGTCGCCTTGGGTTGGTCGTTTCCAGGAGAAGATGGTAATAAACTTGTTTTACTGCCGTTATCGTTGGTTAATCCATAAGCGAAAACGTTGGCCGATACAAGGTAGTATAAGCTGCATAAATAAAAAACAAACAAAATATAGAATTTTTTGTTAGAATTATTATTATATTGATTGAAATTTGTTCAATTTGTCGGCAATAAGAAATAAACAAGATATTTTTATGATGATGAGTTCTTAATTGGTTCAATCAATCGACTTATGTATATCTGCACTGAGAGTAAGAAGCTTAACGACATTATCTATTACTATTAATGAAGAAGGGGTAAGCCTATTTATCACAAGACATCTTTTCACTAAGAAAAGTTTAAGAATTCCAGTCGGCTTGTCTTGAAAAATGGGTACTTACCAGAGTACGCAAGTTAAAAGACAAGTTTTGTATTATATATGCATGCATTTGGCTTCAGGGAGGTCTGCCTGAATAGCAGTATAAGATGGAGAAATATAAATTTGATATAAAAAAGGATATCCGGCATTTCTTGTTGCTGTGCGAATGGCAAGACATGATTTTAATATTTTCTAATAAAAATCAATTTTTTTAGGTGTCCAAAAAATTGTCAGTTCTGTCACTTTAGTCCAAAGTATTTAAAACCTTTTTGGTCCTCCCGTCTTACGAATATTTTTGGCTTGAGGTGTTTGTCAGCTTCAGAATTGGCTATTTGATAATACAATAAACAAATCAGATTGCTGAACAACTTTATAACACCTGTTGTTTTCAAATAATTCCAAATATAATAATGATTGATATAAAGTGAACTATTTATTTATTTTCATTTTTGTTTTAAATTAAGTCTCCTCAAACTACGAATTTATTAAAAAAAAAGCAAAGTTAATTAGCCTAATGTTCTATATGTAAATAGAACATAACATATCGATTTATGGATAGATTAGGTGCTGAACTATGCAAGGAGTCAAAATTATCAAGTGTTCCCGAACTATGTATGGCTTCTTTTATACCTATGAAGACCTTAATCCAAGATAACAATTTCCATACCTTTAAATTATGATGAGCCAAATAATTTTTTATTTTCTATAACAAGATAAATTAAGTATTATTTTAAAAATAGAACAATAACAAAATAAAGGGATTTTTAATAAGCAATCTGAGTAAATTATTAACAAAATTCCTTTTTATTTTAAAGGGCTATGTATGCCAATATGTATGGAACATGAAATCGCTCAAATGCCCGCCTTGGCTTCTTACGGTGGTACAGTTCTGAGTGGCCCAATTTTTCATGACATTACTGATCACAAAATGATAGTTTTATTTAATGAGTCAGAAAATGTGTCCAATTCTACTGCAGTAACACGAGTTAAAGACCGTTTTACATTCGATTACATGCTATTGCAGAATATTTTGAAGCACGAATTTTGGGATCAGGTTTATTCAGAAAAGGACCCATCTGCTTCATTTGCTATTTTTATGACAATTTTGCAAAAACACATACAGTCCTGTACTTCTGTATCATTTAAAAAAGAGTAATAAAAATAAATTTCTATGATCTTTTGGATGAATGAAAGGTTTCTTAAGCAGATTAAAAACAAGAGCAAAGTAGTCAGCTTTATGGAAGCTTAAAATTAAATCTACTATTTTGCATAACTTAAATAATAATTATTGTTATTATATTGCTGTTTGTCACCCTATAACAGTTTCTTATTAATGTTAAATATAATGAACACATGTATCATTCAACACTTACTTGGAAGTTAATAAAATGCACGACTGCATCGCACGAACTTGCTCTTATGTAAAAGTACTTTGGAATTTAAAATACATTTTAAAAATATAAAACATGGATTTAATGAAATAAAAATGTTCAAATGTATGGAATTGCCGTCTGAATAAGCCTTTTAATATTAAAGTAATTTTTTATATAACGAATTTCCTTAACATTTTTCGAGAGCAAAATTTGGAATGCCAAATTTTTAGTATTTAATAGTTTATATTTTAGAAATAGTTTCAAAAAATAATCGTTCACATGTTTTAAGGATATTTGTTTTTCCTGCTGAAAAGTTTTGGTTAAAATCGTTAGAGCCATTGATGAGAAAGCCAAAAAATAAAAACAAGCGGTTCTATGACAGGTACCGTTAATATCATTTCCCCCCAAATTTTGATTGACCAAAATGCAGTCCATGTCCATAATATCACACCTAAATTTCAATTTTCTCCCTAGGGAGGGAATAACCGAAGACCCTTAACTACTGGGATTGAAGAACATAGGTCTAGTGGTTTAGGCTGTAGGGAGAGGTACAGACATACAGACAAACTGAAACATGATTTTTGTGTACTAAATTTTTCTTAAAATTTTTATAAGAGAAATTGATATGCAAATTGTTAATATTCAATAAAATACATTTTATAACGTAATTTAAAAATTTATTTGTGTATCCGTTTTCAGGATATTGAATTTTCAAAAAAAAATTTGGATTACTTTTTTAAAAATCCAAAAACTATTTTTTTTCGAAAAAAATTATATATTTTATTTTTTCAAATGCATAGGAGCTTCTGCATAAAAATGTTGGTTAAAATCGTTCGAGCCATTGATGAACAATTTTAAAATCAAAAAACCGTTAAATGACAGGTACCGTTATTATCATTTCCCCCAAATGTGTTTTTGACCAAAATGTAGTCCATGTCCAATATACTACACCTAATTTTTTTAATTAAAATCGTTAGAGCCGTTTTTGAGATAAATAAGATTATGCATTACGGGTGTATGGGGGGTACCGTTAGTTATGGAGCTAAAAAAAAATTCAATTTACCCTCTAGGGAATCACCGAAGACCCTTAACTACCGTGATTGAAGAACATAAGTCTAATGGTTTAGGCTGTAGGAAGAGGTACAGACATACAGACACACTGAAACATGTTTTTTGTGTACTAAATTTTCCTTAAAAGTTTTATAAACAAAATTGATATAAAAATTTTTAGTATTTAAAAAGATTGTGTGTACTGACGTACGCGCGGTTGAAGTAAAACTTCTTTTTCCTCAAGCAAAACTTCTGTAAGATTATAACCTACATACAAACATTTTGTATTCTACTCGTAAAAACATGTCGCTGTCTTTGACTGATAACGTGACGGTTTGACATGTCACTGACAGCTGCATAGAGAATTTTTTACCACCAACGCCGGAAAAGAAGTTTTACTTTAATAAAATACATTTTATAACGTAATTTAAACATTTATTCGTGTATCCGTTTTCAAGATATGTATTGAATTTTCAAAAATTTGGATTTGTTTTTTATCCAAAAACTATTTTTTCGAAAAGAATTATATATTTTATTTTTTTAAATGCATAGGAGCTTCTGCATAAAAATTTTGGTTAAAATCGTTAGAGCCGTTGTTGATGAGAAATTTGAAAATCAAAAAATCTATGACAGGTACCGTTAATATCATCTCCCCCCCCCCCAAACTTTTTTTTGGCCCAAAATTTGGTCCATGTGAATAATATCACACCTAATTTTGTTTATCAAAATCGTTAGAGCCGTTTTCGAGATAAATAGGATTATGCATTACGGGGGTATGGGGGGTACCGTTAGTTTTGGAAACAAAATTTCAATTTTCCCTCTAGGGAATCACCGAAGACCCTTAAGTACCGAGTTTAAAGAAAATTGGTCCAGTGGCTTAGGCTCTAGATCGAGGTACAGGCATACATCAGACAGACAGACGGAATTGTCGGACCCACAGAACTTGCCCTATAGTTCCTATATCGCAAGTAAAAAGGATTACTATAGGTAATTTATTCTTTCAACATTTGTTATTGTACTAGTCTAGCGTGGTCACATCGCATGCATTGCTGGTCAATATAATCACCTATGCGAGAGATAATCCTACTCTTAAATCATTCATACAGAATGTCAATCGTGGCGTCCGCTGTTTGGCACCACACATTTAGCGCTATCCTGCTGGAACCATATGTCGGTCGTCTAGGTCTATAAGGCTCAATATGGCCTATAAGAAATTGGCTATCATCGTTCTGTAGCGCTCTCCATTTAAGGTGATTACCTCACCAACATAGTTTTCGAAAAAGTACGGAACAATAATGACTGCGGCCCAAAACTACATCTAACGGTACATTTTAGAGGATGCATTGTTATCTGTTACACCTCGAGTGCGTTGGGTTAACAAGCAATTTTGCAACCAATTCCAAAAATGCACCTAGTCTTTAAGGATGAGTTTTTGGCCAAAATTGGGTTCCTCTTGCAAACGCTTCGAACCTAGTCAGCGAACAAACGGTGTTGTCTGTGGTCCTGAACTTTGAGCTCCTGGGTAAGTTGGATCTTGTACTTAAAGTTAAAGTCTGCAAAAGACCGAAAACAATATGGCCGCTCTTCTCGATTTTCTTTTTAATATTCCAAAAGTATTTTTTTAGCCGACTTACATCGTGCTAGGAGGATAGTTTTGAGTTGCTTTAAGTAGATTCAATGACCTTTGCTGTAAATTTTAAGTTTTGAATAGTATACGAAATTATTAGAGAAAGCAAGTTTTTTTTATTCTTCTTAACAATTTCGAATTGATTGCCCAGTTAGAACTTATCCAAATAGATTTTAAGTAGAAATGCCTTAGCATTAGGTTATTAGAGTTTAATTTAGAGAGCACCCGCCACTCAGCATGACTTCGCAGTAAGTTAGTTTGGTAAGTAAGTTATGTTTTAAGGTATAGGAACCGTAAAAAAGTAAAAATTAAATAAAAACGAAAAGAAAATTTACCTACAAGACAAGAATGTGTCGTGTATCATTATCAATAGTGATATTGGTAACATTTATCTCTAAATTCCAACGAATTCTCTATCTCATCTAACATTATGCTCATGGAAATAAGAATTACCACAGATCCGAAGTATGAAATCGTATCTAAAAGTTTTAATAAATGGTAATTTTTAAACTTTTTCAAAAAAACAGCCAGGCTCAGCTGATTTCACCAGCTCTAAAATTATGAGACGAGGTGGCCGAGTGGTTAAGGCGTTGGACTGCTAATCCAATGTGCTCTGCACGCGTGGGTTCGAATCCCATCCTCGTCGAGTTTATTTTTTTATAAATAAAAAAAACTTCATTTCAATCCAATTCTTAAATTAATATCCATAAAGAGATTATTGAAGAAACAGCTAAACATAAAATACAATCAGAAACATTAAACAAAAATAATAATGATTCTAATCTGACATACGTAAGTGTATATAAGTTGATTACACGATTTTCTTAAGCCGTTATATACGAATATACCAAGCGTGACTGTTCTTAAGCTGTGTCACAACAAATGTCACTGATTGAAGCTTCATTCTGAATTCCTAAATAAATTAAATATCATAAAGGTATTTTTTCATATACATATGTATGTACATATGAATATGCAGGTAAATCGTACATATACATATGTAATTCAATGTATTCTCTTTATCATAATTACGCACAGGGTGACTTAATTCAAAGCTAATTTTGATTTGATTATGAATATTTATTACGATAGACCATTAAATTACATAACTCTCCAGAATGACGTAGATATCACACTATCCCATTAAGACGTCATAAGAACGAAAAAAGGTGAATTCTTCAGAGTTTTCAAGCTTTCTCTTTGAATATATTTCGAAGTTTTAAGAAAAAGCCAGAACATTATTAACATTTATGTACCTATGCATATATTTTTTTACAATACATAGAGAAATGAAAATTATTTCTTTGTGATTGCGAGCCTAAAAGATTCATACTATGTATGTATGTACATATGTACATATGTATTTTCATTCAAATGAAATTTTAAAAATTTGAAGTTTTTAATTTTAATATTTTAAAATATGCACAAAGTGCAATGCTATCTAACTCAAATAAAACACAGTTTGTAAAATTGTGATTCTGCTAACCTCCGCTAGTATGGCTTTCGAACAATATAAAATTTACAGAAATCTGTTGAATACTTTTTGAATGGACGACATTTAAATTTTTTAAGGTCGCTTGTATTTATACACTGTACATAATATTATAAAAAATATACTTCATTCAAAACTTCTTATATGGATAATTTTTTCATAAAAAAATCTTTCATACTTATAGGTATTTGTGTCTGAACGTTTTCATATTTCGTCGCTTTTCCGGCAGAGTGGCATAAGTCGAAATTTGTCGTTTTTTAGTTTAGAACACAGAACTGAGCTGAAAAAAAAACACAATTTTTCTGTGTAATCGGCGTTAACCTACTTCTTCTAGTTTCCGAGTTATGAAAAAGCGCCGCTCTCAATGTTCAAAAACATCCCTGTCATTTCCTACGTATAAATACGGCATAAATCAATTTTTGTTTTTTTTTTTTTAATATTTCGTTTTTTATAAAACTTAACAAACAAAAAATGCAATTTTTTCACGTATTCAACATTTGAGTTTTGTTTTTTATGAACAACGAAATTTTTTTTGTTTAGTATGAAAAAAACTTTAAAAGGCTCTCCTGAAAATTTGCAAATTTCGACTTATGCCACTCTGCCGGAAAAGCGACGATTTGTATAAAATTTCTAATATTTTTTTTTAAATTGACAAAAAATCGAATTTTATTTTAACCACTTTTTATTTTACAATATATACAACATTTACAAAAATTTCACTTTGGGCGTTTGTTAATATTTTTTCTGCAATAACGGTCCAAACTCCACACCTTAGCTCGCAATTAAATATTATATGAAACACCCTGTTCTTAATGCAAATACATTTAACTATAGGTTCCCGGAAGAGTCGTAAAGATAATACCTTTAACCTACTTCTGACATTGTTAGTTTAAGATTAAATTACAGTTATTATAAGGAGAAATAAAATCCTGCTATACGGAGTACCTAGAATAACAACTCTTTAAAGTTTAAACTGTCCATCACAATGTCGGAGATCGTATTAAGTTTTCTATCAATTTAGAACAAGCGTGCAGAAAATTAATTAGATTTAAATTGCAGAACGAGAATTAGAATGATAATGTTAAGCTACTTATGAATTATAAATCCAGAAATTCAATAAGGAAGCACGCTGTTTGTCTAATGAAAAAGTAATGTTTGCATTTGCCATGCAGGTCCTATGCTTATGAATCTTTTAATGAATTTGATTAAATCAATCAAAAGAAAAGCCTATAGCTAATGGTTAAAAATGGAAAGAAAAAAGTAAGAATCAAGTTTTACTTTTGATTACATTTTATTAAATCAGTAATATTATAAAGATAAATCTCTGCTCAGAAAATCCATTATGATTTTAATAGCGAAGTTGAAATCTTAATGATACAAACATTTTTTGACATTCGAAGTCAGTTACAAATCGTTCGTAAGATTTTTTCTCTTAGAAAAGAAGCTTAGGGCAAAATTCCGAAGGGCATGAATGTGAAGTCCGGGTAGTTCTTAAGAGAATGCTGCTTCAATATGTCTATTTAAATACCAACGATTTCTATTAGCACTCAAAAATGAACATGTTAACCCTTATCTACATAATATGTAAGTTGCCTCTAGTGATAAAACAGATTAAAATTTGCATAACTAAATAAAGAAGTTCATTAGAAAGTGATACTTAATAAATAATAATAAATTCATAGTGTATATCTACTGTCTTTTTATTGATTCAAAAACAGCTTGAACTGAAAAAATAAGTTAACTGAAACAAAATTACCTCGCTTAACTCAAAGACGCTTAACTGAAATTACCAGTTTACTGGAAAACTAATTTAATTAGGATAAAAATCATTAATTAATATGAAACCGAGATAATAAAATACCAGAATCAAATGTTCGTTTCTTGATTAAATTAAACTCATCCACTAACACTACTCGTATATATGTACATATGTATTTTATATTTCTGGAGAATAAAAAAATATTGTGTCTCTATCCATATTTCTGGAGTTTATTGAAATCTTGAAAATTCCAAATTTTTTCGGCGACAGTTGTACTTTTTATGGGAAGGATTTAAAAAAAAATCAAGTTTTAAGTAATGGTGGATGTTGTTAATTAAGATTCGAGTTTCTATTAGCTAGAGTTGTTAATTTTAAGATTAATGCTGCATATTTATGTTGAAATTAATAAATATTAGTAATAATAAAATTAATTTCGATTGATATTGTATAATTTGAGGTCTTTTCGTACTGTTGAGCTTTGAAAATTCATGTATTTTCGGGTTTCAGACAGTAAGTTTTGAGTGCTTGTCTGGAGTAATTTTTTATTCAACAAACTAAGTATGACAGTATAGTTAGTCTGAATCCTATATCTAATTATTACTGAATTCATTGGCTTTGAAGATTTCTGTTTGCTAGTAACTAGTACCTGCAGATATATTTTTCGTCAAAATCTTTTTATAATCTTTCCTTAACGTTTTCTTTTTTTTTTTTGAATTTATTTTGCAGCAGCTCTACCTTACATTCCATTGAAAATGTAAATATATTTCTGGTAACGTTAAGGTAGAGCTTCTGAATATACTTCACATTTATATACTATGGATTGAGAACGTTCCATCCCCATGGCATATTAGAAACACTAATATCCCCTCTCAACATGGATTTGTGTATAACTTTTATCAAAGGTCTTGGATGTCTTCGCTCCTTCTGTCTCCTTACAATAAAAAGCCAATCTCCTTGCAGCACAGTTTTCTGTTAATTAGAGGCTGCCAGAAAGTGCAATGACTCCTCTGGTACTTGAAAGCTTAAACGATCTTATGGGACAAATCTTCTTTCGCACTCTTTTGCAAGAATACTGGAGGACCTCGATTTACACAGATCAGCTGGCTGGCTGGAGGATACTATCCAGCCCATATTGTTCTGAAGAGGTGTTCTTCAACGATAGCAAATACCAGTGCGTAAGCTTTTCCATTTTACACATTCGAATGTGGTCTTTCCGAGTGGATCGAAAATAGGTTTTTTGCCAACCTATCCCCAAACATGGTTCAAGAAATATCTGAAAGAACAATTCTCAATGACCGGCAGTATAGCTTTCGTATTTGTTGATCTGAGTATTTATTTCACATAGCAGTGGCAGAAATATTTACATCGTTTTGCAGAAAGACAGATTATTGCACTTGATATTTCAAAATCATTTGATAGTTTTAGGCATCAAGCTTTCTTATAGAAAATTCGTGCATTTGGTATTGATGAATCTCTTCTTCATTGGATTAGAAATTACCTTTCAAACCGCTCCATACAAGTTGTAGATTGGATAATTTCAAGTTTGTTATTCATAAAATGCTAGTGTGCCACATGGCTCCGTTTTGCCTCAGATATTCTACGCCATAAAACGGTAGCATAATGATGAGCTGATTGAATTCTAATTTCGATATCATTGTCAAATGGGGAACCATAAGCCGCATAGAATTTAATGCTTCAAATACTGTGTTCTCGGAACTCACCTCCATGCCACTTCCATTAGCAGCATCACTTGCAATGAGAAAGCCAAACAGCTCTCTGTTCTCGGTTTATGCATCACAGACCACCTTGTGTGGATTGAACATACATATATTCGAAGTAGCCAAAAACGCTGCTAAGTTTTTATGTTTCCTTCGGCGATCCAAGAAATGTGTCACCCAGAAGTCTGATCTGGCTTTAATCTACTAGGCCTATATTCGCCCAAAACTTGAGTACAATTTTCATATTTGGACAAGTGCTTCAATCATCTACTTGAGTCTCTTAGATATAATAAAAAAAACTCGCATCTCTTGACCACTGTCGCATTATTTAGTTTTTCATTATTTTACCGTTATTTTTTTTAAGACCATTTTTTAGTAAAATAGCCAGTTACATTCCTCATCTTAAACTATTCAACCGTAAAACTCGCTCTTCAGGAAATGCCCCTCAGTTAACTCATGAGCTAACTTCGGAGGTACTGTTAAATTTAGAGATTATTTTTCAAGCCGCACTACACGAATGTAGAATGCCTTACCTGGCTCAATATTTAGGGGAGAAGGGGGTACATTTGACACTTAGTTTTTAAAAGTATGTGTTTCCGAAAACTGTTAATGTATTCCAATGTTTTGTTTTGTATTTGATTTATTGATTATTCAAGATTATGCTAACATATAATTTTTTGTTTTAAAACATTTCCACATTTTAAAGAAAAATATTTTCTAAAAAAAGTCATTTTGACTTTAAAAGGGGTACATTTGACAATGGTTGATTAAAACCCACATCGTGTGCATTATATTTCTAAAAGTATCAACGGATCCAGCACGTCTGTTGTTTGAATAGTAAAAAAGTAAATTTTTGTTTTTAAACAATTTATTAAACAATATAACGAAAAAAATAAATCAATAAGTACACTTTCTAAAAAAAAAACAACAAGAATAAAAAACATAAATTATTTCATTTATAAACATAAAAAATCAGTCCTTATAAATCTAAATTCAAATTTATCGATATCGACATTTTTTAAGTAATTTATTTGATATTATAATTTCCCAAAATCAACGTCAAACAAATATTTTTTGCAAAAGTCAAAGGTGCCCCAAAGGAACTTTTTAATTTAATTTTTTTTTTAATAACTAATATTATATTTTCACAAAACTGGCTTCAATTTATTGAACTTTAAGCATAGTACTATCATAATATTGATTCGCGATAAAAAATTTATTTTATTAGGTTCACAAATCGCTTACTTACCGGTGATCAAAAATTAGGTCAGAATCAGATACACAGAAAACACGAAAACACGTGGTACTCCGCGAAGAGTTAAAGAAAGGCTGTCAAATTTCATAACGTTTCTTTAAATCAAACTGAGCTTCTTCCTTCATTCAAACTTTTCTTTTTTAAGGGCACGATCATACCGAAAAACGCAAAGTCAAATGTGCCCCGGTGTCAAATGTACCCCAGCTTACCCTACCTGCAATTACGATATTCTGATAATCAAAACCAATATGCATCGATATCTCCTCCCAACTAACATACTCTCCAGAGCTTATCTCTTGAAATCTGAAAAAAACTCTGATACAACTCTGTTATATCCCATTGCTATACTAAAGTATTAATATCTTGCTATGAAACTCAACTGGATGTCATAACACTTTTATTTTAAGAGTTAAACACTTTTCCAGCTTAAAAGAACTTAAATCTTATAGCAAAACTATTTTCTCTTCTTGTAGTTAGATTATAAAAACTTATAGTCTTATAAGAATCCCTTTCTGAAAACTGAGCTCTAAATATGTCAAAATAATCCCATAACAAGTCATATTTAAGAGTAAAGTTATTTGTATACCACTTTAAAAATTCTAAAAGAATTTGAGTTTAAATCCTCCTATACCAAGAAACAATTTGGAGTTCAAAGAATATAAGCTTTGCAGTAAGATCCTAATAAGATCCTTAATGCAACAAGCACAACTATTCACAAAATTCAGTTTTCTGATGTCAACATTCTCCTCTCACTCGTACGTCAGTACACATAAATCATAAAGAAGCGTCTAAGATCCTATAGAAAGAATAAAGATGTTACTAACTAGAAGAGTTAGTGTCGCGTCAGCAGCAGCCATATTCCTATACACAAGCAAAGTAGTGCCTGTACATTTGAGGGTTACCATAACTTAAAAAAATTATGATCTCGATAAAATAACTTGGCTGTAGCACTGACTTAAAATTTATTAGTTGGCATTTTCAAGTTTACATTTAGCATTGTTGTGATTACATAGAAAGTATAAAATATATTGTGTAACTTTTTTTCAATTTAAACTAAATACATTAACATCTTCGGATTTTATTGCTACTACTATCTTTTCATTCAAAATTAACAAAAAAAATGTATTCTTTATGTTGCATTACACGAGTAGTAATTTTTTGTGGCAAGAGTAATAGTAGAAAATTACAGAGAATATGAGATTTTATTATACTCTTGTAAATGCAGCATAAGACTCTCAGTGTGTAATTTGGAATATTTTAAATTAAATTTGATCTTTCCCGTTTTTTACTCTCACAAGCAAATGACCCATGACCTAAATAAAAACAAAACAAATTTCAAAGTTAATTTTGATTTTATTTGCTTACGAAAGAAATATATGGTAACCCTATTTCCGATAAAAGTTATAAATAAAATAATTTAAACATGCATTATTTTGAAGGGGCTTTGTGTTTTTTTGAAGTAAAATGTTAGAATTAGTAGATACAATTTCAACGGCATTTACATTTCGGTTCCCATATGTGCAAAATAATAAATATCATGCATCGCCATTATAATATAATAACTAGTTGATAGACTTACAAAATAAATACTATATCAAGCCTAACAGTTTGTTGGCATAGCAAATCATGTATACACACAAACTTAAAAAGTATTTTGTTTCATTCTTTATTAAGTTAACAAATATTCTGTTCTCTATTAATCACCTCTTATTGGAAGAGACGCTTTCTCATAATAGGATTTTGCCGATCTCTATTAGAGCCTTAGAAGTGCCATTTTAATATAAACGTGCATCTGTCATCCCATAAGGAAACTTCTGTTGCTACTATGAGTAGGAAGAGCCTCTCATAACTAGGCCATTTAAGGCTTTTAACAGTTTTAAAAGAATCTCGTAGTATTCTTTAAGATTACTTTTAGCTCCTCTTACCTAATCTAGTTGAACTCTTGGAGAATCTTATGAGATGAAAAATGTTACTTGGGCTATTAAATCATCTCCAATTTTCCACCTTCATTTTAAATGTTGCCCAAAGTTACTTTTAAGTACCTAGTTCAAATTATTTTACATTCCAAAATGTTTACAAATAGTTTTGTTTTCTAAACAAAACAAATATGTAAATACGAAATAAATTTTGTAGCAACGTATGAACTTTTCACTCATTTCCGTTAAGAATACTTGGCTACCAAATAGTCTTCGATCAAAAGACCAAGTTTGTACAAAGAAGTGCACATTATTCATATGAATGTTATTTCGTAGTTTGAGTTAATGTGAGTTTTTCTTTTCTATTCTAATAAAAGTAAAAATATACCGGAACCGGAAACAATTTGCTACAAATAAAATAGCTTCTGATTCTGGTTTATCTGAAATCATGTTGCATAATATAAATATTTTATACTTGTTTGTAATAACAGTTCACATTAAACTTAGCAGTTTACATAGGTATATAGTATCTAATAAATCTTTTATTCTACTTTGTGCCTTATAGTCAAAATAACTGGAAACAAGAAAACTCTTATCTTTATCGAGCAAATCGCTAAGCAATTGCCGGCATCATGTAAAAAAAAGTAAATTTTATTTTAATGACAATAATTACATATGTCCAATCCAACTTCTACATAGGTTTTCGTTTCACTTTCATGACGAACAGCGAATAAATAATTGAATGATTCCAACAAAGAATCCACTTTCTCTTCGTGCATTTAATTGGGGCCAGTTTAAACCCTTTCCTCAATTGTCTAATCTGTCCGTTTCCAATTTTCTATACCTACTCGTGCAATGTTCGTGTCCGCCAATCAAAAATATCTATACGAAAATATTATGGTAGGTATGAGGTATTTGATCTAAGCGTATGGCAGAAATCAAAATAACGTAAGGAATTAATTTAAATTCTTTTCAACAAAAACAACCACTTGTTTAAATACGATATTATTTAAGGAAGGGTAACCTTCAACACAAAGAACCAAAAGAGTCACGCTACAAGAGGGCTGACAACCTTTACCCACCTACCCGCACGATACAATAAGGTATTTCAAAACAAGAAACTCTACAAAGAACATTCCCCGCAAAACAAATATCTTGCAGGACAAAGCCGGTGAAATACTTGAAATTCTGCTCTGACATGACAAAAAACCAAACCGAAAAAGGGAAAAAACTTTATTTTGGCAAACGGACAAAATCAATAACCAACTCTGACTCCACGTGCTCATGTGATCTATGTATATGTACTTATATGCAGTTGTCTGCCTTTATATCTAAATTAAATCTCTGCTCATGTTGACTTACACGCATTACTATCCTACATCCGGTAACGGGGCAGCAGAATAAGAAAAATTGAGCGATTGTCTGTTGGTCCGTCTGATTTTGTTTGCAGACCAAAACATTAGGTGGGTACAAAAATATTGCCAAAACTACCCCCGGGCCATGGTCGGGAATAAAAAGAATACCTTTTAGCAGAGTGTGCAAAATGCAGTGAATACAAAAGATCCCTCTTTGAATTTTCTCGCCCTTAAATGTTGCACAGACAGGGTGGGCGACAAGGTTAAGGACATACGAAAAGGCGCATCTGTTATGTTCCGAAAATAATTTTGTCAAACAGAAAGATGAAGTATGCAAATAAAAAATGAAACTTCTGTAATTCATTTGTAGGGAATATCAGACGGAGCTTACAAGCAGCGTGAATAATAAAGGACTAGCTACACTCATATCTACACTATTGATAAAGATTCTTCGAAATGAGAAAAATGTTAGAATGCCCAGACGCATCAGTAATCAAAATCATTCCTGAGCAAATAAGGATACCTACTTGTTGCGTTTATGTACGTAATGAAACAATCAAAATGAATCTAACTATTGGAATATCCTTTATGTGGACTTGGGAAATAGTGACTCGTCTATATGTACAAGTTTCTTGGACTGGATATTGCATGTAAGATTAGAAAATTAATTTAAATATTGTGTGAAGACCCTTGCAGTGTAGAATTGCAGAATGGTTCCAAACTCAGACGAGAGCTAGAAAAGGATGTGTACTCAAATACTTTCAGTTTGTTTTGTTTATAGAAAATTTATTTGCTGACGATGTTAGTTTATGTTGAACAGGCTATTTTTAAGTTGCTGTATGATAATTTGTAATATTTATGTGTAAGACAAAACAAATCAAAAGTATTGGTAGTGGAGAGAGGAGAATGAAGATCCTGATGCTTTTATATTACTTTAATGTTAAACAGTACAGTACGCAGTACAGTACAAAAAATTTGATCCACTTAAGCAAAACATCAGTATGGAAAATCAACTCCTGCCATTCGGAATGTGTAGTAATTTTTTTCGAAAAATGTACTGTTTTCAAAAATTTTAATTTTAATAAAACTATATTCCAACTCTTTGACAAAGAAAATAATTATCTGCCACAATATATCACTTTTATCGTTTTTGGTTAATTAATCCGAGAAAGCACCAGACAAAATACGTGTTTATACATATGTTTATTTTCTCTGATTTTAGACAAGATGCTTATCTTTTTTTCTTCGGAAATTTAATGACCTATTGCGTAAGATTAACTTGTTCAACCGGTGCAACTGGTTCAACAAGTCAAGATGAAATTTGTTTTATTCACAATTGTTATGGGTTTTATTGTATTAAGGAAATGATAATCACTTGTGGAACAAACTTATGGTCGAACGGTTACTTGTTGACTAATTGACTTGTTCTTGTGTGTTTTAGGTCCTGGTCATTTTTATTGACTCAGAGTGCTCTAAAACTGTCTTTCTTAGCAAAAAAGGGGTAAAAGTACAATCACAAAAAATTAATTTTGCTTCTGTAAACATATGCTGCCTTATTTATTATTTTTCACTAATACTGGGTTCAAACTCGGAATAGTTAAACCGAGCCGAAGCCTCATGAAATGAGATAATTTTCCGCTTTGTAGAAAGATATAACTTTCCGCAACATGCTTTCATGAACACCCCCTAAAAAATACTTGCGTAAATGTGGGAAATATTTTGTGAAATGTCAAATTAAAAGTCAGAATCCATATTTCTTTAGTTTATAAGGTTTGTTTCTTCATTTCCGCATCAAATTCGTGAGATAACTTTATCAGATTTGCAGAAAGTTTTTCCCATACAAATTTTGACACCTCGTTTCTGCAGAGATAAAGTTATCTGGTTTCCGAGGTTTATCAGGGTTTTCCACGCTTACATAAATACCCTTCTTATTTATTATATATTTTCTTAGCCTTTATAATTAAACTTAACTGAACACGTAAAAACCGGACACAATAAACAAATATTTAACACCTTTATGTTTTTACAATTTTGTTTTTCAATTAATCACGATTACACGAATGACAATCAAAAATACGTACTTGAATGCATCAGCATTGATAGCGTTGCTATCTCTTTGTATGAAATAGCTTTCATATGCATCTAATTTTCTCTCATCTGTTACTTGTTTCTTCAGACTCACACAGCTTGCATCTATATTGAAGTGGTTAAGCCTCAATACATGGTCTGCGATGGCAGAACTTTGATTTTTATTTTGTTTGATGTATGCACTGTGTTCTTTATATCTTTTTTCTATGGTTCTTTTGGTTTGACCATAGTAAACACCATCACAGTCACCACATTTGATTGCATAAATGCCTGACTTCTTTATATCGTCTATTTTGTCTTTTGTTGACCCGAGTAAGTTTTTTAGTTTTGTTTTTTTCAAAAATATTCCCAAGATTCGTAAATTAAAGTCCGTTAAAGAAAACACGTTATTATTATATAAACTACAACAAGAACAAGATATATTTTCAAGAAAAATATTATATTAAATTAGACTGATACAACAAAACTATTGATTAATAATAAAATTCTTAAGTGTTTTTTAAGTTAAGTGTTTTTCTGTTTGAATGTTAATGTTAAATAGAAAGGGTCTTACATTCATACTAATTTCGGATTATAACAAAGTTTTAAACATTTTCAACATCCTCCCGGCGGCAGAGCTTCAAATGTTAGGTTATCTCCAACGGATACAAAAGTTGTACAGGTCTTCTCAATATTGATCCACTTGCAAGACGTATTTCACAGGCTCGTACTTTGCCGTCTCTTCCAGGATATGTTTTTTCGACGGTAGCAAGATGCCAAAGAGTCTTAGGTAGGGATTTGTCTTCAAGAAGGACAATATCTCCTACTTGTATATTGTAGCTCGTTGTATTATCGGTATGATGGAGAGATCTCAATTGCAGTAGATAGTCTTTATACCATCGCCTTTTAAAGGCCGTCAAAAAACGTAGGCGTTCGATCCAATTTTTTCGTAAATCTTTACCTGATGGTTGCTCACATGAAGGTTCGACTGAGTCTCGATTGGACTTTATCAGAAAATGGGCTGGAGTAAGTGGTGCAAGATCCAGCGGGTCATCTCCAGCATATGTCAGGGGCCTTGAGTTGATAACTCCTTCGACTTCTATTAGAAGAATTTGAAATTGATCAGCATTTAATGTTGCTTTACCAATAGCTGATCTAAGAGATGATTTGATGACTCCAATCATTCGCTCCCAGAATCCACCCCACCATGGGGCTCTTTCGACTATGAATTTCCATTTGATTCGGGAATTGCTTAAAAACCCAAGAAACCGTTCATTTGTTTTGAATTCTTGAAGTTTCTGAATTTCTGTTGATGCTTTCTTAAATGAAGTAGCATTATCAGAGTAGAAAATACGAGGAACACCTCGCCTTGCTATAAACCGCCTGATTGCCAAAAGGCAACTTTCGGCTGTTAAATCTGTGGTGCTTTCAATATGTATAGCTCGTATAGCAGCACATGTGAATAATAATACATATTTTTTCTTGCGTTGTCCAGTCTGATCTTTTATGTACAAAGGACCAGCGAAGTCCAGTCCAGTTACTTCAAACGGTCGGGATGAAAGAATTCTATCTCTTGGAAGCGGGGAAAACACCTGTTTAACTGGCTTCGCACGTAAGACTTTGCATATAAAACACTTTCTGATTTCATTTTTTATTAGCTGCAGTCCCTTTACAATCCAATACAATGATCGTAGGCGCGAAAGTGTTGCCGATGTTCCTCCGTGGAATGCTTCCTTATGAGCATCAGTGACTATTAGAGCAGTGATATGAGATGATTTTGGTAATATTATGGGATGAGCTTCGCTTTTATTGGCTACCGCAAATTGAAGCCGCCCTCCGACACGTAGAAAATCTTCAGCATCTAAAATTGGACAAAGCGTTGTTAATTTAGAATTTGATGGGATACCTTTATTCTTTCGAATAGCTCTAATTTCATCAGCATAAGCGTCATGCTGCACCCTATGAATCCAGTATTTTTCCGCACGGTCGATTTCTTCAGCAGTCAGAGCCGTAGAAAATGTCTTCTTGTATATTATAATATCGACAGTTCTGATAATATAAGCTGTAACTCGTAAAAGGCGTTTCCAATCGCTAAAATGCTTTTCGTTTAAAATAGCTGAAGTCTTTGTCTCTAAATCTTCCATTTCTTTTTCTGAAATGGACGTTAAGGCACACAGTGAAACTGAACTGCATTCAGTCAACGATGGCCAGGAACTTTCGTTCTTCAGCATCCATGACGGTCCATGAAACCAATTAATTGAATTTAATAGAGAACTTGAACTTATGCCACGAGTCTGTAGATCAGCTGGATTATCTGATCCGGGACAGTGTCTCCAAGACAAAACATCTGATAGAACTCTTATTTCCTTAACACGATTTTCAACGTAAGGTTTCCAACGCTTTTCAGTACCTTGAATCCAATACAAAGCAATTCTTGAATCTGTCCATAAAACGACCTTCTTGAACTGCAGTTGAAGATGGTTGCGCAGATAGGAGAGTAGACGAGTGGCTACAAGACATGCCGTTAGCTCTAACTTTGGAATAGTTAACTCATTTTGGTCAAGTTTCAGGGGTGCAACACGATTTTTAGCACAAATAAGTTGCATTGAAACAAGACCGTTGCTATCTATAGTCCTCGCATAAGCTGCTGCTCCATACGCATACTGACTCGCATCTGCAAAAATGTGAACTTCAGTCATGTTGTTTGAAGTCAACAAATGTCGAGGTATTGCAATTTCATTAAGATCTTCGATTTCATTGCAAAAACGAGTCCAAACGATGTTTAGATCCTCAGTCAAATTTGTGTCCCAGTCCAGTTTTTGTCGCCAGATATTTTGAAAGAGTATCTTTAAACGCACAGTCCAGGGAGCTAGAACACCAAATGGATCAAATATTTTAGCCATTACCTTCAAGATACTTCGTTTGGTAGCTGGAAGGGATCCTGACTTCAATAAATCGATTATGGGGTCCAAATCAACTTGAAGTTCATCTGTTGCTAATATCCAACGTAAACCAAGAACCTTTTGAGTAAAAGCAGTTTGATCTTGAATTGAAAAATACTGTCAAATCCTTTCGTTATTGCAGTTCCACTTTCGAAGAGTCATAGAAGCGCCTTTCAAGATGATGTTGGCTTCGTCATAGATCTGCTTTGCGGTTACCTCATCATCTACACTAGTTATGAGATCATCCATATAAAACGATTTTTGTAACCTTTCACATGTCATTTTATAATTCGGTTTTGCTTCTTCAATTATTTTCAGCAGCGTTCCGGCAAGCAGAAATGGACTACTTTTTACTCCAAAAGTAACACGGGTCATTCGAAAAGTCCTTACAGCAGGAAGATTGCTTCCATCGTCAATGTTATCAGTAAACCAAAAGAACCGATGACTATCCTTGTCCAACTTATTTAGCAGAATTTGAAGAAATGCCTTCTCAATGTCTGCAACAAGATCAATCTTGCCGATACGAAAATTGAGCAATATAACCAGTAATTCAGGTAGTAGATTAGGTCCCACTTCAAGGCAGTCGTTAAGAGAGGGATGATTTGGCGCATGTGCACTAGCGTCAAAGACGATCCGTAACTTTGTTGTCTCCTTGTCCTCGCGGAAGACTGGGTGGTGAGGCAGATAATATTTGCGGTTATCGTTTATGATCATCTCAGGTACAATTTCAGCTACGCCAGAGGTCAGCATTTCGTTCATAGCCTCACTATATTCCGTCATTTTTCCAGTTGAGTATAGCTTCCGAATGAGAGAGTGCATACGAAATAAAGCACCCATTTTGTTGTCGTGAAGAGAGTTAGAAGTGCTTTTCCAAGGGAGCGAAGCCTCGTATCGATTGTTCTTTCTGCGAATTTTCAAAAAAGATCTCACCTCTTCATCGATTTCTTGAGATATTCCCATGCTGTCAAGCTGCCAAAACTTTTGAACGTCTTCACATGCACAAACACTAAGCGAAGTTGAATATGTTGATTCGACAGGTGATGATGATTTAGATAAGGGTCCTTGAATAGTCCATCCCAGTACAGTATCCACAGCAACTAACTTATCTGTAAGACGTTTATGCTCACCTGTTGCAAATTGCCAGTACGTATCTGCTCCAATTAGAACGCTGATTCCGTCTTCAGGTTGTTGTCCAGGAATTCTTGCGTCTGCCAATATAAGATCACAAAACGGGTAGGCTGAATCGTTAGATGGAACGGAAAGAACATCACAGCAAATTTCCGGAACTTCAATTGCATCGATAACTACTACTTCGTTGTTATGTTGTTGGCTGCGTAGCACAAGTCGAATCTTGTTGCATTTTTTGCTTGGTGTGGGCTTTTCACTTCCAAAGGGGATTACGCTTAGAGTATGTACTCCGATTACTGGTAAGTTAAGTTGCTTTACTATCGAAGATTTGACGAAGGATAACTGGCTGCCTCCATCCAAGACTACGCGAACATATAACTGCTTGGGTGAATTCTCACTACAAGCAAAAGCACAAGCGGTCTGTAAGAAAACTTGAGTTCGCTGCACTGACTCCGACGTATATAAGTTCAGCGATGAATGTTCAGTTGCATCATGACTTGACGTTGCTTTCATAATTTCTGTGTTATTCGTTTTTGATGAAGTTGAATCGTTTCTTTTCTTGTTGAACAAAGGATCACACATAATTGTAGCGTGTCGTCCACTACACGTTTTGCATATGAGACCATTTGCCTTACATGTCCTAGAATTATGACCTCTTCTACAGCAGCGATAACAACAACCCTCTTTTTTCAAGGTCAACTTCTTGTCCGTTAAACTTTTTGCGCTATAACATTCGTTAGTCGGGTGATTTCGGGATTTACAAAATAGACAGCCCTCCTTTGTCTCAGATGTAAATAGTCCAACAGCTGTTCTGAAAGGCTTCTTATGCTGAGTCTTAGCATGGGTGGATGATGCAGTTGTGTTTGATTTGGCTTCATTTGCTTTTTCAAGGGACTCGATCTCCCTCTTAAGGAACTTAAGTAGGCACTGTACTTGTCTATCCCCAACGATACTTGCACTACTGGGGTTAAATTCTCCTTCTGAAGAGACCGTGGATTTGGAGTTATTTTCTTCTGAATCTCCATAAAAGCGGTGAAAATCGACACGTAATTCATTGGGTAAACATCTCAGTAAAACACCTTTAAGCATGACAAAATAGTTCGTTGATGGGATTCCCAATGCTGCTAGAGACCGTGTTGATGCTAGAACCGAAGTATAAAGCCGTCTCAATGCAAAAACATCTGTTTTTGAATAAACTGGTTGAATCGACAATAACCGCTGCATGGAGTAGTCAACTATTTTTTCATTGTTTCCGTATTCATCCTTCAGCATAGCAATAGCGACATTATAGTTTTCTTCTGAAGGTGTCAGTCCGACTAGTGTATCTGTTGCCTTTCCTGTCAAAACTGTTTCCAGATAGTTGAATTTGTCAATAGTGCTCAAAGATGGATTTTCATGTACAAGAACGCGATATTGCTCCCAAAAAGGAACCCACTCTTTGAAGTCACCAGAAAATTTCTTCGGTTGCAATTTTTGCAATTTAATTGCACTCTGTGATGGATGAGAGAGATGATTCGGTGTAATATTTCCCAAAGACGCGATTTCTTCTGGAATATTGACTCCAGCTGCCGTATTAGCGTTTTGGTGATGGCGAACTTTAGTCAATCGATGTTTAAGGCGTGTTATTGTTTCAATTGCTTTATCCTCATATTCTGCAATCGAATCAGCTTCCTTGGTTATGTCGCAATCTTTGACCAAAGGTGCGACCTCGTTATTGGCTTTGCGCAAGCCCTCATATGCTGCAGTTATGCGATCCAAAGAAACTTCCAGCTCTTCTTCTATTTCATCCAGAGTATCTAAATGCGTACTTACATTGGCCTCTTCCGATTTCAAATATGCTTTTGCAACATTAAAGTGCTAAACACATGAGCTGCGAACTGCGAATGCGAATAAATCTTTTTAAGCTATTTTCACAGCTAATATCAATTTTTGTTTTGTTTTAACTTTACAACAAAGTGAATTAATGATCGAATCAACTATTTATAAGGAAAACAATGCATAAAATAATTATAAATGGGAATATTTTGTATTTCAAATTTACATTTGACAGTTCGCAGAAGATACGTTGTTGGTCGCGTTAAAAAATATTAAAATACAAAATATTTCAATTTATAATTATTTTATGCAGTGCTTTCCTTATAAATAGTTGAATCGATCATTAATTCACTTTGTTGTAAAGTTAAAACAAAACAAAAATTGATATTAGCTGTGAAAATAGCTTAAAAAGATTTATTCGCATTCGCAGTTCGCAGCTCATGTGTTTAGCACTTAAGAAGCTTGGTCAATTGACCACGATAAGATGCACGACTTGCTAATTCCATTTTGTTTCGTTAAATTTTCTTCAATTAATGGAAATTTATAAAGTTCGATTTATGTAGGTATATAATTATATTCAAGTTTTCTACGTAATGACTTCTTTCCCGGGTTTCGGTACCAAATTTTAAAAATATTCCCAAGATTCGTAAATTAAAGTCCGTTAAAGAAAACACGTTATTATTATATAAACTACAACAAGAACAAGATATATTTTCAAGAAAAATATTATATTAAATTAGACTGATACAACAAAACTATTGATTAATAATAAAATTGTTAAGTGTTTTTTAAGTTAAGTGTTTTTCTGTTTGAATGTTAATGTTAAATAGAAAGGGTCTTACATTCATACTAATTTCGGATTATAACAAAGTTTTAAACATTTTCAACAGTTTTATTTGAAAAAACTAACTGAATGTTATGTTCTAGGAAATTTTTCGATATTTTGTTGGTTATTTCAGGCACATAACACACTGAGGCTCGTTTAACTTCACTTCTTTCAATATTTTGCGAGAAAAGCGTTGACATGTTTGATTTTTGAATTTTATTTGAATGTTTGAACTGGTTAAAAAACATTCAAATAAAATTCAAAAATCAAACATGTCAACGCTTTTCTCGCAAAATATTGAAAGAAGTGAAGTTAAACGAGCCTCAGTGTGTTATGTGCCTGAAATAACCAACAAAATATCGAAAAATTTCCGAGAACATAACATTCAGTTAGTTTTTTCAAATAAAACAAAACTAAAAAACTTACTCGGGTCAACAAAAGACAAAATAGACGATATAAAGAAGTCAGGCATTTATGCAATCAAATGTGGTGACTGTGATGGTGTTTACTATGGTCAAACCAAAAGAACCATAGAAAAAAGATATAAAGAACACAGTGCATACATCAAACAAAATAAAAATCAAAGTTCTGCCATCGCAGACCATGTATTGAGGCTTAACCACTTCAATATAGATGCAAGCTGTGTGAGTCTGAAGAAACAAGTAACAGATGAGAGAAAATTAGATGCATATGAAAGCTATTTCATACAAAGAGATAGCAACGCTATCAATGCTGATAACGGCAATATATCATCGAACCTCTTTTCTCTCATCTAATTACAAACTACCCAAAAAGAAGACACCAATTTGATCAGTCGTGATGCTGAAGATGGACTGCATGCAGTCCGAAATGCATTCAAGTACGTATTTTTGATTGTCATTCGTGTAATCGTGATTAATTGAAAAACAAAATTGTAAAAAGATAAAGGTGTTAAATATTTGTTTATTATTTTCTTAGCCGTTTTAGCTACGCCTTCCTTATGTCAAATATAGATACTACCAAATTAAGTAACCAATCTAAAACTCTGGTTATTATAAACGTAAGAAAACCCCAGCTAATTGCCATTAGTATTCATTTTATTCATTTTGGAAATTGGATACATTCAAAAGAGGATTGTATAAAGTTCAAATCCTCCAAATGAATGTACGAACCACATTGCGTCCCCAAAATCGTACAACTGTTAGAGCGTTTGAAAAATATAAATCATTTATTAAGGCAAAATATCTATCTTTTTTGACTTAGTAAGAAACGAAAAAAAATTGTTTACACTAATTTTTGTAAATTTCACAAGATGTCATCTCAAAATGACATTTAGATACTAAAACGGCCTTAAACCTCCTATGAACCAGTTGTAGCTTATTCCACCGCTATTCCTCGTTCATTTTCATTATAAATAAGCTTTTCAGGATTAGAGTCGTTATAAAGTCGAAGTAACTTTACCCCGTCGCTAAAACGAGTTAGTAAATAAGGCGAATGTATTTTATAATTTTCCGATTGAAAATATTTCAAAAATCTTCAAACCCAATCAGAAAAATAGCAGCAAATGCTGCCTTAATGGGCTTTTCCATTCCTAAATTTAGAATACAATCAAAAATTATTTTTTTTCTCAGCGACTTTATTTAATTTTTTTCCTTTCATTAGTGGACAAAATAAAATTTACTTTCATTAAAGAATTAAGAGCTCTATGAATTTCGCGAGTCAGTTTTAACCAAACCAAACTGACAGCTGGAAATCTACAGGGTGGGCCATCTAAAGGGCTCTTTTTAAATTATAGGTTATTTTGACACTGACAGTTGTTTCCCGTTCAAAATCTTGACAGAGTCAGTATAATACCTTCGCAAACGAAATGAGTCGCTTTAAGCTTGAACAACGTTAATCTTGAAAACTTCTTTCCAAAGTGAGTGCTGTGCAGCCTAAACCGTAGGTTTTTTAAAAGAAGTTTTGGCCGAAATGAAGCATACCTACCGTGCCTGCTGAACGCAAGTTTGTGCAAAAAGTTCGTGAGGCTGGTGTACTAGTGGACAACACTCATGGTCCCAGTCGTCGTACGGTGCACACAGAAGAGAATGTGGTGCTGTAACCGAGAGTGTGAGACTCAATTCACGAATGCCAATTCACGAATGTCAACTCACCAACAGCGCAACATTTCACGCACTTGCGTGAGGAGAACTCTGAACAAAGATCTCGTATTATTCGCCTATAAGGTCCAATTGACTCAGCGATTCAAGGCGTACGACCAGCCCGTGCAGCCAATTGAACAACTTTGTGTTTCATAATTAATGGGAATGTTTGTTTTTATTAATAAGGCCATAATACATGAAAAACTTTAATTTTGTTCATTTTATTGCATTTAAAAAAAAACTTGTATCTTGCCAAAATTTGTTAGAAAAATTATGCTCCACAATTGTTTTCGAAATTTTGGAAATATTTTTTTTTCACAAAACCTGTTATACGGCTTAAAAATTAAACATTTATTTCAGTAGAAGCTATGTAGCTTATAGTGGCGAAAAATTTATAAGAAATGTCTTCAACTTGTATTTCCCATAAATTGTAATCTACGAGTACCAACTAAGAAATTTATACATATAGTATCTATTGTGTAAATTTTTTTTTGCAAATTCAATATATCGAAAGCCACATGCTCGTTTTTTTTAATCTTGAAAATTTACGATTTCTTACAACCATGTACAAGATAAAGAAACAAAACTTCTTTTACCTTAAAATAACATTACCCATTATCGAAATGTAATAAAATGCACGACTGGGTCGCACGAACTTGCTCCTATGTAATAGACTAGCAATTTTAAAAACGAATATTATTAGAGAAAACTGTTCATAAAGATCAAATGAATTTTTTCAAACAGAATGCTATGCAAATATGAATTTATGCAAGAAAAAGAAAAAAAATTATAAGACGATATAGTGGTTTCTTAAAAAAAAGCTTTTATATACAAACTCTTTAAAATATTTTTAATAAAAAATTTTGGTACGCCAATTTAAAGTTTTTAGTATTGTTCGAATAAAAGTTAAATTTACAAAAAAAAAAAAGATTGAGCCGTTTCTGTGATTTCAAATTTTCAAAAAAAGAAAAAATAGATTTTTTTTTCAAAAATTCAAAAAATATTTATTTTAAAGTTTTGAAATTCCATATTTTTCAGACTTTTTAGAAGCTTCTCTGTAAAAAATTTCATTAAGATCCGTTATGTGGATAATGAGAAATTCAAAATTCGAAAAATGGTTCTATGGTAGGTGCAAGCTGTAATATCTTAATTTCAAGATTTTTTTTATTACATTAAAGATCATAAAAATTAATTGAAAGAAAACATTTTTTATCAAAATTCTAGGCGCCGTTTTGGAGAAAAATACGATTTTTGAAAACCATTTTTTTTTTTAATTTTTTAACATTTGTATGGTAGGTACCTTTATTTTAAGGTAAAATAACAGTTTTTTTCTTACATCTTGTAGATTATATTAAGAAACTTTTATTTATCAAGTTTAAAAAAACTAGCATGGGGCTTTCGAAATATTGAGTTTTAAAAAAAAAATTTTGAAGTTTTTTTTAAAAATCCAAACAATTTTTTTTTGAAAATTTGAATACACAATTCTATTTATGCTTTTGGGGAGCCTTAGCAAAAAATAAATGATCAAAATCGGTTGTACCGTTTTTGAGAAAATCAAAAACAAAAAAAAAATGGTTCCATGGGGGGTACCCTAAATAACCATTTTTCGGGCAATTTTTTTCAACCATTACCTAGCTTTAACTAAATGAAATTTTTTTGTGTTTTTATTATTTAAATCTGTCGAACAGTTTTTGAAAAACAAAATATTTATAAAATTTCGAAAAAAATTCGTATGGAAGGTACCGTTATTTTTGGTCTTAAAAAAAAGAGAAAAAAACGTGTAGGGGAAAAAATTAAAAATGATATCTACCAAGAAATTCGACCGAGCCGTTTAGGCTGTAGTCAAACCGACAGACAGACAGACAGAATTGCGAGAGCCACTTTTTTAGTCTTCGCTATCATTGAAATGTCAACTTTGATCAAAACCTCGAGTTCGATTTTTTTTACGAATGCATAACTTGCCTTATATAGTACCTACATATAAGTCGCAAGTAAAAAAATGGGTTTCTTATTTTTCTTGAAAACAACATCTAAAGATTTGATAAGACGATTTCTGTCTCTTTTAATTTTTCAATAAAAAAAAAAAACTGACGTTAAGACATTGCTGACAGTTCCTAACATAGAACAAATTTTTCGATTATTGACTTTCTCATTTACGCTTAACGGATTTTTTATACAGAAGCTTTTTAAGAATTTAAAAAAAATTTACGTATCGAAACTTAAAAATTTTGTTTTTTATATTTTTTTTTGAAAACTCGATATCTCAAAAACTGCTCAATGATTTTTGAATTTGCACAATAATAAAAACTTAAGAAAAGCAAATACAGGTATGAAGCTTAAAACTTTGTTTTTTTTTTTTTTTAAATCCGCTTCTATCTATGATTTATAATTTTTGTTTTTAGCTCCATTTATTAAGGAGCTTGTTAGCCATGAATTTAAAGCATAATGAACATTATTCTCTAATAATATCTATTTTTACAATTTTAAATTTCTTCAACATAAGAGGATGTTCGTGCGACACAGTTATGTATTTTATTAATGATGTCAATCCTTATGTTATCTCTTTTTCTTAAATTAAATATGCAATACTTAAGATCAATCTTGCATTTAATTTTATTATGTAGGTAGTTATAATACACCATGATCGGCATCTATTTTCTAAATATTATGAAACGGCTTTGTTTAGTTTAAAAAATAATGGTAAGTTATCTTACTAACTGTTGTATCTTTTTATTAAATTGGCCTGAAACCATAAAACCTGTCAAAGTCCGTCTCCGAATCGTCGCTTAATCGAAAATTCAGTAGAAATAAATTATCAGAACTCTCTGTCGTACAATTTTCCCTCAGGGGAACTAAGTGTTTTTTTTTTGTTTTTTTATTTTTATTTATTCTTGGATGTCAACTTCACATCGTGACACTAATTCATTCATAATTCAGCTAAAGTACATAAATGCCTGCACTCTACTCCCAGTCAGCAAACCCGGGTTAAAACAAAGACGAAAAGATCACAAAGAAATATGAAAAAAGTAACTCAATTCAAACGAACCTCATAAGATACATCCTCAGGAAATGCATTGTGTTGCGTTGTTCTCACACTCGGCGTTAATTCTTACAAAAAAAAAGTCAAGTAAAATAATTATTATTATTTATTAACACCAAATGAAGTTATTTAACAGTTTGAGATGGTACTTTACACTTTTAATAAAATCCTTTAACACCCACACTTTTCGAAGGAGGGGATTAACAATATCGTTTCACTTTAGAGTAACTTCCCAGACCGACAACTGTGTACTGAGTAATCAATATCCCCGATATCACTTGAATAAATTGCACTTCCTATTAAAATGTTCGGATGCGAAGCGGACAATGTCACCAGAAAAAGTCACGTTAACCCAGAATCTTTTTTTACTACAACACCGCTATATGAGCCCCCGCAACTGTGATGACGACGATGCAGATAACAAGATACTCCTCAAGAATGTTCTTTGGAACGGTTTCTTCTTTGGTTGGGTTTCAATTTCAGATGTCAGCCTTTCGAGAAGAGACTACGCCTTTTCTTGCAATTTACTATGTAGAACCGAATAGGCCAACCCAAACCAATAATCAACTTTAGATACAATTCGTATTTCCTAGATACAATTTTTCACTATATACGGGACCGGGATACTATAGCGAAAATCTATAGTTCAATGCGACTTATCGAACCAAAGCAAGACGACGAAGTTGACGAGGACGACCAATGTTCCAACACGTACGTTCTAGATAAAATCTCATCGAAGACTGACTCTGGTCTGAATGTTGCCTGGTCTTTTGACTTTACCTGCAACAATTCAACAAAACCAATGACGATGATGACGGACTTCTTCTGCACACATATACCACGGATTATGTTGTGTTTTGTGTATGGTGCTGTGCGGTTCTAGATGCGACTTCTGGCTCTGTGGCTTGCTGGTTCTGCCTCTGATCTCGGGAGAGGCGCAGAAACATTTCTATCCTCCGGCATGTATAGAAGCCATGAAAGAATAGGCTATGAGAAATGAGAGTTGGAAAAGGCCAATAATATCTTAAAAGGCATTATGGGCACTTGTCTCTTGTGATGCTAGGCTGTGTGACTGTGACTATGGTTTCGGGAATTGAATACAACAGCAGCAGCGCATTGATGACGAAAAGTGTGCTTTTTATACACTCCCTCAAATTATGTAGGATTTTTGTTTCGGGCTGACAAGAAAAACCACAGTGAAAAGATAATGGGAATAATCGTGGATTCATTCCATTTACTCGTTGTTTATAGGTGAAAAGTTTCGGTTGGCTGCAAAATTAAAAACACTCATAACCAAGATTCATATTCAATCTTTTCATAAATTTTGGATCTTTTAAACAAAAATATACAACGAGCTATTCGTTATATTTATTTAGAAGAACAAGATAGAGTTTTCTATAAGTAAACAAAACGAAGATATTAACGATATGATGTTCTCTTTAAAATTATAAATTAAATTTTAAATTTAAATTAAAAAATGTTTTTCGTTTTATTTATAAACAAATTTTTTCTTTGACCTTGGCTCCTTCAAACAATTTGTGGTTGGTTAAAATGTGACTAATATAATTATATGTGTTAAAACAACCTGTCTTCAAAATTGTTTTTCAAAATGTTTGTAAATCGAATATTTCGCATTTCAAAACTCTTTTAATCCAAATTATTTATATATATATGGTATATTGTAGTTTATATTACTCCACCAGAGGCACAACCCTTGTAATAAAGTGACAAATCGTCCAAGGGAATCTTTTGTCATGAAAAGTGCTTTTGATTTATTCCTGCTAATACGCACACAGGAATGATTGCCAGTTGTTAGCTACTAGGTTAAGTTTTTCCCTCTAACCTTAAATCTGCACTTGAAACATAGGTTCACGCAATCCAGTCAAACAGTTTTATACTTTTTAAGAGTTCAATAATCGAAATAAATGCGAGAGGTTACTGATCGTAATTGATAAAAAATTAAGGCTAAGCATTGGGCGCCATTTTTGTTATCACTTCTTAATTTTACTTAATGCCAGTTTTTGCGAAATATTTCTATATCGTTAGCAATAAAAATTTAATTGCATATTCTTGATCATCATACTGTTCTCTAATGGAATTTTTCAACGTCACAGGGTAATAATGGGAAGCGGGTGGTGAATGTACAACTATACCGTAGCATAGTGTTGCATCGTCAGATATCGAACAAAAGCAGCAGCACCCAGCACAATATCGTCCTTGTATATAGCGGTCGGGTCTTCGATGTTCGTTGCCAAACCACTTCATCAGTTTCATTGAACAGAATTTGGATATTGTTGTTGTTGCTGGCGACTGGTGGTGGGCATTTCAGGTTTAAGTCATTCAGCTCTTAAGCCTCCCGAACAATGGTTGATATATCATTATGTGATTTATATAGCTGGTACATGAGCAGTGACCGAACGGTGCAACATATGTTCCCCACGGGTCTACCATGTGAATATACATTTCTACTCAGGAAGTTCTTCTTGTATACCAATGTCGTGGTGGTAGATGGAATATACCGTTTTACCGAATGAAGTTGCACTTGATGGCGACAAATTGGATTAATAATACCGAACCGAGTGGTTCGTATGCCCCACAATCCCTTTGAAGAAGAAGAATTACATCGAATACACAATTGGTGTCACATGCAAGGATAATACAAGCTCCTTGTGAGTTCAGCCGCCTGTAAATAGGTGTTCATAAACGGGAACATGTGGTTTAAATGCTGTTAAGTACTTTGCAGCATTCCTCTAGTTAATTCAAGTAGTGTTGAGCTCTATTAATTGCATGCGACTAGGAGATTGTGGTTTATTGCAAAAAAAAAAAAAGAGCGGAAGGTTAGTTAAGTGAAGAAGAGACATTGATAAATGATATGTTGGTATAAATGTAAGGAACTTTTTGATATTGGCTTTGTAAGTTTTAAAGAACCTACCAAGTTAAAAGGCATATTTTATGGATTCCATCGATTTGCTGTTGAATTAACAAGAAGTTATATATATATATTTAAGAAAATTAAATAAAAAGAAATGTAGTGATTTATAAGAAAATGTTATTTATTGTTATGTCTCAAAATTCCGAAGATGAAATTTATTTCCGAAATACCTTGTGAATTTAGAAAATTTGGAAAGTTGTGTTATATAAAAATTAACTCCTAAAAAATGACTTCATTTATTCGACATACTCGTAACTGAATACGAAAACTAACAATATGTATCTATTATTTGCAACAAGGATAACCTCCTATATCAGATTTACATAAAGCTCTTATTTTGTAAAAAGGTACCTAGGTACGTAAGTAATTAAACTTGTTGCTTACCACTCTGGGTTATAATATAAGAATATAAGAATTTCGTAGATAATATCATGAACCATTTAAGCCAATTACAATTTCACAATCGTCAACTGAATAAATTGCGAACTTAGATTTTCAAAAAACATGGATTTTATTAGAGACAAATGACGCATACAATTAATTTTTTGAATGGCTTGGCTAAGACAACAACTCCTTTAGTTGTTGAAGCTACCATATTTTTTCTCAATCAAATATTTGTTTATGCGAGAACAAAAATTATCAAGCACTGTAGTGGTTTTAAAAAAAGATAAGCTTTTATATTAAAAAATTTTAAAACATTTTTCAGAAAAAAAATTTTGGAATGCCGAGCGAGTTTAAATTTGTATTACTGTAAGGATAAAAATAAAATTGAAAACAAAATACTGACTCGTTTTTGAGATATTAATTTCGTTCTATTATCTAGGGATCTATGTGGATCCAGAACAGGATTAATTTAACACTTATAACAAAAATTTGGGATCCTGTTCTCTATCTGAATCTATTTCAAAGATCGAAAAATGAGCTCTTACTCTGGCGGGTAGATGGCTTTTTATGGTAAGGTAGTGTAAACTAAGTGTAAAGAAATAAAAAGAACGACTGAATCACACGAACTTGCTCCTATGTAATAGACTAGGAATTTTTAAAACCAATGGCGCAAAATTTTAAGCAGCCTATTATTAAGTATGATAGTACTTAACAATTTGCCAAGTAGTTTACTAACTCATTCTTAATTTTAAACATTTTCTAACTAGTATCGCACTAAAAGAATTTTTCTTAATAAATTGCTTGCGAACACACCTAAAACAATGCCATTTCGTGTAAAAAAGTAAGTACACGAACCTTTTTTGATGTTTGCAAATTAATATCAAAGAGTCATATAAAGCCAGCACGATACTAAAAAAAATAATAAGGGTAAAGAAAATTTGCAAATTCGTTGTTTTAACCTAATATCATACTAAAACAGCTTAAGCATCGTACTAAATCAATTAAAATTTTGCGCCAAAGTTATTAGAGAAAATTGTTCATAAGGATAACATTAATTTTTTAAATTCTTTTATTAGAGATAAAAACAGAATGCTAAACATATTTTTTTTTTTTAAGTTTTGAAATGCAATGTTTTTCAAATTTTTTAGAAGCATCTCTATAAAAAATTTCATTAAAATCCGTTATGCCGATAATGAGAAATTCAAAATTTGAAAAAAATGGTTATATGGTAGGTAGAGTATCTTAATTTCAATTTTTTTCTTATAAAATTATAGATCGTAAAAATTAATCGAGAGAAAAAAAATTGTATCAAAATTCTAGGATCTGTTTTCGAGAAAAATACGATTTTTGAAAACCATTTTTTAACATTTGTATGGTAGGTACCTTTATTTTTAGATAAAATACATTTTTTTCTCACATCTTGTAGATTATATTGAGAAACTTTTATTAACAAGTTTTAAAAAATCAAGCATGGGGTTTTCGAAATATTGAGTTTTGAAAAAAAAAACAAAATTAAATTAAATTATTATACACAATACTATTCAAACTTAAGCATTAAAAAAATTATCGAATTCGGTGGTACTGTTTTTGAAAAAAATCAAAAAAAAAAAATGGTTACATGAAGGGTACCATTAATATCCATTTTTCGGAAATTTTTTTTTTAACCATTACTTGGCTTTAAATAAATAAAATTCTTAGATTTTATTTTGAGAAAAAAAAAAAACATTTATAAAATTTCGAAAAAAATTCGTATGGCAAGTACCGTTATTATTGGTCTTAAAAATAAAAAGAAAAAAAAGTGTGGAGGAAAAATTTTAAAATAATACCAAGTTTAAAGAAAATCGACGGAGACTCTTAGGCTGAAGTCGAACAGACAGACAGGCGGACAGAATTGCGAGACCCCTTTTTTAGTCTTCGCTATCATCGCAATGTCAACTTTGATCAAAATCTCCAAATGCAAAACTTGCCTTATAGTACCAAGCCACAAGCAAAAAGACTAATAAACATTTGCAAATCAACAAACATAAGCAAAAGAGAGACGAGCATAATACAATACTACTCTCACTGTGATCCGTATCGTTTTATTTTCAAGAGTTAATATACAGGGTGCCGGTAATTCGTTTGCCATACTTTGGTATGTGATTCTTGGTCATATTTTAAGAAAAAAATTGTTCTACAGTAAAGTCTGATTTTCAGCTTTGACATCACTTTTTGACGATTTAAAAAAAATCTAACTTTGGAGTACCCTAACCCATGTTAAGGTCAATTTTTCTGTCTGGTAGAGACCTTATTTTAGATTTTTTTCTTAGTAGAAATATTTACCTTTAAAACCACGTTTAAATTGAGCTGATATGTTGTTGCCAGATATTCCATTTTGAATCATGTTCAATTTTTCTTGCCCGAGCAAAATTTTGACTTTGAGGTCAGTTTTTTTCAAAAAATGCGTTATAAACATAGAGTTTTCTTATTTTTATCTGATGAACAAAACAATAATAAAAATAAAATGCACGGCTGGGTCGCACGAACTTGCTCCTATGTAATAGACTAGGAATTTTAAATACGAATGTTATTAGAGAAAACTGTTGATAAGTATAAAATTAATTTTTAAATTCTTTTAGTAGTAAGAGACAAAAACAGAATGCTATCCAAATATGAATTTATGCAAGAACAAAAATTATAAGTCGTTGTAGTGGTTTCTTAAAAAAATCTTTTATACACAAACTTTTTAAAAGCTTTTTAAGAAAAAAATTTGGTACGCACATTTAAAGTTTTTATTATTGTTCGAACAAAAATTAAATTAAAGGTTATCATCATCATCATCATCGGCTCGACAACCGGGTTCCGGTCCTGGCCTCTTTCAACAAGTCTCTCCACCTATCCCGGTCTCTAGCCGACGCCATCCAGTTGCGCACCCCAAGGCTTTGGGCGTCCTGGTCTACGCCATCTCTCCAGCGCAAGCATGGTCTACCACGCTGTCGTCTACCATAGAATGTACCACAAAGAACTTTCCGAGCAGGTTCCTCTTCGCTCATGCGAGCTAGGTGCCCTGCCCACCGGAGTCTACCGAGCTTAATTTTTGTCACGATATCTGCTTCTAGGTAGATTGCGTACAGTTCATGATTGTACCGTCTCCGGAATCGTCCTTCCTCACATACGGGGCCAACAATTCTCCTTAAGACTTTTCTCTCGAACGCAGCTAAGAGGTCGGAGTGCCTTTTGCTAAGCACCCAAGTCTCGGATCCATATGTGAGTACTGGCAGGACCATGGTCCTGTACAGCAGCAGTTTTGAAGTTATGGTGAGATTTCTGGATTTGAAAAGCTTTGACAGACTATAGTAGGCTCTGTTGGATTTGAGAAGCCGCCCGCGTATTTCTTCTTCTATATTGTTATCGGCTGCTACTATTGACCCAAGGTATTTAAAGGATTGCACCACTTCAAATTCGTGCTCCGCTACCTTGATTGTTTGACCAACTGTTCCTCTCGCATTCGACGCCACCATGTACTTTGTTTTACCTTCACTAATGTGCAGCCCCAGATTTTGTGCCGCCTGCTCGATCTGGATGAAGGAATCGTGTACAGCTTGTTCGGTTCTTCCGATGATGTCGATGTCGTCTGCGTAAGCCAGTAACTGGCTGGACCTGTTGACGATGGTCCCTCTTGTTGCCGTGCCAGAGTCACGGATTGCTTTCTCCAACGCCAGGTTGAAGAGGAGGCAGGTCAAACCGTCCCCTTGTCGGAGTCCATTAAAGATGTTGATTGGTCTGGATAGCAATCCGGCTATTTTTACTTGGCTTGTTACGTTGGTCATGGTCAACCTACATAGTCGTGTCAATTTATTTGGGATGCCGAATTCTCTCATGGCTTTGTAAAGTTCTACCCTGGCTATGCTATCATAGGCGGCCTTAAAGTCTATAAACAGATGGTATGTTGGGATGTTAAATTCTAGACATTTTTCCATCGCCTGCCTAAGGGTAAAGATCTGATCAGTTGTTGATTTGCCTGGAATGAAACCACACTGATATTGTCCGATGACGGTTTTAGCGTATGGGGTTATCCGGTCTTGTAGGATAGAGGAGAGTATCTTATAGGCGGTACTCAACAACGTGATACCTCTATAATTGCTGCACGTTGTGACATCTCCCTTCTTATGTATGGGGCATATTATGCCTTTTCGCCAGTCTTCTGGCATTTCTTCCTGCTCCCATACGTGCACTATAATATCATGAATTGCTTCACGTAAGGCTGGCCCGCCGTGATGAAATAATTCGGCTGGTATGCCATCGGCTCCCGGGGATTTGTTCTGTTTAAGCCGGCCTATAGCCTTCTCAACCTCTTCTATGCTTGGTGGCGGCAACATAGGGTATTCTTCTTGAAGTAGTGGAGCCTCCACTTCTGCAGTGAGCTGACCATTTAGCAATTCATTGAAGTACACTTCCCATCGCTCCAGTATGCTTTCAGGATCGGTGATCAGATTTCCCTCTCCGTCCTTGCAGTATGTGCAGCGTGGTGTGTACTGCGTCATGTTTCGGGCGGATTGGTAGAACTTCCGCGCCTGGTGCGGACCTCGCTCTCGGCTGTTTTCTATTTCACAGATTAGGTTCTTCTCCCAGGCTGATTTCTTTTGTCTGTGAAGCCGTTTTTCTGTTCTTCTGAGCTCTTTATATTCCTCTTCGCGTGCCCGCGTTCTATGAGATTGTTGCATTGCTCGGTACGCAACATTCTTACGTTCAGTCGCTAGCTTGCATTCATCATCAAACCAGTCGTTCCGATTTTTACGACTGCTGCCTAAGATGGAGTTGGCAGTACTAATGACAGTATTTTTAAGACGTGTCCACTTTTCATTTACGCCCAGCATACTGGCTCCAGGACTTACTCTCCCTAAGTCAGGTGTTTCTAGGGCGAGTCCTAACGCATTACCAAAGGTGTTACTGGTGTTTTCATTGCGCAGGGCAGCCGTGTTGATTCGAACCTGATCGGCGGATGCAATGCGTCTTCGCAAGGCAATCCGCCCTCGGAAAACCATACCAACAAGATAGTGATCCGAGTCGATATTGGCACCTCGGTACGTTCGTACCGTCATCAAGTTCGAGTAGTGGCGACGGTCTATCAACACGTGGTCTATTTGGTTACGAGTGACTCCATCAGGTGATACCCAGGTGGCTTTGTAGATATCTTTACGCGGGAACCTGGTACTCGCAACGACCATGTTTTTCGATGCTGCCAATTCTAAGACTCGAAGTCCATTGTCATTAGTGTTCTCATGCAAACTATGGGTGCCTGCGTAATGCCTGAATACCGGCTCCCGACCTATTTTTGCGTTCAAATCCCCAAGGATGATTTTAACATCATACCTTGGACAGGCATTGAGGGCCCTCTCGACTTGTTCGTAGTAAGTCTCTTTTTCTTCGTCTGAGGACTCCTCCGTAGGTCCGTGAACGTTAATGAGGCTGATGTTCGTAAATTTGCCTCGCACGCGAAGGGTGCATAGCCTTTCGCTTATAGCGTTAAAGCCGATGATAGTAGACTTCATTTTTTCGCTGACTAGGAAGCCTACCCCGAGCACATGGTGTTTTGTATGACAGCTGTAGTATATGTCATATTCTTTCTTCTGTAAAACACCATTCCCTGTCCATCTGATTTCTTGAAGAGCTGTTATGTCAGCTTTATACTTTGACAGGGCATCGGCTAGCTGCTGAGCAGCTCGAGCTCTATAGAGCGATCGTACGTTCCATAAGAAAATTCGTAAATCGTTATTCCTTTTTCTTTGCGTGGGTTGTCGTCGTGAGATCAGTCCGTTTCCGAGGCTTGTTGTCGGTCTCGTAATTCTTTTAGTTTTACGGGACAGGGAATTAACCTGTCGCCAACCTGTGGAACCAGCCTGATCATATTAGCCAAACCTTTTTTAAAAGGCTTGTTTCTAGCGGCCGCCGCGGAGAGGCTATGATCACACTTCCACCAGTCCCGAAATTAAAGGTTATGCATTCGTAAAAAAAATCGAACTCGCGATTTCGATCAAAGTTGACATTACGATGATAGCGAAGACTAAAAAAGTGGGTCTCGCAATTCTGTCTGTCTGTCTGTCTGTTCGACTACAGCTTTAACGGCCCGGCTGATTTTCTTCAAACTTGTTAGATATAATTTTAAATTTTTTCCCCCCACACGTTTTTTTCTTTTTTTTTTAAGACCAAAAATAACGGTGCCTTCCATACGATTTTGTTTTGAAATTTTATAAACATTTTTTTTTTCTCAAAAACTGTTCGACAGATTTTAAAAATAAAAATACAGAAAAATTTCATTTAATTAAAGCTAGGTATTGGTTGAAAAAAATTTTCCGAAAAATGGTTATTGAGGATATACCCCCCATGGAACCATTTTTTTGTTCTTGATTTTCTCAAAAACGGTTCAACCGATTTTGATCATATTTTTTTGCTAAAGCTCCCCGAAAACATAAATAGAATTGTGTACTCAAATTTTCAAAAAAATTTTTTTTGGATTTTTATAAAAAAACTTCAAATTTTTTTTTTCAAAACTCAATATTTCGAAAACCCCATGCTTGATATTTTTTAAACTTGATAAATAAAAGTTTCTAAATATAATATACAAAATGTGAGAAAAAAAATTTTATTTTACCTAAAAATAAAGGTACCTACCATACAAATGCTAAAAAAATTAAAAAAAATGGTTTTCAAAAATCGTATTTTTCTCAAAAACGGCACCTAGAATTTTGATAATTTTTTTTTTCTTTCAATTAATTTTTACGATCTTTAATTTAATAAAAAAATTTTGAAATTAAGATATTACAGCTTGTACCTACCATAGAACCATTTTTTCGAATTTTGAATTTCTCATTATCCACATAACGGATCTTAATGAAAATTTTTATAGAGAAGCTTCTAAAAAGTCTAAAACACATTGCATTTAAAAACTTTAAAATAAATATTTTTTGAATTTTTGAAAAAAAATCTATTTTTTCTTTTTTTGAAAATTCGATATCTCCGAAACGGGCCAATATTTCTTTTCGTAAATTTAATTTTTATTCGAACAATAATAAAAACTTTAAATTGGCGTACCTAAATGTTTTCTTAAAAAGTTTGTATATAAAAGCTTTTTTTTAAGAAATCACTACAGTGACTTATAATTTTTGTTCTTGCATAAATTCATAGTTGGATAGCATTCTGTTTTTACTTGCGACTTATAGGTACTATAAGGCAAGTTATGCATTCGTAAAAAAAATCGAACTCGAGATTTTGATCAAAGTTGACATTACGATGATAGCGAACACTAAAAAAGTGGGTCTGGCAATTCTGTCTGTCTGTCTGTCTGTCTGTCTGTCTGTCTGTCGCTGCGACTACAGCCTAAACGGCTCGGCCGATTTTCTTTAAACTTGGTAGATATGGGTTTTGATTTTTTACCCCCACACGTTTTTTTCTTTTTTTTTTTAAGACCAAAAATAACGGTACCTGCCATACGATTTTTTTTCGAAATTTTATAAACATTTTTTTTTCTCAAAAACTGTTCGACAGATTTCAAAAATAAAAATACAGAAAAATTTCATTTAATTAAAGCTAGGTATTGGTTGAAAAAATTTTTCCGAAAAATGGTTATTGAGGGTACCCCCCAAGGAACCATTTTTTTTGTTTTTGATTTTCTCAAAAACGGTTCAACCGATTTTGATAATTTTTTTTTTGCTAAAGCTCCCCAAAAACATTAATAGAATTGTGTTTTCAAATTTTCAAAACAAAATTTTTTGGATTTTTAAAAAAAACTTCAATTTTTTTTTTTCAAAACTCAATATTTCGAAAACCCCATGCTAGATTTTTTCTAAAATTGATAAATAAAAGTTTCTCAATATAGTCTACAAAGTGTGAGAAAAATTTTCTTATTTTACTTAAAAATAAAGGTACCTACCATACAAATGCTAAAAATTAAAAAAAAATGGTTTTCAAAAATCGTATTTTTCTCGAAAACGGCACCTAGAATTTTGATAAAAATTTTTTTTCTTTCAATTAATTTTTATGATCTTTAATTTAATAAAAAAAATTTTGAAATTAAGATATTACAGCTTGTACCTACCATAGAACCATTTTTTCGAATTTTGAATTTCTCTTATCCACATAACGGATCTTAATGAAAATTTTTATAGAGAAGCTTTTAAAAAGTCTAAAACACATTGCATTTCAAAACTTTAAAATAAATATTTTTTGAATTTTTGAAAAAAAAAAATTTTTTCTTTTTTTGAAAATTCGATATCTCCGAAATAGGTCAATATTTCTTTTCGTAAATTTAATTTTTATTCGAACAATAATAAAAACTTTAAATTGGCGTACCTAAATTTTTTCTTAAAAAGCTTTTAAAAAGTTTGTATATAAAAGTTTTTTTTTAAGAAACCACTACAACGACTTATAATTTTTGTTCTTGCATAAATTCATAGCTGGATAGCATTCTGTTTTTTTCTGTTACTACTAAAAGAATTTAAAAATTCATTTTATCCTTATGAACAGTTTTCTTTAATAACATCCGTTTTTAAAATTCCTAGTCGATTACATAGGAGCAAGTTCGTGCGACCCAGTCGTGCATTTTATTTTTTTTCTCTTACTACTAAAAGAATTTAAAAATTAATTTTATCCTTATGAACAGTTTTCTCTAATAACATTCGTTTTTAAAATTCCTAGTCGATTACATAGCAGCAAATTCGAGCGACCCAGTCGTGCATTTTATTTATTTTATGTACACACAAATACAGTCATAATAAGTGTTTAAAGTGTCCTCCTGCGTTTTGAATGCATGCTAGAGCCCGTTTTTGGATTTTATTTTCAATGTTTAGTCTCGATAACCTTGCCTTACTTTTAGTGATGATTCGGAAATACGTTGTTCTAATTCAGTTAAAGTTGTTACTTCAGATGAGTAAACGACTTTTTCATTCAGTACAGTGAGATTCCAATTACACCTGCCCACATATTGACACTGAATCTGTGCTGAAATGATCTTTGCGTCTTGAATGAGGATTGCTCGAAGCTCATGTATGGAGATTATGGAAATTTGTAATATCATCTTTTGTGAATTGAGGTTCGTCAATCCAACGAATTCTGTTTATGAACTGGTTGTCATCCAAGCTTCTCTCTAGCAACCAGTTACAAAATTCGAGTCTCTTTTCAAAATCATCGGGAAGCAGTTCTTGTGCACAGATGTGTGGTGATATAGATACATATTTTCTCCATGCAGTATACTGGAAATTCTATATTTGGAAACATTGAACTGTAGAACGAAGCATCTTATGCTGATGGAAGCAGCGATTTCAACAGCTGCCAGTATTCTTTCATCGACCGAAACTCTTCTTGTGCTTGCAGCTCCCGCGAATAGGTCTTGCAGTTGAAACTCATTCATTTTCTCGAAGCCTTTGAAAGGTATTTCCAAAAACATTTCGAGAAGGAAGGCGTCTGTTAGGATAAAGTTCCCGGCATCTTCGTTGTGCTCTTCTTGAATTTCCATTGCACAACTCATAAACGAATAAAATGTCTGCGTATTCTTCTCTCGTAAATGAAGGCATTTCAAAAAGCGCTCTTATCCAACTGTAATTATGACTTCACATGATAATCTGATAATTAAATTTATTTTTCTATTCGTTTATACCACTTTTAAACATTCATACAAATTCAACTCTCCTTGAGAAGAGGTAAGGTAATTAGAAGTTTGACAGCAAGTCAAATAAACATAAGTACACTTTTAACCCATTTCATGAGTGCACAGTCTTAAAAATTACATAACAACTATCAATTCTTGGAAATCCACTCCAATTGCCAAGTGCTGCAATAAAAGTAGGTAAAAAACCCAAAATTCGATTTTTTACCCTTTATATGAATCATTTGCGATAATAAAACGCGGCTATTAGGTGCGTTTTATTATTTACGCATCTGGATCTGGGTTAATTTTGAACACGTATGACAAAAACAATTTGGGATCCTGCTCTCTATCTGGATTTATTTCAAAGATCCAAACATTAGTTCTTACCCTGACGAGTAGATGGTAGCTAGTTCAAACTGTAAAGCAAAGAACAAAGAGAATAAACATTTAAAAATCAACAAGCATAAGAAAAAGGGAGATCATATCGTTTTGTTTTCAAGGCATAATCTATATGGATCATTCATTGGCTATAGTAAATATCCAAAATAAAATTAATTTTTTTTCAAAAATTTAAATAACATTTTTTTTAAGTTTAACTTCTAACTTATAATTATACTATTGTGGGCGTGGCAGTGGGTGAATTTTGTTTATCACACACATCAATTCTGGACAATTTTTTTAAATATCGTACGAGAAGTTTAAAAAAATTCATAGTAAAAGTGAGTGTGGCAGTGGCCCGACGTCGCTGTTTTTTAATTTATAATTTTTTAACTGACCAGAATATTAATACTTGAAATCATTTTCGTACGAGAACTTTTGATGCAACCAATTTTTCACCAACAGTGGGCGTGGAAGGGGGAGTGAAAATTCCTTAAATTGAGTACAATTCACTATTTATTACACTTACAAACCTTTTCCTTTTTCGAATACGACGTTGGTGAGACGGTGACAGTCAATTGGCGAGCGCCACAGAACGATGATAACCAATTTATGTTTTATTATTACTTATATTATGGAGATATAATTACCGAAATATTGGTTTTAAATTCTTTTGACCTCTCGCAATTCAACATATGTAACTACTTATGTGAAAATATGTACATATGTACATATGTACAGTATATGTTTGTTTACAAATAAATTAATAAATTTTTACATTTCATCTACTTCGTTTTGCTTAACCACTTTATAACCTCAAACCAAAATAAGACTAAGTAAGTGCGATCCAGTCGTGCATTATTTTTTTATTTGTATATTCATGGTTGACATGATATTGGCCGCCACCCGTGACTGCTGGCTCCACTTTCAGAAGCCGACCATCACAGAAATAAACAGATAACAAACCAACATAAATTTTAGCTCGAATAATTCTCATATTTATAAAAATCGTCTCAGGCGCACATCATATGGAGAGTTTTTCGAAATAAAAAAAAGTATTCATATACTTTTTGCAGATAGTACATACGTGAAGTTTTGAAAAAAAAAGGAAAATCAAGGGAACAGCGAACACTGAACGTATTGTTTTATCTGACCAAAAAGAATCCCATTGTCGCTATTAAAAAATATTCCAAACCCTCTAGGCACGTGTATGTTACGATATAACTAAAGAGATTTGTTTTAGGTGACTCTGTTAAACAATGAATAATAGCAGCGTTATAGAATCACTTCATTTTATTTGAAATCCAGGATTTTTTTTAACAATTCGCAGCCAGTGACTTGTGCTTTCAATTAAAAAAAAATCGAAAAGAGGATCTTATGTCGATAGTAAACGACAAAAATTTCATTTGTCAAAAGCTAGCTTAAGTTTGGAAAGATTCCAAATAACGTTTATTTATGGTACCTACCACAGAACCAAATTTACTGACAACAATTTTTTATTAAAAGTTAAAATAGTAGTATTTATCAAGTTTTACAAAATTTCTTGGACTGTTCCTGTATTAAAAAAAAGAGAATTTTGGTAAAAACAAAATGTCTGTATCGGTTAATATACATTATTCTATCTTTCAATATTAGACAATTTTAAATTAAGACATTATTAGCAGTATTATTAACTAATAGTTTTTTTATTTTTTTATTCCTTTATTATCGGCTTTACGAATTTAAATTAAATTTTATATGCAGAAACTTAGAAGATGTTTATTGAACATTGCATGTCGACATTTAAAAAAAAGTCTTCTTGATTTTCCAAAAAAAATTTAATTTTGGGTATTTTTATTTGAACAATAATTAAAACTTAAAATTGACCAACCAAAATCGATTCTTCTAAATAAAAATTTTATACAGGGCATTCCTCAATTAGTCAAGGATATTTTGGGAAATGAAATATCAAAAAATAGCTTTGTTAATACGAATGATATCTTGTCGGGGTCTTCAGATATCCTATTTCTAAGCCTGTGATTCAATGACAAGCGTCCGGATAGCTTATACATATAGATGTTTTGATACTTGAGAAAACCTGTCGAAGACAAAATTAAAAAAAGGTTTTCTTTTGCATTAAGCTCCAAGGGCTTTGAATAAAAATTGATTTTGTGTAGTTTTAATTTGATGTGTGTACTAAACCAGTTATAAATGGTGATTGAAGTGTCCCTCTTACTTGTGTATTCATGCTAGAAACCGTTTTTGAATTTCTATGCGAATATTTTTTGAAACTAATTGCTCTTTCACTTCTGATGACACTTCAAGAACATGCCTTCCAAATCATTTAAAGTGGATATTTCAATTGAATAAAAAAGTTATTTAATTCTTCCCTATAACACAAATTTTCAATACTGTGAAGTCGGTAGTGAACTGATTAATTTCTTCTAATCGAACGATCACCATAAGCGTATTGAAAATTCTTAACCTCACGATTGTAGTGATCTGGAGAGCAATCTTGTTGATAATATAAGGGAGGCAGTTAATTCAATGGAAAGTCATTCAATGGGTCTGGTAAATAGTTTCGCAAATAGTTTGTAGAATTCAGCCTGAGTTGTAGTTGGAGGGGGTCGATTAATTTGTTTCCCATTACACCTGCCCCCGTATTGAAGCTGAATTTCTGAAGATTCTAGACGATTTAGAAATAGTAAAGTGGATGGGCTAGATACTTTGAAACGAGTGGAATTGAGAGCGCATTTTCATTTTCTAGCTCTATATCCATTGTTTATAAAACCTCTTTTACTCTTACTCCTCCTTCCACTAGATATCTGTTTTTCTTCAGGTTCTATGACAGTAATGTGAACACTTTCCTTAATTTTAGTTGTCGCAACTAGTTTCAGCTTTATATTCGGACATTCGGATGAATTCTGTGCTTTCTTTTGCTACTTCTCATTAAAGGGAATTTCTGATATAGTCAGACATAAATTGTTCTCCTCAACTTTTAAACGAAGTAAAAAAACATCTTCACTTTTAATTGTTCCTGTTTAAGGATTTAAAAAAATACATATTATTTAAATAAATAAATTTGGTGGTGCAACAGCTCGGAGTGAACCAAAGCCTAGTGACTTACAACTCTCAACCATTCCTGTGTGCGTGTTACCAGGAACGGAGGGGACCTACAATTTTCTGCCGATTCCCAACGGCTTATGAGCAGCACTTTTCATGACAAGAGATACTCTTGGAGAATTTGTCAATTCCTAGGTATAAGATGAGGTTATTGAAAACTCAGTTATGTCTATGGGTTACCTCCCTAAACCACCCTCAATTTTTAATGAACTTCAGCATGTCCCTTAGTGAAAAAAAAGAGACGTCTTTCGCCTAATTCCTCAAAAAATTATTCTTCGAGGGTTGTTTTTCTGGTTGTAGTTAGACTGGGACATTCACAAGGAAAGAAAGATGAGCCCTCCTTTACCCTCTACATCAGACGTGTTGATGCCCTTTCTGATCCTGTGGGTTCCCATTGAGTTGTGAACCGTTGATGCTTGCTTATCTCAAATAAGTAGATTATTTTGGTTTGAAAATTCGATTCAAAAATTCCTCGTAGACCGACAAGTCTTAATAGTTGACTCTAGTGAAATCTACTTTATTTCTTACTCGGGTGGAAAATTCGGTGGGAGTCCGATTTAGATCTGATCAATAGTGTTGCTTGACCAGTTTTTAACCAATAGCAGTACAGAGCGATATTTGATCTAGGCTTATGACCAGGTTTTCAGTCTAGGATAACTTTGTTGGTCTATTAGGGTCACCCTATGGAAATTTAACAGAACCACCTTGTTGATAATTAAATTTTTTTTTTGATATTTCTTTTATAAATTCAAAAGTCGCAAAGGAAAATTTTTTTTTTAATAAAGTTTGAATTCAAAACAATATCCAAGTTTAAGTATCAAATTATGTACAAGGAATGGGTGTTTCATACATATAAATCATCATCATCATCATCATCATCATCGGCTCGACAACCGGGTTCAGGTCCTGGCCTCTTTCAACAAGTTTCTCCACCTATCCCGGTCTCTAGCCGACGACGCCATCCAGTTGCGCACCCCAAGGCTTCGGGCGTCCTGGTCTACGCCATCTCTCCAGCGCAAGCATGGTCTACCACGCTGTCGCCTACCATAGAATGTACCACAAAGAACTTTCCGAGCAGGTTCCTCTTCGCTCATGCGAGCTAAGTGCCCTGCCCACCGGAGTCTACCGAGCTTAATTTTTGTCACGATATCTGCTTCTAGGTAGATTGCGTACAGTTCATGATTGTACCGTCTCCGGAATTGTCCTTCCTCACATATGGGGCCAACAATTCTCCTTAAATACATATAAATCACACTTACCCATTTCAAGAAAATGAAAGTTCGTTAAATTTTCAACTTTGCACTTCTTCTTCGATAGTACCTACCTTACTTTGGAAAATTCTTTACCTAAATCTTATTGGCACCAACCAAAACCCAAGTTTTCAATTTAACTTCCATTAATTAACCAGGGTTAACCTGTTTCTGGAATAAAATAACTCGTATGACTAAGTCATATTCTAAAATTGTGATGTTGTGTTAACTTGATAGATTCTTAACAAACAACAGGACTTTTAAAAACCATACTTAGGATGCTATAATTATAGGCTGAGTGGGTATTCCAATTCATATATGAATATGGTTAGCACCATCTACGATGAAAGAGAAGTTCTTCTAAATTGTTTGCACCGATCAAAGGGAAAACTTCGACAAAGAATAAATGAAGTCTCGTCAAGGAAAAAAACTGTTTGGCGAGCATACAATATTGTGGAATGACCATACTGCAACTTGGACCATGGGTGCGTCAGCTTTGTTATTGTTTGTTCAATAGAATCGTGCGAGTCAATACGAACATCAATGTGTGTAAATATCTGTATACGCAGTGTGGTTATTATTACAGATGAAAAGTCTTTGTGCCAGATCATGGGCCTGTCTGTAAAGAGGATCTTCAAAAGAATGTTTGTTAGCGTTTAGTCATTTCATTTCCATTTCCATTTTTATATTATATTCCGATCATGGTCTAGACGAAGTTCTTTAGGTAAGTCTTTTGTTATGAATCCACACACCTGTTTTAATGATGTATTGATGAGTTCCATGTTAAACGATTCGCCTTCATAAATTATTTTATGGAAAGAAGTCTGGATTGAATGTGAATCGGTGACAAGGTATAATTTCTAATACATAATAGCAGGTCGTTTTTCACGCTAATGGATGGGGTTACCTTTTATGCTGCATGCACAACTCCCATTAGGGTAAAGAAACTGTACAACGTCTTTAAGAGAATGAAAAATGCAGTCTTCCGGGTCGAGTTTTCAATAAAATAATGTTCTTTGATATTTCTTGGTAAAAATTTCGAATTAGTAAAGTGACAAAGAGAATTCCTTAACGACATTCAATGTCTGAGCATGGTTTTATTTCTTCCTAGTCCTCTATATTTTTTTTGTTTTGTGAAATTAACTTCTTGATTACGTTTTTTTAGAAATTTTGATTTATATTGCTGAACGCAGCACCAGTAGTTTTCTTATTAGTGGATTGCGTACATTTCAAATATTTATCATCTTCACTTTAATGCTAAAAATATTCCTAAATATTATGTTTGTTTGAGATTTTTTTAACAAATAAGGTACATAAATGAATTTCATTAAATCTGATTTGTATTTTTTTTTTAACGAGTATTTATAATACTGAAAAGCTTTAATTTAAATCATCTATCTTAAAAAAGAGTCTAATTTGGTACGCTAAATTGTAATTAAGGTGGCTAAGACTTCCTTGGGGTACACCTGCTTCAATTTTCTTAAGTTCCGTGTAATTTTGGTCGTACCGTACTCTAAAGAGTCGGTTTGTAACGTAGGATTTTAGTATTTATTAGTTCTGCCTGGTCCCTATGCAGTTTGGACTCAAGTCCCAAATGCAAAACCTTATCAAGTAACAACATCTAAGAATAGAGCTGAACATACTTGTTTTTCTTCAAGTGCTTCTTTCACAATATCTGTAATTCGATGCACTTGGTCTATTTGGGAATGTTTATTTGATTGATGATTCGGGATTAGATTCCTTTCTTCTATTATTCTGCTAAGCCTTTCCAGGAGCAGTTTCTCGAAAACTTTTTCCTTGATTGGTATAAGCGATATATGTAGGTGTGTAAGATGTTACTTCAGTTGGGTGCTTACCTTGCTTGGGTATAACAATGGTTTGTGCAATTTTCCAATAATGTGACATATATCTAAGTTTAAGGCATACGTTTATTGTAAATTGAAGTTTTTTAAAGGCTATTGAAGGCATTTTTTTTTTTCAAAACCTTAGCTCTTCTTTTTTCAATATACGATGGCGGTTCGATAAGTACTTAGCCTCACCGCCCGATGGTGCCAGTATCGCATGAGAGATTTACTATCTTCAAATAATTCTCTTAGATGGCTACAACCATTGACATATTAGATATGGACTGCTAGTAGCTGATTACAGAATGGTCCAACGGATTACCAAACGACACTAGCCCTCGTGCCGACACTGACGGAAAATTTGAATACTATGAAATGGAACCAGTGCTAAAGGGGCTAATGTGCAAATAGTCCAATTGCCAAATCTGAAAATTTCCCTTTTTAATTTTCCCTTTTTCATTTTTGTTTTCAACGTATAAATATATACTGCAACACAGTTTTCGTTGCATTTACTTGTATTATCTATTAACAAATATTATTATTGTTTGTAAAAATACTTTTATGAAAGCAATTAGTTTCACTTTTACAAATAATTTTAATTTTTATACTAGAAATCAAGAGATAAACTAAGATCTTTTTGGCTAGAGCGAAAATATTTGCAAAGAAATTAGTTATGCAAATAAATCCTAATTTTGATTTAAATTAACAACTCACTTTAGAGAAAAACCAATCCTGCAATTTGTATCAAATTTACAAAAAACTTTCTTTAGGTGCTTTTTATTATTCACAAATCTATCTGGATCCGGATCTGGATCTTCCTTTGAAAATAAAACGATACGGATCTTAGTGACAGCAGTGTTATAAGTCCGTCTCTTTTTATCCTTGGGTTTGTAAATTTTAAATTATGTCTTGTCTTTTTTCTTTACACTATAGCTTACACTACCTTGCCATAAAAAGCCATCTACTCGCCAGTGTAATAACTGATTTTTGGATCTTTGAAATAGATCCCAAATTGTTTTTGTAATACATGATAAAACTTAATCCAGATCCGGATCCAGATAGATTTGTGAATAATAAAACGCACCTTATCTTAATCTAGAACTGTAAGGCTAGGCGCACACATTCAATTTTTAGTTTCTCAACTGCTTGGTTCGAGCAACTAAAAAGTTTGTGTTTTGACACAAACTAAACGATTGCCTAAAATGAGTTCGCTATTTTGTGTAACATTTAATTATATGCACCTGCGCGGACTGTTGTGGGCGCCTGAAAAATCATCTGTAAACAAAAAAGGTTAAATTCAAAATAAAATAGAAATACCAAAATACTTACCAAGCAAGCACAAAAATGACCTTCTACGGATGAAGCTGATGGTTGGATCGGAAATGAAATGATGAATACCTATTGAGGATGGAAACAAGAGACCACATACCAAAGATTAAGGAAATCATCGATCGTAAACTCTTTGACTGAATGTCCACCATGTAAGCTCGGCAGATATCGAGTTGAGTTCAATGGAAAAAGTCCAACCATTGATCACGATACGATATGTTGAGAACTTGAGTTTCACCTCATATGGTAAAACCTCGCCCTAGAGATATAGGTCTCCACACCAATTAATTATACTTACCTCTCTCCTTTATTTCTCCACAAATCTCCAATTTCTTGGTTGGTGGAGTTTGTCGTTTTTATTTAGTCTTAGACCACCCCGTAGTGGAAACAAGTACTAGATTCGCTTTTCGGATCAGTGCCCTCTGTTATTCAATAGAGACAAGTCCATTTTGACGTTTCAGTCAGGATGGATTAGCATGTGCCAATTTCTTAAAAGTCTAAATGAAAGGGGGGAGGGAAATAGGGGAAACCAATACATGGGCAGATTAGGAAAAGAAAAACTCTGATTGGGTCGTACTAGAGATCGGATGATGTAAATCATGTGGGAGGTAGAGATCTCCAAGAATGAAGAAAAAAGTGGGGTGTTCATCGAACCACCAAGTTCTATATGGCAGTTACCATCGTGTGACATAGAAGTGTGGGCCACTACAGTGAGTAAAGGATTAGCTAATTCGGAACTTTAACTAAACGACGGAACTTTCAAATAGTTATTGCTAAGAACGTGAAAAAAAAAATAAAACATAAGTACGTTTATTAAGATCTTAAAGAATTGTATTTTCTTAAAAGTTTCGGATTACCTTGTGTTAACTTTACATTTTTGCATTTTTTTCGGGTAAGAAAGATTAAGTTGGATCTACTTACGTGTCGGATCAGCCCATAAACTAGGAAAAAGTATATACGTTTAACTATCTGAATTACAAAGACAATAGGGTGAGTTTGTCACAGAAAGTATTTTATTGAAAATTAGTGCTAAAGGTGGAAAAATTTATATAGGTTACGCTGCAATTTGAATTTCCGGCGGCTCCAGATTGTCAGTGAAGATCTGGGCCGTCATTTTCCTTTTTTTGGTGGAGACTAAATCCTCAGCTGAATACGCATCATCTGGACGGTACGCTTTGGACCATTTAATCCGAACCAGATTTAAGCTAGAGCTTAGGCCGTGTAAGATTCAAGGGACCCTTGTCCCCCGGTAGCAAGCCACACTTCCTCAGGCGCTCCGCAAGACCGGATACCGGATGTTGAAGTCTGATCGAGGTTCAAAGCAGCTGCATGGTACCCAGTGAAAATTTGTCAGTATCGCAGTGAGTTCTAACAAGTGAGAAAATAAAATTGCTCCAATTAATCAAAAGCGAACAAGTATAAAGTATAATTAGTACGAGAAGTAAAACAGAAAAAAAAGAAGATATATAGAATACTGCAGCTTATTTTCTACTAAAGGATTTCCGGATTTTGGGACGTGTTAATTTGTGCATAATGTACATACCTTTTGACGTTGTTCATGTTTTTTTGTGTTTAATAAGGCGGTGAAGTTTTTGTGTTGATTTTGATTTATATTTCTTTTGATTAAATTACTTTTTTTAATAATATCATATTACTTTTAATAATCCTTCCTATTCTCGCCACGATTTTCGTTTGTAAGTGATAAAGATAGGGTTTCTAGGATTGTCTATTCATTTTCATTTTTGGGTTCTTCCTTAAGCCACCTCCAGAGAGCTCTATAGGGGTAGGTCCAGGTAGTCTAAAAAAGGAAAAAGTAACAAAACTGGTAATTTTGACGCTGGTTTCGTGTAATTTTTCAAGGCCAGAAAGAAACTTATCTGAGTCACATTTTAGTGGTGATTTTGAACTTTATTTCTTTTAGTGTTTCATTAAGTATGTGTTTTCTAATTTATACATTTATAGTAAATTTGATGATAAAAAAATTTTGATTCCTTAGGTACTTTTCCATTTAATTCCATACATTCAAACGTCATTTTAGACTTCTTATTTCGATGTTTCTTATAAATTTGCTAAATAAAACTTCATTTAACGCCTGTTTTGGATGAAATTTTTGTGTTTATTTGATTTCGACGCCGAAATCAGAATGTTTTGAAGTAAAAATTTTCAGGGGTGCGGAAGGTAACAAGTGAAGATGATATGACCGGAAACTGGACATCGACATCGTTGGGGAGGTTCAAACAAGGCCGCCGAACTTCCAGGTTGGGTGGGATTAGGCCACACTGTAATAACACCAACAGTGCCCTTGAAGTGAGGAGAGTCCGTCCGCTGTCTTTTTCGTTTGCTTCCTCTGGCCTGATTAATGTTTTGCTTGCAGGTGAGGTTAGGTTTCGGGGGCAAGATCCCCCCCATTTCGGCGAGCTAATGCCGCGCAACGCAAGCAGGCCACGCTCCCGGAACTTGACATTCCGATCCTTTTTCTGACCGCTTCCTTTTCCATTTTCCTATCCCTTCCTTTTTCCTACCACGCCATAATACCAACGATCCTTCACTTCCTCTTGCCTTGCAACAAATGGCGCCCAACGTCTGAGCTTTTTAGCGAAGATTTTCGTAGTTTTGGTTTTTGTGAAAGTCCCCAACCAAACTTGCTATGGATTTTTAGGAATCGTAAGTCATCACCAAGAAGGTCTTAGACGCACTTAGGTGATTTGCGACGATTTCTTGGAAATTCATAGCGACTGCGGTTAAGTTATGTTTTAGGCGTTTTATGTGGTGGTATAGCCAGGTTTTCAGGGTTCGTAAGTCTGCGCCTGGAAAGTCTTGGACATACTAGACGTATCGCGACGAATTCTTGGGACCTTGCAGTAGCAACAGATAACGTCTTTTGTCTTGTCTCTCCTTAAATTTTCCAATCCTATTTTTTTTACTTTTCTTTCTCAAATTTCAATTTATTTCCTCACTAGTCTTGTCTTATAAGTTTCAATTTGGACGCGGTGACCGTGTTTAGCGAGTAGTCAAACATCGATGCACCGTCCAACTTATTAGTTTTTTTGAGTTTTTCTACTCATTCTGTGTTTCGTTTTCCTCATGGTTTCAGGTCTTTTAGTAAAGTCCTGAGGACTGACTAGAATCGCGGGAACGATGAGGAAAACCACACTTAGTTTCGTCATTTTTCTACTTTATGTCATTCCTTTTCTACCTCTTCACTTCAAGGGAATTAGTTCTTCGTTCGTCTGCTGTCTCATTGTTGAAAGATGCCATTAGTACAGTCATAACATGTTGTCAAGAAACCACCGAAGTCGTTACCTGAAGCACCCCGTATGCTTATGAGAAATCTAAAACACAAAATAAAGCAAAACTCGTTGTTTGTCAAAGAACACATAGAAATTCTTCGAAATACTTTTTTTTATGAAAAAAAAGAGATTTTTCGATATACATTTGTCTAGGTCAAACATTAAGACTTTTCAGAAAAGAAAAATCAATATTGTTTAGTACTTAGTATTTGATTATTGTTTATAACCTATTTAAAAGTTCTCGTTTATTTTCGTTAATTTACATATCCGTTGGTCAAAGTCATAAATTACTTATTTAAACCTTTTCGTGTTTTTCTAAACGAGTTAAGAAAATTACTCAGTTTCGAGAGTAAGTTTAATATACGTTTTTGTTATTAGTTTAGAAAAAGACTTGGTTAGAAAACGTTACCTAATTAGTTGTCAGCCAATTTCTTTTAAAATTGATTTTATTGTCATTTATTTTTTCGTTTTTCAATCATTATTAGTTACCAATTAAAAATGTACCCCACGAGTAAAGACGAAGATAATCGTCTAAATAGGATTATTAGAGACTCCGAGATAGATGAAGGTGTGCGATTGACTAGGTCAGCCAGTCAGAGTTTAGATGTTAGCGAGCGACGTAGAGTAATGTATTCTCCTCTCATTACTGATAGGCACATCCGATCAACTTCCAATTTACCAGCTAGTTCCGGACTACCAATGGACAACGAACAAGCTTATAGTAATATTGAGTCGGTTTCTACCCCTTCGTTTAGCAACCTTAGTGGTATAGGAGCAGAAAGTTTACCTCCTCACCGTAGAAGTTTGGGGGCTCATAACGAAACTATTATACCCAATATAGGTAGATTACCCATTGGTAGCACGAACCCAGTTAATGGTGGGGGTTCTAGGGACATTCTAGAGAGCTTGTCTCATAGGCCTTCCTCAAACAAAAGACCAGAAAAGAAGACCGTTTCTGAAGACCTAAAAGCGTACATTAACTTGGCGATTGTAGATGCCGTTTCTACGTGTAAAAACTCGATACAAAATGAAGTCACTAACTCTCTGAAGGATGAGATCCAGCGTCAGCTTGGAGGATTCCTTAGAGTTTTAGACTTAGGGCGACCGACGACAAACCCCGATCCAATACAGGGACCTTCAGCTCCTTCATATGAATTTCCACCACAAGTTCAACCAACAACGCGAGTTCCTCTGTCTGATCCCAGCCGAAGTGCGTTCGTTCCACAGGGACAACAGCGTAGACGACCGCAACAGCCGTTCAGGCAAAGTCAGGAAAGCTTATACCAAGCGACTGATCCCCGCGATACTCACCCGGGTCGGGTAAGAAATCTATCGCGTCCACAGACACAGTATGCTTACCAACAACCTTTCACGCCACAATTACTGACTCCCGGTTTTAAGGCCCCGATTAAGATCGACAAGTGGGGACTTAAGTTTGAAGGCCAACCAGCGACTCTAACGGTAGAAGATTTTATCTTCCGACTCGAGACCCTTCAGAGTCAGTACGATTGTCCTTGGACAGAAATATTGCGAGATTTCCATCTCTTACTTTCGGGAAACGCCTACGACTGGTTCTGGCAATTCCAGAGAAATAATTACAGGCCCGACTGGCCTATGTTGAGAGATGCGCTGATGCGTCAATTTAAAAATCATCGATCAGATTACGACCTAATGCGAGATATCATGGACCGAAGGCAGGGTTTTTCAGAAAGTGCCGATGACTTTTTAGCGGCAATCAACAAAACTAAGTCTCAGTTGAGAATACCTATTCCGGAAGTGGAGTTAGTAAAGATCCTCAAAAAGAATTTGAACGAGCGGTTCATGAGTCTTGTATACCCTATGCCAATCTTTTCGTTAGACCAGCTGAGGAATGCCTGTAAGGATGTGGAAGCAGCATTTCCAAGGCGGGAGCGAGAGTTTTCAAAAGCTCAACGGCCAACGGGAAAATATATGGCCAACGAGCTAGAGTTCCAAGACCAATTCGAGACTTATTCTGACGAACAACTAGCTGCGTTTCAGTTTGGTGGAGCGCGCCCTAAAATTCCTATACGGAAATATACGGATCCTACTAACTTGGTGTGCTGGAACTGCAAAAAGCAGGGCCATACATACTTTGAGTGTGAGTCCGATGTTCTAAATTTGTTTTGCTACAAGTGTGGCCTTGAAGGAGTTAAGACTCCGCACTGTAAACGATGTAACACGGGAAACCGATCGTCGAACGCGAAGATCTTGGGGGATTCGCGTTCCACTCAAACCCAGAATCCCCAGTAATTATTAAATCCGAAGTCTTTACTCAAACAGAGAGTTTTACCAGCCCTCATACTGTTGAGGGCCCAGCTAAAATTAAAATCTTAAAAAGAAAGGCGACTCCAGAACCAAAGATTGAAAAACTTAGCGAAACAAAAAATTACATAAAACCACTTCATGTTAGGATTCAAGAATACTATCAGGCTAGAGACAGAATCTTCAACAGCAATAGTCATTCAACGTCAAAGAAAGTTCTAAAAGCTAGGGAGAGATTCAGAATTAGAAAGGACCTTAAGAATCGTATTGCCTCCACGATAGTAGATTTGTCTTCAGACCCTAGACCATACGCGAAAATAAAAATAGGAAATAAGGAAGTTCTAGGATTACTAGATAGTGGTGCGAGTGTCAGCATATTGGGAAAAAACTGTATGAAACTAGTGGAAGAATTGAAATTACTAATTTCAACTTTTCACTCGGGGATTAAAACGGCTGACGGAAAGAGCCAATCGATTGTAGGTAAAGTTCAAACAAAAGTTATTTACAAAGACCGAGCAGAAAGTTTCACATTTTACCTCGTTCCGAACTTAGACCAGGAAATTTACCTCGGAGTAGACTTTTGGAAATTATTCCAACTAGCTCCAAACCTCATAAGTACCATTTCGTTAGCGGACGAGGTAGATCCCTCGAACGCCCACCAGTTGACCGCTACTCAACAGGCCAGACTGGATGCAGTCAGGCGGAAATTTCTTAGTTTCGACCGGGATGGTCTTGGAAAGACGACGCTCATGGAGCATGTTATCGATACGGGAGACGCGCTCCCTGTGAAACAGCGTCACTACCCTGTTTCCCCAGCGGTGCAAGCCATTTTGTATGAAGAGCTTGATCGAATGTTGAGCCTCGGCATAATAGAGGAGAGTGAAAGCCCATGGTGTTCGCCAGTCGTTCTCTTGCGAAAACCCGGCAAGAATCGACTTTGTCTGGATTCTCGCAAGGTGAACGCACTGACGAAGAAAAATGCTAATCCTCTCCCTCATATTGACGGGCTCCTCAGTCGACTGCCAGACACATACTTCATCAGTAGTATTGATCTCAAAGAAGCATTCTGGCAGATACCGCTGGAGAGGCAGAGTAGGGAAAAGACTGCCTTTGCGGTACCGGGAAGACCCTTGTACCAATTTACTGTCATGCCCTTCGGGTTGTGCAATGCGGCCCAAAGGTTATGCCAGTTAATGGACAAGGTGATTCCTGCACGACTTAGGGATCGTGTCTTCGTGTATCTGGACGACTTGCTCATCATGGCGCCGGATTTTGAGACGCATATCGCCCTGATAAGTGAAGTAGCCGACTGCTTACGCAGAGCTAATCTCACCATCAACATGAAGAAGTCAAAATTTTGCTTCAAAGAGCTGAAGTATTTGGGCTTCATAGTTGGTGGTGGGAAGCTTAAAACCGATCCTGCCAAGGTGGAGGCAATTGTGGACTTCCCAGTTCCCAAAACACCAAGGCAGGTTCGGAGGTTGCTTGGCTTAGCAGGGTGGTATCGGAAGTTCATTAGGGATTTTTCCAGTCTGACTGCACCCCTGACGGATTTGCTAAAAAAGAAGAACGAAAAGTTTAACATGACGGAAGAGGCATTGGTTGCGTTCGAGAGACTTAAGAAATCGTTAACTACAGCACCGGTTCTCACGCATCCTGATTTTAAGAAAAGATTCTTCATTCAATGCGATGCATCAGATGCTGGGATTGGAGCGGTACTTTTCCAAAAGAACGATGAAGAGGAGGAAGTTCCTTTGGCTTATTATTCCCAAAAATTCAACAAAAGCCAGAGAAACTACAGTGTAACCGAGAAAGAGTGCATGGCCGCGGTAATGGCGATTCAAAAATTTAGGCCGTATGTCGAGGGCATGGACTTCACAGTTATAACTGATCACTCTAGCCTTCGTTGGTTAATGAGTATGAAGGACCTCAGTGGCAAACTAGCCCGTTGGAGTTTGCTGCTGCAGTCTTATGCCTTCGACATACAGCACCGAAAGGGAAGCCTGAATGTTGTTCCCGACACTCTTTCTCGGGTGCATGTAGATTCTCTGGCCATAGAAGAGGTGGCACCTTTAATAGATTTGGGATCAGCTGAGTTTAAATCAGAGGAATACACAAGTTTAATTCAAACGATCAAAGATCATAACGATGAGCTACCGGACCTCAAAGTTGAAGACGGTTATGTGTATAAACGCGCGTTTAGAAGTACCGGAGAAGAAGCGATGCAAGAGCATTCGTGGCTTCTTTGGGTTCCTTCGGGTTTAACGGAAGAAATTATTAAAAGGGCTCATGATCCGCCTCAAGTAGCCCACGGAGGTATTTCCAAAACTCTTTACCGAATCCGTCAAAATTTTCACTGGCCCAATATGACTGTTCAAGTTCGCGAATATGTGTCTAAATGTTCTTTGTGCAAACAGAGTAAGTCGACTAATCAAGTTTCTCGTCCTCCTATTCTTTCCTCGTATTGTCCAGATCGTCCGTTCGAGAAATTGTATATTGATTTTTTGGGACCATATCCCCGGTCAAAATTAGGAAATTCGTATGTGTTCGTAGTGTTAGACCATATGTCCAAATTTGTTCTCTTGAAACCCTTGAAAAATGCGAACACTAAAAATGTCATAAAGTTCTTGCACAATGAAGTATTCAACATGTTCGGTGTACCGCGTCTTATACATTCCGATAATGGAAAACAATTCCTTGCAAATGAATTCCAAAATCTTCTAAAAAAATACGGAATCAAACACATGAGGACGGCCAATTATGCACCCCAGTCAAACGCCTCAGAGAGAGTCAACCGTACGTTACTGGCGGCTATCCGAACATATATTAAAACCGATCAACGAGATTGGGATTGTTATCTCAGTGATATAGCTTGTGCCCTGCGAAGCTCAGTTCATAGCGCTACAGGGGTTTCTCCATACTTTGCATTGTTCGGTATGAATATTATAATGCACGGTAGTAGTTATGATCTAGCACAAAAATTAAACGCGGTAGACGACAATGAGATCTTAATACTTCCTCGGCAAAATCGTTTGGAGTGTATAAGAAAAAAAATCCTCGAAAACATTTTAAAATCCAACGAAAGATCGGCAAAAACTTACAACACTCGCACAAGAAAAGTCAGATTCCTGCCCGGTCAGGAAGTCTATAGAAGAAATTTTATTTTGAGCGATTCATCTAAGAACTTATCCGCAAAACTATGTCCAAAATACGTTAAGTGTCGTATAAGTAAACAAATTGGTAGACACATGTACGAACTCGAGAATCTATCTGGCAAAACAATTGGTATATTCCATGCCAAAGATTTAAAACAGTAGTCGACTTGAGGTGCCGAAGATTCTCCAGTTAGAAAGCGATTTCTCATTAAAACACCAAATACAGTTCGTGGTAAACACCGATAGGACGTTTAAGTTAAGTCCCCAGAAAAAAAAAACAAGATTGCTGTCCACCCACTAGTGAAGATAGTCCGAAGTACCTAAATTCACTTCGTTTTAACACCGCACTTAGTACCTGATTTATCTTCTTGGTAAAAGTTTTCAGCAGAACCCCATTAAAAGGAATAATAGTTGGTTACGTAGTTCTTGTTACATATAGAGAAATATTTCACACACAAAAAAAAAAAAACCTGATATATATGTAGGCACACATATGATTTCACCAAAAAAAAGTTAAAATTTGTCTTCTATCTATCATCTCTTTGAAACAGCTTCCGTAATTCAGTCAAAAGAATAATTCAGTAATATTTCGTTTTGTTTATTGAACGTTTCTACGAGCACACAATATTCCTTAAATTTAACTTATTATTTAGCTTGGATTAATGCAATCACTTTAATAACTTAATTTAATCTTTATTTGTGTTCAGATTAGTTAGCGAAAATAGTTATTTTAATCAATGATTTATAATCCAATTTATTCTTCCTAGCTTTAGTTTATAAACGCGTGATAACTAATCTTATATAAAACTAGGTACCCAAAAAACAGGCCGAATTCCTAAAAGCACAATTTGCCAAGCAAAACACTAGCAAAGTAAAATTAAAAAACACCGACTATGCAATGCACGAGAATGGGAAAACATACTTTTAGCCTCTGTACAAATACATCGGCATGGGCGCAAGAAAATTGAAACGACTGCATTCCAAAATTGTTCGCTTAATACAATTGGCGCAAAATATGCGTTTAGGAATTAGCCCGCTTTGTACCCACTAGCCAATCTGCGTCTTATGGGTCCAAATTGATAATACCTTCAATGTTTAGCTTGTCCAGTTTACACTAATTCCAGTTAGAACCGATATCTTCCTCATAATCATGTGCAACAAATGGTAATATGGCACTATAATTAACGACTCACCGCTTAAAATCACCAAACAAAAAAACTTTAAGTCCGAGATGTGTCAGCTGGTCTTCAAGGGTCAACGACCTTGATTCGAATGGGCTGACGAGAATCGGCACAGTCGGAGCAATGACCTTTATCAATCCGCAAAAGACCATGAAGTGAAGAATAACATAGATGGGGTTTAGATTTTTGATATCCAGGAGCCGTAGTCTAGGTGGTGAAAGATACCTAAGATAGAGAAAGATAGAAAAAGGATGAATTGGTAAATAGGTAGAAAAAGGGGGAAAGGTGGAAAAGGGGTGGACTAAGCAATTTATATACCTACCGATTGTCCTAGGTAGGATGAGAAAAGTTATCGGAGGTGGCGTATATGTATAAGGGTAGTCGTGGTCACTAGCGCAATTTATTATCTGGAAGAAAAAAACAAGAAAATAATTAAGTTTATCTCAATAATTTCCATACATTTTTAATTACTTGGTATATTACATTTCTAATGCAAATGGCGGCAAGGGACACGTTCGTACTGAACAAAATACATGCCCGGCCTCGATAGCGTGGGTAGCTCACCACGTTGGAACCAATATAGGCGACCTTTTTTTTTCCGTCCTTCAAGTTGGATTTAATCCTTTAAGAACGAAAATTTTGTTGTGGGCGCCTGAAAAATCATCTGTAAACAAAAAAGGTTAAATTCAAAATAAAATAGAAATACCAAAATACTTACCAAGCAAGCACAAAAATGACCTTCTACGGATGAAGCTGATGGTTGGATCGGAAATGAAATGATGAATACCTATTGAGGATGGAAACAAGAGACCACATACCAAAGATTAAGGAAATCATCGATCGTAAACTCTTTGACTGAATGTCCACCATGTAAGCTCGGCAGATATCGAGTTGAGTTCAATGGAAAAAGTCCAACCATTGATCACGATACGATATGTTGAGAACTTGAGTTTCACCTCATATGGTAAAACCTCGCCCTAGAGATATAGGTCTCCACACCAATTAATTATACTTACCTCTCTCCTTTATTTCTCCACAAATCTCCAATTTCTTGGTTGGTGGAGTTTGTCGTTTTTATTTAGTCTTAGACCACCCCGTAGTGGAAACAAGTACTAGATTCGCTTTTCGGATCAGTGCCCTCTGTTATTCAATAGAGACAAGTCCATTTTGACGTTTCAGTCAGGATGGATTAGCATGTGCCAATTTCTTAAAAGTCTAAATGAAAGGGGGGAGGGAAATAGGGGAAACCAATACATGGGCAGATTAGGAAAAGAAAAACTCTGATTGGGTCGTACTAGAGATCGGATGATGTAAATCATGTGGGAGGTAGAGATCTCCAAGAATGAAGAAAAAAGTGGGGTGTTCATCGAACCACCAAGTTCTATATGGCAGTTACCATCGTGTGACATAGAAGTGTGGGCCACTACAGTGAGTAAAGGATTAGCTAATTCGGAACTTTAACTAAACGACGGAACTTTCAAATAGTTATTGCTAAGAACGTGAAAAAAAAAATAAAACATAAGTACGTTTATTAAGATCTTAAAGAATTGTATTTTCTTAAAAGTTTCGGATTACCTTGTGTTAACTTTACATTTTTGCATTTTTTTCGGGTAAGAAAGATTAAGTTGGATCTACTTACGTGTCGGATCAGCCCATAAACTAGGAAAAAGTATATACGTTTAACTATCTGAATTACAAAGACAATAGGGTGAGTTTGTCACAGAAAGTATTTTATTGAAAATTAGTGCTAAAGGTGGAAAAATTTATATAGGTTACGCTGCAATTTGAATTTCCGGCGGCTCCAGATTGTCAGTGAAGATCTGGGCCGTCATTTTCCTTTTTTTGGTGGAGACTAAATCCTCAGCTGAATACGCATCATCTGGACGGTACGCTTTGGACCATTTAATCCGAACCAGATTTAAGCTAGAGCTTAGGCCGTGTAAGATTCAAGGGACCCTTGTCCCCCGGTAGCAAGCCACACTTCCTCAGGCGCTCCGCAAGACCGGATACCGGATGTTGAAGTCTGATCGAGGTTCAAAGCAGCTGCATGGTACCCAGTGAAAATTTGTCAGTATCGCAGTGAGTTCTAACAAGTGAGAAAATAAAATTGCTCCAATTAATCAAAAGCGAACAAGTATAAAGTATAATTAGTACGAGAAGTAAAACAGAAAAAAAAGAAGATATATAGAATACTGCAGCTTATTTTCTACTAAAGGATTTCCGGATTTTGGGACGTGTTAATTTGTGCATAATGTACATACCTTTTGACGTTGTTCATGTTTTTTTGTGTTTAATAAGGCGGTGAAGTTTTTGTGTTGATTTTGATTTATATTTCTTTTGATTAAATTACTTTTTTTAATAATATCATATTACTTTTAATAATCCTTCCTATTCTCGCCACGATTTTCGTTTGTAAGTGATAAAGATAGGGTTTCTAGGATTGTCTATTCATTTTCATTTTTGGGTTCTTCCTTAAGCCACCTCCAGAGAGCTCTATAGGGGTAGGTCCAGGTAGTCTAAAAAAGGAAAAAGTAACAAAACTGGTAATTTTGACGCTGGTTTCGTGTAATTTTTCAAGGCCAGAAAGAAACTTATCTGAGTCACATTTTAGTGGTGATTTTGAACTTTATTTCTTTTAGTGTTTCATTAAGTATGTGTTTTCTAATTTATACATTTATAGTAAATTTGATGATAAAAAAATTTTGATTCCTTAGGTACTTTTCCATTTAATTCCATACATTCAAACGTCATTTTAGACTTCTTATTTCGATGTTTCTTATAAATTTGCTAAATAAAACTTCATTTAACGCCTGTTTTGGATGAAATTTTTGTGTTTATTTGATTTCGACGCCGAAATCAGAATGTTTTGAAGTAAAAATTTTCAGGGGTGCGGAAGGTAACAAGTGAAGATGATATGACCGGAAACTGGACATCGACATCGTTGGGGAGGTTCAAACAAGGCCGCCGAACTTCCAGGTTGGGTGGGATTAGGCCACACTGTAATAACACCAACAGTGCCCTTGAAGTGAGGAGAGTCCGTCCGCTGTCTTTTTCGTTTGCTTCCTCTGGCCTGATTAATGTTTTGCTTGCAGGTGAGGTTAGGTTTCGGGGGCAAGATCCCCCCCATTTCGGCGAGCTAATGCCGCGCAACGCAAGCAGGCCACGCTCCCGGAACTTGACATTCCGATCCTTTTTCTGACCGCTTCCTTTTCCATTTTCCTATCCCTTCCTTTTTCCTACCTAACCCCAATACCGACACTCCTCCGCTCCTCTTGCCTCGCAACAGGACATAAAATCATTAAGTAAACCAAAATGATTCATAAAATATTTTAAAGGGGATTTTTTTTCGAGATCCCTTAGCACTATTCTCAGCCGATTATCTCTCTAACCATAGACTAGCACCGTTTCTTCAAAGCAATGTCGATAGATGTCCTTAGTTTCTATGAGTAAACATTTCTGTTGGCACTAGTAGAACAAGAGATGGCGTTAAATATGTTGTTTATTTTTGCCACTAGTGTCGGCACGAGGGCTAGTTTCGATTGTATCCGTTGGACCATTTTGGTTGCAAATTTTGTATGAGAATTATACACAACTAGCAGTCCATATATAATAAGTCAATGGCTACAACATTTCAGCCGAATCGGACTCGTAGTTTTGTTTTGACCACATGTGGAAGCCAGCTTGTCTGCGAATTTTAGAAAAATAGAAAAAGAGCAATATCGGTCGGTGATTCGATTCTTATTTACGCAGTGAATTCAAAGAGCGCTTGGATGCTGTGTACGGTGACTCTGCTCCTTCGATGGCGACGGTCAAAAATTGGTATAACGACTTTCAACGTGGTCGCACATCGGTTTTTGATGATCCCCGTGTAGGTGCCCCGAAAATGGCTACCACGGAGGATAACGTGTCGGAAATCCACGATCTCGTATTGGCAGACCGCCGATTGAAGGTGAGATAGCTGAAATAGTAGGCATCTCAAAAGAGCATGAAATTTTTGCAATGAGGAAGCTGTCGGTGCGATAATGGGTGCCATCAGGCAACAAGCGCAACCGTGAGACCAAAGGCCAAATTGGTCAAATTTCACTATGCACTGCTGATGAATGGGGCCCCCGTATTCTTCAGATTTGGCCCCGTGCTTTTTTTGCTTGCAAGCTTGAAATAATCACTCGCTGGGCAGAAATTTGAGTCGAATGAGGAGGACATCGCCGCCACGGAGGCCAATACTTTGCAGACCTCGAGAAAACCTGTTTTTTGGATGGGTTAAAGAAGTTGGAGCATCGCTGGATCAAGTGTATCGAGCTAAAAGGAGACTATGTTGAGAAATAAATTGCCACTTTTCCAAAATTTTTGTTTTTCTTTTGTAGGCTAAGAACTTATCTCTCTTTTATTTCGACAGGATATTTTATTTTTGTTTCTCTGCATATTGAAATAGTTGGAGTACTTTCTTCTGCAGCTTGTTGCCCATCAGCAATAAATTGCTCTACCTCATGATGACGTTGTTCAATTGTTTCCATAGGGGATTCGGGGTACATAAAACTTTCAAGCTTATCTCTGATATGATTTCGTTTTACTCCTTTAGCTATGAAAAAGCCAATAAGGTCTGGTATTTTGTTAGGGTCAGATGGTTAGTCAATCTCATTAGAAATTCAAACTAAAATTTTAGACAGCTTTTCAAAAAATGAACTTCGAGGTATGAAAATATTTGGAAAAGAATACCAAAATGGGTCAGTGAGTCCCTGAAAATTAAAACAAATGGCGTTGCTACCTTAAATGTAGCGTTTCTTTTGTCAAGAAGCATCAATTCAAAAGAACGTTCCCAAATCTTCAGACAGATCTATCAAACATTTTTGGGGTTGAAGCCATTTTATATACATAGACGCCTACGAGCATTTTCGTAAAAGTGGAAAATTGAATTTCGTGTGCTAATTAAAAATTGTTTCTTACGAGAAAAAATATTATGCAAACCAAACAAAAGCCTGGCAAATATTATAAGGACTCTTGATCTTGACCATCAATAAGAACCATTGACCACAAGCTTAATTAATTTCTCTGCGATCGTTCCAGAATGAGAAGTGACACCGGATGCTCTGCTCACCCAATTGAGTTCACCACAAAATCAACCGCATTTGGCAACTCAGCCGGTGAAGTCTCATGGAAAATTGCATGAATTAATTAATTTGGGTCACTGTGACTATTTCTTATTTCCAGACATAATAATTGGCCCGGAGGTAAGACATTGAGGCCCTAGAAATCGAATTATTTTGAGGGCATCACAAAATTGGAGAAACGTTGCATGAAGTGTACTGAGGTATGCTGAGAAATAAAATGAGTTTTCATGCAGGGCATACCTACACCGACTTAAAAGTCTGCATTCTTTCGACTTTCACTATCTGTTTTAATTATTCCTTCTGAGTCTATTAAATTGTTTTTGATCAATTCAAATGCCGATTACCTAATATCTACTTTTTGTATTCATTTTAATCTTACGATGAAGAATCCGTATTTTGTATTGTAAAGTCAAATTTTGAAGTTACTTTTAATCATTCACAACATTATATCGGATGCCTAACACCAGAGCGCAAAAAAAAATTAATGGTGTGCACAATTGTTGGTTACACATAGCTTAGGATCGAGCAGACCTTACATTTATGGCTTCAAAAGAAAAATTGATAAGACAAATTCTAAGCATATTTGCGCGTGCAGCCTCTTTTGCATATCCCCGATATTACCGTATTAACTCTGAAATGCCTATGGCCCTCTCATTATTGGAGACTACATGTCACGTTTCGAAGGTTAAAAAAGATTTTCGTGCAGCACGACGACCACGGACGCAACGTTCATTATATCGTAGAAGAAATCATATGCAAATTTGCAATGAGCATATACCATATCTTAAAAAATTTAAATTGCCCCTTAGGTTAAGACTTGGTACCTAGTGCTGAAAAGGCAATAATGATTATTCATAAACATATGCACAATTTCTAGGAGAGTGCAAAGCCACGATGACTTTGACTTCTATTTAAAATATGTACATATACTCATAGGATACGAAATGAAGAAAATTTAATGTCTATGCGTTTACGTCCCAAAATAACTACATAATTTCTACGAATTCTAGTCTAGTGTGTCAAAGTTCATATAAAAAATTGTGAAGCAATCTGCAGTTTTGGACAAAATTTTACTCGAATTAGTACTATGTTAAAACTGTTTTAGTATGATACTAGTTTAAAACGACGTTCTTGGAAATTTTAATCGAACTTAGCATCATACTTTCTCTAGCATTTTATTAAAGTTAAAATTATCAAAAAGCTATTTTATGACTCTTTGACATTTCGCTGGTTTTTGCATTAAACAGTTAGATATTAGTAAAGTATTAATGCAATATGATAAAGAACCATCAAAAAGCCATAAAAGCATTAAAATATTGTTAATTTAATCACTTTAGATGATTTGACAAGCATTTTAAAAAACGACATAGAACCTTGTTGGAAAAAAATTGATTAAAAATTCCAAAAAAGGTTATATGGGTAATTTTTTAAAAATTGACATTTTTTTTTGATCGTTTGAAAAAAAATTTTTTTCAGTTTTTCTTGGGTTTTAGTTTCTTAATCTATAGTAAACAAGTAGAAAAGGAATTCTCCGAATTGCGCAAAAATAATTTCAAATATTTTTCATTTTACGTGTATTTTTCGATAAAAATTAAAATTGAAAATTTCGAATTTATTAAAAATGTTCTTTTCTGGCATAAAATAACAATAATCCACAAAATAAATAGTAACAATAAATAGTTGAAATTTTGTGGAAAGCAAATAAATTTAATAGGATAATTAATAAAAAAAAGTTGTTTGTTTACGAAATGATTTTGTTTAAAAGCATGAAAGAGTCAAAAAAAATATTTTTAAATAACGGCACATAACTTTCTTGGAACTTTTACGGTACCAATATTGTAAGGAATGATGAAATTCAGTATATTTATCTAGAATATAAAAAAATTAAAAATAATATGAGCCATTATAAACTTAAAGAATATTTATCAAAAAACAAATACGAAAAAGGCCACGGAGATTACACATTATTAATTACCATGGCTATTCGTTACCATCAATCGATCTGCAAATTTTTTCTTATAATGCTGACATATAAACACAGTTTCATGCCAAATTTCAAGTCCTTAAATTGAAATGCAAAAAAAATAGAAGCTATAACGCTAAAAATGTAATTTTTTTAAAACGACCCATATGTACAACATTATGTAGAACCTTTTAGTACTGAAGAGATTATAGGGGAGGAGATCACGTACTTGATGTAAAAACCATACATTTTGAAAGAAAATGATGTTTTATTTTAACTTATTTCAAGCACCATTATTTTGAATTTTTCTAAAACTCAAAAGCACAGTCAAATTAAAAACACCATAAAATTTATAACATAAATAAATTTATTTCAATGGTAATTCTTTTAGAACTAAATAAATAACAATAAAAGACTCGTTTTTGCAATAAAAAATTCAAGAAATGGAAATACACAAATATTAATTACTATTCTGAATTTGTTTTGATTAATTTTTTTAAATAATCAAAATCGAATTTTGGAATAAACGGAATGCATTGCCTTAAACAATTTTATTTTAGCCTAGGATATTGTTTTTCGTTATTTTTTTTTCAATTTCAATATTCGGATATTCAAACAGTGATGTATTTTTGGCTACTCTTCTTAAAGGCCTTATCATACTTCAAGCTTTAAAAATCAATCTTCTTTGTATGAGTAGTTTTGAATCCGACAGTAAAAATATTTTTTGAAAACACTATCTCACATACCTTTTGTGAAAGGTATTGTTTTGAAATTAAATATTTTTGAGCCATCTTGATAATTTTTAAAATCCTGTGCTTTCATTTGAAGAACAATTAAATTTTTATTCTTGTATAATATTTTCAACAATATCCGAAACAGAGAAATTGGCCAAAAATGCACATAAAATCATTAACAGAAAGTTGTTTATCTTATTGTTTACAAAACTAAACGGATTTGAAATTATGAAAAATGTCATAGAAAACGTAGGACTTTTTGCTTCAATCAAAAAGTACTAAATTCAAAAAGGTTCTATGCGGATCAACTTTGAGCAAAAAAGTTCTATGTAACCTAAACGCGTTGGTTTTGTGTGTGACAAAAAGTATGTTAAAGGTTCTATGTTTAACATAGAACCTTATAGTACTGAATAATAGTGCGAATTCAATGAAAGTTCTATGTCGTTTTTGGCTGTAGTGTTACCAGTAATTCTTTTTAATTTTTTTTTTGTTCTATCTGAAAGCCGATAAAATTACGAAAATTTTGGTATATAAAACTCATTTCTGGTATTTTGGTCGACATACAACCTTAAAGTTCTCACTCAGCCAGCGATTTGCAAACTTCAAAAATGGTCTCTTTATTTTGGTAAGAAAATGTTAGCAAATTGTGAAGTAGTATCATAATAATACCTACCTGTTTTAAATTTTGCGCTGTTGTTGTTTAGTAGAAAAAGTCGAGGTTGTACATATTTCAGCAAAATACAACCTTTGTTCATTTTGCAAAATTACATGGTAATGGTTTTTCGTAAACCTAGAGGACATCATGACATGATTTTTGCCTTTCAAACTATTTTAACCTATTTTGAAATTAATGTAATACAATTAAGTTTTGTATCATTGTTATTATTCATAACATTCCTACTTACTTGTATTTATTACTTTACTTATTATTTTTTATTTATTCTTTTACTTAGGTACTACAAATTATCCTAGTACTAAAAAACAAACGTAAAAGAAACGTAAAGCCAATACGAACGAACTGAAATGTTATGTTGCAATGTGTAAAATGCACGACTGGATCACACGAACTTGCTCTTATGTAGAAGTATTTTGGAATTTAAAATACATTTTATAAATATAAAACATGGATTTAATGGGATAAAAATGTTCAAATGCATGGAATTGCCGTCTAATTAATCCTTTTAATATTAAAGTAACTTTTTATATAACACTACATTTCCTTAAAAAATTTCGAGAACAAAATTTGGGATGCCAAATTTTAAGTGTTTGATAGTATAGATTTTAGAAACAGTTTCAAAAAACAATCGTTCACATGTTTTAAAGATATTGGTTTTTCAAAAAAAACTTGGAATTTTTTTTTCAAAAATCCCAAAAAAAAAAATGTTTCGAATATTTTTATATACAATATTATTTTAAAATGTTTGGTTAAAATCGTTAGAGCCGTTGATGAGAAAGTCAAAAAATCAAAAAAAAACATTCTATGACAGGTACCGTTAATAACATTTTGCCGCAAATTTTTTTTTGACCAAAATGTAGTCCATGTCCAAAAACAACTATTTTTTTTTATCAAAATCGTTAGAGCCGTTTTCAAGAAAAAAAGATTATGCATTACGGGTGTATGGGGCGTACCGTTAGTTTTAGCTAAAAAAAATTTCAATTTCTCCTCTGGGGAATCACCGACGACCCTTAAGTACCGAGTTTGAAGAAAATAGCGCCAGTGGCCAGACACACAGACATATGGACATACAGACTGACAGACAGAATTGTCGTACCCACTTTATTCGTCTTCGCTATCATCGTAATGTCAACTTTGATCAAAATATCGAGTTCGATTTTTTTTTCCAAATGCAGAACTTGCCTTAGTACCTATATCGCAAGTAAAAAGTGTGGAGTTTTCTCCAAATAGTATGGTTTGTAGATCAGAGGAGTGTACGCCCATTCTGTTAAGCCTGCTGGGCTATAACTTAATACAATTACTCTTTAGCCATCGTAACCTTATAATTTTTCAAAATTTTGACAGAAATTCAACTCTTAATGAGTTTTATGCGTTGTCTGATTCCATTTTCTGAACTGTTTCCCCATAACCTCACACTGAAGTCGTTATTGCGGGCGACTTCAATGTAAACAAATTAAGTTGCCTCCCCTATTGAAGAGAGACAACACCCTAAGGAAGATATGTTGAGATCTTTGCTGAGATGTTATACCTTAATCAGCTTGTAGATGAACCCACTCGAATACCAGATATTGCTGGGCAAAACGCCCGCACTTTCGATTTGTTTCTTACTCTAACCGAGTTAAGTATACCAAAACGGTAAGCTCTCCACTCGGTTCTTCGGAATATTAGCTTTGTACTTGGGGACTGGGACGGTGTTTTGACACAAACTTAACGTTTGCCTAAAATGAGATCACTATTTTGTGTAACATATAGTTATATGCACCTGCGCGGACATTCAACCAAATAGTTCATCTGTTTTCTATAAGCAACCAAACAGTTGTGCAACTAAAAATTGAATGTGCGCGCCTAGCCTTAGTTGCTCGAATCGAGTTGCTGTATGTTCGGGGAGTACCATATAAGCACATGTTTCATTTTAGCAACTAAATAGTTGCGAAACTAAAACAACAGCGCTCACAGCAGGCTTGGTTCAGAGGATGTTCAGAGCATACTCGCATTCTTGGACTTATTTGTGCAGAGCTCTATTCTGAAATTAAAAAAAATGCCTTATAGATATGTCCGAATTAACTCCCTCGCTATGCATTTTCAACATTTCCCAATAAAACATGTCCAGTCTTATTTAGTAGATTTCACTAACAACTACTTGGTTCAACCTCGGGATAGTTAAACCGAGCCGCAGCACTTACTACGGGCTTACACCATACTGGTTTTGTATATTTCTTGTCATGTACGAGTATAATATAACCGTTTTTACATAACTCATACACAAACCAAACTGAGCAATTTTGTACAGCGGCTGTATAAGATTTTTGCTTACTTTCTAGACAATACGTAATGCAACTACAGCTAACTTCATAATTTTTCCAATTTTGTTTTCATTCTGACATCTTATCCATCAACACAGAAAATTTAAAGAAAATTGAACATCTTGTGGAAAAAAGTGAAAATACACCCCGAAAACAAACTGTAGTTTCAATATTCAATTCACTGTTGAATTATTATGACTACAATGGAGCCGCAGCAAAATAAAACCTGGGATCTCTCCCTCTATGAGTTGCAACGCAAACCCCAAGAAATCATCACAGATAGCACAGAAATCGCAGTCTCCCCACGGAGTCTTCACTCCGAACTTATGTGTCCCATTTGCTTGGACATGCTGAAGAAGACCATGACCACAAAAGAGTGCTTGCACCGATTTTGCTCGGATTGCATCATAACAGCTCTGCGTTCAGGCAACAAAGAGTGCCCAACTTGCCGCAAGAAGTTGGTTTCCAAGCGTTCACTTCGACCAGATCCCAATTTTGATTTGCTCATATCGAAAATATATCCCAGTCGGGAGGAATACGAAGCGATTCAGGAGAAAGTCATGGCAAAATTCAATCAGACACAATCCCAACAAGCTTTGGTCAATTCGATCAAAGAAGGGATCAAGTTGCAGTCGCAGAATCGACCGACACGCTATCGCAAGGGTGGTGACAGCGACCGTGACCACAGGGAACATTCGTCGCACCACACCACGAACAACAATAGCGGAAATGTTCAGCAAGTGGTAGGGGCAAGTGCCTCATGCAACAATCGGGTGAATGATGAGGCTTCCGAGACCCGGAACGCCTCAAATCCACCCTCGGTTCGCAGTACACCCTCTCCTGTTCCATCGAACAGCAGCAGCAGCAAGCCTAAGCGAGCAATGTCGGTACCGACTTCTGAGCGCTCCGAAGAGTCGGAGAGCGACAGTCAGATGGACTGCCGCACCGAGGGCGACTCCACCATCGACACCGAAGGTGAAGGATCCTCGGAACTTGGCATAAACGACGAAATCGAATTGGTATTTAAGCCTCATCCGACTGAAATGGCTGGCGATAATCAGTTGATGAAGGCGTTGAAGGAGAATTGTGTCAGGTACATCAAGACAACTGCTAATGCTACAGGTGAGTGTACTAACTATGGCTCAGGAATTAGTGTGGTTTTAATGAAATTTGTTTTTTAGTTGATCACTTGAGCAAGTATTTAGCAACTCGAATGACACTGGATCTGGGAGCTGATCTACCCGAGGCATATCGCATGATTAACTTTTGCATTTACATCGCCCCTCAGCCACAGCAGCTGGTCATCTTGAATGGCAATCAGACATTGCATCAGGTCAATGACAAGTTTTGGAAGGTAAGTCGAAATAATTGTTCATAATTTTAGGTCGTATAAAATATATAAAAGAAGAAATGGCCTTAAATTGAAGTTGGTTTTTTGAAAGATCGCCAAGTTAGGCCGAAATTAATTTCCAAAACGTTGCTTTTTAGTCATACCTAGTTGTGGAATTCACAAAGACAATGATTCTTCTGTCTTTTCATTCTGGATTCAGCGTAAAAGTCAGGTTCTTGTGTGTTACCAAGAAGTTGTGAGTCCTTGAGGCACTTGAAACTTGTCTTTTCTTTTCTTTTCTTTTAGAAAAATGGGGCTCAAGGCAACAAAAAACACTTTCGAAACATTATGTTCAGCAAACTGTGGTATATTAAAACTATATTACGCTGTCCACTGGCAATTGCACATTGTTTGTTGTTTAACATACTTTGGATGTGTTATGCTTTGCAAATTTTAGGAATTTCGCTATAGATTCCTTTTCATATGAAAAGTCTTAAAAGTATTTTCAAATTTTGACCTTTAAGCCGCTTCCATAATATTATATTGATTTGTGTAAATCAACATTTCTGATCACTGATCATTATGTGTTGCTCGATGGTTTTTATCAACTTTCATTGACCCGAACGTAAGCACATTCAAATAATTTTTTAGAAATCAAATGACTTGCAATATGTCCTAATACCGAGAATTGTGATTAAGTTTTCTTGAATAGAACGCAATTTCAAGGTTCGATTCTCAACGACTAACATCATAGTTCGGTCTGAATTTGAGCAATGACTAGGATTATGGGAAAATTGTGGCTTATTATTAAAAACCTGCAACTTCACAAAAAACCCTTTAGCAAAAAATTTAACGGGGTCAAATCGAACGATCTTGAGGTCCAATTCACGTCTCCTTTGCGGTCAGAGACTGAACAGTCCACTATATAACCAAAATCATGTCCTGAAATCATTGATTACATGTTCTGCTGGTGTGCTTTGAGTCATTATCCTGGTGAAAGACTCATTTAGGAGGCGTTTCGAAATCGGTATTTTGACTTTTTATCTTATACATACAGTATCGGACAAAACATTTGCAACTAGAACTGAAACCAAGTAGTTTCTTAAGATTTATAAAAGTTGTATTCAGAACCAAAATAATTTTTATATATTATAGAAGGTGTATATTTAAAGTGAACAAAAATATATAATTTTTAAAATCATAATAAACTTTTAGTTATCTACGTTGAGTTGTATCAAGTAACTTCATATTTACACGCGACAAAACAATTGCAACTAAAATCAAACAGCATATTAACCGTTACTTTGCTGTTTTTATTCAATTTTTTATAACATTGACCATATATTTGAAGGTCGTGACCTGAAAGCTCAGTTGCATAAATATTTTTACTGAGAGCAGATCTGCGGACATATCGATTTCAAGAAAAAAAAAACTAATAATTACGCCTAATAAATTTGGTGATGTGTCAAGACAGCTATTGTAGACGATTTTATTTCGGGGATCTTACAAAAAGATATTTCCGAAGAATATGATGTTAATAAATCGTCGGTCTGGCGAATCATAGCTCGATATCGTAACACAAAAGAAGAAGCTGTTTTGCATATCGGCGGCCAACCACGTAAAACAAGTTATCGAATGAAGGCTAGTTGGCAAGAAAAGTTAAACAAAATGTCAATTCCTATCTGCACCGAAATAAGTCCAAGAATTCCAATTAAGAGTAAGTGCTAGAATGGTATCTCGTCGGCTCTCACTGATTTATTTTCTTACCGTCCTGCTAAAAACCCTTAATTTCGATCCGTAACAAGAGAAAGGGAATACAGTTTACAAAGGAACATTTCTTTTGGAGCAAGCAGAAATGGACAGCAGTCCTTTTTAGTGATAAATCGAAATTCAATATCATGTGTAGGGATGGAAAATCTTACGTTAGAAAACCGCAATCACCAGATTTGAACCCAATAGAAAATCCTTGGGAGATCGTCACACACAAAATTAATCACGAAAATGTGAGAAATGCGAACGATTTTTTTTACAAGAATAGAGACGGTTTGGATTGAAATTCCATTAAAGATAATACAAAACTTAATTGAATCAATGCCAAGAATGTGCAAAGCAGTCATGAAAACCATGGCTTTGCCCAAATTATTGATTATTTTTAAGTTTTTCTATATTTGAATTCAAAGTTGCAATTGTTTTGTCGCGTTTAAATTTTAAGTTGATTGATATAATTCAATGTTAATAATTAACGGTTTATTTCGATTTTGACAAATATATATATTTTTATTTAGCCCAAATACAAAGCTTTTATAAAATATGAAGAACTAGCTTTTACCCGCGGCTTCGCCCGCATTTAAGTCATTGAATAAGTATCAGACATCATCACAATAGAAATGAATCAATATGATACGTACATTTTATTGCTTAGATGGGATTATCAGTTTTTAAAAATTACTACATAGAATGAAGTTTAAAAAACTTAAAATATGTTTTATTGAATTGCAACAACAATGTTAAAATATACATATTTCACTGTAACAAAAATAAATAATTTCGAAGTCTAACAATTTAAAAAGATAAAATGCAGCGTATTAATCTAGGATATTTTTGTAGACTATATTATAAGTTTTTCCGTCCGGTGCAAATATGTGTAAATTCCGGGCATTAGACACTCGAGAACAGGCTACATATAGTTGGCCATGAGAGAAGCATGGCTTTTCTAAATGCACTCCCGCTACCTGTAATGTCTGCCCTTGTGCTTTGTTTATAGTAACAGCAAAGCTAAGCTTAACGGGAAACTGGACCCTTTTGAATTGGAATGGAAGGTCAGTGGGAATTATTGGAATCCGAGGTATGATAACACTTTTTCCCTTGCCGACACCTGTTAAAATAGTGGCACCTAGTATATTCTGCCCCCCGTTATCCGAAACCTTGTTCCATTACATAGCAGAGGGGCATTTAGATTTTTCATAAGGCTTGAAGTTTATGTGACGGTACACCCGACAGTTCAAGTGAATTTAAAAACTCCACAGGATATGAAGTACTTAGTTTCGTATCCATAATTGTATCCATTGACAAATATTCCTTCATTTCTCCTTGTACCTCTTTTAAAATGTCGGTGTTGATCCTATACCTAAACTACTTCATTTTTTGGTGCTAATATTGCTCTTGCACACAACCACTCATCACAACTCAAATTTTGTTGCAATTCCGGAAAAACATGAGCAATGAGATCCACATCATTTTCCACTAAATTACAAAATTCTCTTGATAGTGATATATGACCTTCAGCGTCAATGTCTAAACATCCATCACCGATTTTCAACAACATTTCTGCGTAAAGTCCCGAATCCACGTCATTATGAAGATGTACTCTCATATTCGTTGTCAGGCTGAGTTTTTCAACTCTCGACCATAAGCTTGATGATTTAATGCATGCTTGAATTTCATCTGCTGGTGTCCCCCTCTGAATGACTGGGAGGGTTTGTCGGAAATCACCAGCCAATAAAACAACTATTCCTCCCATTATATCTGTACTATCTCGCAAGTCCTGAAGAGTCCGGTTTAAAGCTTCTATAGCCTTCTTGTGAGACATTGTACTTTCATCCCACACTAAAAGCTTACATTCTCGCAACATCCTTCCCCGCGAACTATTTTTACTAAAATTACAGATGGGTGAATCTTCCTGTGCCAGATTCAATGGTAATTTTAAAACGGAATGTGCCGTACGGCCGCCGCTTAACAGCGTTGCGGCAATACCCGAAGAAGCTAGAGCAACTGCTATTTTCTTGTCTTTTCTGACGGACATTAACAATAAGTTAAGCAAAAACGTTTTGCCTGTTCCTCCTGGTGCGTCGAGAAAGAAGAGTCCACCATTACACCAGTACTGACATTTTTTATTCATTGGGCCAATAACAATTAAAGGATGATTGTGATATTCAATTGAAGGATCATATTGAAACCCAGTACCATTAAATACAGACCAATCATTACGCATAAAATTTCGACGGCGCATGGTCTGCATTTCTGCATTATAAGTTCTTCTTGCTTGTGATTGTTCTGGCGTTTCTATCGCTCTTCTAGCTGCCTGCAGCGCACCTTGTCCTTCTGAACGAACTCGTGCCTGAAGAGGCGTTTCAGCTGCTCTCAAAACCCTTTGCCGTTGTGCTTGCTGTTGTCTTCTCAGCTCTGCGTGAACAGAAGATTCTTGATTTCGTGCAAATTTTGCTGCACGGGCCCGCGATGAATTTTTGGATAGACCAGATTTCCGCTTCCCAGGCATTTTTAAAGAATAACAGAAAACGAATTGAAATCACAAAAATGCCACCTAACCTCAAATATTCAAATAGTAATTATACTTCATATAATATTGACAGAAAAAAAAAACAATAAATATAGAAAAATTTCAAACAGTTGAAACTATAGTCAATCAGAATGGATATTGACATGACCGTCGGTAATTTTTTTTTTAAATAAAAAGTAGCCTATGTTACTTCTAATACCTCCAAGAATATGTGTACAAAGTTTCATGATGACCGGTTTAGTAGTTTTTGTGTGAAAGCGTAACAAACAAACTTACATTCACATTTATAATATTAGTAGGGATGTTATGTTTTTTGAATAAATCCCCTATAATTTTGAAGAAAGTGCTTAATTTCATTTCTGGTTGCAAATGTTTTGTCCGATACTGTATATTGGATAATTTTTTTTTATTTAGATTAAGAATTTTATTTTTCAATTTGTTTTATACACAATTTGACTTAAAACTAACTTATTACTAAATTAAATCATGTTGGCTTCATCTGGCTTTACATAATGCTATTTGCTTACAATATCATATTAATGTTTTCTTAATCATGATCTTTTAATACTAACTGAATAATAATTTTTGATGAGTGCGTGTTTTATTGTTTTAGTATTGATTGTTGTTCTTCTCGTAAAAGGGTGCGTTGTCGTCATGGATGATTTCTTCAAATTGATCGTCAGCGATGACTCGGGTGTATAGATTCACTGCAGGCCACTGCACTGCACTCTCATTTTTCGAAGGAAAACCAAATTCTAGCACCGAAAAAAACTTTTTAGTAAAAAATGAGTATGTAGAATTTATGAGGAGCATAAATAAAGAAAAAATAAAGAGAAAAATATTTTCATCATGTTGTTTACAAATAGGAATTTATTTAAAAAAAGAAAAAATGATTTAAACCGATTTTTCGTCGAAAAAGCCTCCCTTACACTCGATTACTTTTTTCTTTGTCTTCTCTCTTCTTTAGGTAATCCCGACAAAGTCTCGACGTGTGTTTAGAGTCATTGTCCTGTTGGAACAGGAATCCTTCACCAATCAATCTTAGTCCAGAGATCAAAGCGTTTTCTTCAAGTATCTTCTAATACGCCTCCTTGTTCATTTTTCCAATAATTCGAGTTAAATCTCCCACTCCACTTGAAGAGAAACATCCCCAGACTATCACAGAACCACCTCCATGCTTGACGGTAGGAACTATACGGTCGGGTAGCATCTTTTGTTCAGCGCTGCGTCCAACGAAAACCCTCCGTTTTGTGCCAAATACCTCGAACTTGGATTCATCGCTCCATAAAACTCTTTTAAAATCTTCTTCCGTCCAGTCTCTATGCTTTTTGTCCCAATCTAACCCTTTCAGCTTGTTTTGTTGTCGAAGAAGGGGTTTTCGAACAGCAACTCGTCCAAACAGTCCAGCATCTCTTAGCCTCCGTTTGACGGTTGTCAAGGACAGCGGCTTATTCCGTGTTGTATTTATTTCAGCACGTATTTCCGGTGCTGTTTTTCGCCTATTTCGTTTGCTTGTTGTTACTATTAGGAGATCCTTGTGTTTAGTTGTAAATCTAGGCCGTCCTGACCGTGGTTTATCCACAAGAAGTCCGGTTTGAGCGTGCAGCTCAATGACACGTTGAACGCAGCCCTTCGATATCTTCAACTGCGAAGCAACTTCCTGCTGTGATTTGCCTTCTTTAATAAGAATGATGATTGCAGAACGTTTTTCAATCGTGGTTTCCGCAACTTTTCCCATTTTAAACTAGTTGTTTACTCAAAGATGAAGTATCTCAAATTAATGCTTATGACTTCAAAACGTGGGTTTTATATAAAAAACTTGAAATCCAGGTCTAAAATGTTTCGGTTTTGAAAGCCTTTTTTTATGTTCGGCGTCATAAAAAAGTGCTGAATCAACAACCAAAAGTCATAAAAATTTATAATTATGAAAAACCCAAATACGCCTCAATAATCCATACGACCGCTTTTTCCACATTTATTAAAAAAAACACCCTTTTTAAAAAAAATCTCGATTAAAAATCCAACTTTTACTATCTGAAGGTGTTGCGTATTGTTCAGGTAAAAAAATTAGGCAAAAAACCCAATCTTTAATTCAAAAAATCAACCCCCAGAAATTAATGAAGTCAGTGGACTATGTTGGACTCAAACTTTTGGCCTGCAGTGTACCTGTCACTAGGCTCTAGTTCATGCTGGAGGAGTTGTTGCACTTCTGTGTTGGTATGATCTTCTAGGTTCCTGATGATTTTTCCGGAGAGCTGTAGCAAATACTTGTCCAGTGGTATAAACTTTGTTCTTCGTACAGATTCCTTGATAAGTTGTTTATACAAAAGCAGCTTGGTCTTCTTACTTAGTCCATTTCGTCTCCTGAGAAGCGGATAGACCAAGTGGGGAGAATAACTGGCTCTTTTCAACATCAAGTCTGCATGCCTTTTGAATTTGAGTTTGTTGAATATATATTGGATATAGCATCATACTAGATGCGAATCATATTCGTTATTTGGTGATCAACTTACATACTGCCGAGTCCCTTTACTAACCTAACCTAACCAGTCCAAAGAATATTCCTCCACTCTTCAGGAATCCATCCCAAAAGCTCTCGCACAAATATAATTCTCTGGGGTGTGTGGTTTTTTTTTTTAGAATTGGGACTTTTCGTGGACTGCGAGCATTTAAATTGTGCTCCCTTAATCGTCTTCGTACTGTATGGACCCCTCATGGTAAATCAAGTTCACCCACTATTTTCATAGCTGTTGCAGTAGGATGCGTTCTTAAAAACCGAATAACATGTTTGATATTGGAAGGCGTTTATACTTGCTTACGCCCGCGGGTTTCAGCTTTTTCTAAAAATTTTATGTCGTTTCTTACCATTTTCACTGAACAACCGACAAGATCCTGAACTTCCTTATAGAAAGGTTTTCAACAAGTTTGCGTGTTTCTGGTATGTAATACGATCTACTTCAAAGCAACAAATTTAACGGTTTTAAAACTTATACGCTGCTATTATTTTGGTCGCCTAAAATACTGAAAGGCTCCAGACAAAGTGACTATCACTGCCAACACGAATCTCTACCATAATACTTTTTACGTATACATATATGTATGTACGTTAACTTAACTTAAATTTACTTTCTCTGATATTAATAAGTAACTTTGCTATAGTTTTTATTTTAGTTTTTAATTTATTTGTTTTTCAATAATAGAGCTAATAGACTAAGAGCCCACAGCAATTTTTGGGTGTGATTGATAACAAAAAATAATTAGCATAATTAGATAGGCCTTTTATAGTTATTTACAAATGTGAAAGTCCTGCATACTCTAGTGGGAGCAATAGTGCATAATAGTGCATTAAGTATGCAGTTCTTTCCAAGTCCAAATAATTGTGATAACAACTTTGCCAAAATGTAGAGCTAAGCCCCCTGATTGAAAATATCGAGGTCCAAGACGTTTTACAGACAGCCTTCTGCCTGCCAGACGCGATAAGAATAGGCTACTTCTTGCACTAAGAAGGCCACCTTCAAAACGTCTTGGACCTCGATATTTGCAATCAGGACACTTAGCTGTTCATTTTGAAGTTATGGCAAATTTTGTATTCCAATTTTTTTGAATTTGGAAAGAACTGCATACTTGATGCACTATAATGCACTATTGCGCCCACTAGAGTATGCAAGACGTTCACATTCATAAATAACTATAAAAGGCCTATCTAAATATGCTAATTATTTTTTGTTATCAATCACACCCAAAAATTGCTGTGGGCTCTCGGTCTATAAATTTAAAGTTTAATTTTGAAATAGAATTATTTCCTCGTATTCCCCAACAGTGACATTTAAGAAAATAAGAGATAATGTAGGTATAGTTAAATTATCACTTCAAAAAGGTTAACATAATTGCTCTGAGTGGCACTATACAGTAGAAGTTTTAAAGATATGAAGTTTTATACATATGTTATATAACACTCAAAACTTATTCGGTCGCATTGCAAATTACTCTTTTGAGTTCATATTAACTTTTTATCAAATCGCTTACAATTCCGTCTGGTGGCATTTTATGATTATAAAATAATTCAGATAGACTTTAATTTATAAATATTTTTTTTCTTTCAGGTCAACAAACCAATGGAGATGTATTACTCATGGAAAAAATCCTAGGGACCATTGAATCGCTCTCAATAAAAAAAGAGTGCACTTTCATCATATTTATCCATCTTATAATATAAAGAAAAGAACAAATTTGTAAACAGTAATTAATAAATTAATGTTTGGTGTCATTTTTCTTCTGCTTATAAATGTAATCAATGTGTGTTAGAATGAACACATCATAATAATATATTATAACCTATTAAAGTGAAACCACAATTCAAGAAATCAATGTTTGTTTCCATTTTTCTTATACCATCAACCTCATTTTATGGACATAATTATGTAGGTCTCCTCTAAAGTAGTAGTATTTGTATACACAATCAGCAGTGGAATGTATTAAAAACAAAGTCATTCGGGATTTCTTATTACATATAGGTATTTTTTTTATATAAAGCTTTTATTCTTATTTTATTTGGTATTTCTATGGTAAGCTACCAGCATCTCTACAAAAAGTATCAAATTAGTAAAACAGTGTAGACCTTTAAACAATATCTGAATTTTCAAACTATTCGGACATCCGGCTACATATGAATGGCACAAATGAAATCCGAAATATCCAGATAGTGCCGGAGAACCGCATAGTTTAATGCGACAGTTAAGATCCATCCGGGTAGTGTCGGATATCCGGATCCATATCTGGATCCAGTTTGATGATTTTATATAAAGTAAAGGTAAAAAAGAGGATATAATTAAAAAAAAAACCTTACTCTCATGAAACTTATATTTTAAAAATAACTTTGAAAGTATCTAAGTTGCAATGATATTTTTTGTTTTGGGGGAATTGTTCGTACGATACGATCATTCTAAAAAAGCTTTGATAACCATTTTATATAATTATGAATGTATTTCCAGTAGAAAAGCTAAAATAAAAAACCCTTCCACGCCTAATTTTCTTATTACACTAATAATCTAAAATTGAAATATTTGTTTGGATTTTTAAAAATTTCACTTTTTAAATTACTCAATATTATTTAGTTTACTTTTTCCAGCACATCAGGAGTGGCAGAGCGGTTTTTTTTATACGGCCATTCACAGACATAAGAAATGCACTGCTTCCACAAAATGTTGAAATTTTTGCTTTAATAAGCTAAAACAGAAAACTGTTAGAACAAAACATTATATTAATTATTATTTATATTTTTAAAAATCCGTGCTTTTGAGCCGCAAACAATAGTTGTTTTATTACAAAATGTACCTTAAACGATTTAGCATCTATTTAACAAATTTAAATGTGATACGAAGAAAATTTGGCGTGAAAATATTTTTTATTTTACTTGTTCTAGGGAAAATTCATATTTCATATGATACTCGTAAAAATTTATATATAAAAGGCAATATATTTTTTTTAAATGATCGTATCTGCGTTTTTTTTTTGCTTTTCTCAAAAAGTATTTAACCCCAATGAATTCGGCACTTTTTATTTCGAGAATTCTGTATTCCGGGTTTTTAAATTTCGGGTTTGACTAATTTTGATTGCTAAGAAACTCGAGATTTTTGTTCATTAGAGGTTTTGTTACATCGTTTCCTCGGTCATCTTAAGAAAAATAGTGAAGCCGTTTTTTTTTTTATTTTCCAAATGGAGGAGGGTAAAGAAATATTTCTTTGATACATTGTTTTAAATATAACTACGAAACAGTAGATATTATATCCACACCTTCTGTGAAATCTATATACATTATGTATTTTATGTATTTAAAAGTCGAAAACGGATGTTAATGTAATAATTAGCCTTAAATAACGATGTATTTCATGAAGGTGAATATTATTTTGTTGGAAAAGCAATTTAAATTCCTTAAAATAGTTAAATAATTTTCCCATGTTTGAGAAATTGTTGTTTTGTATTACAAAAAAAAACAAAAACAAGAATGATGGAAATTATTTTTTCGGACTTTAAGTATCAAATGGAGATCCTGCACGTACCCTGGAGAACATAAAATTCATATTAGGTTCGTTTGTTGAACTTTACCCAGGGTTAACCCAGGTTTTCTTGACAACCCTCAGAGTTGTCAAAAAAAAACTGGGGTTTTCGGTTTTCAAAAAACACCCAAGAGCTTTCAACTGTTTTGTTGACAACTAAAAGCAAGACAAAATCATTTTGTGATCTGATAAAACTTTAAATTTGTTATAAATTAGTTTTAAAAATGAACGAAAACAATTTCGCGTTGTTGCTGAATGTTTCATCTGATGAGTACAACAAACATTTAATTGCAAATACAAGCACTAACATGCAACATGCGAATCGCCAAACGACAACAAAAGAAATACATGAAATCTCTTATGACTTTTGACAGTTTTATCGTTACCTGAACTCGCCCCAGCAAAATACCTAGATCTACTTCATGGCGAGTTCAGGGCGACCCCAGGTCTCAAAAAACACAGAATTTGCTCACCAGGGTGACTTCAGGTTTTTCAAAAAACGATTTAGGGCGACCCCAGGGTGACTTCAGGGCTCAACGAACAAACCTATTAAAACGGTTTTAGATTTCTGGCAATAAGCCTTGTTTTCAAATATTTGTAATATTGGAAATAATCAGTGTTTTACAGGATGTTTAGTTTTTAATTAGCTGCAAAATGAGCCCTTTTGGAAAAACTAGTTCTGCTTTCAGGTTGTTTTACTTTTGAGCGACTTTCATAGCACGCATATAATATTGATTTTTTTTACAGGTTTCATTATTACAGATTTAAAATACTAAAGTGAGGAAACACCGTTAAATCATTAAGAAAAATGTTTTACTTTTTCAGTTTTAAGCTCACTTTTTTAAAGTTTTTGAAAGTTGGGAAAAATTCCGAGGAAAATTTTATTCTCGATAGCTCCCAATATGTAAGCTTTATGGCTAAAACAGAATCTGGAATCGTGTTTTGTTCTCTGAAGAGAGTAAATTTAATTTATTTCGATCTGATATTTGTCCATCACGATTCCAGTATCACAAATCCTTCTTTTGGTAGCATCTTACAAACCTCCTTTTATTCCATTTTTTTTTCTTGCCACTCTTCCATGAAAATTACTTTTCCACACCACTGTTTTTATGGTTTCAGGGTTTACATCTTATTGCAAGTTTTTCTTTACCTCCGCCGTCAAATTTAATACACTTATTTGGGGATTTTTTAACTCGTTTTTTAACTTTCCAACGTTCATCGCCTGCAGTAAGCTTTTTTGGTCTTCCAGGTTTTTGAAAAATTTCAACAGATTTTGTCGTTTTGAATCCTTTTATGATGTCTCCAACCGTATATTTGCTTCTTTTTATAATTTCTGCAATAGCACGTACAGAATTACCTTCTTCAAAATTTGTTTTCACGCATTATAATTATATCCACGTTGTTCCTCCATTTTGACCTTACTAATAATAGTTTTGTTCAGTGAATAAAAGTTCAGAGTAGAACAGAGCAGAGTAGAGCAGAACAGAGCAGAGCTTCCATGAGAAATGTCAGACAAGTTAGAACAGTCAGTTATCTGTTCTACCTTTCTCTAACTAAAAAGCGAGGGCAAGAAATCTTGTTCTAAGCTGTTCCAAACTGTTCCAGACAGACTCATTGAACAGCAAATCAGAACAGTTTAGAACAGAAAATTTCTCATTGATCAGCAAAAAGGTGTACTTTTCTGTTCCAAACTGCTCTAAACTGTTCGGAACAGCGTCACTGAACGCATAAAATTCAATTCGAATAAACACCTAAAATATGTAACGGACTTTTAAGAACCTAAAAGTTTTATATTTGTCCCGTTAAAAGCAAAAAAGATGAGTATACCACATGGTGTCCGATTTCTTTTTTGATGGTAAATTTGCGATTGTTTTCTTTTACATCAAATTTTGATGACCATTTATTAATAAAAATGTAATTTTTGTCAAATGTTCAGAGTTTATGGTGAAAACTATGGTTAAATGCAAAAATAAGCTATTTTCGAACCTTCATCAATTTTATTTTGTGATTTAAAGAGAACAAACTTTTGTGTCCGATTTCTTTTTTGATCAACTGTAAGTATGTACATATCACAAAGTTCCAATTCGAAAAAAATTAATGAACTAATCGGCCCTAGCGAGGTATCCGTTCGGAGAGGAAAATTGTCCGCAACGCATACTTTGTCGGAGGTTCAAATTGCTTTCGAGGTAACCTATCGGAAAGAAAAATAATACACAAATGCGTTGATTTGTTCCGCAAAGAATTTGCGTCGGACGAAATCGGAAAAACAATTATTGCATTAAGCTGTCAGAAATTTCACAAATAAAGCACTTGATCGCACTTCAACGCAGTTCACCGGGTGCGTTAAAATGATGTCGGAGAAAAATTCCGAAGAATACCTCAAAGCAAAAATCCTCCAAATCGTATAAAATCGGAGAATTTTCCGCTCCGAACAGATACCTAGCTAGGGCCCAATAACTTTATACTAAGTTGATAATGGATTGTGGAATCTTGGATCTCGTTTCCAACACATTGAGCACTGTACAGAAAACATAAATTCCAGTTTTCAAACAAAACCGCAATTTGGAATTAATGTTTCGCAAAGAATATCCGCGATTTTGATATTTAACGAAGAAAATAATAGATCCTGCGATTTTTGTGTCATAGTTAAATATATAACGAGTTATGGCTAAATATTCAAAATTATTACAAAAATGAAAAACTTGCCCTATAGTACTTAGGCTAGCCGCGCACTGGCAACTGTGATCGAAATCAAATAGTTTAATCACCAGTTGATAGAGTACCGCGCACTGGAAACTCTTTACTCACGCTCACACTCCTTTCTCTCTTGCGCTTGTAGAAAACAGCTCAACTGTTGCGAATTAATTTTAGGCAATCATTTAGTTTGTGTCAAAACACAAACTTTTTAGTTGCTCGAATCGAGTTGCTCTAAGTGCGCGGTGTCCCATATAAGCCCATATGTTTCATTTAAGCAACTAAACAGTTGCGAAACTAAAAATTAAATGTGCGCCCCTGGCCATAGGTATATGGAAGTAAAAAGAGGTTGTTATTTTTTCTGGTGGAATATTTTGTAATTAGTTATTTATTACACGTTAAATATGCAAAATATGAAGGGGTTTATGAGCGAAAATTTGAATTTAATCTTTCTGTATGATACCCTAACGAAAACAAATCAAAATTCTTATAATAAAATATACCATAAATGGTTTGTCTGATCTGAACTTTACTTGATTTAATCAAATATTTACAGCTTTCCGAGTTAATTTTTAGTTGAACACATTATTTGTAGATTGTTCATTGTTCTCATACAAGATCGTATTAATGTCAATATCACTATCTGTGATTTTTATTTTTAAACATGCTGTGCCCAACAATCACGACACAATGTTTACCCATTGGAAGAAAATACGAGTACCTATTTACTTCATTTAAATTGATGCTTATTTAACTTCACATATAAAAATGCATGACTGATGGGCCTTCCCTCTTAAATACTTGATCTCAAGTCTACAAAGTGCTTAAAAATAACTTCGGGATTATTAAAATATTACGCAAGATAAGTAAGTGCGACAAAAACAAGTATGAAGTTTAAACTGTAAGGCCATTAGCCATTTCTTTAGGCAGTTCCAAATTATTAACAGATAACACAATTAGATTTTCTAAAAAAATGTATCTACAGCATAGTAAAACTAAAGATAAAAAGATATGTGATATGTATGTTCCTTTAATGTAAAAATGTAGTCAAATAATATTCAGCTTTTAATTTATTTATTTATTTATTCTCGACAATGTCAAATCAATATTAGCATCAATTTCATTAAACTCCCTAACTGAACTTGAAATTGGCTCGTTCATACCGTAGTTAGTTCTGTGCCTAGGCTGAAAAAGAAGGTGTTTTTCCCTCAACGGTCTCATAGGAGCATAGATACAAATTGTGGAGAGTAAGGCCGGTATTCACCGAGCGCTCATAACTTAAGAAGCTCATAAACCTATTCACCAAGCAATATTAGTGAAGATCTACGAGCGCTCTTAAAAGTTAGGAGTGGTCCCGACCACTCCTAACTTACGAGCGCTCTCTTCGAAAGTTTGTTCGCTTGTGCGTGTGCCACGCACGCATTTGACTCGAATCCATGTGAGCAATGCCAAGTAGAAGAGTGTCCATTTGCTGTCAAGACCAGCATTCCACAACATTTCACAGTTTGGGTATGCCTGAACAAGAGAGAGTGGCTCTCATTTTCGAACTTCGAAAAACACTTGCGAGTGGTTGGTGAATACCCCACAGAAATTTCAAGTTAAGAGCCTCGTAAAGTTAAGAGCCGTTTAGGAGCGCTCGGTGAATACGAGCCTAAGTTAGGACACTCTGCATCTGCAAGCCCAAAAGATTTTGCCTGGCTATAGAGTTTGGACAGAAATTCCAAAGCATTTTATGAAAAACGAACGTTGTAAAGCGATTCTGGACCTTTTGAATTCTATCGGAGAAAAGATGTTGGTGAGGGTTCTAGATAACATCCGCGTATTCAAGAATAGATCTAACTAAAGTAATATAAAGCGCAACATGGGTGTATGGATCAGAAAAGTCTATAGAATTTCTTTTTATGAATCCTAACATTGAATTAGCTTTAGCAACAATAGCATCAACGTGATTAGCAAATGAAAACTTGGAATCGAAAGTTACTCCTAAATCTTTCACTTTTGCAGTTCTCTGAAGAAGATTGCAATCTAGAGAATATGGATATTCGTACACAAAGTGTTTTTTAATGTTGAGGCTCAGGTAGTTTAGTTTACACCAGCAGGATAAGTTATCCAAGAGGTGGCTGCCCTGTGGAACACCAGAAGAACAACTAATAGGTCGTGAAGTATATTCATTGGTGCTTATTTTGACATTCTCTTTCGTTCGAAAGTGATTCGAATTCGTTGAAACTTAATTTTGAGACTCGGCGATTAGAATGTTAATCGAACAAATCGAAAGTTCACCCAATCCATAGAAAGTTCATTCATTTGCGAAAGCTAATTCAATTTTGACATTCGGAAGAATAGAATTAAATGTTATTTTTGTGTCGTTTGAATTTTTTTGTCGAGTAAGCAACAAAACATGTAAGTTTTTAATTATTTCATGGAAAATAAATTACTTTTTTTAATTTTTGTTGTTGTTTTATGTTTAAAGGTCGCATTCCAACTGGACAAACCGCGAACAAAAGGAAAAGTTAATCAAAATTATGGAAGAAAACCCGGAGGTAGCAAAGGGTTTTTTTTACCACCCGCGTTGATACGGAAAGATTTTGGAAGGAAACCACTATCCTTCTCCTCTGCACTTCTTCAACACCATCTTCATTTATAAACAACACAAATGCCATATTTTTATTTATTATTTTGGCTCAACTTTCCAAAACGACAGCAGGAATTTTCACATGCGGTTTTTTTTATTCGATAGATAATCACTAAAAAACACTATTTATCGCAATCTTAGAGTGAGGAAAAAATTATTTCTATTTTTAATTAATTTTTAAAGTTTCACTTTTTCATACAAATTGTACACAATAATGGCTGTGATCCACATGAAAATTTTTTTTTTTTGCTTTATTTTGACGTTTCTCCTCTCTTTCTTTGGTTCAGTGATTTTATACGCGCTGTTTTTTTGGGATATTCTTGAAATTTATTGTTTATTTCGGAAGTACAAAAGAAACTTTGCGGGCACCCAACCTCGCACCTACCCCAAATCCTATAGTGAGCCCAAGCAGGGGGGTTGCAGGGGGGCAGCATGCCCCCCCATACATATCTCACTGTTTATGCGCCATAATGCTGGATGCTAGCACTGATGCATTTATGTGAGTATGTAAGCAAAAAACAAAAAAGTAGTCTTAGTAATTTTCAAGTTTCTCAAGAACTAAAAGACATAAAATCATTCGGTTTTTTGTGTTCGATTCAGAATAAATAGTAACATTGAATACATAAACCAATTAAGCACTTTAATTTACAATTTCGCCAAAAAAATTGAGTCAAACAAAAAGTGAGGTTAAAACCGAAAAAGAAAATATTTTTTTTTAGGATTTAGGGGGGTTTCCTCACTCTAATATTTTAACCCTGTTCTATTGAGACCCATACCTAACTGTAAAAAAAAAATCAAAACTCAACTCCTGCTGTCGTTTTGGAAAGTCGCCCCATTATTTTATGTTTTTATCAAAGAAATTTAAATTATTAAACAATAAACAAAAAACAAAACAATTACAAATACAAATAAACAAAGATTTCACTTTTTGGTTTTGACATTTCACAAACAGTTCTCTGGTGAGTTTAAATTTGTACCCAATTTATCTGGTTCATATTGTGAACCCTTTCGAGAACAATTAATTTAATTTACAATCGCAATAAAGGCCTCAGGTGTTTTCGATATCTGCCTAAAAGGATAAAGCACAGGAAAAATTTTAAAAATAAGTTGTTTCAAATAGTTTGTCAAGTTTTTTACCTAATGGTAACAGGGGATTTAAGTTTATTGTGTAATACTCATATACTTCAAGTATTGGACAAATTTTGTGCCATCCATTCTGGACGGTGAATCGCTGGAAATTTGTGTTGTGAAGCGATGAGATGAAGATAAATCGCATTGGTCCCGACGCAGAAAGTACGTATTAAGAATTTACCGGTAGTAAAACAATGTAGTGGATCAATCTGCGTTTGGGTATGTTTTTCTTGGAAAGGAGTGGGACCAATTCATCGCACTGATGAAAATCTTAAAAAATGGAAATACGTTTAAATACTAGATAGTGCTATCATGGGCTGAAGAAAATATGCCTTTTATATGGGTCTTTTCAACAAGACAATGACCCGAAGCATGCTTCGAAATTCACAGACATTTTTTTAATCGAAATGCTTTCAGTACTTGACAGGCCATCATTCCGGTTTCAAATCCTATCATATAGGGAATGAAGCCGAAAATGCAGTAAATACGCATAACATTCCAGTTTTTAATTAATTTTAAAATTTTATGATCATAACAAATGAAAGTTGATATTTAGAGAATTGAATACAAAAAATCCATGTTTTTATTTGAACACGAAATCGTTTCTAATTAGCTGTCAATGGCTATAGGTACAAGGGTCAAGTTTTGCATATGGTAAAAATTCGAACTCTAGGTTTTGATCCAACTTGACATTACGAAAAAAGTGGGTGCCGCAAATTCATCTATCTGTATGTACATAGATGTACCTTGACCTACAGCCTTAACCGCTGAAGCGATTTTCGTCAAACTTGGTATTTAAGGTCGATGATTCCCTAGAAAAGAAATTGAAATATTTTTTTAGCTCAAAAACTAAAGTTACCTGCCATACAGCCGTTATGCATTATGTTATTTATCTCGAAAACAGCTATATATGTATATAGATTTTGATGTGCTATTGTAAGCATGAACTCCATTTTGGTTAAACAAATTTTAAGAAAAAATTGTTACTAACAGCATCTGTCATAGAACGTTTTTTTTTTTTATTTTCGACTTTCTCATAGTCTTCTCGTGACATTTTTTTACAGCAGTTTCTTTAAATTTGAAATTGTATTGTACATACAAATTTTCGAAAAAATATTTCAATTTGTTTTTGAAAAAACAATATTTTGAAAAAAAAAGTGAACGATTAGTTGTTTAAATTATTACCTCTTTCTTATATAACAAATGTATTTAATATTAAAACTTTACTTGTTTACATAAATTCATACTTTTCTAGAAATCAGACGGCAATGTTGTGCTTTTGAACATTTTTCTCTAATTAAATCCATGTTTTTAAATTAATACACAATTTTTAGTTTCCAAAGTACTGTTTTACATAAGTACGTGCGATCCATTCGTGCATTTTATTTTCTTGACGATTTCCAATTGATGTTCTTGACATTGAAGAAGAGTTTTTGCCGATTGAAAGACTCAAATTTTCAAAATCTACTAATACTGGGGGTAGTCTAGATTAACTGGGTTCATATTTTAGATAATAAATACAGCAAAAATATGAAGTAATAAAATTAAGTATTAAATTGTACCCTTTCTGGTTTAACTCTAAAACTTAACTTAAAACTCTTAAGGTTCAAACTTCGGGTTGGGCGAAATTTATTTTATCTTATCCATTAAAAAATAATTTTATTTAGATGTACCTACGTACATAAATATCAGTACTTATATGCCATTTTTGTTAGGTTTTTAATTTTGGTGTGTCTTCAGTCTCATTGTAGCTTCTCGGTGTTGTTAGTTACTTAAACTCTCAAATTTGGCATTTTTTTAATTTTTTAAAGCAAGAATTCTTTTAATAAAACAAGCATTTTTTAATTTTTATAAATTTCAGAATTATATTCATTTTCAAAATAAAAAAAAAACGAAGATCACAAAAGAATTCAAATATTATTTAATTCAGCAAATATTTTTTTAATTAAACGACACGATCAAAATAAAAAAAAATTAAGGTACACAATACCTTTGTGACAAAGGACAAAGGAACAAATTATTATATTCCTGAACGAACATTATCAGTAAGCACTTATGCGTTGCGAGATAGTTGTGATGTAAAGTAATAATATTGTGAACATGTATACAGTGAGTAAGTATACAACTAAGCGAAAAATAATAATTGTTGATATCAAGCAATTATTACAATTATAAACAATTAATTAAATACTAAGACTATTTTTAATATTTTCGTCTGCTAACACCCACACTTTTTAGTTTTATAAGTATGGCTTCTTTGTATTGGGAATATTCAGTGCTGGCTTCAATTTCGTTGCGGCATTCGCCTTGTATACGTCTTATGCACCGTTCAATGTTTGACTTTTCTCCTGTTTGGATATTCGCTAGGAGTTCTTTTTCCATGGAATATGGAAGGCCTAATTCAGCGAGTTCTTCGAGCTCATCTTCCGTCAGAAGACGAAAGTCCCTCATGTACTCCTCGCTCTTTTCATAAATATCTAGCATTTGTTCGGCTACGGATTTGTCGCCTCTTCGATTTATTTCCATATATTTCCGCAATAGTCTTGAGGCTTGCTGATTGATGAGAGTTTCTTGAGTGCTTAAGCGATATATACGTTTAACTTCATCTTCTGTAAGATCTCCACAGCCACAGAAACATTTCAAAAGAGGTTTCGCTGAAATCTGAAAGTAAAAGTAACATTATATTAAAACTTTGTTTAAGTGTTTTAAATGATAAGTGGCAAAATAAATGGCAAAAAACGATTTAAAAAAAAATGAACTTAAGGGTTTTCTTTCCAACACAAACTGGTGACCCGAAAGGATCAATTTTAATGCCCTATTAGTATAAGATCCCTTAATTTGTATGAACACATTTCTGGTGATGATTCTTTGATGGACAGAACGAAGTAATTTAGCAAATTTCAAACACAGTTGGCAATTCAAAAACTGTAAAGAATCCAGGCATACAAACCTTTTCGATTTTATCCAGAATTGTTTATTTTTTTAAGTGGCGATGGCGTTTTTCGTGCACTTTTATTTTGTTTAGCTTTTGTATGCTTAACAAATACATAAATCATAAATACATAAATATTAAATCAAATAAAGACACATTTAGTTTCACGAGAAAGCAATATAAATAAGAGTCATGCGAGCCACTGAAAATCAGTCATCATCAGGTACCCAACGAGGACAGGACTCCGCCAGCTCCAGTAGAAGAAGGTAATTTATTCATTGGCTACCCCCCACCAGAGGTAAGGAGCCCTTGAAACCAGAACATAAAGCCGGTGAATGCCGTTGATAGCCGGGTAAAACCGTTGATAGCCGGCGTAAGCCGTTGATAGCCGGGTAAAACCGTTGATAGCCGGCGTAAGCCGTTGATAGCCGGGTAAAACCGTTGATAGCCGGGTAAAACCGTTGATAGCCGGCGAAAGCCGTTGATAGCCGGGTAAAACCGTTGATAGCCGGCGAAAGCCGTTGATAACCAGTGAAAGCTGTTAATACCGTAAGCCGCTGAAAGATAGCGTGGACCGTCAAAATCGAGACCAGCCGGAACTCCTGAACAAGCCAGTTGCAGAACTACTATACGAGGACCGTATCCAGTACCCGCTGCAAATAGTAAACCAGCTACGGAGCTCAAGCCATAGATAAAATCAAGATTGAATAACAGAATTATAGTAAAATTAATATTGTAACCCTCTGTATGTAATAAATGTTAACTATTTTAATGAATTGGATTTGTGAATAAAGAAACCCCTTTAAACTAAAGCTTCTGTACTTACTTTAGTTAGTACCCTGGACACCGGCGAGCGAAACCTCAGCCTTTGACAACAAAGTACATCTCAACGTTTTTCTTTTTTAGTTCAGAATAGAGCTCTCTCTTAACAGAGTCTGAGGATGTCGAAAATGTTCTGAATATTCTATGAACCAAGCATGCTCGAGCGCTCTGAATTGTTAGCTGGCACCATTTTTTTTTTTAATTTTTACCTGTCTTTGTCATATTTCACGAAAAAAAGGGAAGTTAGCCACGCTCAGCTTTTTACTCAGTATTTTTTTTTTCAGAGCTCAAAGAGCGAGCTTCGAAATAACTTTAAAAAAAAACATAGCCTGAGTGCTCTACTGTGTCTGAGATAAGAAAAGAAAACAAATTATATTTGGTGTTGAAACAGCTCGAAGTGAACCAGGACCCAGTGACTTACAACTCACAACCATTCCTGTGTGCGTGTTACCAGGAACGGAGGGGACCTACAATTTTCTGACGATTCCGAATAGCACTTTCTATGACAAGAGATATACACTACACTATAATTCCCGTATATTTATATATACGCTATACTCTGTCCATCAAAAATTGTCAGTACAGGCCTCATGGGAGACCTTTTTCTAAAGCAGTGGCGCCTAATGCACCCTCACTACAATGCGTTAGGAAAAATGCCACTAAAAAAAGAGCAGGCCACTGACTTTTCTTAAGGAATTGTTGTTGTAATTCTTTCAAAAAGTTGTATACCCAACACGACCGTCGTATCCCACTGCTGATGAGATACTGTCAATAGTGTCAACTGTCAAGTGTCACTCAATACGATCGTGCGCTCTTTATCTACATTAAAGCAGAGTTACCATTATCATTCTCAATTGCAAGCAAGGAGCTTTTTCAGTGGTTTTTATTAAGGAGCTTTTGGGATTTGAAGCTTTTGAGAACACATTTTAAGAAGATGAGTATGTTGAGTGTTGTCGTATTGCTTTTCAACTTAAAAAAAAAACGCGCCTATTATCTTACCACTTGGCGTTGTGGGAAAAGGTAAATTGAATATTGTTTTCAGTCGTTTTGAATCGGAAGACGGTAGCCCTACGCGTTTTTTACTCTTATTTGCGGCGATTTATAATGTAAACTACGGAATCCCTGTGAGAGCTTTAAAAGGCGACACACTTATGCATGGCAATGCAACCAGAATGAAAGACAAACGTCCAATCTTCCCTGTACTGACAATTTTTGTTGGACAGAGTATAGTGGTTCGATCAATTTCGTTCTAATTTTGCAAAAAGAAATTTCTAAACGATGAACATTTCTGCAACAAAAATAAATTTTAGTAGAAAAAAAATTCAAAGAATTGAATGCTTTTTTAGAACTTTTGACATTGCTCACACTTTTATATCTTGAATGGTTGATAACGTTATAGCCTTGAATTTCAAAATAAATAAATAAACTCGGACGTTAGGGCTGTAATTATGTATACAAACTTAATTACAGCTAATCAGTGAAACATTATTGCAGGTGCAACTTGTTTCATCTACTCTATCCTCTTTATGTAACGTTTCGTCTTGATGGATATACATAAGTTACGCTCAAATTAAATAGAGAATAGTTTAGAAAAAAATTTCTTGTATAATAGAACGAAAGAAAAAAACTATTTAGAACAATACTGTTAATATAGACCGAGTATAACCAAGAGATATTTGTATACATACAAAAAAAAAAAAAAACAATTCTTGCCACTGCAACAAGACTAAAGACTAAAACCGTATTGTTATAAATGATTACCAATTCTCGGTAAGGAACGCTCGATTCGGTCTGTTACCTCAAAACAATCTTTTGACCTATACACATAAATGTACATAATTTGTTACGGATTTCTATTTAAGGGGGTTCTTAAATAACGTCACGGATTATTAAGAACACGAATGAGAGTTTGCTAAGGTTCAAAGATGTTTAAGGAATAACTTGTACTCTTTCCAAATAATTGTGATTCCTCAAGCGGAATCACTATTTTATGGCAACAACTATAAGAAGCAAGCTTTAAAGAACACACTCCACTTAAACATAATGCTCGGTTACATCAAATATAATTGAAATTATTTTATCAAAAGTTTTTTTTTTTTAAATGTTATAATACCTAATGCATAGTGCGTTGGACTGTCATGTTGAAGATCTGCGTTCGATTCTCATGTTTTGATTATTTTTCAAATGCAAAACTTACCCTAGCAAGTAAAAAATTAACATATTAGTTTAATAAGAAAAGGCTTCCTAAGACCGCAATAAAAATTTAGCTTTTCTCAAACACTATACAATTTTAATCAAATTCTATGCGAAGACGATTATCAAAACTTTGAATAGTATTGTGTAATTTGTTTTGGCTCAAATAAAGAATCAAGTTAATTTAGGTTAGGTTAGGTTAATAGGCTGAAAGTTGTCACACTTAGATCGGTGTAGATCAGTTGTGATACCCTAGAGATTTTTACTCCCATGTATTGAAACCTCGTATGATAATCCTATGTCATTCAAGAGTTGGTTTAGCAATTTAAAAATTAGTTTTATGCTTTTGAAAATTTTTGTAATAACACAAATATTTGTATAACTACAATTTTTGAAATTCTAAGCTGCTTTAACTTAAGAGCAAGTAAGTGCGACCCAGTCGTATTTTTAATTTAAATTTAAATGGTGGACCATCTAGTGGTTTGAAATCAGGCGCTTTACGCCTGAACAACGTTAGGAAACTTATTTCCAAAGTGCGTGCTGTGTAGCCTAAACAGTGTGTTTTTTGAAAAGAAATTTTGGCCGAAGTGAAGCACCCACAGAGCTTGCTGTACGCAAGTTAATGCAAAAAGTTCGAGAGACTAGTATGCTAGTGGACAACACTCATGGTCCCCGTGCGTCGTCGAATGGTACGAACAGACGAGAATGTGGCTGCTGTAGCCGAAAGTGTGAGACTCAATTCACGAACCTCAACTCGCTATCGATCTCAACAGATCTACATTTCACACACTAGCCTGAGGAGAATTCTGTTGAATTCAATTGAAGGGCCTCAAAGCAGCTTGAATTGGACAACGAATATTAACGAAAAATCATCTTTTCTGACGAGGCACATTTTCATCTCGACGTTACGTTAACAAACAAAATTGCCGCATCTGGAGCTCGGAAAACCCGCACGTTATGGTCTAGAAGCCAACGCATCCATAGAGATTGACAGTTTGGTGCTGATTGTTGGCATCATTGGAGCATTTTTCTTAGAAAAAGAGGTCAACGGTGGGATTTACAGAGCCATGTTAACCGACTTTTTTTTTACTGAAATTAAAGACATGGGTTTGGAAGAGCTCTGGTTCATGGAGGATGGCGCGCCATGCCATACAGCCCATGCTACAATCGATCTTTTGCGCACCAAATTCCCAAATCGTGTTATCAGCCGTCTTGGCGATGTCAATTGGCGCCTCGGAGCTGCGGTTTGACCACAACAATATGCCAACAATATCAATATCATCCAAGCAATCCGTGAGCTATACGCCGAAACCTTCAACAAGTACTTGAAAAATTGAAGTAACAGAATGCGCTAATGCGAAGCCAGCCGAAGCAGCCACTTGAACGACCGACTTTGTGTTCTATAATTAATGGGAATGTTTGCTTTTACTAATAAAGCCATGATACATATGGACAACATTTTGTCCATTATGTTGCATTTTATTTCTTGGATCTTGTATTTGGCCCACCCTTTACATACAACTATATACTATATTTGGCGCAATCAGTTATAAAACAACATAAAGGCCATAAATTAAGGTTTTTTAAAATAAATACAAAATGTATGAACTAGTGATATATGCCAAGTAAAAGACATGGCAATTTTATAGGCTGATAAAAAATGCATTGTATGTATGAAATACGCTTCCGCTGTTTCTTAAAGTGTTGTTGCCTTCGAAAATATGATTTTTTTTATCAGGAATTAGTTCAATTCGAAAATATATTTTTATAAGCTTTATTTATGTATCTACTCGTATCTGTTACAAGTAACTTGTTATCATATTTGTAATGCGTGTTTAACACTTGAATGTTATTTTCTTCGAAATGGCAAGCGAGACAAATTTAGAAAAAAAAAGATCCCTTGCTAATGAACTTGCTATAGGTAGAAATTAAACCTACTTTTCGGTCACACATGACACACCATTAAGTAATAAAATTATAACCAGTTTCAACAAAAAGTTCAAGATCCCAAACTAATTAAGATGGTTAGCCTTTTGTAGAGAATATACCTGATGATGACGATGACGATGATTTATGATTTCTGACTGAGCAGCAATATTGTTGTGCTTTTTTAATTTTTCTTTCTTTTCTCGGAAACCATGTTCTCCGGAATTTAAGAATATGTAAGGAAGGAATAACGCTAGTTGAGATTGAGAGGCTGAAAGAATTAACGAATTTACTCACTTCAATTCGACAAGGAAGAAATTTTAATAACAGAAAAATGATTGGCCATCAAATACTATAGGTGTATTTTTTTGGTATGTGACACGCTGAAACAAAAGAAACAAACATTTTGTTGTTGTTTACCATGTAACATTTTACAGTGCTGCGTAGTCAACTACCAAAAAAACACACCTAATAAAAGGGCAGTCTTATATTCCGGATCGGTTTATTACGTGCTTATTTTTGTTTTTAATCTAAAAATAAAGAACTAATCGACCGATGACTCTATATCCTTAGAGTTAAAAACGTCTTTGAAGATTGTATTAAAATATACACTACTATCCAAAAGTTTGGAAGAAATTTTTCAAATAATAAACTTTTGCATTTATCGCTTCATTTCTTGACCTCTGACGTCTTTGTAAAATAACATTTTATAATGATATGAACTAAAGGCAAGTCTAGACCAATTCACGTCGCCATCGCCACCGCATGTGATAATTATGTTAGGAAATCGCTCGTGTCTATTGTAGTACGGACTGTGTAGCACGTAGCGACGTCCTGTCCAATTCATATGTCGTCGGTGTCCATATCACCCGATTCGGGGCTAACATCGTCCAATATCGCTTTCGGTTGACGGTGCTAGCCTGACGAACGTTCTTCTAAATAGTGGTGGGCGCATTCGAATAAAATAATCGATTATAATCGATTCAGGCAACATCTCGAGATATCTCGATTCTTCACACAAATCATTCGAATACCCAAATCATTCGAATGATTTTTTCTTATCTACTTTCTCTAAGCAAAATGAGGATTCAACACTCGAGTGCCTATTCGAGACCGAAAAGCGAATATTGAACGAAAATACAGAAAAGAAAACACACAAAATCTAGAACTCGAGAATTTGGTTATTTGTGTATTTCGTGTGTGACTGGGTTTAGATTTATATTCATTTTTGCACTCGATGCATCGTTGAGAGTTCAATATGGAATTGCAAAGGAAAGACGAGAAGCGAGAACCATTGTTATGATTTTTTTGTTTTATTTTTGCTTTTTTTTTTGCTTTGAAATTGAGTGTTCCTGCTTTTTTTTTATTATGATATTCCTTGAAAAATCATTCGAATGATCATTCGATTCTTTAAATCATTCGAATACTAATGTCTCGATTCTTTAAATCATTCGATTATGCCCAACACTACTTCTAAAAGAAGTATTGGCCAATGATGCCGCCAAACAGTGACTTTTTCTGGATGCATTGCATTTTGGTGGATCTTGTGTGGATTGTGATTGCGAAATTAGTAACAATTTTTTTCGAGTTTTTATTGTTTGAATGTTTGAATATGATTTCGTTCTTGTGGCCGTCGAAGCTAGCGCGGTAAAATTGTTTTTGCAAATGAAACTAATTTCATTCATATTAAAAAGGTTTTCCTTAGTTTTATTTCATTATTAAGTTCTCCGTTTCTAAACCAAACACCTTTTAAATGATGTAAACTGACATGTTATAATTTATAATTTTTACAAACATATCTCCGAATTTAACAGTATATCTGAAGTTGGACTTGAATTAAATAGCGTGCGCAGATTCTCCCGTTTGGCCTTGCATTCAACTATAGTCATTAGGTGAGTGGAATGGAATAGCAATACAAAGTTGCCTTTTAATGAGTAAATTCAGCATACAAAAGATTGTTTACTTGTCTTGATGTAATGAGGTGCCCAACCCAATTGAAAATAGAAAAATACAAAATTTTAAAAACGTTGATCTAGTTTTGATTTTCTTCAAAGGCGCATTCAAATCAATCTGTAAACAGGAAATTAAAAATATTACTTACATGAGTCTTATTTTCTTGACGGCAGTGGTTAAAATAAATGTTTCTCACAAGTAGAATAACAATAACACGCGCGCACTTAATGGCGTTCGAACAACGTTTGACAACGATTGAATTGAAATGAAAGTCAGTGAAATCACCTCTCCCGCCTCAACCCCAACCCCCCCCCCCCACCAATCCACGCACTATTCAAGGTTAAGCAGTTGCCAACGGAACGGAACACACAGAATATGATTTAGCGTTAATTTGACAATATTTGACGTTGGTGTTTTTTGACAAAATTTTGCGAATTTTTCTAAAGTTCATCATGTTGGTGGCACCTCTAAATTTATCATAAGCCGAATAAAATTTTGTATGTATATTTATGAACAATAACAGCAACTTTTTACAGGTATTCCGAAACGAATATGAAAAAAAAATTTTTGAACTCCACCCTAATGGTCATATCTATAGCATCTGCGACTTCTTGCCATAAAATTTCTTTTGATAACTTACAGTCGGGGCATCCAGCATCCCACAGACTGCGTCGCCGTCGCACCTCCATCTCTTGAATTAATTTTAAGGTTGTGTCGTGTGACCATTAACTTTCAACCTTCTTCATATAGGTTTTTTTTTTGCAGATAGCTGAAGCGACGACTGCGAAATTGATAGCAAAATAGGCAGAAATGTTGCATCGGTTGCTAGTATAATTTGCAATCTGGTTTTTCCATATTGTCTTCTATTAAATAAATGCAATAAATAAAATAAATTTTTAAATACAATTTCAAAGAATTAACCTTACTAACCTTACCTCAAATCAAAGTCCAAATTCACTCCTAATTGTCTGACAGTTAAAAAATTGTATTATGTTAAAAAAAAGTACATCTTACAATTTCTTCATTGTCAGAAACGTCAGACAAAGATACAAATTGGTAGGCCTGGCAATAAATTGTATGTGTACACGATTATCAAATACCTTACAATTTATCGTCTTACAATTAATTGTCAGATACATTTTCTGACCATTAATTGCAAGATTACACGATTGTCAGCTAGCTTACACATGATTGTCAGATTTCTTACAATTACTTGACAGACAATGCTTTTACTGTCAGAGAAATTTTCTGACAATCAATTGTAAGACTACATGGTTGTAAGACATTGTAAGCATGTTTTTCACTGATAGATCTGATAATATTGAAAGATCCACCACGAAACACTACTTAGCTTTAGCAGCGTGTTTGGCGACGACGAATATGTGATCATTCCACAAAAGCTCTTCTGTTACTTCAATGCAAGTGTCGCTCACGGATAGCGACATGGCGAGTGGATTCTGGTTCAACGACAGAATACAGCATTGAGTTGTTTAGAAACTAAATTCTACGCGGTTTATGGTTCCCCATTTGGCAATCTTATGAGACAAAGTGTGAGTATTAGGAAAAAAGGGAGGGGCTAGAAAGGAGGTGTCGGTGTACATTGGTTTTGAATTCTTGAACATTGCAATTACAGGGAAAGACCAAGCGTGGTAAGACATTCCACATTCGAGTAGTACGGCTAAAAAACGAATCTCTGTACTTCACAGTACGACCGAAGTTGGGCTCGAGGGAAAATTGGTGGGAATTCCTAGAAGTGCGAGTATTACGGTTGAATTGTTTAAAGGGAGGAGGGCAGCTGGCTATTTCACTAGAGCATAGTCCGTTAAAATAACGGTAAAAAAACGTGAGGCAAGAAACATTACGACGATGTTCGAGTGACGTTAATGAGTCAATGATGTTAATGTCACCAATCATTTTGAAAGCTCTTCTTTGTATACTGTCCACGAGACTTAAGTAAGTTACTGGAGCACCAGTCCATATATGGGAGTTATACTCAAGTTTTGGACGTATATAGGTTTTATGGATTTTAGCCAGATCAGAAGGAGAAACAAATTTCTTGCACCGTCTCAGAAAACATCTTGCGGCATTTTTGGCAGCATCGCGTATGTGATCGTTCCACAAGAGGTGGTTTGTGACGCACATACGGAGAATATTGAGATGTTCAAATTCGTTGATGCAAGTGCCACTCATAGATAGTGGCAAGGGGGGTATATCTCGCTTTAACGATACAAGACAGCATTGAGTTTAAATTCCACGCGGTTACTTATTCCCCATTGTACAATGCTGTTTAGATCGTGCTTTAATGAACTTATCATATTTTGTCGTTGCAGTTCCACATTCATAGAGGAAGGATGTGAGTCTGAAAACGAATATGAAAAGCTAAGAGTAGTATCATCAGCGAAACAATTAATTGTATTAGAAGTTGTCGACAGGAGATCATTTATAAAAATGAGGAAGAGGGTTGGGGACAAAACGGGTCAATAGCCACTATGACTATATTATTTCTAAGGCTAACCGTTTATTAGCTTTCCTGAAAAGGAATTCGAAAGAATTTACAGATCCCTACACCTTAAAGTCGATCTATGTTTCGTTGGTAAGATCTGTACTGGAATATGCTTGTTGTGTTTGGTGCCCTTCTTATGAAGTGAATATTAAGAGTATAGAATCTGTGCAGAGAAAATTCACAAGGTTTGCTCTCTGGAAACTCAATTGGGCTGACGGAATAATGCCACCATATGAAGTTAGGTCTCGTTTGATTGATTTGAGCTCGCTTCATGCGAGGCGTAAATGTTACTTAGTTATGTTTGCAAGATATGTGATTTGTAATCATATTGATTGTGCTCCTTTGCTTGCTTTATTTCCTATACATGCACCTTTAAGAGTTGTTCGTGAAAGGGCTTTTTTTATGTTCCTTTCCATGGGACTAACTATGGTAAATTTGAACCAGTATCTAATTCCTGTTCAGTTTTTAATTCAATATATATGATCGAATCGATTTCCAATTAAATAGATATATGTTCAAAAAATCAGTTTCAGAACTTTTTAATAATGTTTTTTTAATGAAACACACTCTTTGTAATTATTTATCTATATTGTCAGACCCCTATGTTAAATTATTTATAATATTATATTTAAGTTATATACATGTTAATTAAATTTATAATGATGGTCTTATAAAGTTATCATACTTAAATATTGAATAAATAAATAAATACAAACTTGTACTGAACGGTTCGAAAGAAAATTTCTAATCGAACGAAGAAGGGATTCATCGACATTGAAAGCACGCATTTTCGATAAAAGAGCAAGATGCCAAACTTTATCAAATGCCTTCGAAATATCAAGTGCAATAATCTTACTTTCTCCAAAACGATGTAAAGATTTGTTTCATACTCTTCGTGAGATATACCATCAGATCACCAGTGGACCTATTGCATCGAATTGACAGAAAACTGTGCTGCAAGCATGTCATGTCAGTGTCATTGAAGAAGTGAGTAGGAACCGAAAGCGAAGTAGTATTTCGTAAATGTTTTACAACGACCTATAATTTTTACTACCTTTGGAACACTGATATATAATTTGTATGTCTTTCTAGGTTGTTTGAACTTATTCCTTTATTACATCGGACACTTACTTCTTTGACCCTGATAACCTCTTTTCAGCTTAATATACATTTTTTCCTTATTCAGGATATAAGCTTTTTCATTCCGAAAAGAATCACATTTTGTAATCATATCTGTACTGGAGTCAACATTACTATCGAAGAAGCATAGTGAAGTTCCTGAAGAAATTATTTATGTATCTTGATTTATTCACCTATTTAGAGCCTGGACAGATCATGATTCGTTTATAATAAATTTGAGAGATCACATAAAATTCCCAATTAAAACTAGTCCTGCCATAAGTTTTTTTTTTTAAATTTGAAGCAGGTGTAGCTTAAAACTTCCGTTAGAATTAAAACCGTTTATTTGTTTTTATCATTTACATTTATAAGCGTCTAATAGATACTGCTAAAAGAATCTTGGTAATATCTTTGCATAAGAATGATAAAGTCCTGAACAAATTTTCTCACGAGAATGTTTGATTATCGTATCATCAATCGATTCGTCGAATCTTCAGAAGTGAAAGACAGCTCAAGAAGGGGTCGTCCGCATTTTGCTCCAGTTGTAAAAGCAGTGCGTAAACGAATTCGACAAAACTCCTCTTGTAAGCATAAAATATTGTCCATTTAAATGATTATATTCACTAGATCAATTTCTAGGCAGATTCGAGAGGATCTGCACATCAATGCCTATAGATGATTATGACGATGCAGTGGCACGCACGAAATGTTTTACCATTATTAAATCAAGCCAAAACCATTGTTGGTTTCAACGTGACCACCATCATGCTTCCGTAATTGTTGTGTGGGCAGTCTCACAGCAAATTGCCAACTGTCACACCCCTTTATATTTGTGAAAGCGTCAAAAGAAGATGCAAGGTCTGTAAGAAAGATGTGTTAGAGGATGTTGTAAAAAGTTTAACCAATACTCTTTTCAAGGAATAACCATGGATCTTTCAACAGGACTTCTTGGTTTTATAGCAGCCGAAAATTGACCCTTGTCCGTTCCCTTAGTTTATTGTTTCTGGTCACATCTTTTTCTTCTTCTCATTTCTAACGAAAGTATAAATGGTGGCAGCGGCAAAAACGCCAATGAAAACAGTGCGTACTGATATAGGCCAATTGCACCAACGCAACGGTAAAAAGGCCTGCGTAAAAACCAACTTTTAACCAATGTTAAGGCCAAAGAAACTAAATTAAGAATTCTAATTGTTCGTAAGTCAATTTTAGACTACTCGTATTAAAACCTCATAGATATAGATTAATGGATTGTGAGACGGTTGAGCTTTTTAAACTCTTGAAAAATTTATTTGACGAATTTGTACACAAATGTCTGAAAGTACGAAGGGCTCTGTTTTTATAAGGTTACAAAAAATACAAATCACATATACTTTAATTTAATTAAACATTTGGCAAAGTTTACTGATTGCATTCTAAGAAAAACTTCCACTTGATGAATATAATAAATAAAAATTAAACTTTTTAATTTTTCTAGTAAAAATTCTTTTCGCATGAATTCTATATAGACATAACATATGTATAGGCATATGAACCTACATTGTATACTATATATAGATTATTTTCCTATCATGCTTGCTGAAAACTTAAATGCATAATAATTTTTTGAAAGTTCTTCACGTGTGAATTTTGTTGCCATTGTTCTCATTAAGATAATACATACATAATGTATATAAATAAATATATGTATAAAAATACAACTGAAGATAAGAAAAATAAAAAATGCTGCACTGCAAGTACAATGTGTTCCGATTGCATTTTACAAGAACAAGTATTCCAATCTCGCCAATTCACATCATTCAGCTTTGAGTACAACAATGCTTTATTTGTTTGAGTTATAATTCGTTCACATCATTCTTTTCATTAAAAACATGATAACCTCTTACTTCGAACTTTATAATTTAAAAGGCAAATTCCCATATGCATATAATAAATAATAACACTGCTGCAGTGGTTTTGAATTTTTCAAGCGACTGGATCTGGAGGAGACATTCAGCCTTATTTTGACATTCGATTTCATTAGAAAGTATGTCGAATTCGAATAATTTGTATTTTGAAATTCGTACGATTAGAAAGTTCACTTTATCAATTGAAAGTTCATTTATCTTTCGAAAACTAAGCAAATTTTCACTTTCGAATCGTTCAAAATAAATGTCATTTCATTCTCGTTCAATTTTTCTAGCGAATAGATTCATAAAACATGTAAGTTTAGTATAATGTTAGTAGTAATGGATGCATAAAATGGATTTGATGCATCCATTATCCTTCTCCTATACAACTGCTCCTCACCGTCTTCACTATTCATAAATAATAAAAATGCCATTTTGATTTTTAACGTCTCCCTTGAATTTATCAACATTTTTATGAAAAAATTTACAAATGATAATTCAAAATTCAAGTGTTACCAGATATGTGTAAATTAAATACGCTTTGAAGCTGCCTTCTAAATAAGTGTTGTTGTTTTTCGTTTATCAATTTGGAACACAGTTTATATTACATAATACTCGTACTTCTAGGAATGCTCATCAGTTTACCCTTGAGCCCAATTTCGGACGTACTCTCAAGCACAGAGATTCTTTTTTTAGCCACACTACACGAATGTGAAATGCTTTACCCGGCTCAATGTTTCCCAATCATTGCAATGTGCAGACATTCAAAATCAATGTGCATCGGTATCTTCTTTCTCATCCTATCCTACTTTCCTAATTGCTCGCACTGTGTTTAACATTATAAGGGTATTCATAACCCCTTGAGTGCGCACGTGTGCCGAGAAAAGTACTGAGATCTAAAAGTACGCCAAGTTCTTACTTCATGAAGGTTTAATAGCGAATATTTAAGGTAGAATAATATTGAAACAGCTACAATGTAATAGAGAAATTTTATTATTTAATGATTACTGACTAAAATTTGATGGGCTTACTTGGCAAGTTTTTTTTATGCCCAATTCGAAAGGTTTTAAAAACTTGACAAGGGAACCCATCAAATTTTAGTCAGTAATCATTAAATAATAAAATTTCACTATTACATTGTAGCTGTTTCAATATTATTCTACTTAAATATTCGCTATTAAACTTTCATGAAGTAAGAACTTGGCGTACTTTTAGATCTCAGTACTTTTCACGGCTGACTTGTTACACAAAGATTTTTGTATAGAATAACTTGGCTCTTTTTTTAACATTTATGTTTTTGGTCTGATCTCACTCCTTTTTGCAAAGATTTTAATATTTTGCCATGTCAAAATCTCGAATGATATGGAAATATAGAAGGGTGGACTCTACATACTAAAATCAACTTAGTTTATATCTTCCTATTTCTTTTGGTATATTTTCTTTTTGTTATTGGTTGTTTTGATTTGCGCTTTAATTGTTTCTTCTTGTACTGGCAAGATACCTTAGACTAACATACCTACCTTAATTATAAATACTAGTACCTACCTCTGCTCAAAGTCATAAAAAAGCAATAATTGTTGAGGATGCGATGATGTTTTTGTTGCAATTTTAAATCCTTTTTTTTAAATGAAGATTTTATAGTTCACATCACAGTTAAGATTTTTTATGTAAGCTCATAATTTTTTCAGGTATGCAAATATTTTCTTTTTTCATTCATGTTAAAATAACATATACATAGTATCAAATCGACCACTCTAGTTCTAAGAAATATCATGAATTTTCAAAATGCATTTTTAGTTTCAAAATGATAATAAAAAGACACTTCGAATGAAAAATCTTAGATTTTCTATTTTTCGCTTTGAATGTACATTAAACTTTACCGCTCGACCAAATTTCATCATTCTACAGCAACCGGAAGTGCTGCAAATAAGTTAAACATTTTCGCAGAAAGTGGGCGGATACCACGCCCTCTGAATGGAAAACCTTAATTTTCATTTTTGGTCCTTTATATGCAATTTGAGCCCTACCGTTCTACCAAATTTCATTGTTCTACTGCAATCGGAAGTGTGCCATTTATAATTTACATCAGTTCTGAGGAAGTGGGCGGATACCACACCTCTGAACGGAAAACCTCAAATTTCATATTTTTTCTTTCATCGTTTTACAGCAGTCGGAAGTGCTCCCTTCAACCAACACCGATTCAGAGAATGTGGGCGGATACCAAGCCCCCTGAAAGGAAAACTTCAAATTTTCGATTTTTTCCTCGGCTTGCATGACAAGGCCAACCGTTGTGCAAAATTACAAGATTCTACGATATCGGGAAGTGCTCCATAATTTTGATGATCTGTCAGTCAGTCAGTCAGTTACGGTTTTTGTGATTTTTGAGGTCTTATATCTCAGGAACCGCTTATGCTAGAAAATTAAAATTTGGAAGGGCGCCTGTGCCTGACTAGCTTAGCAAATATTCGGAATTTTAAGTTTCTGACTTCATTGGTACTGAAGATAGGGGGGGGGGGTCAAAATCGCCCGAGTTTGTTCCTGTAAAAAGGGTGTAGTGCCAGAACTTGGCTGGGCACTACCATGCCCTTTGATAAACAAATTTTTAAATTCCAATGTATTTTTACATAAGAGCAAAATTCAATATCTTGAAAACGGGGCAACGATTGTATTTGAAATTATATGATCAAATGCATATTATTAAAAACTTAAAATTGGTAGACAAACTTTTTTTTTTAATTTTTAAAGAAATCTCGAATAAAAAAATCATTTATGAATAATCCTCCTGTAGCGTTTTTTAAAATCTTGTTTGCATATTATTTATTTTTATTTTTGAACTCAAACTATTTTAGAAGTTGATCAGTAATTTAAACAATGAGTTTTAGGTGTTTGAAATGTTTGTTTCCAATTAATTTGTTTATGCATATGTATGTTGGTTGGTCAAGCGGTTTAAGCAACAAGGGACTGACTGTCTCTCATCTTCGGCATGCTGGAAGACCTCGTAGAGTTCAAAATGATGTGAACATTACTCAGATGCAAGAAAGTATTGAAGAAATCTCCGAAACTTCCACCACGCGATGTTCTCAGTAGTTGGTGATGTCTAGGAAAATAATTTTACGGTAGTTACATCTTTTTCCATACAAGTACGTCTTCAGTATTCTCGGCGTTTTACAGAATTGCATTCAACAACATTGCATTAAATTGCAACAACATTGCATTCACAAACTCATAATGAACGATAAGATATTTTCATCTGATACTCCCCAAAATATTTAGGAAAAAACGGCCGCGAGCAAAAGTCACTCGACTTAAGGCCTTACAGTGGATAAACAATGAGATTAAACAGTAACACTCCATAATTTCAAATTCATTTAGATCATTTCCCCAATGATGAAGATAAGGGGTTCGCGGAGAAGTGTACTCAGGGAGACTCAGTCAAATTGATGATCATTTCTCGTTCTGTTGGCGCAGCAGTTTAATATTCACCTCGGGTGGATCCCGAGCCATAAAAAAATTCCAGGATGAACTCGTTAAAAATGGAAAACCAATACCTATATATTGTCCTATCTATTCTAAAGTAAATTTATGATAAAACAAGATGTTATTACAAACCTTAAGTAAAAAAACATATCCACTTGCTTGGCGACAATAAATTCTTAAAATCCTCACAAATCACCGGATGATTATAAGTGAGGTCACCCGAATGAAAAGTAATTTTTTTTGGAGTTAAAGATCGTTAAAAGTTATTTCAATCGAAAAAAAAAATATTATATGTAATTATTTTCTTTCATTACTCAAAAGTAAATACATATATACGAGTATGTACATATGTAATTATTTTGAAGGTTCATCAAGTGATCAAGCTAGAAGTGATTATTATTTTTTTCTTACTGGTTATGAGAAATATTGGTTGCGTCTAGAAATAAAATGCACGTCTGAATCGCATGTGCTTGCTCCTTTTTAACAAAAAAAAAGTTTACATAAAAATTGATGTAATTCGTAAAAATATCTATTTAAATAGTGTGATGTTAAAAATACAGTCTGATTTTTAGAGAAAACATAAATTTATGCAAACAGAATTTACAAAATCCTTAAAGTAATAAATCTATTATTAAATTAATATACGAAATTTCTGTAAATCTTTCTCATAAACTTCTCGACCGATTTCTATAAAGAATTTTATAGTGGAGTTTCTTTGAATTTGGAATAATAATGGAATAGTACCTAATATATAGAATTTTTCGAAACAATTCAATGTCTTGTACCGGTGGACGATTGTTTTTTGAAATGATGTTCTCAGATGAATATCATTATATACTTAAGATTGGTGCACCAAACTTTTTGTACAAAAAGTTAAAAAAAATTGTATACATAAAAAATTAATTATTTATAAAACTCTTCCAATGGTTTTTTTCTTAAATTTTTTTGCATATATAAATCAGACAACTATTTAATAGTTTTCCTCATGAAAATGTCCAATAGGTGAATAAAATAAGTTTTCAGTTATAGCACGAGCAGGTGCGTGAGACCTAGCCGCAAACATCTTTTTTTTTGTTTGCTACTAAACATTAAAAACTTCAAATTATTGACATCATTAAAAGTCATGAAATTACACATTTATCTTAATGTAAGCTATATAATGAAATAGCTTATGAAAAAAAGATAATGGTTTTTTTTTTTAGAAAATTTCGTGCTAACGGGTCTTGTGAATAAACAAAAAGTTAAGTTTTTTTTAGAGGAAGTTAAAGCCAACTAGTCACAGCTTTTACTAGAAGCTAAAGCTAGACAATTCTAGCTTAAGCTTTGTTTCATGTTAATAAAATAAAATGCACGACTGGGTCGCACGAACTTGCTCCTATGTAATAGACTAGGAATTTTAAAAACGGATGTTATTAAAGAAAACTGTTCATAAGGATAAAATGAATTTTTTAAATTCTTTTAGTAATAAGAGCTAAAGACAGAATGCTATGCAAATATGTATTTATGCAAGACCGAAAATTATAAGTCGTTGTATTGGTTCCTTAAAAAAATAAGCTTTTATGTACAAAATTTTTAAAACATTTTTAAGAAAAAATTTTGGTACGCCAACCTTAAGTTTTTATTATTGTACGAATAAGAGTCTAATTTCCAAAAAAACGGCTTAGTCGTTCTTGAGATATCAAATTTTTCAAAAAAAAAAAATGACTTTTTTTCTAAAAATTGAAAAAATATTTTTTTTTTAAGTTTTGAAATGCAATGTTTTTTAAACCTTTTAGGAGCTTCTTTATAAAAAATTTCATTAAAATCCGTTTTGCCGATAATGATAAATTCAAAACTCGAAAAAATCGCTCTATGGTAGGTACAGTCAGTAATATAAAATTTTAGCAAAATTCTCGGAGCCGTTTTCGAGAAAAATACGATTTTCGAAAACCATTTATTAAAATTTGTATGGAAGGTACCGTTAGTTTTAGATAAAACAAATTTTTTTATTCTCAAATCTTGTAGATTATGTTAAGAAACTTTTATTTGTCAAGTTTGAAAAAAAAAATCGATTTTGGCGTTTTCGAAATATTGAGTTTCCAAAAAAAATTTGATTTTTTTTTTAATCCAAAAAATGAAAAATTAAAAATTTGAATATGTAATAATATTCAAACTTTGGAGGAGCTTTAGCAAAAAACAAATGATTTAAATCGGCTGTACCGTTTTCGAGAAAATCAAAAACAAAAAAAATGAACCCTGTGGGACAGTTTTCGAGAAAAAAAAATATTTATAAAATTTCGAAAAAAATGGTATGCCAGGTACCGTTATTTTTGGTCTTAAGAAAAAAAGAAAAAAACGTGTGGGGGGAAAAAATTAAAACACATATCTACCAAGTTTGAAGAAAAGCGGCCGAGCCGTTTAGGCTGTAGTCGAACAAACAGACACAGTCAGACAGACAGAATTGCGAGACCCACTTTTTTGGTCTTCGCTATCATCGTAATGTCAACTTTGATCAAAATCTCGAGTTCGATTTTTTTAAAAATGCATAACTTGCCTTATAGTACCTACGAGAGTCGCAAGTAAAAATTTTCCAACCATTAGCTAGGTTTCCCTAAATGAAATTTTTCAAATTCTTTAAAATTTATTTATTTATTTGCAAAAAAAATTATGTCAGGTACCGTTTTTTTGGTTTTAAAAAAAGAAAAAAAAGTTTGGGTATTTTTTTTTATATTCTAGGTACAAATTTCAAAGAAAATCGGCCCAGCCGTAGGCTAAAAAGACAGACAGACAGAACTGCGAGACCCACTATTTTCGTGTTCCATATCATGCTAATGTCCGTTCTGATCAAAGTCACGAATTCAATTTTTTTAGGAATACTTAACTTCCCATATATTTCATATGAATGTATGTACCTACCTATGTACATACATACATAATGTATATCGCAAGTAAAATTTTAATTTTATGTTTTTGAGCAATTTTCTTTGATAACATTTTTGTTTTTTTTTTTCCATTTTTAAAAACCCAGTCTCCTCAACATAAGAACAAGTTCGTGCGACAAATAATTCTATTGAGTCGAGGTTCTAAACGTCATATTTAGGTTTTTACAATGTTCCGAACTAAACCACACCCGTTGAGAAATTGGGCTGCCAAGCTAATGCGATTCCTTGGAGAAGAAACGCCGGAACTAGGCGGATGCGAGGCACTAATGCACCAAAGAAACTAGATTCTGGGACGCTACCAGGTGGAAGATCGTCATTTACCCTCTTTGAAGGTATTCCAAATAATCAAACTCAGCAAAGAGATAAACTTGGAAGAAGAGCTGCATTGTTAGCAACTCATGTAGCTCTGGATGGGGGCACAATAGATCTTTAGGTCGCAGTGCAAACCCCCTCTCAATATTCATTCATAGAATGGGTATCACATACAGACATACATATACATACATACAATAACTTTTTTTTAGATTTAGATTAGATTAGATTTATTGTTTGTTTTCTTGTTTAAAATACAAATTTAAGTTACAAAAAATCATTAAGCATTGCTTTGCCGTCTGTCTGATTGACGTGTAAGTAAACTTTTGATAACAGGTTTGTTTTAAAGTGTATTAAATTTTTAAATTAAAAAAAATTAAATATATTTAGAAGATAAAAAAAAATAAAAAAACAAATATAAAATAGAAATAGATTTGGAGTTGAAAATTCTCAGTAATAATTTTACTACGGTAATTAATTGCTGCTTTGTAGAAGTAAAAAAGTTGCTTAATATCACCTTCGGAGTTTTTTTATATTTTTCCGAAAACGATTAAACTTCGTACATGTGAAGTCCTAAGTAATTGTAATAAAACTGCGTTTTTGATTTTTGGGGAAAAAGGTATAAAGGGGAAACAAAATTTTGACGGTTTTTGAAGAAATTGTCTTATTTTTCGATTATTCCAGTAATGTCTTTAATGACTGATAGCTTCAGTTCTAATTTTACACAAAAGTCTTTATAACACACATATTTTGCATTCCAAATTTTCACAACAAAAACACTTTTTTATAAAAAAGAAATCAAAGAAAAAACTCAGTTTTTAGTATTTTCGAATTTTTCACACTTTCCCGTAAAAAGGCGATAATAACCTAATACTTTCTGGCTTTAATGATATTTAGCCTTGAATCAAATTCAATTTTGTGGCATTCAGCATTCAGTCGTGGATATTATTTCCAATTGTACTCCCTTCACGTAATGCAACTTTTTTTTAATTAAATTAATGTGTTGAAATTAACTTCGTGATTTTAAATCGGAAAAAACACTTACCACTATTTCCAGCAAAAAGTTATTCATTCGTAATAAGAGTCTCTGGTCTTTTTTGCACATAGTTATTTTCAATTAAAAATAGCCAGACCAATCAATTTCGATTTAATCTTTTGAATGGCAAAAGTTCTACGGGACTGACACTTGATCACGTTGAAGATGCAATAACAACTGATACTATTTTGTATTTTAATCATTTTAAAATATTATTATGTATCATGTATCAATTTAACCAATTTTATTCTTCTCTTTCTTTGGTCAAATAAAATTCCTACCGACGCGACCATTCTCCCTTTGCTCAATTCTTGAAACGATACACTCGTAGGAACAAAAACGCACGTCATGCCTTCATTAACATTAGATGAGGCCAACACACATGAGCTTGCGTGTTTGTCATATTGAATGTCTTGAGGCAATCGTTAATAAGTTTGATGAATTCAAATAAGTTTTTGTGAGAAATTCACTGTATATTTCATAGACGTGTCGTTTAAAACCAGAAATTGAAAGATGATCTTTTTATTTTGTTAACAGGTTTCAAAGCTCTAGGATGTGAATCGAAGTGTGCTACACCTACAAATTTACTCGTTGTATGTTGAGTTCGGAATAGACATTAAAGCACGAAATTAAGGGATACAAACTTAATCTTAGGGAGTGCTTCGTTTGAATGATTGTTGTCGTACGCAACTTTGAACAGGTTGAAATATCAAAATTGAATGTTGACCCATATCATTTTACATACATATATTACATAAAGGTTTGATATATACACTGTTAAATTAATTGTGTATAGAATACATAAACAATTTTAACACAGTATGTGTGTTAAAGATGTTATATGAGGGGAAGTAACAATTGATTGTATCTTTTAATTTTTTTCGTTTATAGAATTAGAATATTTAATAGGTAGGTTGAAAGAAACTGATAACATAGCATTAGCCCGGTCAAAATAGACATTCAAGGTTACATTAATTCGCACAAAGCTGAAAATTGGCATGAATGTTGAGAACACTATTACAAACAATTTGTCAAAAGTCCCCATCGATCCGACGTGTGCAAAAAAAATTATTCAAGGTCAAATGTTGCAAATTTCGGTTTTTTGTATTTTTCAGCTGAACGGCAAGTTTTATCATAAGATAGGTGAGACAAAAGTTATTCATCATGCAATTATCTAAAGAAATTGTCTTAACACTTTTTCTCCTAAGAATCACCATTTTGGAGATATAGCGAAGCAAAAAGTTGAAAAAAAATTATTCAAGGTCAAATGTTGCAAAAATCGGTTTTTTGCATTTTTCAGCTGATCGGCAAATTTCATCATAAAATAGGTGAGACAAAAATTATTCATCATGCAATTATCTATAGAAATTGTCTTAACACTTTTTCTCCTAAGAATCACCATTTTGGAGATATAGCGAAGCAAAAAGTTGAAAAAGTTGTATTCTTCATAATATGCACACGGTTCCGCGCCACCCGTGAAGTAGTACACTTGGCGCGGTTTTTTAAAGGTGGCTTTCCCGGTAGGCCTATTCAACGATCTATTGTGGTCCTATTGAGTTGAAAATTTTGTATCTAATTGAAAAATACTACTATTGGAAATGACGAAAGCGATTATGAGTATTTTTTACAAAAGATAAGTACCAAAACTTATCTAAGCACCTAATTACATTACAAATTTGACGCCGATATTGCAGTGCTTTTTTTCATTTCAAACGCTTTATTCAATTCATTGCCACAGAATAAACAGCACTCTTTTAAACAAAAAACAATTCTGACATTCACTGTCTCAAATGCTTCATTGTTAATGGTTTAACGAGTAAGATTGATTTTTGAAATCCTGTAGTATCACAACGGACCAAATATTGGTCTAAGTGTTTTGGCTTTTCCGGTCAGCAGCCACCTTAACCTAAGGTAACGTAACCTAAACAAAAAACTGATTCATTGAGGAGGACTTATTATTGATGTACCAGCTTGTTCTTGTTCGTGACGTCTTTTAACTACGGTAATGGTACTCTTCCGAGTGAACTTTTTCCGCCAAATGTTTACTACAAATAAAGAAAAATTGATACATTTCTCTTACAAACAAGAAACTGCACAAATTCTGTTTGCAATAACTACTTGTTCTTACTACGAAGGAACGCTTGGGACTAATACTATTTTGTTTGGGCCCTTAGAAACGGAGCAGGTATACGAGCGTCGCAGACAGATGCTGCTCAAGGCCGTACGGTCACATAAAATGAGGGACTGGGTTTTCTTTCGAGTTTATATTCTTAAGCCAAATATACATTGTGCAAGTGTATTCGAAAATTCAGATTAAAGTTGCATATACACACACCAAGCATGAGTCTTCAATCTTTTATTTTAACATGTACGGTGTGGTGAGAGGACGTTGCGCTTTGTGAGTTTTTTTCGGCGAAATTGTGAATATAAGAACGTCTTTGAGATTTTTTCAATTTTATCCGAGTAGGTAATTTGTTTTATTTTGTCTGTCCATTTCATCATACATTTTTTGTTTACTTTTTTAATATTTCAATCAGTGCTTATGTTGTACTGTGTTCTCATCTCTTCAACGAACTATACGCAAATGAACCAATAAATGCATGGTCAATCATCAATCTTGCATATACACTACTTCAATGCAGGACGCTAGATTGAAAGAAACTCAAAAGATTTTCATTTTGCTTTAATCCTAAATCCAATCTATACGTGTGATTTTTTCACCAATACACTTGCGCGTGCTTGTCATGCATTTGAACAGTGTATATCTGGCTTTAGAATTGTATAATATTTATCTATACGCCACGAAAACTAATATTTTTACTTGTATTACCGTTGTGTAATGTATATAACGGTAATTGACATACATATTATGAAGAACACAAATTTTTCAACATCGCTGTATCTCCAAAATGGTGATTCTTAGGAGAAAAACTGTTAAGACGATTTCTATAGATAATTGCATGATGAATAATTTTTGTCTCACCTATCTTATGATAAAACTTGCCGTTCGGCTGAAAAATGCAAAAAAAACATTTTTGCAACATTTGACCTTGAATAATTTTTTTTCAACTTTTTGATTCGCTATATCTCCAAAATGGTAATTCTTAGGAGAAAAAGTGTTAAGACAATTTCTTTAGATAATTGCATGATGAATAATTTTTGTCTCACCTATCTTATGATAAAACTTGCCGTTCAGCTGAAAAATGCAAAAAACCGAAATTTGCAACATTTGACCTTGAATAATTTTTTTTGCACACGTCGGATCGATGGGGACTTTTGACAAATTGTTTGTAATAGTGTTCTCAACATTCATGCCAATTTTCAGCTTTGTGCGAATTAATGTAACCTTACCCTTATTTTTGAAGCTAATTTGACCGGGCTACATTCTTAAACGTCTCATTGACATTGGCCTTAAATATACATGAACGTTTTTAAAAATATAAAACTATTTATCCAAGTAGTGAATTACAAATTAGGGCAAATTCTAAGTAGGGTAGCAACGCTGCAAAGGGCTCATGGACGGATGTTTGGATTTAATTTTGAAGAAAACACGGCTAGAATACTTACAAGAACCTTCACTTATAACTTATAATAGAAGTCAATTGATGACAAAATAATTACAATAAAAAATAAAATGCACGACTGGATCGCACGAACTTGCTCTGATGTAAAAGTACTTTGGAATTTAAGATACATTTTATAAATATAAAACATGGATTTAATAAGATAATAATGTTCAAATGCATAAATATGCCGTCTGATTTCTAGAAAAGTATGAATTTATGCAAACAAACTTTTCGTTTTATTATTAAATACATTTTTATTATTAAAAACATTTTTATATATAAAGAAATTTCTTTAAATTTTTTTAAGAAAAAAATGTGGGATGAGAATTTTAAGTATTTATTAATATTGATTTTAGGAAATAATTTCAAAAAATAATCGTTCATACGTTTTCAAGATATTGATTTTTCAAAAAAAAAAAAAAAAAATTTTGTGCAAAAAACTCAACAAATATTTTTTGGAATATTTTTATAAACAATATTATTTTAAACTTAAGGGGAATCCTGCCGAAAATTTTTGGTAAAAATGGTTAGCCGTTGGTGAGAAAGTCGAAAATCAAAAAAACGGTTCTATGACAGGTACCGTTGATAACATTTTGCCCCAAAATTTTGTTTGACCAAAATGTATCCATGTCCATAATATCACACCTAATTTGTTTATCAAAATCCTTAGAGCCGTTTTCGAGATAAATAAGATTTTGTATTACGGGTATATGGGGGGTACCCTTAGTTTTGGAGCTAAAAAAAAATTTTAATTTTTCCTCTAGGGAATCACCGAAGACCCTTAAGTACCGAGTTTGAAGAAAATACCTCCAGTAACTTAAGCTGTAGTTCGAGGTACAGACATACAGACATACGGACATACAGACATACAGACATACAGACATACAGACATACAGACAGACAGACGGAATTGTCGGACTCACTTCATTCGTTTTCGCTATCATTGTAATGTCAACTTTGATCAAAATCTCGAGTTCGATTTTTTTTTCAAATGCAGAACTTGCCCTATAGAAGCTATCTATACCGCAAGTAAAAAGACAAACACAACGAAGCAATTGAATTTCAATGATGATATTGTTGGTGTTTTTTATTGACAACTCTGATTTTGTTGTTCATTCAGTGAATTGTCAAATCTGTAAAATAAAAATATGCATTTCAATCTTGCAACTTTTGGTCACTTAAAACATAGCAACATTTCTCCAAATATTATTTTATTTCATAGTTACATTTCTGAATATTTTGATTTTTGTTTTTCCTTACGTTACCAATGAAGTATCTTTTCTAGTATTTGATTGTTATGTTCAAATATACCAGATATTAATTCGGAACTACCTGATGAAGAGATAAATTTAGCAGCTCCCTCTGTTTATTTGGCGTGGATATGGCAGAAATAATAAATTTCATAGTAAAGATAATTTATTAAAAATAATGTAATATGATAAATTGACATCAGATTTTTCCGAACGTATGTAAATGTTACGTTAAGGATTTTTTAAGCTGTTATTTAAGAGACATTTGAGATCAAAAATTAAGCGCAATCTGTAACTAGGCTTAAACAATGCAATACAAGACTGAGTCACTTGTAATTGATCTTATGTTAAAGAGGCTTAGAATTATATGTATTCAAGAAATATTCAAATCGTTGAAGAGTTTAAATTTTTTTAATTTAAAAAATATTTTCTTTTTGAAAGTTTTGATGCAATGATATTTAAACCGCCTGTAAGAAAATTTATTTAAGTCGATGAAGCCGAAAATGAAAAAGTCAAAAATTGAAAAAAAAACATGGTTCTATTTTTTGAAAATTTGTTTTTGAGGTTAACAGTTTTTGAGTTTTTACCAAAACGTTTTTACTTGTGTTTTTGTTATTTTCTGAATACGGACAACTCTTTACGTCTTTCTCAACGACATATAAAATTCCCATCGATATAAAGCCTATATTCATTCATTGCTGAGTCTCTTATATAATATAATCAGAAAAGGGCATTGAAAATGATAGGTGAAAGAACTAAGGGGTTTGCCATTATAAACGGAATATAACACCATTCAAATGTCCACCGCGGTTTCGCTGGATGGTACGCATACAATATGTCAAATTTTTCGTAAATGTGGTAGAATTTGACCAATTGCACTGTTTTGTTGGCTTTCAGAGCAGTGGTGGTTTGTAATTTATTGGCATAAACCTGTGGCTTAATAAAACCCTACAAGAAGAAGTCTAACTGGGTCAAATGTCACGAATTAGGTGGGCAATTTATATCGCCTCCGCCTGATATCCATGTTAATGTTAAGAACGCGCCAAAAAAAAAGCTTAAGTTCACGAAGAAGACAATAAATATATACAGCTCCTGGCACCAATCTGTATAAATATACCACAGTTTGTTTAAAGCTTATGCTATTTTCATCTCACATTCAATGATTACAAGTTCACACAATACACACAAATAGAATTTAAATAAAAATCGCTTTTTTACTTTTGGCCTACATCTCTTTCAATCAGTGAAACGGTGCCATATAAAAAAGAACGCACGACTGGGACGCACGAACTTGCCCTTTTGTAATAAACTTAGAATTTAAAAAAATAATGTTATTGGAGAAAAATCACAATCACAAAAAAACAACTCCTTTGGTAATTCAAGCGAAAACAGGATGCCATGTGATTTTTCAAGTAAATATAAGTTGTTGTTGTACGCAAGCAAATTTAAATTAAATTTAAATTGCGTTATTCTGTTATGAACAAAAGCTGAAAAAAAACTTATTTGAAATTTAAAGATGAAATAGCTGCTTATGTACATATACATATGTATATATTCGTTTTTTAAGCGTCAATCGTGGTGATGGCCATTTCATCACCAAACATGCAATTACTCGCTCAGGAAATTTGTCTTACAATAAAACCAAAACGGGTCGTTAGATGTAGCACCGCCAAGGGCCCATGTCTTCCACGTCCCTATCTTCGATTTCAGTCCAACAAAAATAGGTTGACAGTTGTATATATGTAGCTATGAGAATTGAAAGGGAGATTACACCTTATTTATTTTCAAAGAAAAATGGACAAATGACACCACCGCCATTCATTGACTTTTTGTGGATGCATTGGACAAAGTAGTACCCCTTGGCATAATGGTTAGTGCGTTGGACTGTCATGCGGAAGGTCTCGAGTTCGATTCTCAGCCGCTGCAAAGTTTTTTTCAGGGGTGTACTGCCTCTTGCGAGAAATTGACAAATTCTCCAAGAGTATCTCTTTTCATGGAAAGTGCTGCTCATTAGCCGTTCGGAATCGGCAGAAAATTGTAGGTCCCCTCCGCTCCTGGTAACACGCACACAGGAATGGCTGAAAGTTGTAAGTCACTAGGTCCTGTTTCACTCCGAGCTGTTGCACCACCAAATTTATTTTTATATAATATTGGACTTAAGACATTTAAACATATCCACCTAGAGATAAAGATAAAGAAAAAACCTAACTTATAATCCAAGAAAAATAGTCTAAAATAAGAAAATTTACCGAATTAAACGGAATTTTATTAAAAATAAAATACACAACTGTGTTCCCCAACTTGCTCCTATGTAATAGTCCTAGAAAAAAAAAAATTATAAATCGTTCTAGCGGTTTCTTAAATAAATAAGTATTCATATAAAAAATATGTAGAACATTTTTAAGAAAAAATTTAGCTCGTCAACTTTAAATTTTTAATATTGTACAAATAAAATAAAAAAAAAACATTAACCAATTTTTGAAATATTGAATTTTCAAAAAAAAAATGAACTCATTTTTTCAAAAATCAAAACTAAAATATTTGTTTTAAATTTTGAAATAAAATTTTCCACAAAATTCGAAAAAATAGGTACAGTTAGTAATGTTTTAATTTCAAATTAATTTAAAATTTATAGATCGTAGAAATAAAACGAAAGACAAAAATGTGTAACACAATTCTAGGTGCCTCTTTCTAGGATGAAACGATTTTCGAAAAGCATTTTTTTAACATTTGTATAGTGAGCACCGTTATTTTCAGATAAAACATTTTTATTTTCATACATATTTTAGATAGTATTAAAAAATGTATTGTTAAATGTCAAGGTTAAAAAAAAATCGATTATGAGGTTTTCGAATTATAGAGTTTTCAAAAAGCAAAAAAAAAATTGTTTTAAAAGTCCAAACAATTTTTTTTTCAAAATTTGTATACACAATATTATTCAAAATTTAAAGGAGCTTAAGCATACAAAAACTGATAGAAATGATTTCTAAAGTTTTTTGAGAAAATCGAAATCAAAATGTTTTTTATAATAGTATCATTAATAACCATTTTTCGCAAAAAAATTTTCAACCATAAGCTAAAAAATCTGTGAAACAGTTTTTGAGAAAAAATATATTTTCTTAAATTGCGAAACAGAATTGTATGGCAGTTACCGTATTTTTAGTCCTAAAAAAATAAAATAAAATGCACGACTGAATCGCACATACAGTATTGTGCAAAACATAAGCACTACATACATATGTATATCAAGTAATGGCCGAATTATGTTCTTTGGGTGAGTTTATGTTCCTGGCCGATGTTTTTTTTTTCAATAACTTTTAATTAAAAAAAAAATAATTTTATAGTTAATATTTTATTAGTTGATTAAATGGTCCTTAAAACTGTGCATTGAATCGGTCAAGTTGGAATATCAATTTAAAAGGAAATCGCAGTTCTGAGTTTGAAAAAAGAAAACAGCTTTTACAAATTTAAGAAAGTGGAATATTTTGCAAGTAACGTCGATTAGGTGCTCAAAAATTAAAAATTTATTTATGCTGTACTTGGCAGACATTTTTCAACTTGTCAGGCATATCATTTAGCTAGATTCATCTAATAATAGAAACAAAAGTAATATTTCAATCTTTTTCCATATTTTTAAATTTCAACTCGTGGCAACAATGCTCTTCTTTGGATTCTCCGTCTTTTTTATAAAGTATTTAAGTAGTGTACATCATATTGTTTTAAATAGTTTCGGACTAGTATTAAGGTACTAGTACGGTCTAGAATACCAAAAGAACGCACGATTATCGGGAATTTTTTTCTCGGAAACCTTACTAGGTAATAACATATCTTTTTTTTAAATAATGAATACATGCGTCAAGAGTACAAAAAAAAATATTTTTTTTAATTTTCGAATTTCGGCCGAATTATAGAGGGCGCAAACGTCGACTCATCAAAAAATACATGGTCCCGTGGCGGACAGTTAGTCTCCAGATCTACTGAACCGATTTTCAAAAAACTTGTTGCAACTTGATTGTTTTTATTTGACCAAAAAATTATGAACAATTTTTTTTCAAAGCTCGATATTTTTTTTTGTTTTGACTTTTTAAACAAATTGTGGTAAATTGTCTCGTAAGAAACCTTCCTTTAAATAACCCATTTTGTTTTTTTTTTTTGTTTCAGTCCAGCCAATTCTGAGATTAACTGTCCGCCATGGGACCATGTATTTTTTGATGAGTCGACGTTTGCGCTCTCTATAATTCGGCGAAAATTAAAAAAAAATAAATTTTTGTTTGTATTCTTGACGCATGTATTCATTATTTAAAAAAAAATTATGTAATTACCTAATAAGGTTTCCGAGAAAAAAATTCCCAAAAATCGTGCGTTTTTTTGGAATTCTAGACCGTACTAGTACCTTAATCACAATCAAAAATCGGAAGTCCTGACCACTGGTTTTGTGAAGACAATTATCTTAACTTTCTTTGGAAACTTTGTCGAAAGTCCAATGGAAAAGTTATACTCAGTGCAAAACCATTGTCCACTGGAAGAGTCAAATAGTATAACCCACGGGAAATGTTTCAATATCATTGCTTACATCAGAATATGTTTCAATAAACTAAGGACACATAAATGCTTAACAAAATATTTATCTTACAATCACCTTCAAGAAATAATTTTTTACTGGCGATATAGGTAGATACTATAAGGCAAGTTCTGCATTTGAAAAAAAAATCGAACTCGAGATTTTGATCAAAGTTGACATTACGATGATAGCGCGGAAGACGAAAAAAGTGGATCCGGCAATTCCGTCTGTCTGTCTGTACCTCTAACTACAGCCTAAACTACTAGAGGTATTTTCTTCAAACTCGTTACTTAAGGGTCTTCGGTGATTTCCTAGAGGAGAAATTGAAATTTTTTTTTAGCTCCAATACTAACGGTACCCCCCATAGACCCGTAATGCAAAATCTTATTTATCTCAAAAACGGCTCTAACGATTTTGATACAAAAAAAAATTAAGTGTGATATTATGGACATACTATATTTTGGTCAAAAAAATTTTGGGGCAAAATGCTATTAACGGTACCTGTCATAGAGCCATTTTTTTTTCGACTTTCTCATTAACGGCTCTAACGATTTTAACCAAAAATTTTCACAGGAGCTCCCTTAAGTTTAAAACAATATTATATATAAAAATATTCGAAAAAATATTTGTTTTTTTTTTTTTTTGAAAAATGAATATCTTCAAAACCTATGAACGATTATTTTTTTAAATTATTTCCTAAAATCAATGTTATTAAATACTTAAAATTCGCATCCCACATTTTTTGCTTGAACAATTTTAAAGAAATTTCTTATATAAAAAATGTCTTTAATAATAAAACGATTTTTTTAAATTTTGTTTGCATAAATTCATACTTTTCTAGAAATCAGATGGGATATTTATGCATTTGAACGTCATTATCTCATTAAATCCATGTTTTATATTTATAAAATGTATCTTAAATTCCAAAGTACTTTTACATTAGAGCAAGTTCGTGCGATCCGATCTGCATTTTATTTCACTCCAATATTAATCGTTTTTGTCATATGTATGTATCATGGAAATGATTTATTACAAGTTCGAAAGCCAACAAATTTATAGATTTGACAGTGAAAAGAGCTTGAACCTCAGTCAATTTTTTGCGTCATTGGTCTTATATCATATACGAGTATACCAGTTGGTTTATAAAATCCAATCCATTTTATATTTTATTCTTTGAACTGGGTTCCGCTATAAGAAGATTTTTCAAGAATTTTGATTTCTTTTATTGTAGTCTTCTTCTATAAAATGTGAACGAGAATAGATGTATAAATGTATACAAATATGATTGGCCGCACCTTAACTTTAAAGAAAAAACATTAGGCTAGCCGCGCACTAGCAATTTTTAGTTGCGAAACTGTTTGGTTACTTATAGAAAACAGATGAACTGTTTGGTTGAATGTCGGTGAATTTGCAGATAATTATATGTTCAATAAAATGGCGAACTTATTTTAGGCAATCGTTTAGTTTGTGTCAAAACACAAACTTTTTAGTTGCTCGAACCAAGCAGTTTCGCAACTAAAAATTGCTAGTGCGCGGCTAGCCTTACATGTCTCTGGTTGTGTTCGTAAAAAAATTCAAATTAATGAACAAATGAAAGTATTAGATATTGATATTTTAAATAGGCAAGTTTTGCATGCGTCAACAAATTGAATTGGAATGAAGGTTTTGAACAAATACTCGTAGAGTGAAGAAGATGAAAAGAATTTGCCTACAAGGGTGTGTTTATGCTGGAGCCGCTATAAACTATTTCAGCTGAGATAACTTTTTTAATTTTGAGGATTGTTTTTCAAAGCGTTCCTCCAATTTAAAAACTAATATGAAAAAGAAAAAAAGATAAAGATTTGTCAGCTTTGCGCACATCGTTGATCGCTACTCCAACGTAAATACAACGTAAGGGCTGAAGCCAGCTACCGTTTGGAATAAGTGAATATTGGCTCAAATGCTTCTAATGCTATCACAGGTCGTACCTAAAAGGTAAAAAAAAACTGAGGCAAACGAAAAAACATATAGTAGTTAGCTGAACTTCTAGATGAGGCGCGCCTACTTTTCACTGTTTTTACTTTTTAATGTGTAGAACTAAACAGACGTCAGTAGTAGTATTAGCAATATACACGGTGACACAAACAGTTACACGGTTAAAGTTAAAATTCAAAAGTAAATACTATGAGTGGAAATACTTTCTGGCCTCATTTTAAAATAAATAAATATTTTATTGTCAGATTTTTAACTTTGAAAATGAAATGTTTTCGCTGTCGACTTTTTGCTTATTTCTTTTTTTTATTTTCTTATTTTGGAACAATAGCAGATATGTACATTGAAACCTCAAATAAGTCATGCTGTAAGTCCTCTTTGTAATGGTATAGGTAATGTAAATAATAATGTTGAACCCTTTCAAAGTTATAGTTTTGTATATGAACAAATAACAGCTTTGGAACTTTTGAAATTCATTGGGTCCTTCAAAAATTCATATTCTTGTTCAAATCAATTGCTGAAAAATATATCATGTTTTATTTTAGATGTTAAGTTAAGGGTAAGCATTTGCTCTGGATGTTTTCCAGTCGGTCTTACATGTGATACCTCTTTTTAAAAAAGGTGAATCGGATTGTGTTCAAAACAATAGGCCGATTTCGCTTCTGCCTTCGGTGAGTTAAGTTTTCGAAAAAGTAATTATAAACCGGATTATAAAGTTTTTGAATAAAATAAATTTTTTAGCTCGGTACAATTTGCTTTTCAGAAAGACAAATCCTCTGAAGATGCATTATTAGATTTATGTTCTCAATTATTCAATAATTTTGACACAAAATTGAATACAGCCGCCCTTTTTTGTTGACATAAAGAAGGCATTCGATATGGTAAACAATGATATTTTTCTGAAAAAAAAAAAAACTGTATAGGGTTAATTTTAAAATTGGTCAAATCTTACCTGACTTATAGGACTCAAAGATTAAAAATAGATCAAATTAGAAGTGGTGTAAAATATATGGACATAAGCGTGCCACAGGGATCCGTATAAGGGCCTATACTATTCCTAATATTTATAAACTCTCAATACAGTCTTGGTTTTAAAGCTGTACTTGAAGCTTTCGCTGACGATATAGGTTGTGTATACCGTCAAGTTAGTTTTTTGGAGTTAGTTTCGGATATCGGCATATAATTGATCTTGAAGTAAAGGACTCTATTACAGAATGTTGGAAACGGCCAATGATGTCGATATTGTCAGCATATCCTAACAATTAGACAGATTTGTTGAATTTAGCGCCCTTCGTGTTAATGCCTGCCATGCGAACAATCTCCTTGCCGAAACCCTGTACATGTTTAGAATAGTTCAGAGGACTTTCTTCTTAGTTGCACATTGCACCGGGTAGTTTACAATGACACGCCATATAGAGCTCCTGACCATGAATGCTATCATATGCGGCTTGAATGTGCCTCAATGTCATTATTTGGTCTATGGTCGATCTGCCGGACCGGAAGCCACACTGGAACTTGCCGACTAAATTATTACAAAAGGGTTTAAGACGTTCACATAGCACATTGGATAAGATCTTATATGCGACATTAAGCAGGGATATGCCTCGATAGTTCTTGCAAGACATAGGATCACCGTTTTTGTAGATGGGGCATATGAAGCTGATGGTCCAGTCTTAGGGGATGCTCTCTTCAACGCATATTTGATTGATGATTTTATGCATGCACACTAACAAAACATCACCATCGTATTTCAAGAGCTCTGCAGGTAAGCCATCAGATCTTGCGGCCTTGTTGTTCTTAAGCTTATTTATAGCTAGAGCTACCTCTTCTATACTGTGTGGTGAAACTGGTTCTTTATTGATTTAGTGAGAAGTGTGTATGTGAAAATTAAACCTACAGATTATGCCAGGTATGCACGAGCCGTAGCGGCCACACGCCAGAATTCAAATTCAATATTCTTTCAAATAAAGCCAATTTCATGGATATGAAAAACATCTTTCTACATATTTGCATTTCAAATTTTTTTCAAAAGTTCCCCACCTCTAAAAAATCACCCTTTACTTAGTCTGAAGAGAATCATTTCGGCAGTAGGTCGAGATACAGATAGTTTGTTCATGTTCTCTATCATCGTCATGCCAAGTTTGATCAAAATTTCGAGGTCAATCGCAGCTAAAAACGTAAAAACGTGGATTTCTTGAAACGTTAATGCTGTCAAGTTGATTCACTAATTTGCAAAAATAAAATAATGATTTATTTGAATGAGTTTTATTTTATTTAGACCAAACATTGTTTATCTATATGTAGGTCCAAAGTTGAACTCATGCATAGAAAAAATAAAAACATTCCTTATCAAACATTAATTAATAGCCAATCAATCACTTTGAATCCTGGTGAAATCGGCTGGTGCAAAATTCTTTGTGAATGATTAATTTAAATATTATATTTCAAATTCCTCCGCTTTTGTTAATTGTATATCGTCAGGCCAGAAAATTTGCACATTTTATACAACAAAGTAAATGAAATAAAAACATACTATATTTACATATTGACCGTTTTTGACATATTGCGAAAGAGATTATTGACTTATAACTGTGGGATATTCCACAAGCAATTATATATAACCTGTTTCAAGTCTTGTCAAATAAAGCAAAAAATTACCAATACACATAAATGTATATTTGTTTGAATAAGAAAAAAATGCAAATTTTACTAATTTATCTCAAAGTTTTGAATAACAATAATATAAAAAAAAATTTCAGATTTGCTGTCTAATACTAAGGGAACCAATTTTTGATTCGATTAATCAGTTTTTCACCGACAACAATACGTATGGGGGGGATATGAGTATATTGAATTAACTGAAATTGTCATAAGTAGACTCTTTGTGCACATATATTTTACACATTTCACAGTATCTGTAAACTATTTACTCGTAAGTACTCCTCAGCCTCCCAAAATGGGTCAATAAAAATAGTGTTATTTTATGGTACCATAAACATGTTTCTTCTTTTTGAATTATTATTCAGATCATCAACGTCGTCAAAAAATCCACATGTTCTTAAATGTAAAAACAGCTTAGCTTGACTTGTAACAAGTGAGAAGTAATTGTGAGAAGAAATTATTTTTTCGTAATCTTCTTTATTGCTTATGATAAGTTTGTTTGCTTTCTGCCATCCATGTAATAAAGTTTTAAACCTGTTGGTAAACAAGCACAAAAATATTTTATATTTCTTTCAAACAATATTTTTGTATACACGGCACAATATATCAGCTCAATTTCTCAGAAAATCGGTACGACTCAGACAAACTTATCTAATAGACCCTGAATTTGTTTCTGTTTGCTTTAAAAAGCTGTTAAATGTCATAAGAACAATGATTGAGTCTTAGCACTTAGCTGTACATTATATCGGAATACAACAAAGAAATTAAGACAATTCCATTTTAGGTTTATTCACAAGAATATGATAACGCCAATTTTATGGAAATTCTCCTTATCATATTTTATAGATAAGCCGGTTTATTATTCGTTAGAGCTACATTTCGAATAGATTTTTTTTTTATTAAAGGTGATCTTTAGACGTTTTCCTTTTTCAGTTCAGAATAGAGCTTTGAACAGAGTCCGAGCATGTCGAGCATGTTCTGAACATCTTCTGAGCGCTCTCAGTTGTTTTTGAAACACTGCTGCCACCATTTTTTTTTAATTTCCATCTGTAAAATGCTTGTGTTTAGCATTTAACTCTGTCAAACAAAAAAAATATATATATATATATGGAGCTAAAAAAAAATTTCAGTTTCTCCTCTAGGGAATCACCGAAGACCCTTAACTACCGTGATTCAAGAACATAGGTACAGACATACAGACACACTGAAACATGTTTTTTGTGTACTAAATTTTCCTTAAATTTTTTATAAAAAAAAATTGATATGCAAATTGTTAGTATTCAATAAAATACATTTTATAACGTAATTTAAAAATTTATTTGTGTATCCGTTTTCAAGATATTAAATTTTCAAAAAAAAGTTTGTATTATTTTTTTAAAAATCCAAAAAATATTTTTTCGAAAAAAATTTTAGATTATATTTTTTTCAAATGCATAGGAGCTTTTGCATAAAAAGTTTGGTTGAAATCGTTAGAGCCGTTGATGAGAAATTTGAAAATAAAAAAAACGTTCTATGGACAGGTACCATTAATATCATTTCCCCCAAAAAAATTTTCTTACCAAAACGTAGTTCATGTCTATAATATTACACCAAATTTTTTTTTATCAAAATCGTTAGAGCCGTTTTCGAGAAAAATAAGATTATGCATTACGGGTGTATGGGGGTACCGTTACTTTTAGAGCTACAAAAAAAATAATTTCTCCTCTAGGGAATCACCGAAGACCCTTAAGTACCGAGTTTGAAGAAAATAAGTCCAGTGGCTTAGGCAGTAGATCGAGGTACAGAAATACAGACAGACAGACGGAACCACTTTATTCGTCTTCGCTATCATCGTAATGTCAACTTTGATCAAAATCTCGAGTTTGATTTTTTTTTCAAAATGCAGAACTTGCCCTATATTACCTATATAGCAAGTAAAAATTATTTTTTTAAATTAGTTAATAACGAAAAATCTCTTTCCTCCAATTGAAAATAAAATGCACGACTGGGTCGCACGAAGTTGCTCTTATGTAAAAGACTAAGAATTTCAAAAATTAATGTTATTAGAGAAAAACTGTTCATAAGCATACAATTCATTTTTTAAATGATTTAAACAGCTCCTTTAGAAATTGGAGCTAAAAACAGAATGCTATGTGATTCAAGAAAACATAAGTTTATGCAAGAAAACAATTATAAGTCGTTTTAAAACATTTTTAAGACAAAATTTTGGTACGCCAACTTAAAGTTTTTATTATTGTACGAATAAGAAATAAATTTTCAAAAAAATAGTGAGCCGTTTTTGAGATATCGAATTTTTCAAAAAATAAATTGATTACTTTCTCAAAACTTTAAAAAACATTTTGTTTTTAAATCTTGAAATGCAATGTGTTTTAAACTTTTTAGAAGCATCTCTATAAAAATTTTTATTAAAATCCGTTATGTCGATAATGAGAAATTCAGAATTTGAAAAAATTGTTCTATGGTAGGTACAGTCAGTAATATGTTAATTTGAATTTTTTTTTGTATTAAATTATAAATCGTAAAACTTAATAGAAAAAAAAATATCAAAATCCTCGGAACCGTTTTCGGGAAAACCGTTACTACCGTTATTTTTAGGTAAAATAATTTTTTTTCTCACATCTTGTTGATTATATTAAGAAATTTTTACTTATCAATTAAAAAAAATCAAGCACAGGGTTTTCGAAATATTGAGTTTTAGAAAAAAAATTGAACATTTTTTTAAAAATACAAACAAAATTTTGTTTTTCAAAATTTTAATGCACAATAATATTCAAACTTTTGGGGAGCCTTAGCATAAAATGGTCAAAATCGGTTGTACCGAAAATTTTTTTCAACAATACAAACCTAGCTTTAACTAAATGAAATTTTTTGATTTTTTTAAGAAAATCTGTGGGACAGTTTTTGAGAAAAAAAAATATTTATAAAATTTCGAAAAAAATTTGTATGGCAGGTACCGTTCTTTTTGATCTAAAAAAAAAACAATATCTACCAAGTTTGACGAAAATCTGCCGAACCGTTTAGGCTGTAATTGAACAGACAAACAAACAGAATTTCGAGACCACCTTTTTTCGACTACGTTATCATCGTAATGTCAGCTTTGGTCAAAATCTCGAGTTCGATTATTTTTACGAATGCATAACTTGCCTTATAGTACCTATAAGTCGCAAGAAAAAATTACATAATCCAGTATTTGTGATCTCGGAAAAAAGTAGATTCTTCAGCTGTTACCAACATCTGTTTTTTTTCCAAAACGTTAGAAATATAACATAAAAACGAAAAATAATGTTCATACGATTTGTTAAAAATGTTTTTATTCATTTACTAAAAGTTATGACACAAAAAAAAGTTTGTTATGTAGGTATTTAAATATAAACAAAAAAAAATAATAATTTGACCAAACCTCAGTTTTTCATGGAAAAAGTATAGGCACACCCTGGAACTTTACTTTTTTTACTGAAACCAAATAGATTTTACTGTCATAGAAATTCACAGAACACAAGTATTAGTCATATTAACTAAAATCATCTCTGCTATAAGTAAATAACAGTTGTTGTTGTTTTACATCAAAAATACGATGAAAAGGAAAAGAAACAACGCCTGAAGAAAAAAAAAATAAATTTCCATTCCAAAGAAAAACTGTTCTCTGAAATTGGAGAAATTATCAACAGAAGCCGTTATACAACAAGCAGTGTATTAAAAAGGTTTAAAGATAGTTAATAGAAGTTAACCAAAAATGAAGCCAAGTTAGTTGTTAACTGCTTTAAAAAAAAAACAAGAACCACTTCCTCACAGTTAGCAGCAGAGATTTGCGAACAATTTGGTAGACGCCGCGGCGCCACAATCCCCAGATATGAATCCCATAATGCATTTATGGGACGTGTTGGATAGACGTATCCAGCAAGGCTCTGTTAAAAATGGTGATTGCAGACGATTGGAAAAAAAAATTGACCAATTGAATATATTTTTAGTAACTATCAGATGCATACATAATTACAAAGTTTGTGCCAATACTTTTTTCCCGAATAAAAACTGAAGTTGTACTTCTAAGACTATTGGGGATTTATAAGCTTTTTTTGTGTGTTTTGTTATATTCGTTTCGTAATCAACTAAATAAATTGTTTTAGACAATTTTTTAAAAAATACTCTTTACTTTTATTAAACAATGACTTAGTTCTGAATACTATGGTGTATCAACACTTTTTTCCATGTGTGTATGTACATATCTGCTTAATTAATTCAAACTCATCACAATGATCACTTTTAGATCGACGTTTAGTTATTATGTTACCGACTCAGATGTGATGTGGTCAAAGTTAATTTGTATTCATCATAAACTAGTCTTATTTTGGGTTCAGTGAATACATTGTTTTGAAGTGCATCTTAATAATTTTAAATTGTCAATGATGAATCGTCGAAAAAAGCAGTTTCTTAAAAATAAAATTTGATCTCGTTTTTATTTCAAATTTTCTATTATTTTCCCATTTTTGAGTGCTTAGCTAGTCACACCAATTAAAATTTCATGTAAAAATTATTCGTGTTAAAAATTAAAAAAAAATGTAGTGAACACAGCTGTATTTCGCAGTGTCACCTATCGCACATTGCTCAACAACAACTTTCTAAACATTTTCAGTAAAGTGACGATTATTACCCACGCTTTGGTTCAAGAGAGCTTAATTTCGGGATTTAATTTTTTAGTGAAATTAAAGCAAGCATCATTCAGATATACATAAATGGCCGTGGTCGTAGGTATCATAGGCAGCTAGAACATTCCCAAAATATTACATAATATGTATATTTATGTTAATTTAAGTTCTAGACAGCTTATTAAATAATTTTCAGCATTCTAGTAAGCAGGCGTATCAGTGGGTGGATTTTACTTAACTTTCCCCTTACTAATTAGAGAGAAAATTGGTTCAGTAATTTTTGAGTCTATAAGTCATACACAATCTTACGTTTATCTTAGAAAAATCTACTGTATTAAAAAAAAAGTTATCCTTAAATATTCAACTTTGAGAAATCAAACTTTAAGACTCTACCCAGATCCACGTCAACTTTTTTTACAAATTCAGAGTCGGACTTCCGCAACGCATTAAGCCTAAGAGGATATAGACTATATTTTATTTGTATTTTACATGCAAATTTTTTAAGCGTATACACGCTTATCATTATTTAAATATTAATATTTATTATAACCAAAAACATTGTTTAGTTCGATTAACATAATAGATTCCTACTGGATATTAAACTCAACATAATTCCATATTTTCCAAACGAAACGATTCAAAGTTTGTATTCGCTGATATATACGAGTACAAACAAGACTCCATTCTTTTATTTGTGATTTTATCATCTTTTAATATCTATATCTCGCTGTCGCCATACCTTTGAATACGAAGTTCATACACACATTTGAAAACCAGTTTAGATAGCCCTAAATATTTTTATTTTCATCTGCGGCTTAAGTAATAAAACACAAAAGTCTATTCGGTTTCTCACAATAAATCATTTGAATTTGTCCAATTTATTTCCTGAGTCCGTATACATTAGTAGGAGAAACACGCAAACCGATGTTCGGCTTGCCATAATATTGAAGATAGATGGTGATTCTTTGTCCATGCCGATCATTTGTCTATTATGAGAGTATTGAGGGCACTGAATACTGTGCATACACAATACAAACAATACTAATAATTCATGAGTGTAATTTGAACCTAAATAACAAAAACAAGAAGGTAAAATCAAATAATAATAATTGTAAATGAGATCGAGAAAATAAATTTGTTGTTTTTGTCTTAATTATTTTATCACTCATCTATCGACAGACTGAATCAAAATTGATTGGTTACGATTAATTTGAGAGTTTGATTTTGACAGAAACAAAAATCAAAGAGGTAAGTTTCAACTTTAATTGCTTAAAGTTCAACATGCTGAATAAAATTTGAATTAATATTTTAATTAAGTAAAAGGTTGACTTCGGAAGCCCAAACTTTTATGGATTTTTGATATTTATAGGAACCTATTTATTAAGTAGCAAGAAACAAATTAGGTTGTAAGATTTTTAATTCAATTATCAAATAAAAGCTGTAAGAGCCGATTCAATTTTATACTAAACGATCTTAATTGTTTATAAATCACTTGAAGAACTCAAATAACATTACAACCCAAACAAACACGGCTCATGAGTTTACATTTTATAAAGGAGGAAAATCAAATAAAACCGTTGAATGTTTATTACTTTTCTTGGAAAGAATATACACACTACACAGCAAGTGATCACAGCTGATTTCAAAGTGTAAACACAACTGACCTTTTAATTTATTCTCACGATGGTCACGTTATTGTGCGATTAATGACATACCTACTCGTATTTGAATGTACAAAATAGAGCAAAGCCTGTTGCTGAGACTGGTCACATTGTATGTATATACATAGTTATGCATTAAATCGTGAGACGCCAGACTGTCTGTTGTAAAAAGATTTTAATTTTAAGTTATAATCAGAAATTTTAAAGAAAATAAGGCTTAAATGAAGTATTTAGGTGTTCGCTGTTCATTCCCACACTGGTTCATTTTGATGGACAACAGAAGTCTGTCTCAACACTATTAACTATGTTTTCAATATTTTTGATTAATTAATAGATTTTTAGCGACAGAAAATAGTTAAGAAAATGAACCTATAAAATGGCCGAGTTGGTTTTTAGAAAAGGAAGGAAGTCTTCAGGGACTATAGTCCAGTAATATGAAACTCGAAAAATAACCAATATATGAGGATAGATCGGTTGGATAGATTTCTCTCTATCTGCGATAAATATATTGTATGACAGGTGTTCCTTGTAGGAGCAGCACCAACGGAGAATGAGCACCTCGCCTGCGATTGCCGCTCCTACGTTAAACACGAGCATTAGTGGGTTGATGGGACCACCTCTATCCAAGATTGGTAAAATCCTCTTTGGTATAGATACAGCCTCTTCGGCTTAATCAGCGATTACTGACCAAAACAAACGAACATATACGCCAAGCACTGACATATCAAACTCATCTACCAGACGTTGCAAGGAGCCACATGATCATACGGGCCTGGTGGGAGGGATGATTTCTCAAGTGGGGTAAAGGAAAGGAATACGTTCTTAGAAGGCGTCTACCTCTCCTTAGCCAGGTTATTTTGTGACGACAGAAATTTCTAAATTGATTTAGAAGTACCCTCTGACAATTCAGGCTATAGCTTGCTGGGACCCATCTACACCCTTAACGGGCTTGATCGACATAGGATTATCATAGGTTTCAATACAAGGTGTCACAAACTTTAGGGTATCACAATGGATCTACATTGATCTAATGTCGTTTTTATTTGGCAATCCGGAATCTCTTTCCGATTCGGAATCCCAACTGAACACTTTTGTTTGATTCTGATGATTCTGAAATTTTTGGTGATTGTATATGTGAAACATCAAATATGGACAGTAATGAAAATCAAGAATAATCACAGCTGTTGTGAGTGCTTCTGATTTCGATTGTGATTTCAAACCCAGAAGCAAATTTCTCTTCTTTTTAGAACCAGAACTGTCATTTTTTCCCAAGTGAACACTTTCAGAAGAGTCCAGAAGGCTTCCGGATTGCCAAATAAAATCGACATAAGTGTGACGGTAACAAGATCAACTGTCAGCCCACTAACCTAACCTAACTGTTGCTTTGGCAACAAGAATAAAAAAACTCTTGTCCTAGTAATTCCAATCTGTTAGTCTCTTTATTTAATCAATTGTATTTAAATAAAGCAGGACTACAAAATTCCTGCAATTTAATATGTTTGTTATAATATTTCTATAATAAATCTTAATTTTAATCTTACTTTTAGTTTTTTACTTGGACAATTTTTAAGTTTCAATATATTTTCTTTGCAGCTGCTTCTTGCTTACGCGGTGGCTGAAATTCGTTTGTCTGGCTTTTTGAATTATATCAAGCTCTTTTTTTTACTTGACGAATAAGATACATATACATACATACAAACGTTTGTGTTAACGAAAAAGATATTTGTTTGACATTTCAAAAACGGTGTTACCAAATAATAATAGTAGTCAGAGATGTCGGCGGCACAACTGTCGCCAACACTCCCCCCCGGTATGGCAACCAGCGAGTCTTGACTCACAAGGTTGACTTATCTCCTAAAACATCGAGGACTGCTAGCTTTACCGCAGGTCTTTCATATGACCCTGATGTAGTTTGGACGGTTGCCCGGCGAACTTGTTCATTCTTTCCAAGTGAGACATCTACCACACGTCTTTTGGGCCATATAATCGGCCGCTTCGATTTGTAAGTTACTGCAACAACAGCATCAATTCTTCCACGTAGTCGTAAAATACCATCCTTATCAATGTACGGAGATAATTTGCGAATTTGACTAGATTTTTCGAAAGACTTGCGAAGTTCTATAGGGAGATTGATATTATTTTCCAAAACTGCTATTTCGTCACGGAACGATTCCAGTTGAGCTTGTCTGTATAGGGTAGTTTCCGATTCAGCGAACTCCTCGTGTGTTAGAAAATCATCATTCCTTTTAAGGACCTTTCTTTTCTTTGCTGATATGTTCCATATGAATCGAGAAATATATGCTTGAGTTCGTACTAATCTTTTCCATGACGAAAAACGTCCGGGATCAATCGATGTACGATTAGATACTACATGATGGAATAAAACCGATGATTTCAGTTCTTCTAACGTGTCCTTCAGATTGTAGGAGAAACGGTGGTCCAACAAACCAACGGCCGCCTGAGTCAAAATCCGGAATCTTCTGCCATTTTGTGGCGTCGTCGGCTACATTCATCTTCGTAGGTACGTATCTCCATTGCTGCATTTCAGTTGTCTCAAGAATTTCACTTACCCTGAATCCAACATACTGCCTGTAGTTCCGGTGATCGGATTTAATCCAAGAAAGAACCGTTTTTGAATCAGTCCAATAAACTTCCTCAGAGAATATGATGCTGTGAAACTGCTTAATGCTGTTGGCTAACCGCACTCCAAGTCTTGCAGCTTCGAGTTCAAGTCGTGGTATCGAAGTCAAGCTGAGAGGTGCGACTCTTGTCTTCGCTGTTACTATCCTGCATTCTACGAAGTGCCCTTTAGTCACGCGAATATACGCTACGGCGGCAAAGGCATTGATGCTCGCATCTACGAAAACATGCAATTGGCAAGCATCATGTTCTCCAAACTTGATGTTCTTTAAGTAGCATCGAGGAATTTGTACGTTGCTGATGTTCTTAAGATGGTTCACCCACATACGCCACCTCTCATGTAACTTGCTGTCGATTGCCTCGTCCCATTCTATTTTAGATCTCCAAATATCTTGCATCAATATTTTTAAGTAAATTAAAGAATGTGCAATTAGACCTAGAGGGTCAAAGATGGACATCAAAACTCGAAGGACTTGTCGTTTAGTTGGCTTTACATCTTTTGACAGCAACTCACTCAAAGACATCTTCGATGATATTGTGTAGGTAAAAGTATCTGTAGTAGTACACCACATCATACCCAACACTTTTTCGGCAGAACATTCCGGGTTAGTGTCCAGGTTGCGTTTGGCCTTTGGTCGTTTCTCTCCTAGTGCCTTAATGACAGTCGATGAGTTCGAGATCCAGTTTCGTATTTCGAAACCTCCATTTTGATGTATTAACTTGACTTCCTGGGCCAATTGTATAGCCTCTTCTTCTGTGTCGACACTGTCCAGCATGTCGTCTACATAGTGGCTTCGAAGAATCGAGTCAACAGCTCTCGGATACTCGTCTGCATATTCTAAAGCATTTTTGTTTTTGACAAACTGGGCACTGCTGGGAGAACAAGTCGCCCCAAACGTCAGCACTTGCATCACATAAACATCTGGGGTGCATTTCACGTCACTGGACCAAAGGAACCGTTGAGCATGTTGATCTTCACTTCGGACACCAACCTGGTGAAACATCTCTCTTATGTCGGCACATAATGCTACAGGCCTTTCTTGGAAGCGATACAGGACTGATAACAGAGACACCAGTTGATCAGGACCTTTCAACAATACAGAGTTCAACGAAATCCCGTTCACCTCCGCAGCAGCATCCCAAACTATCCTAATTTTCCCTGGTTTATATTCATTTGTTACGACAAATATGGGGAGGTACCATGTTCGAGAATGTTGTTCTTGAAGTTCATTTGTTGAGAGTTTGCGGATGTAGTTTTTAGCTTCATAATCTTTCAGCTGAAGTTGAAGGTTTTCGGCTAAGTCTGAGTTACGAGACAATTTTTTCATAAAGCAGTTATGCCTTCGGAGTGCCATGGAATAACTGTTTGGCAGTTTCACTTTGTCATATTTCCAAAGGAGGCCAGTGTCATATCTATCACCATTTCTAGTCGTTAGACTTTGAAGCATCTCACAAGCGCGTTGTTCTTCTTTTGACTTTAGCCATTTCTTTGGTTCTGTGACCCCAAGGCTGTCCAACGAAAAATAATCCTTCATCATCTTTTGAAGGATGTCATCGCCATTGGAATGTCTTGAACAATCGCACTCATGGAAATTAATTACTTGAAAATTTGACTCACCCTTCGTTTTGACTTTGTGTGACGATGGTCCATATGCAACCCATCCTAGGCGTGTCTTTGTTGCTACTGGATCGCCGTCATCTCCTTCTACCACCTTGAGTGGAATAGCCAGCTTCAGATTATCAAGTCCAATCAGCATTCGGGGAACCGCATTCTCATAAGATTGAATGGGATACCCGCGCAAATAAGAATATTTAGCAGTTAGTTGTTTAACATCTAACGACTGTTGTGGCAAACTCAAAGATTTCACCGTCCTGACGACAGGGATCGAAAATCTTTTTTCTGGATTGCTTCTTCCCGAAATCTTAACGGACACTATCCTAGATTCATCCTCGTTTCGATGGGCATCACCTGTCCATTTAAGGAAGAGTGGCTGACGTTTACCCTTTAGATTCAATTCAGATGCCAAAGAATCTTCCATCATGGTGAGCGACGAGCCGTCATCAAGAAAGGCAAATGTTTCTATCATCTTCTGATCATTGTATAAATTGACAGGGACCACTCGATATTTGATTTCCTGAGATGAATCATGTGCATTGCAGTTGAACTGCCCTCCTTCTGCGATAGGTTGTTCTCTTATCAGCTGATGATTTGGATAAATATGTTGTCCCCCAATGTAAGACGATGTCATTGCTTTCCGTTCACTTGTGTTATTGTGCAACAGCCGATGATGTCTATATTCGCAGCCGTTTACACCACATATGTTGCTACCTTGGCACCGAGACTTTGGATGTGAAATTAGACACGTTCGGCAAAGTCGATTTTGCTTTACGATTTCCCATTTTTCACTGAGGCTCATATTCTGGAACCGCGTACAGGAATCAATGGCTCTGCATGTCTGACTGCAAACCACGCACTGCCGCTTTGAAGACGTCCGACCCTTATCGTCTTCAGAATGTGCAAGCACACGAGCCTTTTCTTTTCGACGCGGCTGTGTTTTTACCTCACAATCGAAGGAAGTACCCGGACTGACTCTGCATATGTTTTCAGTAAGTCGCAGCAACCACTCGTTAAAATCCAGCAAGTTCACAGATTGCATGTTTTCAGTATGCACAGCCCAGTTCAACATCAGTTGCGTTGGCAACCGACCGACAAGATCATCCAGAAGCTCTACATTCTCTAAATATGAAAAAAGCTCGCTTGCTTCCATAGTGGATATAAGGTTCTGCACTGCTAAGGAGTAGGACACTACTGTCTCGATCTTTTCGACGTTTATTTTTGGCTCGGCATAAATTCTTTGAAGAAGTGACTGCATTATGACTTTGGGGCGCCCATACATAATGCGTAGTGTATGTAAAATATTTGGCACATTTGATGGCATCATCAACCTGCCCCGCATAGCTTCATACACACGTCCCTTTAGACATTTCTGCAAGCGCAGCAGGTTTTCTTCATTGCTGAAGCCGCATAACCTTGTGCTTCTCTCAAAAGAACTTATGAAGAGGGGCCATTCCTCAGGGCTACCATTAAAATTAGGCAGGTCCCTGGACATGGAGCGTCGATTTGCTAATTGCACGTTGCTTGGTTGTGATGTTTCCTCCAAATTTATTCCCAGGCTGGATTGAAATGCCTCTAATCTATTCTGAAGAACTGCTGCTGATGATGCTGGAGCATTCTGTCCTGGATTGTGCTTAATGACGTGTGAAAGGTGTGCTGTGGCTTCCTGGTTGTACTTAAATTGAGGTGCGTTCGATGCAGCTGCTGTTAAATTTGTTGCAGGTGCAGTTTGCTGTTCATTTGTTCCAACCTTTTGTCCTTGCTGTACCCATCTTTCAATCATTCGTTTAGCACTTGCTCTGGACATTGAGTCCTTGCTTCCTTGACCCTGCTCGACGAGAAGACTTAATTTTCTCATCATATATTCTGCATCTCTGGCTCGTGCTTCGTCATCTCTTTTCTTTTCGAGGGCTCGTGCTTCTTCTAACATCTGAAGTTCTATTTCAATTCTGGTTTGCCTTGTTGTTGTCGATGTTCTTCGAGAATGCGTAGACTCTATATCCGTGTTCCTGATTTCGCATGTTGCACATTTCCATTCCCTATCTTCGACGTCTGATGCCACATTGACGCATGCAAAATGGTACCACAATAGACACAAGTCGCATTGCACCATCTCGTCGGTGTCGTCGCGATTACAAATGTTGCAGCTGAACTGATTGATGTTAATTTCTCGTTTCTTCTCAATTCTCAGACTTCTTCTTGGCTCTGGAGCACTTTTGCTATCTTTTCCAGACATCTCGATTTCTTTTACTTGATAAAGGAAATTTGTAGAAATTGGCGTCAAGTAAAAGAATTTTGTAGAAATTGTTGCTTTGGCAACAAGAATAAAAAAACTCTTGTCCTAGTAATTCCAATCTGTTAGTCTCTTTATTTAATCAATTGTATTTAAATAAAGCAGGACTACAAAATTCCTGCAATTTAATATGTTTGTTATAATATTTCTATAATAAATCTTAATTTTAATCTTACTTTTAGTTTTTTACTTGGACAATTTTTAAGTTTCAATATATTTTCTTTGCAGCTGCTTCTTGCTTACGCGGTGGCTGAAATTCGTTTGTCTGGCTTTTTGAATTATATCAAGCTCTTTTTTTTACTTGACGAATAAGATACATATACATACATACAAACGTTTGTGTTAACGAAAAAGATATTTGTTTGACATTTCAAAAACGGTGTTACCAAATAATAATAGTAGTCAGAGATGTCGGCGGCACAACTGTCGCATTCATAAATTCAATAAAATATTTCAAACATGTCTACTTGATTTCTATCAGTTATTTATATTATTATAGATTTTCTTTAGGAAATATAATACATTTCAGACTGATTTGTTTAAAGCAATATTAAATTCATCAAAATTGGTTAAGCCTGGAATGAGACAACTGAAAATAAAAAAAAGTTGTATAGCAGGCATGGTTCATCGAAATCAAGGGACCAAAAAAACTTGTCTTTTGAAGATGAAGATAACACTTTTTTTTCTATCTGTAGATTGCCCTGAATTTATTTTTTCATTGATAATTTTTTTCATTGAAAAATTGTAATGAGACAGTGAATGAATTTCTATTTTATTGATAGCAAACTATTTTAAGCGGGTGTCTTTTGCTCAGCAGAATTGTTTGCGGTTATTTGAAAACCGTAATTTATTTATTTAAAGAACCGAAAGTTATCTTACAAAATCAACTATAAACTGTTATTTCATTGGATAGGTTAAAAATAATCCCTAAAAACCTAATGTAATAAATATCGAAAATGCTTCTATCAAACGATTAATCTAAACGCCCCTCTCATATTCACGCCTATTTAATACATTGCTTTCGTTTTCGTTTCAAGCTACATATGTGCATTATAAAATTTGTTCTTGCTTCCAAATAACAATAGACAGTCTGTCTATCCACTGCTCAATTCCCAGCACCAGCATATCTATCAACCGCCGCTCCGCCAACGCGCCATACCGTGACCATATTTGTACAGAGACTTCCCTTTTTTGTATATTATTGTCATCACATCTGACCACGCGTCTGAATAAATTAAGCGGGTCAGTTTTGTTTACTCATTAATATCAGCTGTTATAATTTTTTAGCGGTGAATATCCAAATGATTGTAAACAGTTACGCTGGCTTTGTGTACAATAAGGTTTCCCTTAATTTCTGAATGAAATTTATGAATCACGTTTTTTTGGATAGTACATTCATTTAATTTTTTTATTTGTGAAATAAGTGTGTTTACATGGCATTTAAAGCGATCATACATTTTATCTCTTTTTTTTTTGCGATCGCAACACAACTCTTCTTTAGCGGATTTGTTAAGTTTATTGTTATTTTCTTTAACCGACTTGGATGTTGAGAGTTTTCCTCGCAACTGATAGTGTGTATGTACTGGGTAAATTTTTGATAGTGCCTAATAGTCAGCGGACAGTTGGTGTATATGATCTTCGATATGCACTCAGTATAATTCATCAAATTAAAAATGATATCTACCAAGTTTGAAGGCCTAGCCGTTTAGGCTGTAGTCAAACCGACAGACAGACCGACAGACAGACAGAATTTCGAGACCCACTTTTTTAGTCTTCGCTATCATCGTAATGTCAACTTTGATCAAAATCTCGAGTTCGATTTTTTTTACGAATGCATAACTTGCCTTATAGTACCTATAAGTCGCAAGTAAAAAGGGGAGAGTACGATAACTTGGCCGCCAAGATTTGATAACGGGTTTTTGTAGAGGGTTCAAAAACAAGCAATTTTTACTATGGGAGGGGGGGGGGGGTCTATCTCCCCCCGTTTAGGAGGTAGGGGCACTTTTAGAAAAAATAATTTAAATTGAAAAAGAAAATATTAAAAAAACAACGGCAACACCCAGAATGCACCATGAGGAGGTAGAATTGCATCTGGGTCAGTTATTTTGTCAGTTAGTCAGGAGTTAGTCAGTCACAGTTAGTTAAAAATGGTCAAATTGTATTAAAAAGGTGTGTAAGTCTCGTCAATAAAGCCATCGTCCGTACTATAACTGTCGAGTTCGTTGAGTTACTCTTTTATGGTGGGAAGCCGAGGATGTTTTGGCGGTAAAACAGTTTCTAAATTTTCGCTCTGAAGGGTGGGAGGATCGATGTCTTTTAACTGTAAACCCTCGCATATATCACCATCGGTATAACAAGGGTAAACTTTTTTTACATCTGATAAAAACTCTATTATTTGCGAACCCCAGTCGTCCTTATATTTCCTTTCTAGGCAGTATTTTCGACAGAAAAATAGTGCCATGTATTGGTGAACATGGTCGGAAGTTTGTTTTGGTTTTCAAGATCGTTTATTGTATTTTAAATGTATTTAGTGGACATTGGATAAATAGAATAAATTTGAATTTTTTTAAATACAGATTCTGTGAATGCAAAAGAAACTCTGCATGCACCCAACCTCGCACCTACCCCAAATTCTATAGTGTGCCCAAGCAGGGGGGTTGCAGGGGGGCAGCATGGCCCCCCATACATACTTTATTGTTTATATATTGTAATGTTGGAAGCTAGCACTGATTTATTTATGTAAGCAAGCAAAAAATATCAAACATTTTATAGAAAAGTAGTTTTAGTTAATTTCAATTTTTTCAAAAACTAGAAGACATAGAACCATGCGGTTTTTTGTGTTCGATTAAGAACTGATAGTTACATGGAACGCATATAAGCTTATTTACAATTTCATTTCACAATTTCGAAAACAATCGGTCTAAACTTTTTTTTCACGTTTTTTATCAAAATTTGGACTTTAAATGCGAATTTCTCAAAAACCATTGGCATAAGTAATTTAATTTAAATGGAGAATTATAGAACAAACTCTTGGCAATTTAGGCAACAATAAACGTTTCACGCCCACCTACAAAAAAGTTCATTTTCTGATATGTTAACACCAGAAGAGCGCAGTTTTTCAGGAATAATTTTTGTTGGTGCACTTCGATGTCTCAAAGCAATATTTACTATTTGCCTGTCTTCTCGTGGTGCAGTTTTATTTTTTTCGATTTTTTTCATTCATTTACAGTTAAATCATCGAAATTGCAAAGTTTTTTTAACATTTCTAGCCATATTTACCAATGAAGACTCGGATATTCCCACTTTTTGGGCTATTTGTACATAAGAGCAATTACGCTCTTAAAGCAAAGTGGCAGCTTGAATATTTTGGGAAGGGGTAAGGTCATTTTTCTTACCAATTGTCATATCAAAAATTTTATTCGCTAAAATTTAAAACCCACAAGGAAAATAAAGAAAAAACACAGAATATTACTCAAAAAGAACTTAAATTACACAATTTACCGATTTTACTCACACATATTAAACTTTGTTTATAAAATGCAGCTTAATTTGCAAGCTAACGCACATTAAACTTTTTTAATTATTTACTGATTGAGAAAAAATTACTTCTCCCACAACTGCTTCGTCGATAACAAGTATACGAAATACCCTTACCATTAGAGGATTTTCCTGCGAACACGACAGAATTATTATTACACATAAGAAAATATCAAAACGTTATATTAAAAGAGTAAAAAGTCAAGAATTGATGAAAATATTTATCGGTTATAATCATGTAGCCCCTACTGTATACCAACAAAGAATATTTGGTTAGTTTAATTGTTGAGCGGTCTGAGCTAAAACACTCTGCTGGAAAATCGTATATTAAAATCTAAAATGGTTCTCTCCCCGTTAAAAAATCAACTCTACAAAAGACAAAACAAACAACTTGGATGAGATGCGTTTGTCTCCTTTCGATGTTTTTTTTTAATGCAACAAAATTAATATATTGAATACTTGCATGGTGCGTGCGTTTGTTCTGAATGCTTCATGTCATTCTTTTCTCGACTTCTGACGTTGATTGGAGCGATCTATTTCTGTATTAATAGTCCTAGAAATGGCATAGATACGTTTTTAAAACTCATCTATTGATGATCAGATGTCAGAGAATTCAAGTAAATCTAATTCAGTGGAAATGCTAGCCTTAATACCTATAACAAATATTTTTCCAAAAACAACAAGATAAGACATCAAGCATTATATTTGTATTTGTTTTGTTTTAGTCTTGGCAAACATTGAAAAGAGAGCCAAACCTCATTTCAGTGCAATGTTTCTGTTTCCAAAAAAAGAAAAAACTAAAAAACTACAACCCTATGTCAGAATTTGAAAACAAACAACGCATTTCATCTATTTTTGGAAGAAATTTGAACTGCGAATAAAGTTTTTGTGTTTGCTTCAAGGAGGGTTGAACAATCCACAATCCACAGTACACATCTCACTTCTTCCCTATCACTCCTTACTACATTTACAAAGGAATCAGCTACAAACTATGTCTGCCAGATGTTTTTGCAATAACTCGTGCATTGAAGCATAGCAGGTGTAGGTATTTCTACTTTGTTTCCCCCAAATAAAAGAACACATCATTTTTATTTAAAGAAATTCAATTCAACCCTTTCCGTTTGAAACCCTCTATATATATTTGAGCTTTAAAAGCTCCTTCAAAAAATATAAAACACCTTATCGTGTGTCTGTCTACTTACTGGTGATTTTGTTGATTCAACTCTCAAGACCTTTTCAAATGTTCTGCTATACGACTTCACACCCTTGTTTCGTTATTTTATTTGTTATCGTCCACATCACGATTTGGTGTTAATAATAAATTGTTAACTTTTTCGGTAGAAAGAAAAAAATTAAGTTAATTCTCACCTTACAGGATGTTTCCATGGTGAAGATTTTTTTGGTTTCCCTTGTGTCCATCATCAGGGAGGTAGTTTGAAAAATAAGTAATCCGGACTGGTTTAATTTTTAACTATGAACACTCTAAGCTAAATTTTTGTATTTAAAATCTAGGAATTATTAACATTTTTCTTTGGTACTTTTATATTTAAAAATTCAAAAGACATTTGTTTTCTGTTTTTCGTTGGTCATTAAAGGAACACTCAAGACTCAACTCCGCCGAAACCGTACCGGATTCATCGATTTGTCAAAAGTAACTGACTGACTGACGTACCGATGAAGAGAAAGACGATGAAATGACGAACGAAACCAAATGACGAACTGACAAAACAACAAAAAACAAAGGCACTCAAACTTCATTTTTTTTTCAACCAGAAAAGGGTGTTTCTGTTTAAAAAGAGGTTTAGGAAGTTCAAGCGACATTAAATTACTATAGAGTATATTTACATATGTACTTATTTAGGGAACTGATTTCTGGTGGTTGTTCTCTTTAAAGCCTAGTATGCAGAATTTTATCTCCTACATTTTTCTCCAAACACCAGCTAAATTTTGACATAAGAACCTTGTGGACAAATATGTCACAAGAAACAGCTGTATTTTAAGTAAATTTTTTTCAAAGATTAAAAAGAATTTATTTTATAGTGTGATTTTTTAAGTATTATTACTGAGTTATTTTTGCTGTGGAAAATCTTGTAAGATTTCCGTCACCAAATATTCTTCCATTTCAAGTTGGAATTTAGCTCGAGAATAAATTTGACAGTCAAGTATGTGTTTCGTCCGCTTAATTTTGACCGATAAGTTATGTACAGTTCGAAGAGAAATTTTGATTTTTAAGCTGGAGGAGTTAATTTCTCGGGTAAAATAATTGACAAAATTTTAGCTTGACTAAATTTTAGCTTGGCGTAAATTTTGGAGAGAAGTTTGTATGGGAGATAAAATTTAGCGGGAGATAAAGATAGATCGGGAAAAATTTTACATTTTTTTTCCTGGGACAAATTTTGTCTTGGATATTTTTCCGAGCAGTACGCAGTTCGCGCGCAAAATTTATACTTTTGTGCATTGCTGTACTAAATGCCTCCACTAAATTTTGCCAGGAAAAAGAATGATACAAGCATTATTTTGCTGGACAAATTTTGACAGCCACCGTATTTCCGAAAGTGATTTTTGTCAATACTGGTTTTATGTATAAGGTGCTGATGCTTGTCTTGAGAGCATCAAGAGGAGATTCCAAAAAGGTATGAACAACTTTTGTAAGACAACCCGTTCCAGAGATACACTAAAAAACACATTAAATTAGATTTCATCTCTCCAACTTCAAACTTTTGCGCGAGATTTGTATCTATTGTTTGCATTTGATAATTCTAAAATATCACTACAGACAATTTGAAACTTCAAAATTTAAAAGGAGATAAAATTGATATGTGAAAATGCATTTTAAAATGTCCTTAAGTGACCTTTAAGCGCGGTGGATGGCGTTTAAGTTAAGAAGCCTATAAGTAATTGTATATTAATGTGAAAGTTAAGCAACCTTTAAAATTTCCTATATATGTGATTTATTTTATTTTATGTAATTTTTATATATTCCACTCACGCTTAAGGGTTTATTAAGAGACCCCTATAATGTTAAACGCAGCCCGAGCGATAGGTTGGGGGAGAAAGGAGTTGTCAACGAACATTGTTCTTGAATGTTTGCAACCGTGCCGAGTAAACTATTTCATCGTGCTTCAGGGTGAATTGGTAAGCATTCCCAACAAAACGGATGAACTGATTAAGTAGAGGAAGGCAACTGGCTACTTCGAGTGAGAATTGATTATAAAAGAAGCGATAAAGCAAGGAAATACATGAAATATTTGGACAGTTTTCTATCAGTTCTAACGCTCTGTTCTGAATTCTATCCAATAAGCTTAGAGAGGTTTGTGCTGCACATACCCAAAGATGTGTATTGCACTCGAATCTATGACCGATAAACGTCTTATAAATCGTAGCCAGATCAGAGGTTATGAAAAATAATTTCTTACATCGAAATTATTTGGCAGCATTTTTGGCGGTCTCGAGAATGTGGTCATTCCAAGGAAGATCATCGTTAAAATCAATTCTGAGTACTGAGATCTTTTCGTTTTCTTCATTCAAGTGCCATTCAAGAACAAAAAGGCATAAAGGGTACATTTTTGCTTCAATTACAACATTTACAATTAAGTTTTCGAAAAGGATTAAACTCTACACTGTATTTTGAGCTAACAACATTTCAATTTATTCACAAACTTATTACTCCCTGAAGAAAATGGGTTCATCTGTTTTTTTTTTCATGAACCGCCATATACATCTAAAACCCACCACGAACTACTTCATCGAAGCATATTGTCGATAAGTTTTTTGGATCGTGTGAAATGAATATGTGTCGATATAGCAGTGCGAACTTTGGGAATCGAAGTAGTATGCCGACATGGCGTGTAAAAAGGACGGAACTAGTTCGTCGACACAGTTTTTTATGATGTTATTCGGTTTTAGTTGTTAAAATTTACAAATCGCCTGAAAAAGCAAGAATTAAATTCAATCTCCTTAAGCAACAGTTCAATAAAGATCTGGGGCCTGTTTCTCAGATCATACACATCATACATTTCATACAACATACAACATTTTCATACATCATACACATCATACAATTTTCTGTTTCTCAGATTTCACTGGAAGTGTTGTATGATATTTGTATTGTTGTATGATGTGTATGATTCTGACATTTCATTATTATTTGAGTGTTAGGTTAATATAAATCTCAACTTTGTTTTCTTGCGAAAGAAAAAAGTTAATTGTTAGATAAGAAAATTAAAGTTTTACTAATTTAAAAGTAATATGGGAGATAATTTATGTATAAAACTATGGAATTACTATATTCATTAATAACTGTAATTGATTATGATAATAGTTGATTACAAAATTAAAATTCTTGAAAGAATCAGAAAAATGCTTCGATGGTTCATAAATGAACAAATTAATTTTAAAAAACTAACAGCACTAGCTTCATGGCTTAAGGCTGGGGGTTTTATTTATTTTGAGTCTTCTAGGTGGATTTCACTTCAAACATGAAATTCTCTTGTTAAACTATGAGATAATTTGGATTTGTGAGTTTCAAGCCAGTGAACTTTCCACAAATAAAATGTCTTGTTTTCAAAGAAATGACTGCACACTAGAATTGTTTGTTCTTTTGACGACTGTAGAAAAGAAAACAATGAAAATTAATTCAAAATTGTTATAATTTTATTAGTTCAAAAAATACTAACTTTTGTATATTTCCTTTTCATGTTGTACATGCAGTTTACAACAGAATTTTGTGTTGTATTAAATGTATGAAAATTTGTAGGTTAATTTGCTGTATGATGTGTATGATAAATTTCTGAGAAACAGAATCATACAACATTCCAATATTTCCAGTGTAATCTTCGGTCATACATTGTTGTATGACAGCGGATCATACAACAAATCTGAGAAACAGAAATCATACAGCAGAACTGTCAATATCATACAATGTATGATGTGTATGATTTGAGAAACAGGCCCCTGATCAACACAAAAAAGTGGTTCTGGAGCATTAAAATTCAAATATTTTTCGGTCAATTTTCACTTTTCATTTAAAATTTCACAACTCTACCATTTAACAGCTGATTTTGGCATGTACTTCTACGTCGGCGTATTGGCGTGTAAATGTCCATACAAAAGCGAAGTACTTTGTCGATTAGGTTGATCGATGTGGCGTGTGTGAGGGGTAACACTTTTAGGTGTTTGTGTTTTGACACAAACTAAACGATTGCCTAAAATGAGTTCGCTATTTTGTGTAACATATAATTATGTGCACCTGCGCGGACATTCAAACAAATAGTTCGTCTGTGCAACGAAAAATTGAATGTGCGCGACTAGCCTAACTAATCACGTCCTTGAACCCAGGTTAATCCCCAGTTAATCCGCCAAAATCGGTTAATAAAATGGTGATTCTAGAACGTTTTCACAGTGGGAAACTGATAAAAGCAAATCAACAGGCGCTCTCAAACATTTATCGATTTAAAAAAGTCCCATCTAGAACCTATGTTATATCGTACGATATTCAACTGTCAAATGTCACTATCGTTATCGTAGTTAAATTTTGCTTTTGTTTGGATAATTCTGTTTATTTAGAGTGGAAAAAGTATTTCGAAGTTGATATTTATTTATAATTTTAAAAATAAAACAATAACTTAGTAAACCATGGCAGCAAATAGATCACGTCGTGCCAATGCAGGAAATAAAATATCCAAACTAATTGAAGAAGAGGAGGAAGATGATTTTTACAAGACTTCATATGGTGGCTTCCAAGACGAAGCCGACGACAATGAATATGTGTACCAAAGAAAAACATTTTTAATTAATTTCAGTGAAATTATACAATTTTATATTTTGTAGGCAAAAAGATGAAGAAGAAGATGTCGTTGATTCTGACTTCAGTATAGATGAAAACGATGAGCCAGTATCGGATAACGAAGATGCCCCTGAAAAGCGAAAGAAAAAAGGAATCAACACCAAGGCGTACAAGGTTTGGATAAGAAGATTCAATTATTTTGAAACTCCTATAACCTATTTCCTCTCTTAGGAACCTCTCCCACCAAAAAAAGATGTTAAAACAACATCACCAAAGAAAAAACTTACAAAAGTCGTCAAAAAGAAATTACGCCCAAAGTTTACAATACACGATTCTGGCCGGAAGTCTATTCGTGCATCGACTGCCATCAAAACAGAAGCTACCAAAATTCGACTCAAGGAACTAATCGAAGCTAAAAAGAAGAAAAAAAAGATAATTCGAGTGGAAGAGTACATGCCAACTCAGGATGAACTTCTCGAGGAAGCCAAGATCACCGAGCAGGAAAATATCAAATCCCTTGGTAAGTTCCCGAATCTCTGATTTCCGTTCATCATCTTTTGTACAATGAATACCATTTAGAAAAATTCCAAAAAATGGAATTGGAAAAGAAAAAAACACGACCGACTAAACGCACCTTCGCTGGTACTATGATCCGCTACCATTCGATGACGATGCCGATTGTAAAGAAGTCATCCCGGAGCGACAGGAATTTGGGTGACTCAGAAAGTGAGAACAAATGCGAGAGAACATTCATAACTTTCGATAATGATATCGATGATAAAGTTTTCCAATCGATATTCAAACCGATTCGGGTTAAGGACAAAGGCGGATACATCTGTGCTATTACAAAGTTTGTTGCCATAACAGGAGTTTCTTCTAGATCCAGCTATTTCCTTCTTTTTTGTTTTTAGACTTCCTGCCAGATACTTTGATCCGGTTACACAACTTCCCTTCTATAGTATTCAGGCATTCAAGATTCTACGTGAAGCGTACTACTTGCAATTGGAAGAGAGAGGCAATATGGAACATCCGGATATGGCCAAGTGGGTCGAATGGAGAAAAATGGTCCGTGAAAATCGTCTGAAGGCTGCCAACAAAACTAATAACGGATAAGAGCGGAGGGATATCGATATAATTGTTTAGAATTAAAAGGAGATACAACTTACAATCAGGTTTTTTAGTAATTTTTTGACTAAGAAAATTGTATTTAGGTCCAATGGAAACTTTATCACAAAGTATTTTGGAACAGCTTCACCAACCTTTAGAAATATGTTGTTCATTTTGTGTATTTGTTCATTTTTTATAAAGAAGATATCAGAGAGGTGTATAAGGAGCCCAAACCGCCGTTTTACAATAAGTGAGAGAACTAAGTTTTATCATGGGAATTAAAAGCATTCGGATTCATACGTCCGTGATATTTTCCTTACGGGACATAGGGCCTCCACTACTCCCACGCGCCATTGTGTGCGATTTCTGGAAATGTATTTCAACTCTCCAATTCTTCCCAAATTGTGCTGATTCCTGCTCGACCGTTCTTCGCCAAGTACTTCTAGACCGGCCCACTTGTCTGCATTCTTTTGTGAGTGGGTTCCGCTGCATCACTTCACCCGCAATTAACCCATAGCCTTTTCTAAGCGTATGGCCAATCCACCGTCTTCGTATAATAGATTCTATGGGTTCCTAACCTGTTTCGGCATGAAGTTCAGCATTGGAGATACGGTTGGGCCAGAAAATCCTCAAGATGTTTCGAAGACATCTATTAACGAACGTTTGCAGCTTTTTTGTGACAGTGTCTGTAGCTTTTCAAGTGCTGCACCCATAAAGCGGCACGGATTCAACATTAGAGCGTAACAGTCGTAGTTTGGACTTTAATCTAAAAGAGTTGTTTCTCCATATTTTGGACAGCATTCCGAAAGCAGCCTTTGCTTTTCTGATTCGGCTGTTTACGTCGAGTTCAGTTCCGCCATCCATAGAGACAATACTCCCGAAATATTGGAAATCATCTACCATTTCTTCCTGTTGTCCAGAAATATTTACTTGGATTGATGAGGGAGTTCCAAGGCTGGTCCTTTTAGTTTTCGCGGCGATTTCTGCTTCGTGCAGTACGTCACTTATCACCAACAGGAACAGTATTGGTGCCAGTATACATCCTTGCCTAACCCCATTTTGGATTTCAAACTTCTCTGACAATCTTCCTTTATGCAAGACGTGACATTTGGATAATAGCAATCAATTCATCTGGGATGCCCTTCCTGCGCAAAGCAAACCAAATAAATTCTCTATTGACACTGTCGAACGCCTTTTCGAAAACGATGAACAGCAGGTAAAGTGGTGATCGATATTCAACGCACTGTTCGATGATGATCCGCAAGGTGTTGATGTGATCCACACAGGAAGAACCAGTGCGGAATCCTGCTTGTTCAGCGTCGGGTGTGTCTTCGATGTGATCTTTTATTCACTCCAATACTATTCTTGCTATTATCTTGGCTGCTACAGGCAGAACGCATATTCCTCTCCAGTTTTCGCATTGCGTGAGATCTCCTTTCTTTGGGAGCTTGACAATCATTCCTTTTTTCCACTCTTCAGGAAAGCTCTCTGTTTCCCAAGCTCTCCTAATAAGCGGGTGACCAATAATTTTCTGACGAGTTTGAACGGCTTAGATAAGATGCAATGATGATTAGTCTTGATCGATTTTGTATTGGGTTTTGGGTTCTAGTTGAATTGGTGTTCTTAGTAAAGAAACGTTCTTGTGTTCCCTACCATTGTTTGTTTCTGGAACGCCAGTTGTTAACACAATGTTTCTGAAGAAAGTTGTTTCCCGTCTTAAGGTAAGAGTCCAGAAAAACTAAAATTAATTTCTTGCAAGAACAAAATGATAATATAATATATCTGGTCTCATTGTAATGAGAAGCCCTAAGAAGAATTTTTTGTTACTCCGAAATTGATGATTTTTTCCTTTTCCATTTGGTTTTGATAAGACCATTTATCCCTACAAAATAAAGACCTTTCCCTATGATCTCAACATTTATATTTTTATTAATAACATTTGTATTCTATTTTCAACATCAATTAAAAATATTTTCATTTTCTTGTAAACAATAAAAATAATTGCACATTATGTTGAATTTATCAAAGTATAAACCTAAATCTAGAAAAAACTATAACAACATCAACAACAATTAACTAATTGATCTATAAAAGCTTTTCCTTTTGGCCACAACATCGAAGACATAATACCCTTTTTATAAATAAACATAATTTTTCCTGTTTTTTTTTTACATATCCAGTCAATCGTTTCGAATTCTATTCAGTTATTTACAAAAGAAAAACTAATCCTATATGAGCGTATCCTCGTCCTGGGCTTCAAAGAGCATCAAAAGAGAATGCTGCGATGGGGATCGCCCCAGGGTCATTCCACCCAGTGATCCATCTGGTGAGAGAAGTCCTGTCTGAAGGCTATTGTTGTCTCTGTAGCCAGATGTTGATGAAGTCTGGGAAACAGAATCCCAAGAGATTTCACTGAGTGCTTTTGGACGGTCATCCGGTAGTGGCTGTGCCGGACCGGGGTGGGGTGTTGTCTCTTGGTGGCCATGACGAGTTCGTTTCAAACGAAAAGTCTTTCTACTTGAAATCTTGGTCCTTTGGAGGCGAGATTTCTGGTGTTCACCGGAACTATCGTCGGCGGGACTTTCTGGTGAGAGTGGAGTTGTAGATGTTTCTCCAGATGAATGTTTAAATTCCACGGAAGTTACAAATCGCAGCTTTGGTGCCTGGGCCTTGAATGGGGCTTGTTGCAATGATTGTGAATGGGACAAATGTGCTGCGAGGCTTGGTGGTATTCCGGCTATGGTAGTTGTGCTTGCTGATTGGCCTGCAGGAACCTGACCCAGAGTTGGAGCTGAGCCTGCGTTTTCTCCACTATGACTTTCGCTGGTTGCATGCTCACGGTTTGTGCCTGTTGACCCACTTGACAAAGATTCTCTAGGTGGATGGAGTGTTTGCTGCGAGAGTGTATCGCTCGGAGTTCCAATAACTCCGGAGCCGCTCCTTGAATCGATTGGAACAGCTGAGACATGTGAATGGCTGGCTTGACCAGTTGCCCCAGTAAAGATGGAAATAAGTGATGGTCTTTGTTGAGATTTGTGCCCATCTGCTGCAGTGGATGATGCTGCGGTAGCCTCACGTTTCGTATGATCCGAGTTAGTTTGTTCTGAAACGGAACCTTAAAAAAAATTATAAAGATGAATATTTGAGTCAGACATTATTTTACCATAACGTTTCTCTTCAAGTTCATCGCGCAAATCACGGAGTTCACGCGCTAATTCGAGCAGAAGGGCTCCCTTCGATTTTATACCTCCTTGCGGTGGGGTTCCACGTAAGCGCTCTCGAATTATGAACTGCATATGACGCTCATGGTCTCCAATTGGTGGTTGAGCAATCTAAAGAAAAAAAGAACAACGAAATAACGGATCAATAAGACTCTTATTGGATATGGATATAATGATAACGTTTTCGAAGTTTTTGTAAGATCCCAATAAGGATAAATTTTATTGTCCTTACTTTGTGCAATATAAATGGCATAAGGACAATGTATAACGGTGTACGATGAGTTACAACAAATTCCAAAAAGCTCCATAGATCAGGAGCTGCTTCATTGCGTCTGCCCAAATCTCTCATAACTCTTGCTATTCGCGACCATTCCGTGGAAAGACGGTTCTCGAAACAAATACAAACAATTCGAAGAGCCAAAAACGCTGCCTGGTAAAGTGACCCTGATATTCTGGCCGGTCTTTTCGCATCTCGACTTCCAGTAAAAGTGAGCGAACCAGCACGCAAATCACCACCAGTTCTATTTATTTGTGAAACAGCTTGTCCAGTTCGGCCTGCCGGAGGGCTCATAGCATTCAGGACCGCAGTTAGTAAGAACGAAACATCACTCTGTTTTAGTTCCCCGATATCGGAAACGCCTCGACCCGAACAGACTTTCAAGCAAAGTGGCATCAACAAATGCATCAGAAAACCCTCGGCCTTCTCTTGAGTGGCGAATTCAGCACTTCCACCGCAGATCTGGACCAATGAAAAAAAGTCAACTGGGCTGACTACCTGTAAGGCAACCAGTCGCACAACAGTGGAACAAAAGAACGCCGGTGGATTCTGAGACATAAGAGCAGCGCCTGCACTCGATACACCATCTGGAGCTGATCCCGGCTCGTTTACTATAAGATTCTGAACTGTACTTATTAAGGTTTTCATATGTTGCCAATGAAGTACATATGGATGACGAACGATAGTTTCATGGATACCTTTAAGCAGGCCAGCTGCTGCCTCCCAGTCTGTGTTGCGTCTAATCGAGGGTTTCTTCGAAATTTTAAGGAAAACTTTGTCAATGCGACGAAGAATGGTTACCATAGTATTTCGCAATGCGTCGCTAGACCATTCAGCTCTGGGCAAGATTGCCTGCATGTAACGTTGAAGACCTCGACAAGCCATGGACTCTGGATCGTAAGGTGATACTTTCAGTAAAGAATGCGCAATATCTGCCAAACGTATATGACATTTTACATCTAGAACTTCAGTTGGTTTCGCATCATTTGGCAGTTTTTTCGACAGCTCCTGGAGGCGCGTTGAAGCTTTGCTTAAGAAGTCCCCAACAACAGATAAAAGAACATCTCTTGGCCGGCGATATTCAGTTCGAATCATCTCAGAATCTTCGGTGGAGTCGATGAGGTTCTTTGTCCTTGCATCACTTACATACTTCGAATGTGATTCCTCTTCAAATTCTAAACCTGGAGAACAAGGTGGACCTCGGCTACAATTACGCTGGCTGGAACCTTTGTGCTCAGGGCTATTCCGATAAGGTCCGTTGTAACTTTTTGCGAGACCTTCACAGTTATGGACCATTGTACGAATGGCAACAGCTAATTGAAGAATAATGTCTCGTTCGGATTTTCCTTGTAGTGGAATGTAACTCGGCGACTGGATTTGTTGAAGGTAGCATGGTAGAATTGCCTCTAAGATTATCTAAAAATAGTTATTTGTAAAAATTTTGTTTTGTGTTTTGATCTGATAAGCATAATCATACTAGCATTTGATAGCCTCTTGTACTCTCTGCAGAATATGAAACTACCATCACGCATAGTGTTATGCAATCGAGAACGGTTACATCGCCGTCTTCATCATGGTAGCAGAAGTCTATGGCCTTAAGTGGCTTTGGTTCTTTCACTAGTTCCGCAATGTTTAATGGATCTGGCGACGGATCTTCTAAACTGAGAAGCAGGTTAAACAGGCAGCTCGATTGTACCTTAAGGGAAATGAAAATTTGATAAAACTTATTATTTGATAAAAACGGAATTAAAGCGTACCTTGTGGGCTTCGCCGTAAGCTCCTTCTTCATCTGTATCCAAAATTGCAGATACCGATCCAAACATTTGTAATATAAATGGTTTTCGATTTAATAAGTAAAACTGCTTAACAGCATATTCTATTGTTGTTGTGATTAGCTTGTTCGTTTGATGCAATGAATATACTTGCAACAATGTTGGCATTATCATGAAATAGCTTTTAACGAATTATAAAACTAATTTAGATTACACACTCATAGATGTTGAAACTAGTTTCAATTTACCCATTTGTAGAAAAAATATTTTTGAAATTGAAAGCAGCATTGATGTAGGTTGCCATAACATATCGCATGATGCAAGAGTCTTCAGCATGGAGAATAGCTGCTCCTGATAGAACATTCAAAAACAATTGAATGTCTGCTGAATACGCAAAATTACCAGCCATTGCCTCAAACATTCTAGCAATCAGTCGTACCCACATGAATTTGTGCAGCACATCCAGACCAAGTAAGGCCTATATATTTTTTTATTAAAAAAGCAGTACGTATTTAAAAACAAAAATTGACTATTGAGATCCTCAAACCTTTCCATATTCTCCGCCCTGATGAAGGTCCAAATCAACTTCTAATGCTTTTCTTGGAAACGATGGAAGTTTCATGAGTTCTTCATGTAAAAATACAACTCGCTGCACGACCATGTCGACATTTTTCAAAATAGCCCAAGTCAAATGAACTTTACCAATTTCAACAAATTTCTTACTCAATTCTTGTTTTTGTAAGGCTAAGAAGGAGTCTTCCGGTTTCATGGGTATTAATCGAACTTCTGGATATTGTGATCGTTTAAAGAAATATAAATCCCGAATGTACCAGTTTGGATTAAGGATTTTACCTGAAAATACAAAAAAAAAAAAAATAATAGATAGGTATAACATAAATGTAGACAATGTTTTGTCCATAAGTAAGACCGGCATGATCAAAAGTTATGACATAAAATCGTACCGAAAATGTCCTGAATACATAAACACAAAAGCTTTTGATAATTTGTAGAAAAATTTTCGAAGTTATCTTAGACTTCAGTTTCAAAGTTCGTCTTTAATAACATTTTACAAGCATACAATAGCCAAGTTTTTTTTTGGAAAAGTTATTCGTAGTACAGTAGGATTTTATATGAATAACAAATGCAACATCCGCAGTAGGATCACTGCCGATAAAAGGGGAAGTTCCTGCTGCGGATAGAGATTTGACGTTTATTCGAGTATCGGCAGTGATCCTACTGGAGATGTTGTATTTATTTTTCATATAAAATCCTACTGTACTACGGATAACTTTTCAAAAAAAAACACGGCTAATGAGAAGCTTATTTGTTTTGAGCGAATTTTGTTTTTTGATGATTCGATGCGGCCAGTTCTCATCGAAAATATCATCGGCTAAATCGAAAAATTTTCTATTCACGATAGGCGTATTAACGACCACGTATTCGATCTAGCAAATATTGCTGCAAATCGTTTGGATATCATTCGACGAGGGAAGACATTTGAAATTGATGAAGGAGTCATGATGCAAGTTCTTGCGAAACAGAGCTAAAATAAAAACGTTATTTGAATGTTAATATCTGGAACAATTATTATTTATCTATGACACCATTTTGAACAGAAATGTCGAGATCCGTAAAATAGTTACATATTTACAGCATATTTTGAAAATTTAAATCTGCAGTCTACCAGGCAGACTTTGATTGATCAAATACTAATGAGACGGTGTTGGTAGAGGTGCATAATCAGATACACAAAATTTAAGTCCAGGCGTGTTCCAGGCGCAACTTTTTGGCGATTAAAAGAGACCTGTTTTGGGTTAAAGAAAACGTGATATCAATTGAACATAACCGCATCTTCTCCGAAAGCCAAGCAGCCATTAAATCTCTCGATTCTGCTGCAACCAGCTCAATAACAGCCCCTAACTGCCGATCACATGTGACGGAGATGGCGCAGCAGCCCTCTGCTGAGTGCCGGGCCACAGGGACTTTTCAGAAAATTGAAGAGCTGACGAACTCGCCTAAAGTTTAACAATGGTACCTTTATTGACAGATAAGGTAAATACAGATATTCCCATTGCTACGCGTAAAAAAGTTTCTATACAGAGAACAAACCTTAGGTGAAACTATAGCAGAGCGAAATAAAAGACCAGCGTGTTACCTGTTCGGAGGTTAAGTAAAGAAGAAGGTTTATTATATTCCATTGGAAGTAGTATAAAAGAAAATAGATCTGTTCATATAATTGTACAGATTAATAATAGAGCACATAGGGTGCCTCTAACACTCGTCCTTAAGCTGGACATCTTTAATGAACACCCATTTCATATCGGAATGTTTCAAGCTTCGTTTTGTCCAAAGGTTTTGTGAGTGCATCCGCTATTTGATGATTCGTGCTTACATAGTGTATTTTGATTTCACCTTCGTTTAGAGTGTCCTGTATGAAGTGGTGACGGATATCTATGTGCTTCGTTTTCGGATGGAATCCACTGCTGGATGCAATTGAAATGGCACTTTGGTTATCGCAGTTAATTACTAATGGCTCAGGTTTTGCACAAAGTTGAGATTTAATTCCATTCCACCATAGCGCTTCTTGTATAGTTGCTGATAGCGCAATGTATTCGGCTTCACAGGATGAGAGTGCAACAGTTTGTTGCTTCTTTGAGCACCATGATATGGCTCCTCCTTGAGCTGTGAAGAGGTATCCAGTTGTGGACTTTCTGTCATCGGTACTTGCTGCCCAATCTGCATCAGTATAGCCGATAATACTGATTTTGTTGTTATCCTTCTTAAAGCATAATTTCAGTTTTGAGGTTCCACGTAGGTATCGAAGGAGGTGTTTCACAGCTGACCAATGACGTAGCCCAGGATTCGTATTGAAACGACTGAGTGTGTTTACTGCAAAGCAAATATCGGGGCGGGTGCATTGTGATAGGTACATCAAGCATCCTATAACTTCCTGGTACGGAATATTTCGCATTTGTTGAATATCTTCATTTGTCTGTGCACAGTCTGCTTTGCTTAGCTTTTCACTTGAATTCATTGGAGTTTTAACCGCTTTGGAATCCTTCATGCCAAACTTTTCAAGTATGCTTTCAATGTAGAATTCTTGGTCGAGTGCAATTGAGTTGTCTTCACGAGTTATCCTCATTCCAAGAATTTGCTGAGCAGGACCAAGTTCCTTCATGTGAAACTGTTGACTTAAATGCTGTTTTATATTTTTAAGATAGTTGTCGTCATTGCTGAATATAAGTAAGTCATCTACGTATACCGCAACCATGAGTATATTTCCCTCTTCGAGTTTGTAGTAGAGGCATGAGTCATATTTTGACTTCATAAGTCCAAAAGCTTCAAGAACTCTGTTCAACTCCAGGTTCCAAACTCTACTTGATTGCTTCAGTCCGTATAACGCTTTATTTAGACGACATGCTTTCGATGGATTACTTTTGTCAACATATAACGGTGGCTGTTCCATATAAATATCTTCTTTTAATCGGCCTTGAAGAAATGCGCTAATAGCATCCATTTGCTCGATTTTAAGATTGAGTTGGGCGGCGATCGCAAAAAGATATCTCAGGGAACTATGACGTACTACGGGCGAGTATGTCTCCTCATAGTCCACCCCTTTTCGCTGAGAAAATCCTTTTATTACTAATCGGGCTTTATACCGATTTATACAGCCAGTTATGTCTCGTTTTGTACGAAAAATCCATTTACATTTTATTGCCTTACGATTTTTCGGCAATTCTGACAGCGACCAGGTTTCGTTGTCTTGAAGCGATTGAATTTCCTCTTCCATGGCCAGTTTCCATTGATTCGCATCTGGGCGGGACAGTGCTTCTTCTGGTGTTGCTGGATCGTCCATGTTTGTCTGAAAAATTTCTGCTGCAGTATTTTCTTGATTTTTATTTAAATTTAAGTCAAAAAGATACTTGCCTTGAATAACGCGCCCCTCATCGCTAGGCTTGAAAAGTTGTTGATTTTTGGTCAAAACTGGTTTCTTGTGATGCGATGGAGGCGCTGCAAGTCCAGAAAATCCATGAAATTCGCTTTCTCCTTCCGACATCGAGTTATCTGCTCCATCTGGTTGATTTTGTTCGTCCGATTCAAAGGACTCAAACGAAGAACTGCTTTCCGCATTAATGATAAAATCATTGAATTTTGCCGGTCGGTTGCAATTTCTTTTGCTGCGTCGTAGTTCTTGAGGCCTTGTCGCATCTTGGTCATTTGATTCGTCAGGGTTAATTGTAGTATCATTGTTGCTTGTCACATTCGGTTCGTCTGGTTTTTTCTTATCTATGTTGATTCTGCTATGTTTAAAAAATAATTTGTTCACTGTGGGTTCCAGCTGGATCTGAGCAGCACTGCTGTTTTCGTTTATAAATGTCACATTTCGGCTTTTAAAAATATTTTTTTTAACAGGATCGAAGAGACGATAGCCTTTAGTGTGTTCATCGAAGCCCACCATAATACATTCGTGTGCTTTAGGATCCCATTTAAGACGGTTACTTTTTGGTACATGCACCATAGCTGTTGTTCCAAATACCTTAATGTGTGACAAGTCCGGTTTTCTTCCACTCCAAGCTTCTTCAGGTGTAGTTCCAGTGCCTTTTGAAGGAGAACGGTTCAGCAAGTAGATAGAATATGCCACGGCTTCAGCCCAGAACACCTTTGGTAAGTTGGCATCGGCAAGCATACATCGCGCCTTCTCAACTATCGTACGGTTGTTCCTTTCGGCGACACCATTCTCTTCAGGAGTGTAAACATTTGTGGTTTGGTGATTTATACCTTTGTCTGTGATGATTCTTCTGAAGGTTTTGTTAAGATATTCTTTGCCATTATCTGTGCGTAGAGTTTTTAATTTTTGACCGCTTTGATTTTCCGCAAAACAGCAAAATTCCTTGAACGCTTCAGAAACTTCGAATTCACTTTTGGTTCTCAAAAAATGGACAAAGATTTTTCTTGTTTTGTCGTCAATGAACGTGAGTAAGTATCGTCTTCCACCAAGGGATTCGTGTTCCATCGGACCACATATGTCCGAGTGCACTAGCTCCAAAATTTTAGTTGCTCTATTGCCAAGCTTACTAAAGGGGAATCGTATCTGCTTACCCATCGGACAAATTTTGCAGTCGTTATTTTCTTCATTAGTGAAATTGATCCCACTTACTAAACCATTTTTTAATTTTTCCAAGCTTTTGAGATTTAGATGACCCATCCTTCGGTGCCATAAAATTTTACTAGCCGTTGCACCACAAGCAAAAACTTTTTCTGATTGCTTCGGATTCGGATGTTGATCTAGTTTAAAAAGACCATTTGTGTGAGACCCGGTTGAGATAACCTTTCGGTCGGGGTTAATTACTTTAACACCGCTGTTCTGGAATATGACGGAATGACCTCTTTTTACAATTTGGCTTATTGAAAGCAAATTTGTTGAAAGCTCGGGAATGTATTTCACATTTTTGATTTCCACATTCGAGTTTTTGCATGTTGGTCGAACTACAGTTTCTCCTGCAGCTTTGATTTCCATGATTCCTCTGTTAGCTGCTGTTACAGTTCCGCTGTTTGGTTGGCAATTTAGCAAAAGATCTGAATTCATCGTCATGTGTGACGTGGCACCGGAATCAAAATACCAATCATTTTCACATTTGATTCCTGTTGTAGATAATGCAGCGCAAAATGCGTCAAACTTTCTGTCATTACTGTTGGTTTGTGTCTTTGCTCGACAATTTTTAGCAATGTGGCCAAAGTTGTTGCATTTTCTACACTTAGGGCCTTTTCTTTGAGGTTTAAATGGCGTTCTGTGTGTGTATGCGTTAAAAGCAGAACTTTCGCTTCCATGTGGTACATCTTGCAGTAACTTGGTTTTGATGACGTCACCATTGATTTTTGTTCCAGAATTTTCCAATGCCATTATCATGGGGCGATAGTCCTCCGGCAACCCCGCAAGCAACAAAGAACCAACCCACTCCTCACTTATTGGAAAACCAATGCCACACAGAGATTGGGCCGTCGTGATGATTTCCTTCACGTACACATCCATGGAACCGCAGTTAGAAAGTGATGTTGTGATGAGTTTTCGCAGAAGCGCTACCCGACGTGTTAGTCCACTGTCTTCGTATGCGTTTGCTAACTGTTGCCACAACTCCTTCGCTGTGTTTGCTCCTTGTATGTGGACATAGCATATAGGATCTATAATAAGGGTTAACTTACTTTTTGCACGTCTGTCTTTTGCAGAATCCACTGGGGTTTTGGGATTCCCTGCGTCATCGACTTCATATGCGATTGTTGTTACCCACAGATCGTCCAACTCCAGATATGCCTCAGCTGATACCTTCCATGTAGGATAGTTTTCCCTGCCAGACAATCGATCAATTGTAATGCTCGAATTCATTTTTACCCAATAAAAATATTCGCGAGTGCTTTTTATTTATTTATAAATTAAATTTTTTTTTTACCAACGAAGAAAACTTTACTTTTTAGTTTCTGGGGCCATAACCTATAGCAGAGCGAAATAAAAGACCAGCGTGTTACCTGTTCGGAGGTTAAGTAAAGAAGAAGGTTTATTATATTCCATTGGAAGTAGTATAAAAGAAAATAGATCTGTTCATATAATTGTACAGATTAATAATAGAGCACATAGGGTGCCTCTAACAGAAACAATATCATCACCTGCTTGGCGAAAAAAAAGATTTGGCAAATTCTTGATCCAAAGCGCTCTAAGGATTTAACATCTTAAAGCCGATCGCACATAGGCTCTGTAATGGATGATATAACAAGACACTGTTTGAAAGGCAAGCACGCAACGCGGCTTGGAATATACTCTAATGATTTCTGCAGAAGCTGTATAGACGAAGAAGAGGGAGACTGGATCCCTCACTTTCCCTGTACATGCCCTGCTTATACGAAAGACGTAGATTCCACGCGGAAGATTTCTACTACAGCGATCTTAGTGATCTGGCAAATATAGATATAGGCAATATCGGTAGCTTCATAAAGAGCTCCAATTGGTTTGAAGATTAGGAAGATAATCTCCAAGATTCATTGCGGTATCACAATGGACCATCTCATGGTCTAAGTGTGTTGGCTCTCCTGCTGAAAGCCAAGTCAATCTAACGTAAATAAAGACAGTATGTACAATAGATTTCAGTACCAAATTTTACATGCTGGCCCCCATCTTCCTACAAATATTTTGTTCAAAACCTTAAATATGAATTAAGTCTCAAACTGAGATCTCTCGAATATTAACTTACTGCTTTTGTAATCTACTAGCACATAATGGTGATAACTTTTCTCATCAACGGGGTAGAAATCGAGTGCTTCTTTTAAAAGTTGACTAAATAAAGTATCTTCTTGGACAGGGAACTGTGAAGGTATGTTTCCATCATCTAAAAAAAATAAAAAGTATGTGAAATTTATATAGTAAAGAATAAAGTATACCTACCTTCGAATGGACCATGGACAACAATTTTCTTTGCAGCTGGAACGTTGGCTGTGAGTAAAATTGAAGCATCACACTGCTCCTTACGAAGAATTTGCTTTAAATCCTTAAACATAATACCATGAACGCTGTGAACAACCATCCAAAGAACAGATAGTGCTGACCCAACCAACTAAATATATAACATTGTTTTTTTTTTTGCAAAGAAAAAATATTATAAAAGTAAAAAGAATTTCTACAAATATGTACCTCTTGTTTATGCTCATTCGATGATCGGACGTAAAACATGATATAGCCTATGATTGAGTTGTATAAAGCGAAGGCAGCCTGCTGCGGTAATCGTGGGACAAAGCGAATTAAGTGTCGAAGAAGCTTGAACATTTGATCTTGCCTTTCACGTGTTAGCCTCTCCAACACATACCTCAAGAAAAGGGCAGATTCTTCAACTAAGCATATCCAAATGACCTGATATGCAACTTCATAAACTGAGTTTCCATCAGAGCCGATCGCTGCATCGTCTAAACAGGCAACTATCTGCATCACTGATGAGCAGAGCACCGATGGGAAAAGCGAGTGAGCTGCATGTAAATGTGGAGCTATTCGGGCACCTTCAAGTTCTTCTTCACCTTCGGCGTGATCTTCTCCGGGGGCGTGATCCAAACCTGGCTCATGGGAAGCCTGCTGATTGATTGGTATGGTAGTGATTAAGAAGCTGTGTCGTTCAGCTCGTTGTTTATCGTGTTGTTGGCGGATAGCATTTCGAATGGCTTCGGTCTGCTGCATCTTTCGACTTTTAGTGGCAGTTACTAGGGATCTCTGAAAAAGATTTCGAATTCTGAAATCTAGAAATTCTTAACACTCAATCTATGAATTACATGTCTATCCTGGTTTAGGGTTACATCCATATCTTTTGTTTGTTGAGTTGGGCTCCATGGTGGATCAACGACGGGAAGACTTTCGATTCCAATCTTAGGGGATGGCAGTGTGAATTCGATACCACCAGGTGGTACTTTAAAAGTTACATCGTGAGCTCCATCTTCCATACGAGGCCACACTTGGAAACGACACTTCCAAAGAACGTGAAATCTATTCAAACGCAAGTTTTATGATATTAGCGGTAGAATATAAAACGCAGGTTATATTCCTCTCTCTTACCTCATAATAGCACCAATCCTTACATCTGGATCTTTGTTTTTAAGTGATCTCTGCATTATATCGAAAGCAAAGTTTTGAGCCTTTACTGAACCCATAAGAAATAGAGAAGCAGCTACAGCAGCAGTTTCCTTTTAAATAAAAGTTATATTCTTAAAAACTTAATTTTTCATTAAATCCAAAATGAACTTACTTGATTATGCTCGAGAAGTAGTTCCCATGCTGCTGGCAGTGCTTCGATTACAAGTTCTTCTGTTAAAATGACTGCGCCTTTAAGCAAAGTTGACATAGGAAAATGAAAAAGTCCTCGTATGTGGTTCTTGACAAATTTCAAAATCGGTGGGGTTTCTTTTTCTTCTCGTTTTTCTTTTTCAGTATTTAGAGCCTTTGCTAACTTTTCCACCATTTCTATATCAGGATCATCACTTATTCTTTTAAAGAAAAAAAAAACTTATAAGAGAATTTCATAATTTACGAATTGGAAATAAACAGTCTGAAAACATTTTTGATTTAAACCCCGAGCGACGCCCGATGCAGTATTGTGAGACCGCAAGTGAAAAAGGACCTCAATCAACTTGACGTTTGAAACCGGAGTTAGTTACCTTGGGATCGAGCAGCCTGGAAGAAGCTTGTTGATTGAGGACCTTGTCCACTCTGGTGAAAGTAAGTAATTCTTTCAAAAACTTTCAGAGATGTTGAATTGTTAAAAACACTCGTATTTTTTCGCAGAGTAACATAGAATCAATTGATTTACCTATCTTTTTTGGAAATGCTTTCCTTTCTTTTCGACGGAGAAGTTTGAGTTGAACTCTGTTCAGACACTTTTCGGGTTGACCTTTGACGTGCGGGTTGCTTAGTTGTGGGGTATCCTTCCTGTGTTTGATGCTCCATGTCAAATGTGAAGCCAAATTCTTCACCATAAACCTTTAGATCATTTCACGGATTAAATTCTTTTATCAACAAACTGAAGCAATTTGTATGATTAAAATAATATAGAGACTAACCTTCCTTACAGCTTTGATCAGCCTCGAAGAAGCTCTCATATGCCTCTTGTAACAATAGGGATGACAGAATCCCTTGTGGGTGCAATAATAGTTATAACTGTTCATTACTTCGATTACTGCTTTCATCCATGGCATATTCTTAGCAGTGTCATCGGCTTCATTTGAATCGGTGGGTGACTCTGGTTGCTGGTCATCACTCAATATTCCTGGGGACTCTTCCCCTCCGCTTATTATTCCCGGTTCAGAGGTATCACTTCTGTCTGATAGCGATGATACTTTTCGTCTTGATTGTATAGAATCTACTCTTTTAACTGAAATTATAGAGAGTTCGATTCAAAGTTATTTACAGTTTAGAGGAACTTACAGTCTGCCTCAAGATCTTTGCCATCTTTTGTGCCTCGACGAAGTTTAAGTGATCGTCGTTTGAATGATCCACCAGTTGCAGCTCCAGCAGTTCCTCGTCGTAGGAGGAAAGGCCGCACTGCAGCAACGGGCCGACGAAGAGCGCCTTGAAACCAAACAAAAATATTATTAAGAGATCAAAGTAAATTGAATTCCTTAGAAGCTTACCATCTTCACCTTGAATTGTCAAAGTAGTATTGCTGCTGTTTTCTGATTCATTGTCTGGTTCATGAAGTACAAATGATATCTTCCTCTCAGTTTGAGCACCTATAAATTGGAAAAACAAATCATTTGTTTTATTCTCAGTTGAAAAAGGCTACTCCATCTGCAGCCTACCACCATCGTTACCGGCTATAGATTGAAGGCTTTGTGCCGAAGTCTGAGAATGTCCCATTGAACTAAGAGCCATTGACCATCTCCGATTGGCTTCTCTGAGTATAAAATTTTAAGTCAGCATACATATGTATGTATTAGAATTTTGGAAAATAGAAATAAATAACAAACCTATAAACCTTTTCCCATGGTGCTGGCTTATCCTTATGCAAAAGCTTTGATGCTTTGGGTAATGTTTGGTAAGTATCTCGTAAAAATGCGGTAATCTCATGTAAGAGCACACAAGCGATCAATTTTAATGCATGTGGACAGTCGTTTCCATGAGGGTTGACACTAGCTGTTTTTAAAAATTGACAAATTATAAAATAAATTGTAAAGTTAAATGTATAACAAACATTCATCTAAGAAATCTTCTTCTTCATCTTGTTGAAGAAGTTCTCGTTGTTTCTCCGGATCATTTAAGCACGAGTTAACTGATTCAAAGTTCATTCGTTCAGTAAATAAGATCTCTTCGAGTCTAGCTCCTAGCATTTCTGCCCACTGCAAAATATTTATATAAAGAACATAGAATTTGTAGTTAGAAATAAATTGAATTCATCATTTTCATTAAACCTTAAATAAAAGACCTAGGATAATATATTTTGTTTTAGAAAACCTAAAATTTAAATAACTTTAATTTAAAAATAGATAACGGGAGTTTCAGTATTTATCAAAAGCAACAAGAAAGGAAACAACTCCTGTAATACGATGATTACTCGTATGATCACTTATTCCACTGTTAACGAAGTTAATGTTTCAAAATCCGTTGTAAAAAAAGCGAAAAATTGAAAAAAATATAACGAAAAACTTCACATATACTCTAAACTCAAATTCATTAGTTTGGGCTCAAGCCCGAGATTTTGTGACAAAATCAACAGAAAATTTGTAATAATTGGCTTTCACCTGATATTATAATATTCCTTTGAATCAAGATGAAAATTGCATTAACAACAACATAGTCTTAGGTAAAAACTTCGTGGGGTATGTTGCTAAAAGTAACTTAGTTAACTTGTAAAATGTTTAAAATAAACTACTTAGTATGTTAGTTTATTCAAAAAACTTTGTTTTTAAAAAATCAAATATTTATACCTATATCAATAAGACAATAACCCATATTTATCTTATATCTATTAATTCATTCTAAAACTAAATAATTTCTTTTATGATTTAACCAAATGGTCAAAATAACACAACGAATTTCTACTTTAACCGATTGATAATTGTTAAGGTTGCACATCCATGAGATTTTTTTTAATCAATTAACTAACAGCCATATTATTGGTATCAACTTGATAGTGGATAATTTCTATCAATTAGTTGATAATTTGGTATTATGGGTATCAACAGGGAATTTTAGACCGATTGCGAATAGGTTCATAAGTTCATTGTGAATGAGTTTTGTTTATTTTGTTTGATGTTTCACGTTTGAAATATTTATTTGTTTTTTTTTTTTGTCGGCCACGAAAAGGAAAATTCTTTATGAGAAAATGTAAGTTGTTCTTATAAAAAAATCATCCCATCAAAAAACAATTCAATCGTAGTCATTATTCTTTTTAATTATGAAGAATTGATCAGTTATTTTGAAATTAATTATGTGCGTTAATTGGGCTTTCTGATCTTTTATTTTTTTATGCAATTAATAAAACAAATTAATCCATTTTTTAAATTATTCCCGACGTTTCGTTGGGTATTTTCCAACTTTTTCAAGAGGTATTTTTATTGGACCTATAACATGTTACAATTCTTGAATTTTGAATACTAATAATTTTTTTTTTGATATACTCGTAATTTTACTTACTATTGTCAATTGCATTTATAGATTTGATTGAATTTTTTTAAACATTTATATTGCACTTTTATATTTTTTTTAAAACGGAAAACTAAATAAATAAATAAATTAAAAAACCAAGACAAAACAAAAATTATGAACTAATATCACAGACTCATTGTTTACTTTATGACGGCGGCACTGTAGCTAGCGCTCAGCTTGTCTTCAGCGTTGCCACAAAGTGCCCGATCGGGCCATTTGGCCCCCTGTTTTACTTTTTGGCCCTTTGCCCGGGCCAGTTAGAAATGGCCCCTAAATCTAAATTTTAGAAGATTTAACATTACATCATATCGTGCTTAATAATAATTAAAAAGCTTAACAAAATTAAAAAAACCATCGCGATGCATCGCCTCTACAATGTGTTTCCACCATATACAAATAACCATTTTTAAAATGGAACTGAATTCATTCATCTATCTCGTTTAATGATTTGACTTTTTTCACGTCAATTTCGTCCAGCGTGTTGACTTTTCTCACGTAATTTACTTTCGTCATCTACCAAAGCGTTTATCTAACTTAAATAACAAGAAAATAAATCTTACAAATTATATCGTAAATTTCCTAATAATGAAGATCTTCTGATAAAATATTTGCGTTTGCAAAAAGAATTTGATTTTTTAAATAAATTTTAGTATAAGGACTACTTAATTCGAACTGAATCGAGTCTAAAACGTAACAATACATGTTTTTTTTCATTTATCAATGATAAAAAATGTTCAAATGTTATCCCTAATTTCATGCAATATTCTGGAAATACATCTGCTAACATTTCAACAATTTGCAACTTTTTTGTTGATGATAAACAACCAGGATCCGATGGTATTCCTCCGATCATTTTGAAAAACTGGGCAGCTGCTCTATCGGGACCATTAACTTTCTTGTTTAATAGTTTTCTTGAAGAGGGTTATTTTCTTGATGACTGGAAAATCTCGTACGTTATTCCTATTCATAAATCAAGATCCAAGCAAGATGTTTCTAACTATCGCCCCATTAGCAAATTATCAACGATACCAAAAATTTTGGAAAAAATTGTCTCTGATAAGCTTACTTTTGTTCTTAAAGAAATTATTTCCCTATTTCAACAACGACCAACCTCGCAATATTTAGTAGTCAGATTATTAGTAATTTTGAAGATGGTTTCCAAACAGATGTCATATATACCGAGTTTGCTAAGGCGTTGGATAGAATAAACCGCCATATACTAATAAAAAAATTGGAATCCATTGGCTTACACTCAAATATTTTAAAGTGGTTTAAATCTTACCTAAACGGAACAAAATAGGTTGTGCGTATTAATGACGTACTATCAGATTTAATTGAGGTCACATCAGGAGTACCACAAGGAAGTCACTTGGGCCCTCTTCTATTCTTGCTGCTGATCAATAATATCATTGATTTCTTAAAAAATGTTTCTTGTTTAATGTTTGCGGATTACAATGAAATATTCACTCGTGTTACGTCAACTAATGATTGTCATTTACTCCATTCTGATCTTCATCGCTTGTCTGAATGGTGTTTAGCTAATCAGCTGTTCTTCTATCATCTATTCCTTTTCAATATTCTATAGAAGGTACGGAACTCTCAATACTTAACGCAAAGAAAGTTTTCTGTATCATGTTTGATTCGAAACTCTGCTTTAAATCCCATATAGACTGTGATTGCTAAGGCTAACTTTATGTTAGGATTCATTAATCGGAAGAGTTTACTGATACTTTTACTCTTCGATCTCTTTCTTTGCGTATGTAAGGTCATCGTTGGAATATTGCTGTGTGATTTGGGATCCATTTTTTCAAGTTTATTCTAATATGATTGAAAACATACAAACATACAATATTCACACCCCAACTTATAAAACTCGGTGTCAACTTCTTGACCTACAATCTCTTGTCGTTCGTCGTAAAAATTTTGCAATAATATTTTTGCGCGATATTAATACATCCCATATAAATTGCCTTTTTCTTTTGTTTCTTGTGAATGTGTATGTTTCGTCAATGCATCTGCGATCCCGTTTAATGAACCTTATCATCGGGTAAACTATAATAATCTAAATGAACCTTTAACTCGATGCATTATAGAATCTAACAGCTTGTTGTTTATTCGTTCGTTGTCCATTTATGTATATATTGAATTAAAATATGGAAAGGATATATAAATATTTAAATAATATTACTGGAGTGATTTATATTTTTTAAAGATATTTTAAGGTAATTCCCAAGATATCAAATCAGACGACAGAGTCGAGATTTACTTCTGCTGCCTACTACATAGATTTCAGAAAGGCATTAAATAAATAATGCATTAATAATAAATAAATAAGAATAATTACAAATATTAATAAATTGTAGTTTAATGTTTTAAGGACGGATTTGTAAGTAAAATATTTGGCCCCAACTTTTGTCAAATGGCCCCCAAAAAATTTCGAAATGGCCCTCTCTGCTTTTTCCTTCGCGGCAACGCTGCTTGTCTTTGTCTTCTTGAAAATTTATTGTTCTCTTTATATTTTGCTGCTCTCTTAGGCTCTCCAGTGTAAAACTCTTATTCATGTTTCTTTCCTTGTCAAGAATTCTTAGATAAAATCTAATTTAATGCGTCTGTAGTGTATCTCTGGAACGGGTTGTCTTACAAAAGTCGTTCATACCTTTTTGGAATTTTCTCTTGATACTTTCAAGAGAAGCATCAGCACCTTTTACATAAAACCAGTTTTGACAAAAATCACTTTCGGAAATACGGTGGCTGTCAAAATTTGTCCCGCAAAATAATGCTTACAAAATGTAATGCTTGAAACTAATAATTAATCTAGGAACCTTTAGCAAGAAAAAAATCCAAAACTCTTTTTACTTGCGATATAGGTACATACTATAGGGCAAGTTCTGCATTTGGAAAAAAAATCGAACTCGAGATTTTGATCAAAGTTGACATTACGATGATAGCGAAGACGAAAAAAGTTGGTCCGACAATTCCGTCTGTCTGTCTGTATGTCTGTACCTCGAACTACAGCCTAAACTACCGGAGGTATTTTCTTCAAACTCGGTAGTTAAGGGTCTTCGGTGATTCCCTAGAGGAAAAATTGAAATTTTTTTTTTAGCTCCAAAACTAAGGGTACCCCCCATACACCCGTAATGCAAAATCTTATTTATCTCGAAAACGGCTCTAACGATTTTGATAAAAAAAATTAGGTGTGATATTATGGACATGGACTATATTTTGGTGAAAAAAAATTTGGGGGGAAATGTTATTAGGGTACCTGTCATAGAACGGTTTTTTTGATTTTCGAATTTCTCACCAACGGCTCTAACGATTTTAACCAAAATTTTTATGCAGGAGCTGGGCCCGTATTACGAATTACGATTATCGTTTAAAATCCCTCGTTATCGTTAAGTTGCGATTACGTTTTACGATGCTCGTTTTTTTAAAACGATAATCGTTTTCTCTTACGACGGCTTTTGGCACTCGTATTTCATTGTTTTGACACATGTACTATTTTTGACAGAAATATTGAAAGAATGAAGTTGGATGCGCTTAATAAAATTGATTTTTTTTTATTTTATCAGGCTATATTTTGATGCATCCATTATCGTAAACCATAATCGGTCCATGTTTTGACTATCGTTTTCTAGGGTATCGTTTTTTTGCCTTTCGTTTCGTAATCTGTAATACGGGCCCTGCTTTGCATTTGAAAAAATATAAACTAAAATTTTTTTCGAAAAAATAGTTTTTGGATTTTTAAAAAAATAATACAATTTTTTTTTTGAAAATTCAATATCTTGAAAACCGATACACGATTAAATTTTTAAATAACGTTATAAAATGTCTTTTATTAAATACTAACAATTTGCATACCAATTTTTTTTTATAAAAATTTTAAGGAAAATTTAGTACACAAAAAACATGTTTCAGTGTGTCTGTATGTCTGTACCTCTCACTACAGCCTAAACCACTGGACCTATTTCTTTCAATCTCGGTAGTTAAGGGTCTTCGGTGATTCCCTAGAGGAGAAATTGAAATTTTTTTTTTAGCTCCAAAACTAACGGTACCCCCCATACACCCGTAATTTTGATAAAAAAAATTAAGTGTGATATTATGGACATGGACTACATTTTGGTCAAAAAAATTTTGGGGCAAAATGTTATTAGGGGTACCTGCCATAGACCCGTTTTTTTTTATTTTCGACTTTCCATTAACGGCTCTAAGGATTTTAACCCAAAATTTTTAGCAGGAGTCCCCTTAAGTTTAAAATAATATTGTATAAAAAAATATTCGAAAAAATATTTATTGGGTTTAAAAAAAAAAAAAAATTAAATCAATATCTTCAAAACCTATGAACGATTATTTTTTGAAATTATTTCCTAAAACCAATATTATTAAATACTTAAAATTGGCATTCGACATTTTTTTCTTGAAAAATTTTAGAGAAATTTCTTATACAGTGGACGCTCGTTAACTTGAACACGGACGAAACCAGGAGTGTTCAAGCTATAGGATTGTGCAAGTTACTGGGTCAAGTTAAAAAATTGTTGTTTTTATTTAATAATGATTCATTTTAATGATTTTAAAACATAAATAATTATATTATATATTAATAAATAATTTTAATTGAAACGTTTTTAAGACGACTTGGAAAAAAAAAATCGTTATATTACTCTGCTTAGCTTTGCGCAGCACATTTTGAACCTTTAATATTTAATATGTCCCTTTTGAAACACCAAATTCTTTTACACAAGACGTAATGCTGACTTCGTTTTTAATTTTTTCAATTATTACAGCTTTTTGTTTTAGTGTTAACATTCTCAATTTTTGGCCTTTTTTAAACCCATTTTTCACTTTCGATTTCTAAATACCGATTTTGAAAAATAAAACCTTATACGGGAATAATAAAGAAATTTCCTGGGATTCCCCTTTACAAAAACCGTTTGCATTCTGTACCAACATCCCAGGTACCTTGAATAAATTCAATATTAAACTTTGTTCAAGTTACAGAATTCGCAAAAATCTTACTTGTTCAACTTATAGAGTACTTAGGGGAAAAATGTAAGGTATTGAGTCTTAAAAATAGTCCGTTCAAGGTATAGAATGCATAAAGGGAAAAAATATTTGTTCAAGTTATTGGAATGTTCAAGTTATCGTATATGTTCAAGTTAACGAGAGTCCACTGTATACAAATTTTATTTAATAATAAAACGATTTTTTAAAGTTTATTTGCATAAATTCATACTTTTCCGGAAACCAGACGGCAATTTTATGCATTTGAACATTATTATCTCATTAAATCCATGTTTTATATTTAGTATCTTAAATTCCAAAGTACTTTTACATAAGAGCAAGTTCGTGCGATCCAGTCGTGCATTTTATTTTATATTGATTTGATCAATTTTTTTATAACTTTTGGCTCAATGTTGAGCCATTTCTCACGGAGGGCGTATTTGGGCTCTATTACAGTCTCATACGTCTTTCGTTCGTTCCTTCCTTCCTAGGGTCCCCCAATGATTTTCAATGGGATTTACATGGAGAGAGTATGCTAGTTATTAAGTTAATTGAATTAAGCCCCGAACAATAAATTGTTTGTATTCTGGCAATTCTGACATTCTCTCGCTGAAAAATCCAAGGTTTCCCACGGTGATCTGCCAAAAAAACCGAACTGTCTTGGAATACTTGAACGTTGAACCTAATCGCTACTGTTGATTGATTGATTGATTAAACATTTTATTTCTTAAAATCCAAATAAGTGCATTATTTATAAAAAGAAAGAAATAAGTGACAAAAGTATTTTTATAAAAAATAGAGTTATTGTCACTCTTAGCAGAAATATTTAACATGTATATTATTTTAAATGGGTGGGGTGACCCTTACAAAAGAAATATTAAAAAAGAAAGTTAAAATATCATTAAATTAATAATGCATACAAAAATTAAATTGAATTAAGTTAAACATTTCATAAAACATCAGGTAAAACCATTTACAAAAAATTCAATTTCGATGAAGCGAATTTCATTTCCAGACACCGCTCTGAAAGAGGGCCCCACATCATCACTGAGTCTCCTTCCTTAAGTCACGCCAAGACGAGTAAAATCCATCAGGATCATCTAGGTTCCATTTTTTCTCATTAGAAAAAGAAGAACTATAAAAAGAATTCAATGGTAGTCCATTAATAAACCTACAGCTGTCCATATTACTCGGTGAATCCCAGCCTAGCGACCTTGTGTCGATCTAAAAGACATGGAGCACGATTCTATTTCGAACGGTACAAGTTTGCATTTCGCTGAATATGTAGCTCTCCAAACTATTGTTTTCGAAACTTGCCTGAATCATCGCTGCTATTTTGGTGCAACTTACGGCTGAATTCATGGCGGTGCGAGTTGTTATTGCCTTTATACGGACACTGAGCTTTCTTTTTCTTCCCGGTCTTGTTACAGTGCCATAACTGTTCGGATTTAAAAAAAACCCTTCGACTTCTACAAATTTCCCTCGATATTTCACTAATGTACACATTGTCTTCACTAAAAGCCAAAATTTTACCTCTTTCGACGCCGAATAGTAATTTACCGCGCGGCATGTTTTTCAAAAACTTACTTTAAATAACTTAACGAAAGAACTTTAATATAAACACACTGAACTACACATTAATAGAGTTAGTTGTGCTGTGGGTTACCAATATAAAACACACCAAATCGAACTAACAATAACAACGTGACAAAGTTCAAATGTAAAGGTGTGTCCAGACCAAAGAAACATTTTTGAAACATTTCATTCGCATAAAGTGTGGAGCAACGATAATGTTATCCAGTTAATAAAAATGTATGAAATGAAAAAAGATTTGTTGACGAAAATTTTAAAAATTAAATCAAAAAAGTCGATGCTATATCAGATATTGGCGAAAATATAAATTGTGATATAGATGAAGTAGAAAAAAAAATCACGCGCTTAAAGTGCAACACAGGCGAGAAAAAAAATTACAGACTACTCAATTTGGAAACAATGGGAAACAAAGAAACATTTCAGAAATGTTTCTCAAAGCGTCTACACCAAAAAAAAACAAATCAGAAACATTTCTGAAATGTTTTTTCGTTAACTGTTGTCTCTTTTCGTCAAAACTTTTAAGCTCACAACCAGATAAGTTACATGCAAGACCCAGCACTTCCTAAGTGTATACATACGCACACGAACTGACAATTCACAGTACCTATTTCCCACCATTGACTTATTGTGAGTGGCTAATCGGCAAATCAAACGCGTCGAAATATGTCTCCCCCACTCATTTACCTGACACCGTTAGTTGAAGAGCAATTGCGATTTAAACTTAAAAATTTCTTGTTGAGCACACTTTAGATACAAATTATTTTCTAAAAAAAATTAACACATTTTTGTTCCTCAATTAGCTTGAATTTTATTAGTAGTTTTGTTTTTAAGTTGCCATTAGGGAAAATGAATGTAGGTATGTATGTAGGTATCATGATACATATTTTTTTTCTGCAAAATTCTTGACAGAACTTTTTAAATTTACAGAAAACCAGGATATCCAAATGGGGTTTGTCCTGATTAATTAAAATCATATTATGAGATGTACCTACCTATTATAGAATTTATTGACAAGAAGAAAAAACGAAAATGTAAAATAATTATAAATAATAACTTTGACGACACATGGAACATGACGAGGTGGCCGAGTGGTTAAGGCGTTGGACTGCTAATCCAATGTGCTCTGCACGCGTGGGTTCGAATCCCATCCTCGTCGAATACTTTTTTTTTATTTATTTGTGTGTTAAAATTGTATCATTCTGTTGCTCTTTGAAAAATCTGTTGAGTTTTAATTTTGTATAAAGGAAGCCTTTATTCGACGATACGTCCATAAATAGGCTTGAGGTTGAATTGATGAGCATTTCTAGTGAAATGGGTACCACCTCTGACGGTGCGTCAATAAGACGTCATAGACGGTGTCTATTCTATCAATACGAATACGACAAACAACAAAAACAGGACAGGATAGATAACCCATATAATAAACTCTGAAAATTTGAACCTGTTGAGCACTGTACGATGTACGACTCGCTCATGAGTTTATTAGCGTGGGTAAGATGGCTGCATTTCATCACAATTTGCAAGTAGATACAAATCAAACAATAGTGTTTAGGTGATTGGAAGTTGTAAGTTTTTAGGTCAGGGAAGAACGTGGGGTGGTCCCAAAATAGAGGAAATTGTTTAGAGCTGCTGGAACTATTGTCCGCAGGCGAAAACATTATGAAAGACCACCAGGAGTCTGTAACTTTGTTTAAGGGCACTTCAAATAATATCCAAAATGATTTGATTGAATTGCTAACAATAGGTGTTAACGATTACATCCAGAATGAATTGGATTCTTGCCAATTTCAATTCAAGCAGACGAAACAACAGATGTGTCCTGGTGTAACGAGCTTTGCGTGATACTCCGATTTATGAAAAACAATTAAGTTATTGAAAGATTTTCTGTTTTTTTTTTTTTTAAACAAAATGGCAAAGGGTATAGCATAAAAGTAATTGAAGATATTATCGATGAAAGAAAAATTAAAAACAAACTGGTCAGCCAGAAATATGATATATGGCCCTAATCGAGGAAATCTGTCCAAACACAATAATTTTGGTATGCTGTTCGGCACATCAGCTTAATTTGGTGCTTATTTATAGTTCAAAGCATATAAAAAAGATTAAATTATTTATATGCAACTGGACTGCTTTTCATTCATTTTTTGCCCGCTCCACGTCAAGAACAAATTTGCTTAAAGAAGAAGGGTTTTCCTTGCCTTGCCTGTACCTTGGAGGCCGTAAAAGCTCACATCAATTTTTTTTTCTAAAGTTTTTGTATTCATTTTAGAAAGCGATCGTTTTAATAGCTAATATATTAATGCAGCAATAGGGTTACAGTGCATCGTTCATGACTTTAAATTCATTTTTAACGTGTGCTTCATGGCAATGTAAAAAGATTGAGAACCGAAAAACTGTCAGGTCACAAAACGAGGCTGTATCTAAGATGGCTTATGGAATCCTGGATTGCACGTTGGTGCCGCTAACAACAAAATAAGTTTTGTTGAACTACTTGATCATTGATCAAGGCAGATTTTCTACCATACAAAATTTCCAAATGGGTCTTACCAAATTCTTATTTAAAAGTACACAAATAATGTTGATGCACAAAAATCAAAAAATGACCGGCAATAATTTATTCTGATTCTTCAAAGCATTTGAAACCCTTGGATTTCTAAATTTTTTTTATTGAAAATGGTCTTGAAAATGTTTATTCATAAACTTTTTGTACTTAAGCTAAGCTTAAGCTATTTTTGACAATTCCTATTTCAACAGACTCAAATAAAAGATGTATAAGTGCAAGGAAAAGGATTATAACATATTCAAGAAACAGAATAGAAGATTCGAGGTTGATAACCTTATCTAAGCTCTTTTATCAATTTAAAAAATAACATGGAAAGAAGTTAAGGTTTCAGCTGATTTCAAAAACAAAGTTTTCGATATTCTGCTAAACAAAAGACCAGGCCCATTGAACTTATTTTGTAAACGAGTTTAACCGTCACAAACCAACCAAAATTTAAAAAAAAATCTTAAAAATACAAAATATATAAAACAAATTCGGGTTTATTCCAACACTTATAACTCGGCTGCACCGATTTTCATGGTTATTGATTTGTTGTAATTGTCTCCGAATAGCAGAATAGCTATTAAAAACATTGGAGAATTGACGAAAAAAAAAATAAAAGAAAAGAAAAAACATTTTCTCATACAAAATGTTCATGTAATTTATTTAATTAATGTTGTCTGTGATTTGTTTTAATGTCTGAGTATTATTATTTATAATGCCGCGACCATAATTAGTATAATTAGATAGTCCTTAAGTAGTTATTTACAAATGTGAACGTTTTGCATGATCTAGTGGGATCAATAGTGCATAATAGTGCATCAAATATGCAGTTTTTTCCAAAGTCTAAATAATTGTGATAACAACTTTGCCATAAATTCAAAATGTAGAGCTAAGCGCCCTGATTGCGAATATCGAGGTCTAAGACATTTTGCTAGCAGCCTTTTGCCTGTAAGACGCGATAAGAATAGGGTAAGTCTTGCACGAAGAAGGCCGCAAGAGTAAAAAGAGGCAGCCCGTGAAACGAAAAATCATAAGCTAATCGCATAGACCCAAAAGAGCAGATTTTATTAATTTGGATATCATCAGCACATAAGAATGCTCCTATAAATTAAAAATTATGCCCTCGATGTGCTTAATATACAGCGAGAATAAGAGGGGACACTAAATAGCTCAGTGTACTAATGGAAGAAATTCCGATAAATAGTCACTAAGGACAGAGCCTGATGTTAGTATGGTCTTATTTTTGTAAAGCTGACATTTTTCTTTTAATAATCACCAATACTCGTATTATGTACATATATGTGCATATAAGTTCATAATGTTCTTGAAATTGATTAAAAATCGTTGAGTACTCGTATTATAAAAACTAAAAATACAATAGGTGTGTTTTTTTTGCAAGTCCATATAGAATTGTAAAAAAAAACGACATCGGGACTAAGCGCTTTACATGCAAATGCAACAACTACTTAAATCTATACAGAGTTAGCTAAGACCAGATAATTATCGAGCGTTAATCTAAGACCCGATAAAAATGGTGATGCCAAAATAGTATTATCTATATGTTATCGATAATTTGCTCAGAGACGTCAAAAGTGAAGTTTTTGGATTGGTTGATGCTAGCCGTCAATAAGCTGACAAATGTCATAGCGTACACAGTGCTTCCAGCTGTGTGGAAAAAAAGCTCCTAAATCCCGATGTCGTTTTTTTTTACAATTCTATATGGACTTGCAAAAAAAACACACCTAATATAAGTTTTCAAATCAATGGCTCCCAGCACAGAACAGAATTAAATTACCTCAATTTGTTCAACTGACAGTTCCAAACCTCACAGCATGGATCTTCCAGCAAGAGGTTTCATTTTAATTTTCGTTCCATTTTTTAACTGTCAACTGCCTTTGCCATACCTACTCGTAATTGTAATTCTTATTAGCAAAAACTAGGTGGTTATTAAATATGGATTGATATCGATACCTTCTCGTAAGAATGTATTAAGCGACATTTTTAAAATTGTTCAGGAAACGAAAAAACGTCTCATTTAGTTATTTTTTTGTGTATTTTATTGGACGAAACAAATTTAAAAATGTTGCTTAATATATTCTTACGGGAAGGTATCGATATATACTCGCACGTGTTGAAATAGTACAACATCACTTAAGAAATGGTAAAAATATCGCAAAAACGTTTCGTAATTTCTTACACAAAATTATTCTGAGTGATAAAGGCTTATTTCCATCTGTCTGAGTACCTTAACAAACAAAACTGTTGCATATGAGACTCTGAAAATCTATGACCAATAGTGAAACAAAGTCTTGATCCACAACAAGTGACAGTTTGATAAGGGTTTTGAGCTAGTCGTGTCATTGGGACATAATTCTATGAAAGTGATGTACATAGAAATGCGAACGTTTCAGTGATTTGATTGCGTTACCGAGAAATTGTTTATAAACTTGTTTTTGCATGAAATTATTGTTATGAACGTCAACGACGTGAAACAATGGCTCTATTGCTCTATACTCTATACTTTAATTTACCCCCTTGGTCGTGCGATTTAAGATTTGACAACATTACGTTTTTTCCTTCGTTTGGTGTTATGTCAAACACAAAGTTTGAGTCGATGCTCCACCCACCAACAATGTAAAGCTAAGTGTACACGATTGGTAGATCTTACAATATTGTCAGATCTGTCAGTAAAAAACATGCTTACAATGTCTAACAACCGTGTAGTCTTACAATCAATTGTCAGAAAATTTGTCTGACAATTAATTGTTAGATCATTGTCTGACAATTAATTGTAAGAATTCTAACAATCGTGTGTACGCTAGGTGACAATCGTGTAATCTTCCAATTAATTGTCAGAAAATGTATCTGACAATTAATTGTAAGAAGGTAAATTGTAAGGTATTTGATAATCGTGTACACACACAATTTATTGTCAGGCCTGCCAATTTTTATCGTTGTCTGACGTTTCTGACAATAGGTGCGTTTTATTATTCACAAATCTATCTGGATCCGGATCTGGATTAAGTCTTAACATGTATTACAAAAACAATTTGGGATCCTGTTTTCTATCGGGATCTATTTCAAAGATCCAAAAATTAGTTATTACACTGGCGAGTAGATGGCTTTTTATGGTAAGGTAGTGTAAGCTATAGTTTAAAGAAAAAAGACAAGACATACTTTAAAAATTACAAACCCAAGGATAAAAAGAGACGGGCTTATAACACTGCTGTCACTAAGATCCGTATCGTTTTATTTTCAAAGGATGATCCAGATCCGGATCCAGATAGATTTGTGGATAATAAAACGCACCTAATGAAGAAATTGTAAGATGTACGTTTTTTAGCATCATACAATTTTTTCATTTTCGGACAATTTGCAGCCAAGGTTCAAATGAAGCAGATTCCATAACCAACAAAAACTGACAATTAGTGGTGTGTGTACACGATTGGTACAAAATCTACCAATCTCTTACAATTAATTGGTAGGTATTCGGCCAGCTATCTGAAAATAAATTGTCAGCCAACTTCTGATAATAATTTGTAAGAGATTGGTAGATTTTCTACCAACCGTGTACACACACAACTTGATTGTCAGCTCATTGGTAGATAATTGTCAGACATTGTCAGGTCTTACAATATTGTAAGATCTACCAATCGTGTACACTTAGCTTAAGTAGTTAGAAGAACATCACATGTGATATTATTATTATAGTTAGGAGAAGATGGCCTAAAATGACCCACCAAGGTAAAATGGCCCCCTTGCTAGAAATTATAGAATCGAACAGAATTAGTAGGTTTTGGTAACACAATTCTTTAGTTGATCTGGCATCGCTGACATAAACGAAATATTAGCAGCTTCAAAAATAGCCTGCTAAGCACTCGCCTAAAATGCCATAGTGTGCCATTTTATACTTACCCTTACATTTTCATTTTCTTTATAGTGAAAATGGTTGGAAAATATAAACGATGTACAGAGAGGCAGTCCTGCACTGATAATGAATTAACAAAAGCCCTAAATGCCGTCCAAAAAAAAATTGCAATAATTGAGTATTATTGTAATTTCTACTTTTCCTTATTTTGTTTTAAGTGACGTTGATTTAATTGAAATGTTGTTTTTATTTTTTTTGTTGAGTATTGTTTATGTTTATTTTACTTTGAACTATGATTTGTTTTAAAGAAAGTTTAAATTAAATTGAATATGGTTTTTGGTTTGATGCACTTGAAAATGCAAAACGAACAGATCCTTTTTCACACCATACCATCGAAGATACCACGGAAGCCATGTTGTAATACTCAACACGAAATCAACTATCATCCATCTGCGATTCCAATCACTCAGCCCTTTTTACATCCATCAGTCATCGAGTGAACAACCATTCCAATTCCTGCCTGAATCTTTTTTATATATTTCTCATAATCCGAAATACATTTATAATAAAGTTTATTCTTAGTAAGAAAATAGTTGTTTTACCTTGAAACGTAACATGGTTTACTTGCCTAGTTGGTTTACTTGCAAAAGTAAAATGACATACCAGTATGCCATTTTACCCGGACAATTTTGATCGTTGGAATTTAAAGAGTTTTTAAAAATTAAATACTTTAAATGCTTTTTGAAACTTTTTAAACTCGTAAAGCAAACAAATGTAAGCGTTATTGATTTAGCTTTGAAAAGAATATAACATTTAGGTTTAAATGTCGCATTTTTACAAAATATGACACATTTTCCTTAGAGGGGCCATTTTAGGCCACCTTCCCCTACAATTATCGGAAAACGTGATACGAAAATTTATCACAAAATCACCTTTGACAGAGGGAGCCTTGGTAGTCGTTCAGCAGATAATTATATTCCATTATTAACTGTAAAGTTTGTACTTTTGGATTTTTTGTTTTTTATGAATTTATTAAAATTCCTGTTGGATGGATGACCTTGCACTTAAAGAAGCTACTCTACACCAAAAAGTATACGAATCTAAATCCATGAGAGTAGGTAAAAGGTGAACAAAGGTTATATAGAGGGATCGGGTCACGTATGGGTTGGAGGATTCCTTGGACCATCGTTTAACGAAGCCAAGTGCTGAATTGGCCTTAAGAATTATATCATAATAATGGGAGATGAAGTTAACTTCCTGATCACATATAACATACCAAGGTCACGTATCGATTCGACAATAGATAGGGGCTGATCATGAAGAAGATAAGGACGGGCAGCAGATTTGAAACGTTTTCGTGAGAAAGAGATTGAATGGCATTTGGCAACATTTAAAACTAAACTGTTTTTGAGACACCAAACTGAAAAATTATCGAGATCGAGTTGGATGAGAGCAGACAGCAGAGTCCTGTGTAGAAGAAATGGTCTTGAAGAATTTGGTATCGTCGGCATAGAAAAAAATATGAGAATATTGAATGACCATTTCCATATCGTTAATAGCCAGAACAAAAAGGAGAGGGCCTAAGTGGCTGCCTTGAGGGATTCCGGACGTTGCTAAAAAAGGCAAGAGGATGTAGATCTAAAACGAACACTGTAGTGACGGTTTTTCAGATAAGAAAAAATCAATCTCATAGAACTTGTTTCATACAAAAAATCCATCTGACAACCTTATACATTTACGAATTTACCTGATGGAACATTTTTCCAGCTGCTCGCTGTAAAATATGTGTCCTTCGAGTACCAGTTGTTAATTGTTGTCTTGCGTTAATATTTGCTCCAGAAGCTCGATAGTTTGTCATATTTTGTTTCATCCAACTAGGCCACATGCCCTTATTGCACAAGTGTACAAAATGGGCACACTCTATGAGAAATGCTGCTCTTGCTATCAATGGTGCTTGAGGCTTTATAAAAAAAAATAAATAAATGATATGATGTAATGATAGAATGTAATTCTTACCAAGTCTAAAACGGCAGCAACCAACTGTGGATCGGGAAATGATCCCGGAGCACATGTTTCCAACAAGAATGAAAATCTTAGCATTCCTTCTTGAATCGGTTCAGTAGGAATTAGTTTTCTTTCTTTTAGAACTACAACTTCGGATTCTCGTGGACCCTCGCAAAGATCTGAAGAACTACGCCTGCTTAAATCTAAAAATAAATAAATAATTTATATAATACAAATTAAACAAAATTATGTTAGGGGATCAACCTGCAGTCTCCTCGGTTCCGCCGACTTTTTTTTTTCCTTTAACAATCCCAAATCTATTCAATCTTCGCTCCACTCTTCGTCGAGCTCTCTGGAGTGATCTACCTATGCCATCACTTGATCGACCTCGCTGAATTTTTAGCGATGCATGTCGTATGAAAGTTCCTGTCATATCAGGATTTAAGGATCCGATTTCTAAATCAATTGAAGCAGGTTCCTTAGGTGTTCCCCGGAACCAGCGCACTAAATTACTCAGTCGCCCTAATGAATTCCTCTCTGAACTTGATGTAGAATCTGACAAAAGAGCCCTTTCCGAATGTCTTGGGGTAAGGGTTGGCCGAATTGTAGTTCCTCTTCGTCGAATATTACTCAACGGACTTTGGCTCGATTTGTAATGATCATCACATGTTTCGGTTTCCAAAAGGCTCTTTAAAATAACAAAGTTATCGAAAGCCATCTATTATCAATTAGTCTTACCACGGCACAGGCGGAAGAAGTGCTGCGTTTTTTTAGTAGGAGTCTTCTTTGACTTCGATTGTCTTCCATTTGGATGCTAACCGCTGGTTGAGCACACTCAGCTTGTGGAATATGTCTATATACAAGTATAAGCAAACGTTCAATAAAAAGATTGTGTGAAATATGTTAAATCAAATGCAAAAACAAATAAACAAGATCCGTATTGTGTTGGGATCTCATTGCATCCTTAAAAATATTACTCGAAAATTGGGTTTTAACTTGAATTTATTTAATATCATTATTGAAAAATTGAAGATTACCTAATAACTCTGGTGGTCTGTAGTAAAGGGCCTTTCTTATTTGGTCTTGGAGTCACAGCCAAAATTCCACTCAAGGCCACTCGCCTAAACGGTCCACCATGTGCTCCCTTGACATAAGTTATCAACTGACGAATATCACAATACAGAGCTGCGTTCTCCGGGGACTTTAGCTCTTTTTGGGCTTCGACGAAACGCGTCACCAATGGCTTGAAAACAGCGGTTATGACCTGGCTTTCAGGTCCACCAGTTAGTCCGCCACTAAAATTGGTCGCATAGCCACCCTGCCCGCCTGATGATGATATACCGCCAATATCGGTGTTAAGATTTTTTAATCCGCTCGATCGTTTATGGTCTATGTAGATTAATATACACGTTTGTGGGAGTGAAAAGAAATAGCATGCATGCTACTACTTGTGAAAGCCGCCTATATATTTGCTTACATATGTACATATATAAATATATATACATATGCTCGTATATACAAAAAATGTTTGTGTGATCTATGTATGACAAGTGATTTATATGATTTTAATGATTAATGAGTGAGCACAGCCTACGTTAAGCAGAGCATGCATTTTTAAGAAATTTCCAATTTCTACTAATATTTCAAAATACAATTTTTCAATTTATAAAAGTGCGTCTAAATTATGCATAATTGTTATTTTATATATACATATTATTATAAGCGGACAATAAAGGCTAAAAACTCACTCAGCGGTGATAGCAATGAACTGGGATCGACACAAAATGCCACAAATGCATGGAAGAACTCTACCAATTCATGGATTTGGGTGGTTTTAACCATTGATTGAAGATAGGTTTTTGTGCGTTTTGATGCCTGTCGCATCATCCGAGCGAGGATTTTTTGACATTGGCTACGAAGGAAGTCTGCTGGTGGTCCTCGAATGCCTGCAAAAAAGAAAATGTTTATATATTTTTTAATAAATTTTCGAATCGAACTCAAGATTTTAATCAAATCTCATATAATGATTGTAGAGCAAACGAATGAGTCCAGTAAACCTGTCTGTATGTTCCTAAGTTAAGAATCAATATATTAAACACATTTAAAGGATTTTTAATCCAAATATAATATGGATTATGAAAGCGTCCAAAAATTGTTTTTATACAATTTTTCAATTCAGTAGCTACAATTCTTCACGAAAATTCGATAGAAATATGAATAAAATAAAACGAACGACTGGGCCGCACAAACTTGTTCTTATGTCAAATACTAAGAATTTCAAAAATGAATGTTACTAGAGAAAAATACAAATACAATACAATACAATTCAACAACTCCTTTATTAAAAAGAGGATGGAAGAACAAAAATTATAAATTGTTGTAGCGGTTTCTTAAAAAAAATAAGCTTTTCTATACAAATATTTTAAAACATTTTTAAGAAAAAAAATTGGTACGCGAACTTTGAGTTTTTACTTGCAACTTATAGGCACTAAAAGGCAAGTTATGTACTCGTAAAAAAATCGAACTCGCGAATTTGATTAAACTTGCCATTGATAGAAAACACGAAAAAGGGGGTCCCGAAATTATGTGTATCTGTATGTTCCTCGAACTACAGCATAAGCCCCTAAAGTGATTTTCTTAAAAAGGTCGCAAAAAGTTTTCAATTGATTTATTTAATAAAGTCCACGAAAACGAAATTAAAAACTATAATTTTCTTATATTTTTCGTTTTTCCTTCTTCTTGGTAACTGTAACAGAAGAATTTTTTTATTTTTGCTTTCTCATTCACGACTCTACCGATTTCAATGACCATTTATTTTACAGGAGCTCCTTTTAATTAGAAATAATATTGTGTATAAACATTTTTAAAGAATTATTTTTTGAAGAAAATTGAATTCTGAAAATTCAATATCTTGAAAACGGATGAACCATTCGTCGGCTTACAAGCAAAATTGACCAACTACAAAAATTTGTATTTTGTGTTATTAATGCCAACTATAATGAAAAATCGAGAAGAAAATTCTGTAAAAACTGCCTGATATTTTGCCCTAAAATATGCAAACTAGTTTCAATTGTTGGTTGACTATCTGCCTTCACGTGAAAAAAATTCAGGAAAAACTGACCAAAGTCACATAGTCAATTTTTCCAGAACAAAAATCCGTTTTTTTTGTAGATACCGAATTTAAGTAGGAATGAATTTGCACTTATTAATAAAACTTGTTATGTGGTCTACTTTAGTAGGCTATGCGTTTACTCCAGTGTTAATGACAGTTATTCAGTGGTTTACTCACTTCAGTTCTGAATTTGGAGAAAGTAAGATTCGTTTGAAATTTTTCATCACTTTTGATTCACAATGTTATCTAGAGGTAAGCTACTTGTGGAATTAGCTAAAAATGCACACAAGCTTTTAGTTGAAGGTAAGATAAACAGGCAGTATTAGAGCAGTTTTATAATTTTTCTTGTCGACTAGATAACAATAATCCAATAGAACCCATGCCCTCTACATCAAAGCCACCAGATGAAAGTGACAAGGATAATATGGATTTTTCAGATTCCAGTAGTGACAACTATTTTCCTCCTATAGCAAGCAGCTCTGAATCTGACGAAAAAAGCCCTGGTACTGAAAGAAATTGTTTAAGACGTTGGAAAGAAAGGAAAATTTCTAAGTGGAAGCGTAATATAAATAAAGAGAAGAGAAGGCAAGGATTGCCATACAAAACAGCCGGAAAAGAAAAACCACGAAAGTTCCAAAAGCAATTGATTGCACTAAATGCAAGTATAAATGTACAGAAACTTATACTGAGGTTATGCGGAGTAACATTTGTCGAGAGTATTGGAAGTTAGATTTTAACCGGCAAAAAGATTTTCTAATAAATATGGTATGTGAAAGTGCAGTAAAACGTCGAACCACTAGCACTGTAGTGAGGAAGAAGGAATTTAGCAGAACTTATTTTTTTTTCAACCGAAGTGAAAAAAAGCAGGTATGTAAAAATTTCTTTTTAAAAACTCTCTGTATCAGTCATGGACCAGTTGACTCTGCCATGTCCGGGAGAAGTGAGCTTGGGACTTTCATAAGACCTGACCAACGTGGTAATGGAACTCCTTCAAATAAAACACCAAAAAAAGTTCTAGATGAAATAAAAGCCCACATTGAAAGCTTTCCAGTTACCGAATCACACTACTGTAGAAAATCATCCAAAAGGAATTATTTAGATGAAAAGTTGTCTATAGTCAAAATGCACAGCTTATTTTTGGAAAAGTGTGAAAAAGAATCCATTGCACCTGTATCGCAAATTACATATCGGCGGTATTTCTGTCAAAATTACAATTTATCATTTTTTAAGCCGAAGAAAGACAACTGCTTAACATGTTCCAATTATAAAAAGACAAATGAAAATGAAGAGCTATACAAAGCACATATTTTACGAAAAGATGAGGCAAATGCTGCTAAGAATGAAGATATAAAAAGAATACTGATAAAACTTTTGTTTCTGCAACATTTGACTTACAAAGTGTTATGCAGATTCCGTCTAGCGACGTTGCCCCAATGTATTACAGCAGAAAGTTATGTGTCTATAACTTGACTGTCTACGAAGCCGCCGCTCTGCCAAACAAAGCTCACTGTTTTACATGGACTGAGATTAACGGTCAACGAGGAAGCTCGGAAATCGGTTCCGCACTTCTAAGATGGCTTAGCTCAATACCCAGCACTATAAAAGAAGTATCGTAATTTTTAGACACCTGTTCTGGCCAGAACAGAAATCAGTACATTGCAGCATTATTTCTCTTTGTTGTTCAGAACACGGATTTGGACATTGTGCTTAAATGCATGCGCTATGAGAAAAAGCAGCCAGGTGTAATTAAATTTAAATACAATTATAGTGAAGAATTTAAGGCTCTAAAAGTAACTGCTTCCAGACAATTAAGGGAGACCAATCCTCCAGACACTCTAACTGCTTTATATACAAAAGCAATCCCAATATCTGCCGCAAAAAAAAAGGACTTACTGAAGCTTTGTACAACTGGAGCCATCCCTGAAATTTACCATTCTTGGTACAACAGTTTACCTTCCTCTGCAAAGACAGACCACCACCCAGAAGCAGTAGAAGGTTCTGAGACAGAATCCGACTTCGATGAGTAACACTTTTTTCTTGGAAGATTTACTTTTTTATGCATTATAAACCTTGTTGTAAAACAAATATTCCGAATATTTTCTGTTTAACTGCTTAATAAAAATAGAAAAAATGCTGATTTTTATGTTTCAATTATAAACTTTACGTAGACAGTTACTGTCTATCTTATTCTTATCGCAAACTTAAATTCAGGAAAAATTGACTATTTGTTGTTTTTAACAAAACAATAGAGCTAAATATGTTTTTTTGATATTCCAGCTAATTCATCTTATTGTGTATATTTCTTATAATAGTATAACAAAAATCTAATAGAGCCGCAGTCATCTTCATAAAGTTACAAGAATTTAAAGAAAACAAAAAACTTGTTTTACGATTTCCCACAAACTGCATTTTTGCAGATAGTCAGTTTTGCTTGTAAGCCGACGCATTGTTTTTTAAAATTAATTTCTTAAATATATGTATATTATTAAATAATTAAAATTGGCATACCAAGTTCTTTATTAAAAACATTTTGAAGAAATTTCGTTTATAAAAAACAACGGTTGTGTGTACTGTCGTACGCGCGGTAGGAGTAAAACTTCTTTTCCCTCAAGCAAAGCTCTGTAAGTTTCTAACCTATAAACGTACAAACATTTTGTATTTTAAAAACATGTCGCTGTCTTTGATTGATAACGTGTCGTTTTGACATGTCACTGATAGCTGGCATAGAAAACTTTTGACCCCCAACGCCGCAAAAGAAGTTTTACTTCAAAAATAACTTATCAATTCTTGTTTGCATATTTAATATTTAGATTATGGTTTATTTATATACGGCAACTGCCCAAAAACAACTTTAAATATCGTCAGGCCAATATATCACCGAGCAGCGAGGATAAACATCATCGCCTTTCCTACAACCCCGATTAAAAACATATAGGAAAGGGAAAAAAGAAACCACCCTGGTGGACGGTAGAACTCGGTAACTTGAGAGAAGAAACGAGAAGACTTTTCAATGCTGCCAAAATCACTATGAATGAGAATGAGAATGACTGGGAAGTAAATAAAACCAGTCAGCGAAAATTTAAAGCAGAAACACAACGAGCGAAACGAAGCTCATGGAGAACTTTTTGCAGTGAAATCGAGGGGACAAACGAATCAGCTAGATTAAGGAAAATTATTCCCAAGGATTCAATCCCTCTAGGATCTCTTAAAACGCCCATTGGGACCCTATTTTGTATTACGAAACGAACGGCAAGTCAACGATACTGAGGAATACGATAGTCACGACAAAAAGCGATTAAGTAAAACGAAAAAGGCGTACAAAAGAAGTTGCTAAGATTAACCGAAAAAAAAACATTTTTTTTGAAGTGCAACCAACTTCTCGACTATTAGGAATGTCAAAAATTTACATAAATAAATGAAAAAAAAAAAAATATAAATCAAGAAACAATAAAACGAAAGTTAAACGATAGGTATATGGCAGTCGTTAGAACTAACGAGTATCGTTAAAATTAAACGATTCTCGTTAAACATAATCGCATTTCAACGATAACGAAGAAATTTCAACGATAATCGTTTTACAAAATATTATAATGGATGAAAAGATCAGCGACAAAGAATATACCCTTGCTGCGTTTCTTGATATTGAAGGAGCTTTCAATAAAGTGAACAATAAAGCAGTAAAGGCAGCTCTAGTAGACAATAAAATCGATAATTCGATAATACGTTGGGTTATGTGTATGTTAAAGAACAGGTAAATTAACTCGGAACTGGCATGGATACAGATGAGAGTATCCACATCCAGAGGCACCCCACAGGGGGGAGTTCTCTTACCACTCCTTTGGGTACTCCACATTGTGGAGTAAGGATAGTAGCCTACGATGACGATCTTGCGCTATTAGCGACAGGTAAATTCTTATACCCACTATCAGCGAACAGATTGAATACGCCCTTTCTAAGGTTAGTAGATGGACTAGAAAGTGCGGCCTGATGGTTAACCCGTCAAAAACAGAATTAGTCCTTTTTACAAATAAGAGGAAAATACCAAGCTTCAGAATACCTTCAATTGAAGGCACCTCGCTGAAGATTTTAGATCATGCAAAGTATCTTGGTGTAATTCTAGATAGGAAATTAAACTGGAGTCTTAACACTAAGGAAAGAGCGAAAAAAGGAATAATTGCATTCTACTCCTGTAACAGAATCTTTGGGAAATCCTTTGGACCTAGCCCAAAAATTATCAGGTGGGTGTATTTGGCGATAATCAGACCAATACTAACTTATGGTAATTTAGTATGGTGGAAAGCAACGGAACCTCAAAACCATGGTACCATGAGATCCACACCAACAGCAGGGTTAGAGGCGATACTCAACCTGAAACCCCTAGACCTTTTCGTACAAGAACTCGCAGCATATAGCGCCGTAAGGCTAAGCCAGACTAATACCTGGAAAAACAGTGCAATAGGACATGCTCAAATTCTTCAGAAATATTTGGGGGATAGTATCATTACAGATTATACAACACCCGAACTTGACTTTTATAAACCATTCCAAACTGCCTTTTCAAGCAGAGAAGAATGGCTGAACAACCAACCTTACGCCAGTGAATCAGTAATAGCAGTCTATACTGATGGCTCCAAAATGGACACAGGTGTTGGTGCAGTTTTTTTCTCAGAACCTCTAAATAATTCACTTAGGCTCCCAGATCAAAGCAGTTTCTTCCAAGCGGAGGTCCTGGCAGTAACAACAGCTGGTAAACAGGTACCAATGATGGTATCAAAGCAGCAATAAAAGCGATTTCTGCCACTGTGATAAAATCGAAGCTTGTCTCTTGCTGTCGCGAAGAGCTTAAGGTTCTTGGCACGGAGCACAACAATATAAGACTCTGCTGGATACTGGGACACAGCGGCATACCAGGTAATGAAAATGCCGATGATTTGCAAGACGGGGATCAGCGCTTGACGTTAGACAAGCAGAGATGGTAAGTATCCCACTCTGCAACATTAAACAGAAATTTCAGATTTAATCCTAAGGAAATTCAATAAAAGGTGGAGTCCACTTAACACCTGTGATACTACTAGGAAAGTATGGCCTTGCTTTAACAAGCAGAGGACTGACAAAATTATGCAACTTAGTAAGAAGTCCCTTCGCTGCCTTACGAGCATAATCACCGGACATAATTTACTGAAATATCATAAATTCAAAATGAAACTAAATACAGAGGACCTATGCAGAGGATGTGGTGATGAAGAGGTACATGAAGACACATCACCCTTTCTCTGTCTTTGCCCTTCACTCTGCCACCAGAGAAAGAAATGGCTTGGTAGTTACTTCTTTGACAATCTAGACCTAACCTAACCTAAAAACATCTTAGCAGAAGCAGGACTTCCCACCATTGAAGAAAGAAGAAATGCAATTATATTGAAGCTAACTGCCAAGTTGGCTTTTTCCAAGAACTCGGTAATTAATCTGGACATTTTACAATCTAGATACCATAAATTAAAAAGCGAATCCCATCTGCAGTAAGTAACATCCTCGACAAAGCTACACAAATGGATCTTCCTGCCAGTCGACCACACAACGTGTTATCAACCTATCCCCCCTGGTCTATAAAGCCACAATCAACTTTAATGACACGTTAGCAGATTATACAAAATCTAGCACAAAGAATGCTACATACCGTATCCGGATGGAAGCTAGTATTTACTGACGGCTCAAAAACACCATAAAATACAACATTCCCCGTCACACTTGATGAGGGGGCCATCATTTGCGTTGGTATCCTTCCTGAAGTTGTATCCATCTTTACAGCCGAAGCATTTGTCATCTTACAAGCTGCGAAAGAAGCACTGAACCTTGTCGTGGAAAACATATAATTTGCATCGATAGTAACTCTGTCCTCAAAGCTGTCAATAACCCTAACATGGACACCGACCTTATAATTGACATCCGAAACAAACTCATCACCAAATCACCAAATAAATTGAAATTAATATGGTTCCCTGGTCATACTTGCAACCAGGGAAATGAATACGCCGACCATGAAGCTAATTTAGCTCAAAATGCGCCACTTTTACGATTCAACATTTACTCCAAATCAGGTATACAAAATCAAATACAAAAAAAATCAACTGAAGTCTATAGTTATAGTTATAAGAGTAGCAAAAACAGAATATGTGTCTCAAAGTGTAAAAATAGTTAATATTCCTTAAGTAGATAGTTCTTCTTGATTCTCAAAAATTCGGTTGCTAATATATTTGTATAGAAAAATTTAATATATCGTACCATCGTTGCATCCATGGGAGCATCCAAGATGAAGCAATGCCCTCTTTATGATTCCCATAGATATTTCATGAGCATGTTCCCCAAGTTTCATAACACCCAACTCAAGTAGCACCTCACAAATATTCAAACCAGCTTCTAGAACTCGTAGTGAAACAATGTTGTAATCTCTCTTAAATACATTAAATACAGCCAGAAGTACGATTTCATAGTCAATGCCACCATCTCGGGTAATGTAAAATGATGATCCTGGTGCTTCCGATTCATCGACTCCAGTGTAATCGATATGAGAATCAGTGTGTGATCGTAACATATGTCCTCGGAATCCTGTAACTCCACTCAAACTTCCACCGTTACTAAGTGCATCGAGTTGTGAGTCAATTGAACCCTGTAAAATATTATCGATTAACATGTTTTGATTTTTATTTATGTATGTATTTGCATAATTTTTACTTGTCGTTTTAAGTAATCTGGCGATGGAGTTGGGGTATGTTCGGTTACTGTTATAATTGGATTGCGTGCAAAAAATGTCGTCCTTGGTCCTGAGGACTGTGATGGGCGTATTGTTTTCTGCGGCTCCACATACCTGTAATACCTTAAACGTTGTTCACGAATATTGTGTTATTTAAATGAAGTGATTGTGCAGATTATGAGGGGGTTTAAGTAAACAATCCACAAACACGGTGTCTTTAATACATTTGGAATAAAAGGTATTTGTTTTATTAAACAAACCTACTTTATTTGCAAAAAAAGTACAAAAATGCAGCGGAATCAAATCATATAATTTTGTATTACAAAGCAATTGCAATTGAATAAAAAGCTGTAATAACAAATTAAAATATAATTTTAGAAAGGAAACAAACTTACCCGCTATCAAGAAGACAGCTGGTGTTGAAAAGTATTTGAAAAATAAATAAAAGGAAAGTAGAAAAATAATTTGAAAAAAAGTTAACAGACGCAAGTAAGAGCTAAGTAAAATAAGGTTTTATAAGAACCCTAGATTTTGGAAAAATTATTATGAAAATTAACAAAAAAATAGTTTGTGTACGAGAAAAAATGTTCAACTATCGTTTCTATTGAAGATTAGTCTTATAAGTTTGTAAAACTAAAGTTTCTATATTAAGGGGTCATTCTATAGATTCTTTTTTATGTTTGGATGGGCTTAAATCGGTTTTAAAAAATAGATAAATAAATCTATAATACTTTCAATCTTTCATGTCTTTCCTTATTTTACCGCATTTTTCACAAACAATGTTCCCTCAAAGTAGCCAGTTGCATTTGTCCCCTCAATCTGATACCAATTTCGCTGGGAATGCTCATGATTTCACCCTAGAGCCATTTATTTTTTTTTCGTCGCTTAACACGATTATGAAGTAATTTACCCGGCACTGTTTTCCCTTGCCATTTTAATTTGCAAACTTTCAAAATAAATGTTCATCGACACCTCCTATCTCTCCCTCCCTAAATTCCCTATCGCTCGTGCTATGTTAAACATTATAAGGGTCTTAATTTATCCTTGAGCGAGTTGGAATAATAAAAAATAGGCTGGGTGCGACCCACACTGATAACTTCCCATTTGTTTAAAAAAAATTATTAATTCAATATTTGTCAACATTTTACCAATTGTACAAAATTATACTATGTATAAAATAAACTAAATTAGAAGTCAATATCACTACTAGTTTTCGAGAAATTTGAGTCGAAAAACAATTTTTACCAATTTTCAATAGAATTTTATATAGTTTTTTATTTTTTGTAAAAAAACGGTAAACTGATTTTTTTGAAATTTTCTCCAGTTGTCAAACACATTATTTTTTTGTAAAATAAAATTATTTTGAGTTTCAAATTGTTTTCCGTTCTTAAAATATCTGGGTTATGAAATTTTGTTTTCAGTTTTTTTTTATTTAAAAAAATAACGGTATGTTAATTTTTTTCCAAATTCATACCAAATCTGTATGACCTTATGATGAGTACATTAAATTTTATTTGAAATCAATAGTTTTATTTTTTCGTGAGATATTTGAAACTAACCAAAATTTTTACTTTTTTTTTAAACCGTTATAGTGAAAAAACTACTCATTGAATTTTAATAAACGTCCTTTCAGCCTCTTTTGAAGTTATTATCTATTAAACAAAATTTATTTGAAGTCGATATCTTTACTCATTCTTGGGATATCGACGACGAAAAATGGTACCAGAACGTACGGACGTATACGTACACACACACACACACATCTCTCTAAAAATGATTGATATAGCCTCTAGGGACCTTGAAACGTCGAGAAATGTCAAAAATTCCAATTTGACAAATCGGACCGATTACAATAACTCCCTATGGGAAGTTAACAAAATATTTCATGTCATTTTCTGTACACAAAGGAGTCGTCACAGGAGTTTAAAATCCAAAGTGGTATTAGATAAGGCTGTATTTTTTGTGTATTTTTAATGCGTCTACTGAAAGCTGCATTCCGAATGTTGTCCAAAATATCAAGATCCAAGCCTATATAAAGCTTAAAGACCAGGCTACGATTGGTTTTTCTTCTTCATATAAGAACACGTCAAGCTCTCACAGAACACTGTTCTACAAATCAATTTTTAAAATGGGAGTCGACTCTTAACATTATGAATAAAACAGTAACCAACTTTTTGTTAATTTTTAAGGACATAATCCATACTTTAATGTTAAAGAGCTCGTCTTACTTTGACATGAGCAAATAGCTAGTTTAGTTTTTAAAAGTCCATTAGGAAAAAAATAAAAAAAATATCAAAATGGCATAGACTACTCAAAATCTGAATTAAATTGCTAAGTAATTGGCAAGTAGTTTTAATATAGTATAAAAAATACTGTGGGGAAAGAAAAAAATTATCAAAACGGTCTAACGTACTCAAAACTCGATTTGAGTTTAAAAACTACGGGTTTTCCATAAAAAAAAAAAACAATTTCCGGTTTAAATTTCATAAATAAAAAGAATATCTAATTTACCATATATTTCACCATTAAAATTATTTTTCTATTGTTTAATTTATCAGCATTTTTCAAGAGAACCCTTACCCATAGCATGCCGAAACTCTAAAAGCCCATAACTCCATGGCCGTGGCACGATGGTTGTGTGCTCGCCTGTCAACCTCAATATAATAGGTTCGATTCCTGCCGTCGTCTATGTTTTCTTTAATTCCATTAAAACCTTCTATAAATTGTCATCAATGGGATGCTGGTTTACTCATTACATGTTGTTTAGGCATAACACTAACAACATGTGATTGAGTTAAACTAGTATGCCCAACAAGGATGAAAAACGAATAAAATAATGCGAATTATAAGGGACATAGAAATAAGACACGGAAATTCTCCGCTTTAGTTGAGCCGCCATCCCTGGAGATAAAAAATCTGAGACAACCACCTTAGTCTCAGAACATCGTGCCACACATCTTTCCTATCCTTCTTTCTCTTCCGTAACTTCACGCCCACGCTGTGTTGAAACATTTAAAGGGTATTCATATTCCCTTGAGCGTGAGTAAATTATAAAAAAAAAAAAAAAAAACCACACCTCAAAATTCAAAATCCTTCTGCATTTATGTTAAGACTTCCATGTCGAGTTAACATTATTCAAAATGACGATGATTATTTTCGCAAACCTACATATCTGACTGATATAGCTCATTTTGGCTCAATTACCCCGTGAGTTCATATAATTCATCGATCACTCTTTTTTCGCAAAATTTCCATTCGGTGTTTGATTTGGCTTCCAAGATCATCAAAAATAATAAAAATCGAAGTAGCATAGTGTAAAATAAATATTTGCAAGATAACAAATGAGAAATGAAAGTTGTGCTAATAGATACAATAACGAAATGAAATAGCTTGCTGGAACAAAAATCTCGAATAAATAAAATGCCTAATAAAGTTACTGTAAATTCATAAGTTAGTTAAGCACTTCTTCTTCATCTTTGTTGCCTCTCAAGGTTATGATATGTACATTTTTGTAATATAACCATATTAAGTGAAATTCTGAAGCAAATTCCTACTACAGTCAAAAGTATTATTACGGGACATCATCATGTTATATTGGTCTTTACCTATTCTATTTTCCTAGCTTAGACTTGAAAGTAACTTGTGATGTACGAGTATGATATGAAAAATAATAAAACTGATTGACCTAACTAGTTATCTCTCCACTATATTATAAGCTTAAATCCTTTATTCTACATAGTAAAAAGAAAACATTAACCAAATTGGAAAAAAGAGCTTGTCCTTGAAAAAAATGACAATGGGTTACTGGAAGAGAGATTACATTCCAGAGCGCGCTAGAATTTTACTGTAAAAGGAATTTATTATTTTAATAAAGGCTCTACTTAAGGATCTACTTCAATGAATTCTACTATTCAAAACATTCGGGGTATTCACAAATTACGATACTAATTGGGTTGGGATCAAAATTCTGCTTTTCATAATTCTGTTTTCTGCAAAAGTGTCAAAAATGCTCAAAAGTGTAACCAGATTTTGAAAAATTGAATTTAGTAAAACAACTTAAAAAAAAGCAGAATTTTAAACGAGGCCCACTTACTGATCATATTTAACATTTTATTTAAAAAAAGGAGTGCTAGAAGAGCAAAGAAACTTGAATAAAGTTTAAGAATGAGATTTGAAAAAAAAGGATAATGCAAAAACATGTATCTCCCTATGGACCGGTGCTGTTCCACAATGTGTAGTTTTACCGATTTCATTAAAAGCCTAGCAGAAACATAACCAATATATCTTACCTAAGACTTGGCATGCTCTTGCCTTTAATTAAATTACTACTGGGCTCGCGGCTTATCATTGATGCAGAACGTGATAATTTCTTCTCCCCTGTGTCCAGGCTTCGATGATAGTCCTTTAAAAATTAAAAAAGTAAAGTCATGTTGAATTGAAAAAAGGTTTACAAAATCATAAACATCTAAATATATGTGATTTATATTAAGCTAAAATTTAAATTAAAGATTTGACAAATAACTGGCCAATTGCATGATTTTTTGAATTTGTTTTGTATTGGTGTTTCAAGAATGTTCATATACAAGAAATTTACGCCAAATACAATATGTAATTCCAAAATCTTACTACATGCTGCAGTAGCCTCTTGCCATTTGTATTAGTTTCTATTCCTACTTTTTCCAAATTCTTTTCGGACTTGGAGAACATTTTAGTTTCAACAAAAGCCCTCAGATCGGCCATTTTGACACGTTTTTTCTTATCACTTCCCCGGCGTTCTATTGTTGAGTTTGAGTCATCTGGAATTTTATTTCAAATATTTTTTTTTTTCATATTTAACAAGTTTGTTGATGGAATAACTCACCAACTTGACCAGGCATTCCGGACTCAGGTATTTCAATATAATCTTTTGCTAGTGAACTATTGCTTGGACTATCTCGACTATATGTTCCGGGTCCTTGATAAAGTGATATCTCTATATGGGGTATTGGCAAAGAATTCGAACGTTTCCGAGGCTGATGGGTAGGAATTGCTGCTTCTTCAGCGATTTCGGTTAGCCTAAAAATACGTATTCAGATCGAATGCATATTTTTTAAATAAATTTGAAAATTCAACCTGTTGTACAAATATTGTAAGCTCCAGTAGACTCCCTCTTCTTGCCAATGAGATATAAAAAGACACCTAAGAACTGCCACATCTAGAAACGTTGCTGCTGATACATCTGCCTTTGTTTCTTCAGCAAACTTTTCTTCGGATTCAGATTCCTTTTCTGTTGATGTGCTTGCTTTTGGTTCTTTCTGAGAAGCTCCACGAATAAGTTCATGCTGCTCAAAATCAAACCGTGTTGGTTGCTTGTCTTTGGAATGCATAGACTGTCGACTACCTCGTCGACTTTGCGATTGTTGAAGTAGACTTGCATCGGCCTAGAGTTATATAAACTTGTTTAAAACGAAATATTCTTTCCTTTATATCTTTGTTTATTATTATACAGTATAGAAAGAAGGATCAGTTAGATATGGTCCTGAGGGAAGTCGAAATATAACAACTCTTTCCTCCTCGATACTAGATGCTTCCTCTGGAATTGTTTCAGGAAATGCAAAATCTTTCGGAGAAGATACCCAGGAACCCTGTTGATAAGGAAAAAAAAGCGTTTAAATTTTGATGTAGAGCGAAGAATGAAACCTATTTATAAGAAAACTTACATCTTCATCATGCTTGGAATGATCTGAATAGGATATACTCTTTGGCGAATCTGCTTTTGGTGATATAACTGTTTCTTCATTTGTTGAAATTTTCCCTATAATAGAGCAGTTATGTTAGCTTAAGCAACGAATCAAAGAATAATGCGAATTATTTGATAGCCATTTTAATCACAGATTTTAGATAAATATAGGAATGTCGGATTAATTGCAAGAATCCTAATTTTTAATGCACAAGAATTATAACGGAAAATTGAAGTCTAGAAGGAAAATGTGAAGAGTCCAAAAACTGAGACTTCTCACTATTCAATGAATTTGGTCTAAGAGAACTGTTTTATAGGTGGAACCATCCACGAGTCTCCAACTTTTTTAGAGAGAAGTCTTATTTTAAAACATTATGACGATTGATATATGCTGGAGGTGGTTTGGGTGATTCTAGTTCAAGAGAAGCGTACATGTGTATAAACATCATACAAATGCTATCAATGTTTTGTCACATCCACGCCTGGATCGCACAAATTTGTTCGTTCTTACATTTAAGAAACTTAGAATTTAGAAATTTAAAATCTTCAGAAGCACCATATTACATTTAAAAAAGGTTTAAACAATATTTTTTTCAAACATTCAAAAAATATTTAATATGCAATGATTTTTAAACTTTTAAGAAGGGGGGGGGGGGGGGGTACCTAGAACCTTTTTTTTGTTTTTGATTTTCTCAAAAACGGTACAACCGATTTTGATAATATTTTTTTTTGCTAAAGCTTCCCAAGAACTTAAATAGAATCGTGCATTCAAATTTTGAAAAAAAAATTTTTGGATTTAAAAAAAAAAATTAGTTTTTTTTAAAAACTCAATATTTCAAAAACCCCATGCTAGCTTTTTTAAAATTGATAAATGAAAGTTTCTCAATAAAATCTACAATATGTGTGAAAAAAAAGGAATTTTTACCTTAAACTAAAGGTACCCACCATACAAATGTTACAAATGGTTTTCAAAACTCGTATTTTTCTCGAAAACGGCGCCTAGTATTTTGATAAAATTTTTTCTTTCAATTAATTCTTACGAATTTTAATTTCATAAAAAAAATTTGAAATTAAGATATTACAGCTTGTACCTACCATAGACCTTTTTTTTTAATTTTCAATTATGAATCGACATAACGGATTTTAATGAAATTTTTTTATAAAGATGCTTCTAAAAAGTTTAAAAAACACTGCATTTCAAAACTTAAAAAAAATCATTTTTTTTGGAAAATTCGATATTTCAAAAACGGCTTAATATTGTTTTGGAAATTTAATTTTCATTCGTGCAAAAATAAAAACTTAAGGTTGGCGTACCAAATTTTTTTGTTAAAAATCTTTTGTATATAAAAGCTATTTTTTTAAGAAACCACTACAACGACTTATAATTTTTGTTCTTGCAAAAATTCATATTTGCATGGCATTCTGTTTTTATCTCTTACTACTAAATGTATTTAAAAAAATAATCTTATCCTTATGAACAGTTTTCTCTAATAACATTCGTTTTTAAAATTCCTAGTCTATTACATAGGAGCAAGTTCGTGCGACCCAGTCGTGCATTTTATTTTTATCGAATTATAGATCGTAAAAATTAAGCAAAACGGACATTTTTTTATCAAAATTATATGTACCGTTTTCGAGAAAATACGACTTGCGTTAATTGAGGTTGTTTCAATGACCGGGTCACAAAAAAAGTTGAGTCTTGAATTAGAATTTAACGTGAAAACTTTAGTATGAAGAAAAAAAGAATATTGTTCGTCGTAAACCAAAAGAAAAGTCAGTAAAATTCTTGGTTAATTTTATTCTCTCAGTTTTTGAACGGTCATGGTGTCTGCTATTGAAACCGAGTGTATTCGGACTCAGAAATAGATACGTTAGGTAAATTTGTCTCCTTTTCCATTTTTGTTGCCTCCTGCAGGTTTTTTTTACAATTGTCCACAATTGCTGAGGTATGGTACACTAAAACGGAAATATGTTCAATACCTCTACGATCTATGAGTTTCAAAAACTCCGAAAAGTAGCTGTAAAATAACTGCCTGGTTTCAATAAATATAAACACCGAAAAATGGAAATAAAGATTAAACGAAATATTAGATCATAGATGGAAAGTTGCGGTTACTGAGTCACATATACATTTTTGCAATTACTAAGTCACGAATGGTAAACATTTGAATGTTGCTTTTACCGAGGTATTGCATTTATCGAGGGTTGTTTTTACCTAGGGCGTAGTGAAGTATTAAAAACAGTTAATTGTTGAGCTTTCAAAAAATCGAGCTTGTGCTTAAATTTTTTGAGAATTTGTACACCAAATACTATTTAAACATTACAGAAGCCTAATGATGAAAATAAGATCAAAATCCGTTGTAATGTTTTTGAGAACGTCGAAAACCAAAAAATGGTTCTATGACATTTTTAGGCCAATATCTAGGTTTTTATAAAAACATTTTTTTTTTAAAATATGTGAAGAAGTTTTTGAGAAATTTCTGATGAAGCTAAAATTGTAAGATTTTACTATTGAAAAGAAACTATAAAAAGTAGTAAACCAAAATGACTGCTTCGAGGTAAATTATATTCTGTGATTTGATGAATTTGATCTGATCCATTTAACAAAAGCTTAAGAAAATCTGTGGAATGACAACTTGAATAAAATACGACTATGAGACAACTTCTCAGGTCTTATCGAAGTTAATATAAAAAGTCAATTTGATGGCTTATTATTAATAATTATTTATGATTAAAAGTTTTGAGGATAAAATTTCTTAAATAATTTTTGTATTTTTAAGTCAGTAAAATAACAACAAATGATTGTTCTACAAGAGATATTTATATACAACGAAAAACATCCTGTGCTGAAAATTTTCTTCGACTGTATCCAAAGCTAACATTACTCAATACTCAATATTGGGATAGAGTTTCTCAGATAACCCCGACTTACGGAATTGTCAAATTTGAAATCATCAAGTACATTTTCTAGGTGCATAATACATCACTTTTAGTAGTAGCTCCAAAATAGATCCCAGGTTTCATCAATTGCACGAATTAAATTACAAAAACTCAACTACTTTGATTTAAGGCCATGAAACTATTTTCCACATTCCACCGTTTAAGACGTGATAGTGTACTGCTTTCTAGCTAGGAAAAAGCGAGTGCTTAATCAACTGAGTTCTGTGCTAACCACTTATTTGCAAATTTCTCAATCAAAACAATCGCTTAATACAAGTACCATCAATGATACAGATGATATTTTATCTACTGATGAATTAAAAGAAATTTTGAAAACTCTCAAAATAAATTAGATAAAATAAAAAAAATTATTTTTAAAAAAGCTTCTGAAAAAAGCTGTCAAATATTTAACTATGTTTTTTGGTGTTTCAAAGTAGGATACTTTCCAAATACGAGGAAAACGGCTAAAATTATCCTATTTACAAGCTTTGCCTGCCTTCTAGTTACAGGTCAATTACCTTATCAGGCTCTTTGAGTAAATGCTTAGAAAAACTTATGAAAAACATACTATTGCAACATGTTGATCAGTTTCACATCCTGCCTTAGGAACAGTTTGGTTTTAGGAGGCATAATAGCACTGTTCAGCAGGTTGAGAGGATTACTAAAGATATTCATGTCTATTACAGAATTCGCAGAATTTTACTCCCGGTGAGTTGACTCGATTCGCATCCGCTGTAAAACTCAATTATGAAATTCGTCGGATGAACTACATTGTCGATTCCTAAAATTACCTTATCATTTATGAACTTTCGTATCGACACTGTCAATTACAAACATTTATTCAACTGACCTAGGCTGTGATAATAGTATCGCTTTCGATTAACGAAATCAAGCATCGTTGAGAGTGGTTAGTACGAAGATGGTGGACGGTTCAAAACCAACCGTGTGCTCTTTTTTTTTAGATTTCTTGCTCTCTGGTTGCGTTGCTATTTGTGCATTTTCTATTAAAATTTGTTAAACAAGCATTCAGTATGATAAGCTTTTGACTTACAATTTTGTACTCTTCATTGTTTATTTTCGTTTAATCAAAAATTCGCTTCAGATTCGTCTCGAAATTGGTGCGAATGTATAATGATAGAAATTGTATGGAGTGCGAATGGATTGCGAGTTCTGTAATACCATATAAGTTGAACAAAATGTCAGTGGTGCAGGGATTGTTACCGACATTCGTTCAACTTTCATTCTTCGGATTTAGTAATAGCAAAAGTTTGGAAATGAATTGAAACTGTCACTTTAGCTCATTCGCCGAATTCTGTAATAGAGGTGATTAAAAATAGTCTTACTATTGGAAAAACTAGGGGAAAGGTCTAACTCGATGTTGAAAAGGCGTTTGACTCTGTGTGGCATGAATGATTGATTCACAAATTATTACATAGTATGCAAAATAGATTTCATCCTTCTTTTCTAAATGCAAACGAAAAACCGCAATTTTTGCGGATGATACCTGCATTTACTCAACAGATTCAATTGGTTACCTGATTGAGACCAATCTGCAATTTGCTTTGATTTCAGTTGAATCATATTGCGGTTTAGAAAATACAATTGAATGCTTCCAAGACACTGGCGATCTTTTTCACTTGAAGTACCTTCCAACCCCTAGAATTCAGTCGAATGGGGTTCAAACTGAATGGAAATCGAGTGCAAAGTATCTTGGGATACATCCGAATAAAACTTTGACCTTTAGTTAGCATATTCAAGAAACACTAAACAATCTTAATGTGGCGATAAAAACCCTATATCCATTTATAAGCCGAAGGTCCAAATTTAGTGTTGAAAACAAGTTTTTATTATACAAAGAAATATTACAAAGCATTATGTCTTATGGTTCCCCCGTCTGGGGAACATGCGCTTAGAATCATATTCGCAGGCAACAAATTGTGAAAAATAAAATTTAAAAAATGATGCTTAATCATCACTGGCACTATTCTAAGCAGGCCCTCATCGAAGAAGCGAAATTGAAAAAGTTGCAATTTGAATCTTAAAATTATGTACATATATAATCGGTATTGTGCAGTTGCTCTAATATGTAATGACTTTAATATTAAAGGAGATCACCCATTTTTCTAGGGAGGTTGGGCCCAGAGCGTACACTAACGAGACTAGTACCAAATGAAAGCTTATTTTAAGCTTTAACATCTTAAGATGTTGTAAACTGTTTTAGTCCTTATCTGTTAACTTATTTATTACTTATACATACTGTGATAAAATAAAAATAAAATGTATTTATTCGTTTGTTAATTTGGTTATTTATAAATTTATAAATTTGTTAATTTTTTTAATTTATTTATTTAACTTACACAATTTATTTACTTAATTATTTATTAACATTTTTTTAAATCTATTTATTAATTTATTTATTTTCTGTTTGTTTAATTGATAATATATTTATTTATTTATTAAAATAATTAATTATTTATGTACATAACTTACTGTGATATATGTACATATTTAATTGTTATTAATTTATTTATTTGATACTTGTCTTTTTTATTTGTTTATTAACTTATTTATCATTTTATTTATTTATTTATTTATTTATTTATTTGTCATAATATTTATTTATTCGATTATGTCAATGACATCTTTATTTGTGAAAACACAGAGAAGTGGGTCCTTTCTCTCTCCTCAGGAAAAATGATATTTTCTTAATTAAATGAAGGTTCTTTTCATGTAGTTTTTCCTTCTAAAACTAACAATCTGAAATAATATTATTGAATAAATGTTATACATATTTCAGTAGTAAGGTTGAAAATAACATTTCTCTGTAAATATAAACAGTTATACGAAACAAATTAATATAAATTCAGCTTTAATAAAACCTTCATCGTGCGACGGCGGGCGGTGTCTTAGGTTTAATAAGGTCAGGTTTAATAAGGACGATTACAGTTTGATATTTTAATTGTCCGATGCAGCAATCATCTTTCATTGCCGCACGAAAGCTGTCAATTAGGGCATAGGATTCTTTACGGGAAATATACAAATAAAACCGTGGACTTAATTCTAGCACCATTTAGGAGAATCATGCTTATTACGAAACCCAGCATAAATCGCTTCAGAAAGTTGGTATGCGATAAGGTTGGAAGCTGGTACACTCAGAAAGTACCCTTATCCTCTCTTTTTACTTGTGACTTATAGGTACTATAAGGCAAGTTATGCATTCGTAAGAAAATCGAACTCGAGATTTTGATCAAAGTTGACATTACGATGATAGCGAAGACTAAAAAAGTGGGTCTCGCAATTCTGTCTGTCTGTTCGACTACAGGCTAAACGGCTCGGTCGATTTTCTTTAAACTTGGTAGATATCATTTTTAATTTTTTCCCCGCACACGTTTTTTTTCTTTTTTTTTTTTTTAAGACCAAAAATAACTGTACCTGCCATACGAATTTTTTTCGAAATTTTATAAAGATTTTTTTACTCAAAAACTATTCGACAGATTTTAAAAATAAAAACACAAAAAAATTTCATTTAATTAAAGCTAAATATTGGTTGAAAAAAATTTTCCGAAAAATATTTATTGAGGGTACCCCCCATGGAACCATTTTTTTTTGTTTTTGATGTTCTCAAAAACGGTACAGCCGATTTTGATCATTTTTTTTTGCTAAAGCTCCCCAAAAACATAAATAGAATTGTGCACTCAAATTTTCAAGAAAAAAATGTTTGTATTTTTTTTTTTCAAAACTCAATATTTCGAAAACCCCATGCTAGATTTTTCTTAAACTTGATAAATAAAAGTTTCTTAATATAATTTACGAGATGTAAGAAAAAACTTTCATTTTACTCTAAAATAAAGGTACCCACCATACAAATGTTAAAAAAATTAAAAAAAATGGTTTTCAAAAATCGTATTTTTCTCGAAAACGGCACCTAGAATTTTGATACAATTTTTTTTCTTTCAATTAATTTTTATGATCTTTAATTTATTAAAAAAAATTTTGAAATTAAGATATTACAGCTTGTACCTACCATAGAACCATTTTTTCGAATTTTGAATTTCTCATTATCCACATAACGGTTCTTAATGAAATTTTTTATAGAGAAGCTTCTAAAAAGTCTAAAACACATTGCATTTCAAAACTTTAAAATAAATATTTTTTGAATTTTTGAAAAAAAAAATCTATTTTTTTCTTTTTCTTTTGAAAATTCGATATCTCAGAAACGGCTCAATATTTTTTTTCTTAAATTTAATTTTTATTCCAACAATAATAAAAACTTTAAATTAGCGTACCAAATTTTTTTCTTAAAAATCTTTTAAAAATTTTGTATATAAAAGCTTTTTTTAAGAAACCACTAAAACGACTTATAATTTTTGTTCTTGCATAAATTCATATTTGCATAGCATTCTGTTTTTGTCTCTTACTACTAAAAGAATTTAAAAAATTAATTTTATCCTTATGAACAGTTTTCTCTAATAACATTCGTTTTTAAAATTCCTAGTCTATTACATAGGAGCAAGTTCGTGCGACCCAGTCGTGCATTTTATTTTTTAAGTGATTAGTGGTTTCAAGGGAAAACCGTGCGACTAAAAAACGAAACTATATTTGACGATGCGGCGAAAATTAGACTCCAGGGTGAACTGATTGGCAAAGCGGGTATCCGGGTAAACTGATAAAGGATAGGAATGCAATTGGCTACTTCGAGTGAGCATTTCTTGTGAAATAAGCGATAAAACAAGGAAATACATGAAACATTCCGACGGTGTTCAAGAGATGGGAAGGAATCCATATGATAGACTCTGTTTCATATCAGGCTTAACGCTCTGTTTTGAATTCTATCCAATTATTGGGGATTGGTTTGTGCAGCACCTGTTAGGACATATAAATGCCTTAAAAATGGTAGCCAGATCAGAAGGGTTGAAAAATTCCTTACATCAATATAGAAATCCTAAGACTTGTTTTTCGATGGATTTCCCCTCTTAATATTAAATCTGGTTTGAATTATTTATTTAATAGTGTGTTATTTAGTAAAAGATTTTAATAATAATTTTAATAAAACGTCGGGTCCAATTTCGAGAAAAAAAAATAAAAAAAAGGCTAAACAAAAAACACAGAAATGACTTCACCATAATTGTATCAGTTATTCTTTCCCTTTATGATTTAAATACTGTTATTATGGTTCCAAGTTTAAGAAAAACCTATCCTTTTATTTAGGCCGAAGCTTCTCATACATAAACATAATCATCTCGCGTTACATATGTTTCTATGTTATGTCAAATTTTATCAAATGATCAATAATTTTATTTAATGAGAGACCTTTGTATATGAGTCGATTTAATACTCTCACAATTATTATTCTATACAAGGAAAATTTTGTAAGATAAATACTTCTTTATCGAATTAGATAGTTAAATTATTCAAAAGGTGTCTTGAAATAAACTTAGTTTAATTATTTTTGTATCTTACGAGCCGTGAACACATCTGCTGATCCTTTCGGAGAAGAAGGGCTTAACAAATTTCTCGCTTTAGGTTTTACTGGTGCTAAAAAACACGGTGCTCCTGGAGCTCGATTGTCCCACATTCCTTGCCACAATCTGATGCCATTCTCCAGACGAAAGTTTTGAAAATCGGATTCTTTAAGATGATGAATAATTGGAGCAAATAGATAAACAAAAAGCTAAAAAATAAAGAAATAAATAAATACATTGCTGTTCTTTGAAGATTTTAAATTAATTTATAATTACTGTTATAGTTGGTACAGAAAATAAGTAATTTTCAGTTTTTGGCATATCCTTTTTCAAAACAGGATCAAGATCTTCTTCTTCATCGGCACACTCTTCGGAAGCATATAAAAGAATCCATTGCATTGTGTAGAGCAATTTAGTTTCAACTGCCCCAATTGCTTGCATGTCCTTAACTCTGGAGATTTTAAATTAATAAAAAATTGTGCACTTATAAAATGTTCCTATACTATAACTTTTGAATATACAACCTGTTGTGAAGTAAGGCCGCAACACAGTGCATTACATGGGGCAGTGCAGCTTGTAGAAGTCTCCACCGAGGTATAGCAGCTAGAGCCTTAGTCAAAGGTGGCGAAAGTCCAAATTGTATATTTTGAACTACAACTTTTTCAAAGGACTTAAAATAGAAATTAAAGTAATTGAAACATATTTAAATGTGTATAAAGAAAAAAACTTTATATATTTTTGTATTTTCGAGTTTAAATATTTAAATTTAAAAAAAAATACGAATTATTTGTAGTTACCTTGCATGCTTCCTTTAGCTCCTAATGGCAGCAATTATTTATAATAATTAAAATCTTTGTTTGTAAATACTTTAAAAAAAAATATTAAAACTCTAAGGTAATGTTTTTATGTAACAACAAGTGTTTTTGTGTTTAACGATTAAGTCATTCCATGTATCAAAAATAGCTTGAAAATTTAAATTTAAGAATTTAAATTGATCTTCGAACGGTTTATTATTATAGTAGTTTTTAGTTTCGAATATTAAAACAAGTCTTCCATTTTTTTGGAATATAAAAAAGAAAACAAAAACATTTTGTGATAAACTAAACTCATAAAATATGCTTTAAGTAAGACTAGTTTATGTTAGTCACATATTTTCAAACTATTTTTATAAAAAATCATTTCTACATCTAGTATTCAATCTTTGTTGTTTGTTTGTTAAAAACTTACGTGATGGCCAGGTGCATGTTGACAAAACTACATCAATTTTATACGAAAATACAGTTATTTAAAAATATTTTGTTTTGATTTTGTTAAATTGCGTTGACGAATGCAGTTTTTTTTACAGGTGTTAGCAAAAGACAAATGCATACAGTTAGACATTTAAGAAAAAAAAATTAATAAACACTATTATAATACACTTTTCATATACCTATAAACATATTATTATATTTCATTTAATGTGTGTAGTGAATTTATATAAGCTTTTACATACATTATTAATGTTAATAGATTATTAATAATTCTTCTTTTGATTGGCATTTGAAAATGCTATGAAATGAAAATTGAATAACTTATTTCAAACTGAAAACTAGCTTTGAAACGGATTCAGCTTGTTTATTTCCTTATAAAAAGCCCCTGGAAAATCGTCACGAGTTGTGTTAGACAAGGCGCTATTAAGTTTTAAGTTGGAAAAATCTAGAATTGCCAAATAGCTACTTTTTAGACTCTTGTGTTTTGTGAGGAAGTCATTAACATTCCAAAAATACATAGATTTTGTCATGAAAAAGTGATTCTTATCTTAGCCTTTCGGAGTCGGCTGGTTTTAGGTCGAAACCATTTTTGCCAACAATACGCAGAATAGAATAGTTTTGGGCTGATGACAGTCACTAGGCACTGGTTCAAAAATTTTCCCACCATACAATTTATGTATTCATAGTTTGACCACAAAACAAAATGAAATCAGACTTTTTCTGAATTTCACATCTCAAAATATAAATACATACATAAATGAAGATAGAAAGTAATTTCTGTTTAAGTGGAGTGATTGAATTAAATTCAATTAAAAGCTCAAGTGAAACGCGCCTTGGAGTTGAGGTCACTTGAGCTTTTAATTGAATTTAATACATACATATGTACGAGTATATCACCTCACAAAATAGAAACTTCAATTTAAAAATTACGTTTCGAACAGATTTATTGCGGGTATAAGGCTGTGATAAGCATGAAGAAAAATCCTTAATGTTTTCTGTAAAATACGCAAAGGAACAAACAAAAGAAATAATTCAGATATTCATGTTATTTTTGTTTTTTTTTTGCTTGTTTTTGGTACTGGAAATAAATAAACGTTATACAATAAAAGCTAAGAAAGTTAAATTAGCTTGCACAATGCACATCTCGAAGCTAGATTAAGTCTGTACATTACATACATTTATGTACATTAGTACCTTATTTGGGGTTTTTTGAAGGATTTATTTTCGGAAAACCCTACACCTAATGTAGTCAAAGTAAAAGGTAAACAAAAAAAGGTTTAAATCTGTAAGATTAATATTCGGGCCCTACATATTTATTTAAAAATGATAAAACCTAAAGTAGAAAAACAACTAAGATTTCAGAAAAGATAACACCGGCTTTCAGCGTGTTATACAAGATATTCCCCATCAACGAGGTAAGCATGGCTCCTAGCAGGTCTTCAGTTACCAACGCGATTGAACACCCCTCTTGACCTCCCCTCCCCACCCCTCTTGATACGCAATCGATTGAGAAGTTCGGCTTATTAGTTTCTGTGGGCCTTGATTCATGCAACTCATTTTTATCAATTAAGGGCAGGAGGTAGGGAAGGGTATATTAAGAAATATAGATGAAGAGGTCTGGCTCTGACTTCGTTTTCCTACCGAAAGTCGATTAGTGAGAAATATGCGTATTGGCATCAATCACAAATGCAAAGTTTCAAATTCGTTCGTATGTGTTTTTGTGAAAATAACATAAGAAAATACAAAAACATCAGGGTGATAAGAATACACATTTTTTTCACCAATTTATAAATGTAAAAAAAGATAGACTCGACTTGAGTAAAACTTTGAAAAATTTTTATTAAACAAAATTCTAAAAATCATGACCTGGGCCAACCAAATTTTACTACGACATTAAAGTTAATTTTAATAACAAAAATTTAACTAACTTACCTATTATTTTTTATCAAAAAGCAACACAATTTTAAGAAATAAAGAGTTTTTATAAGACTTTCTTAATAAATAAAACAGATTATTATTATTAGTGTTAATATGGCCATAGATCTGCAACTCTTGTGTGAAATAGAAGTCTCGATTAAATGAAGAATTGATGATTCAATAAAATTTTTAAATATTTCTAAATCACATTAAAAAAGCTCCCAGGTGTGGTAGAGTGGATCAATGAAATGTATACTTTTATTTACCCAAAAACAAACAAATAGTTGCCACTTTCGTTTACAACTTAAAACTTAGTGAAAAATTTAGTCTTCTAACTGCTTAAAATAAGACAAGTTTTTAAGCATTAAACATTTTGTGGAAAAAAGTGAAATGTCAAATGACTGATAAACTTTCAAAATAATATTAGTCGTGATTTATTTAAAAGAAATTTGATGTATTGCTTAAATATTCTTTATCCTGGTGGTTAGATTGTAAGTATTTACCTAATTGTAAAGCATTGCATGTTGCTACTATTTTCAACTAGTCTATAAGATTATATATTATTAACATTGTATATAGTCTGCTTGATGAATAAAAACAAATGAATAATAAAAAAAAAAAAAAAAAAAAAAAATTGAAAGCAGGCCATATTTTATATTTTTTGAAGGTTAAATTTACTGGTTAAAGTATGTAGAGTTTAACTAAGTTTACCCTACAAGGTTAAAGTTAGTATTTTATTTAACATATTACTTTCGAATAACAAAAGGCGTATTTTATTGGTAATGTATACATAGTGCAACGGAAGTCCGAATAAAATGCTTTTACTTTTACACTTTTACACTTTTACTTTAAATTTTAAAGTTGGTATGCTTTGAATTTATACCCGTGTCAAAATCAGCTGATTTGGAAAAGAAGTAAAATAAATATGTAATTTCTTACAAAAATAATACAAATTGAAATGAATAAAGATCCAAAACAGAAAAGGGCTATACATAATTTCTGAGTTTCTTTTAACAAATCATCTTAATTTAGTAGATATTTCAGACTCATTTAAGTGAACAAAGTAAAAGAAAACGAAAGCGAAAACTAGAAATGAAATATATACATACGAATAAACAATCCACTTTTTAATAAGCTAAGGGATGCGTTGGAAAAGTATAACGTTTGGGGAGAGTACGATAACTTGGCCGCCAAGATTTGATAACGGGTTTTTGTAGAGGGGTCAAAAACAAGCACTTTTTACTATGGAAGGGGGGGTCTATCTCCCCCCGTTTAGGAGGTAGGGGCACTTTTAGAAAAAATAATTTAAATTAAAAAAAAAAATATTAAAAAAACAACGGCAACCCTTATAATAAAGTGCTATACTGCATTTGAAGGCCGGAAATTTGTTCTATAATCGTGCATTTAAATTAAATTACTTATGCCAATGGTTTTTGAGAAATTTGCATTTAAAGTCCAAATTTTGATAAAAAAAATGTGAAAAAAAAGTTTAGACAGATTGTTTTCAAAATTTTGAAATGAAATTGTAAATTAACTTATATGTGATCCACGTAAATATTAGTTCTTAATCGAACACAAGAAACCGCATGGTTCTATGTCTTCTAGTTTTTGAGAAAATCGAAAATTACCAAAACTACTTTTTTTGATTTTTGGTGGTGACGGTGATTCCATTTTAAGGATTAATGTTAATAAACATAATGAATCTTTGTTAGTTCAGTACCGCAATTCATTTAGCGTTACCCAGAATGCACCATGAGGAGGTAGATTTGCATCTGGGCCAGTTATTTTGTCAGTTAGTCAGGAGTTAGTCAGTCATAGTTAGTTAAAAAAGGTCAAAATGTATTAAAAAGGTGTGTAAGTCTCGTCAATAAAGCCATCGTCCGTATTATAACTGTCCAGTTCGTTGAGTTACTCTTTTATGGTGGGAAGCCGAGGATGTGTTGGCGGTAAAACACTTTCTAAATTTTCGCTCTGAAGGGTGGGAAGATCGATGTCTTTTAACTGTAAACCCTCACATATATGTATCACCATCGGTATAACAAGGGTAAACTTTCTTTACATCTGATAAAAACTCTATTATTTGCGAACCCCAGTCGTCCTAATATTTCCTTTCTAGGCAGTATTTTGGATAGAAAAATAGTGCCATGTATTGGTGAACATGGTCGGAAGTTTGTTTTGGTTTTCAAGATCGTTTATTGTATTTTATATGTATTTAGTGGACATTGGATAAATAGAATAAATTTGAATTTTTTTAAATACAGATTCTGTGAATGCAAAAGAAACTTTTCATGCACCCAACCTCGCACCTACCCCAAATCCTATAGTGTGCCCAAGTAAATTAATTTAAATGGAGAATTATAGAACAAGCTTTTGGCTTTCAAATGCAGTACAGCACTTTTTTGTAAGTGTTGCCGTTGTTTTTTAATATTTTTTTTTCAATTTAAATCATTTTTTTTTTAAAAGTGCCCCTACCTCCTAAACGGGGGGAGATAGATAAAGTAAAAATTGCTTGTTTTTGACCCCTCTACAAAAACCCGTTATCAAATCTTGGCGGCCAAGTTATCGTACAGGTAAAATCACTGACAAATTTGTTGTCAAACAAGTGGAAAAATTATTAATAAAATCAAATCTCAATGGCATGTATGTACACAAAATCAAATAAAGGCTCGGTGTCAGAAAAAAATCATTTTCACGTCCTTTTTAATCTTTTGGCATCGCAGCCATCCTTCGATGAATTTCATACTCTCACGTGACAGATAGGGAACATGCACACGCATTAAGAGGCAAAATTTTGACAATTGACTATTAACGTTTACCGTGTAATCGTAAATTAATATTTTAAACCATATAATTTTGGCTCTTGTGAAAACAAAATGAACAAATATCACCGAACACATTCTCGAATAATCAAAATCTGCCAACCTCACGAAAAATAAAACTTTCGCAACCAATTTGAGTGTCACTGTAATCCAGATGTTCTAAAACTATATCAGCACTACATTATTATATGCACTCTTATTACTGCCTAGTTTATACGCACTATTCCTTTGTTTTTGTTTACTGTGTAAAATTTTATTGCGCTGCCTATACATTTACCAATACAAAACGACTAAAGTAAGTAGATTTAAAGCCTTGACTACAAATAAATCATGACTCTTTTGTAAGACTGTCCGACATGTTTTATATTATATGTATAAGAAAACAATTTTTATTTTTTGCAGAACTTCATATTTATAAAGTTGGACTTTGACAGTTGCTATTTTCTGATTTTACCTTAAAGCACACTTTCATCAAGCAATTAACCGAGACTAAGTTGAATTTACCATCTGTCTTCTTCAAATGTTGTTAAATAAGTATTGTCAAATCTTTATAAGTTTAATCGTTTTTGTCTCAATTGCCTTTGTATAAGAAAAACGAAACACCATTTTTATTTCGAAAGGCACTGTCAAAGTAAAACTTGTAACTTGTTAATCTAGATTTTTGTCATCCAAATTCGTTCATTAATACCCTTGGTTCCACAAGCAATAATGCATTTAAAAAAAAAAAAAAACAGCCCTACAAAAGCATTTTCCATCAGAAATTACAAACTTCATGAAATACAATATTTTACGAAACCGATCTCAGCAGAAATAAATTGGCGTCATATTTCAGTTGAAAAGAGATCAGTGCTACTTTGTATCTTTACATGCACAGTCAACAGTCGAGTTGAGCTTAAATATTTTGGTTGTTTCTATATTAAATTTTAAATATTGAAATGCAAACGTCAACTGATACCGGTGAATGTTCCTCACTTAACGGAGAAATATAAATTTCTAAAATAAAGATATAAATTATAACTTCCTTGTTTAGGCAAGAGGTAAACTGCTTAAATTTTTTAATTTTAACTTGCATCCGAGTTTCTTTAAATTAGTTATTGTTTTTAATTGTCAGTTAGATAGTTTTTCTTAAACAAATTCACCACACTTACAGCAAAGTATTATCCTCTGCCTTAATTTTGAAATATTTTGTAATTTTGAAAAGGCTGAAGTTTTTAAAAAGTACGTATTCGCCATAGTGTACAGTTCTTTTTTTTCGAAAACAACGATATACATATGATACGTATAAAATTAAAAATAATCATATTATGACACAATAAGGCAAAACCAAACCCCCCTGAATATGAACTTAACAAAGCATAGGATAACACTTTTGTGACAAATATACATAACTATGTTTTTTTTTATTCTGTATAAGAATTTGGTATAGAAAAGGATCAAACAAAAATGTGTGTGAACATTTATGTTACATATAGAGAACATCGAGTTTTATTTTATTAAATAACATCTTTCAGACACAATATCAAAAGACACAGACAATGCTCATTTGAGCAAGTTTTTGTCACATCAAGAAACTGAAAGCTTATTTACAGCTTTTTATATTTATTAATATTATTTTTTTGTTTATTTTTTTTTTATATTGATAAGCTTATGTAACCATATTTAGCAGTGATCATTCCACACATTCATTTTTGTCATTTAAAATGATAAGTTTAATAATAAAACAAATAAAATATCTAGAATATACTTACCATACAACTAGCTTCGTGAAGTTTTCCAAGTTTCGGACGTATAAATGGAGCAATTTGACGCCATAAAAATGTTTGCACAGAAACTGGAAGTCCCAAATCCTGAAGTCCATCATCCTGTTGGAAGTCATAGAGCTCAGCAACGTTGGATGTTACCATTTTGGTTGAGCTTTATTTTTGTTTATGTTCGTAAATGAATTGGTTTACATTTCTTCCTGGGAATGAGAGCAGTTCGATGTGGTAAGACAAAATTATAAATAATACCATTCATTGCTCATATGTTTGTGATTTGTATTATATTAATTTTTGGCTTACAGAACGAATAAACAATTGATTCGGAAATTTTGCGAATCAAATAATTATTCAAATAATAACGCTTAAGAATTTCTGATTTTATCGATGATGTTCTTTCAAAATAGATTATGACTAAGTCTTCTCGTAATCGTTTTAAAACACTACTAAATAAACGTTAATATTAACTTTACTCTTGGGTAGGAATATAAATCGTGTTCTCGTGACTACCAAGTAAAGCAAAGTACAAGAACTCACAAAAACGATCCACATCCCAACTTTATTTAAATATTTTGGGATTGACACTTGTGTATCATTAACTTACTTTCATTCCTTATTTTGACTGACTTCCATCTTTTTTCGTTTTAATTTTTTAACGAATTCAACTAAAAATGTTGACACTTGACAAATATATCAAAACAAAATCAGTTTTGCCAACATTCGTTATTAAAAAAATCACTTCAGCATCGGAACTCGATTTTACTTCGGATGAAAATCTAAAGTAATAGCTAGTAAGTTTTTGTTGTCGTTTTCTTTGTTAAATCTTAACTTTGCTGTACTTCCTTGTCATGAGGACACGCCTATAGTAAGAAGATAAAAAATAGATAAGAGGGCTCATTTTATTTTTAGGTATACGAGTAGTGTAATAGGGTCGTTGGGAGTTAGTTAGTTTTTTTTTCCCCAGTTTCACAGTGGAAGTTTTAACTAAAGTTCAGCTGAACCTGAACTTGAGTTTAAATTTGAAGTTTAACTCGTCCGGTTTCACAGTCTAATCTGAACTTCAGTTCATTGAACGTAGTTTAAGGAAATTGTTTTCTCTTTCTATCTGAATCAAAGAAAAAACAATCAAGGAAAGTTTGTTTTGTTTCAGTTGTGACCAGAGTTGTCAGATGTGGCGATTTGTCGCCAAACAGGCGATTTTAAATTTCATTTGGCGACACGAAAATCAGTTTGGCGATGTACTCCGAAAATGGCGATATTTTTTCAGTTTGGCGATTTTTCTTCTTTTAATCGAAAATCTAATATTTTTTTGTAATTTGTTTAAACTTTCAATCTTTTTCATTGCCATTTACTGAATGGAACCATCGAAATACTAAAACGGAATGCACCCCAAAACTGAATTTCGTTTTCTTTTCCCTTCCTACAACAATGACGTTTAGCAAACTTCTTTCAGGGATTTTGCCCATAATAAAGGAAATGAATAAACTCAACGCCTATTTTCAAGCTACAAATATCAATTTTTTAAAAGCACAAAAAAGGAAATTGAAGTTGTTGCACACTGCTTTGCAAATAAGGTTTTATCAACTGTTCCGCGAGAGAAAATTGTATTAACACAGAGCATCTGAATGAAGTTAAGGTGCAAATTAACGATTTCATTCTTGCGTTACTAGGTGAAATGCGAAAAAGATTGTCTTAGTGCAATAAATTTTTTGTTTCGATTGGATATTTTTCACCAGGCGTTCATTTGAGCCAACTGCGATCCCGTTTTGAAAGTCTGCCTGTTAACTTGATACCACCCAAAAATTTACAACTTCCTGAGTCTCAATGGGCAAAATTAATTTCTGTCAATTGGTCAAACGAATTTTATCCAGAAATTGTACCCGAGGATGATCCTGTGAAATTTTGGAATAAAGTTTTCAAAACGACGAATGCCTTAGGACAACCGGAGTTCCTGGAGCTTACGGAATTTGCCTTGAGTGCACTTTCTCTGCCAGCAAGCAACGCAGTGGTCGAAAGAGCCTTTTCATACATGAATGCTATTAAAACAAAAAACTAGGTCAAAAATGGAAATTGAAGCATTAAATGCAATAATGAGAGTATGGTGGAAAATTTTGAAATTTTCCGATTTTTGAAACCTGACAACCCCGGTTGTGACCTGTGATAGGAAAAATAAATTAAAAATGAAAATAAATTCTATTTTCAAATGTTTGAAGGGGTTGTTGAACTGAGGTTTAAACGGCAGAATAGTGTCGTTTAACTTAAACTACAGAATGAACTCTGTTCAAGGTTTTAATAAAACTGTGAAACCAAATTTGTTGTTGAACTGAGGTTTAAATCAAAAGTGGGGTTTGAACTGCCACTGTGAAACTGGGGGTAAAGGAGAGAAAAAGTGAAATATTTGGAATTGTGTCTTGAAACTTTGGTTAATTGCAATGAGTTCACAAATTAATTTTTAACGCGTGAAGTTCGATAAATTTAAATTTATGTTATTAAAAAATACCTTATTAACGTCACTTGAGTCGGTACAAGTTTGTACTTGCAACAGTACTAATGTTTAATAAAAACATACGTTCATTAGTTACTTATTTTTCTCTTTAGTATAATACAGGCTACGTTTTATGTTCCAGGTCAATTTTATGTCCATTTTTGTATGTGAATGAAATTTGTTCACAGCCGTAGAGAGTGGTCAAAACAATAAAAATTGTTAAAACATTTTATTTAAATAATTAATAACAAAGAGAAAAACTGCTATTAAGGCACTAAAAACTCTCGATTGGTACACCAAAGACCACTACACTTTCTTATATTAACTGTATTGTCCGCCATTTGGGCTGGCGGCGCATTGGGTAAGAGTTACTGGTAATCGCTATTGTGACATAAAATGGATTCAACAGCTGCAGGTGCGTAACATAAGTTAAAGAATTTCTGAATAAAAATTCCTAAATAGTACATTGTTAGACAGAGATATGTCAACACTATTTATTTACTTAAAAAAAAAAAAAATATTTGTTTGAGTGAAAACTTTTTTTTCTTTGTATTTCTTGTTCTCAAATTTATTTAAGATAGTTCATAAAAGTATTGTGTACCAAATAAAATACAGCTGCCCGTTGAGTTTTTTTTGTGTATTAAGGTACTCGTACGGTCTAGAACGCCAAAAAACGCACGATTTTTGGGAATTTTTTTCTCGGAAACTTTATAAGATAATAACATAATTTTTTTTAAAATAATGAATACGTGCATCAAGAATACAATTTTTTTGAAATTTTTGAATTTTGGCGCAAACGTCGACTCATCAAAAAATACATTGTCCCATTGCAAACAGTTAATCTCAGGATTGGCTAGACTGAAACAAAAAAAAAACAAAGTGAGTTATTTAAAGGAAGGTTTCTTACGAGACGATTTACCACAATTTGTTTAAAAAGTCAAAAACAAAAAAAATGTCAAGCTTTGAAAAAATAATTTTTTTGGCCATTTTTGGGTCGCCATTTTTTTGTTCATAACTTTTTGGTCAAATTGTGGTAAATTGTCTTAGAAAACATGAAAATAATCAAGTTGCAACAAGTTTTTTGAAAATCGGTTCACTAGATCCGGAGATTAACTGTCCGCAATGGTACAATGTGTTTTTTGAAGAGTCAACGTTGGCGCCCTCTATAATTCTGCCAAAATTAGAAAATTAAGACAAAACAAAAAATGTTTTTGTACTCTTGACGCATGTATTCATTATTTTAAAAAACATTATGTTATTATCTAATAAAGTTTCCGAGAAAAAAATTCCCAAAAATCGTCCGTTTTTTGACGTTCTAGACCGTACTAGTATCTTAATTTACAACAATATCCCTGGTATTGTATGCCCACGCTAGTTCACAAACTTTTAATTCATGGCCCCGAAATAATAAAATATTCAGTGTTACCTATCTGTCAAATGTCTGTAATATTTTTTTTTAAATCTATCAAGCTAATTTCGCAAGAAACCATTATCGTCAAAAGACAATGGAGGATGTTTTTAAAAGATTCCTAATCGCATCCGATCCATCAATATCTATGTAGTTGTCGGGAATTACCTCTAAAACCTCTAAAACCCCTTAAATCTTTTTTTAAAGACAGTATCAATTTGTTAGCACCTCCACCTGTAAATAATCAAACAGAAAATGAACAACAATCTTTTGACAGCTCTGAAACAGATACAGATGTGGGCAATGAAAAGTTTTTCATATAAATATCGGATTAATTTATATATTGTTTGCTCATATTGCATTTTGTATTTCTAAATTTATGATTTATAAATTGCTGTGTTCGATTTCAATAAAAATATAAAAATAATTTTTTTCCATTTTATTTGTTATATAATATTGCCATATAGCATTCCACCATTTTGAATTTGTTCATTTCTAATAAATTTTCAAGTACATGCCCTAATAATATCAAAACAAAATTTTTTAACCAACTATCAGAATTTCATTTTTTAAGTTTTTTCGTATGACATGACGTCATATTAAGTCGGCCATTTTGAATTTGCTGATTCTGATAACAGATTCGTAATCAGCGACCCCAAAAACCTCTATATACCAATTTGTGGATCATTCTCTACGTTTTCGACTTTTGGCCGCACAAAGCGACTTTCGGGCGCACTGTGCGATGTAAATTTTACCAAAAAGTAAAAGTAAAAAAAAGCGGGTATTTGAAGGAAAAGGGGTACATCAACAAGAAACTAACACCTTGTTACTTAATGACAACACTATAAACAAAATTACTGAAATTACAACATCTGCAAAATTGTTATGCAAAATGTGCATACAAAAGTTCGCCTTTGCACCCCGGCCAGAGCCGCCCACTTGACCGACATCATATCACATAAGTACATATTGTTGAAGATAATAGTCAATCAAAAAACTATAAATTACAAAATTGTATTTCACTTAAAAATTATTGGAAAAAATGGACCTGGAATATAAAATTCATCCTGTATTATATAAGAGACTTTAATTTATGTATATCTATGAGTATCGACTGGGATTTAATTCCTTTTTGTTATCTTTTTTTTTTTAAATGAAAAAGATAAAAGTGAAATCCTTACCTACTATATACATGTGTGTGTGTGTTTTGACATTTAGCGCAATAGAATAGTTGTTTTATTAAACCTAGATAAAATGTCATTTTATAACAGTTTTTTATTATAATTTTTGATCGCCATTAAGGAACGCTCGTATCATTGTGCTATTTGAAGAAAATGTAAGGTTGCCACAAGTATGTCTGTGAACCAATCACGAATTGGTGGCTCAAAGCTCATTAGATATTAACTACACAAATAGATAGAACGTTCGTCTACGTCTCTACATCCTAAAAACAGTAAATGATGTGAATAAAATGTTTACTGTTCGAACAATAAACACTGGGTGGTATGCAGAAAGCCTTATCTCAGTCTCAAATCTCATTTTTTTTGAGCAATGGCTAGCTTTCGTATGCAGAATAATTCTGAGACAAATCTGTCAAACAATAGATCTATCTCATTTAAGAGATCTATCTCATTTTAGAGATTTCCGTATACAGAAAAAAAAAACAAAATCTCATTCTAAAAACCAACATCCATGTTGAAGCCTTAAAAAATATTTTTTCTACAAATAATGAGGAAATTCAGGAAAGTCGATGAGTAAGTGAATGATGATTTTCTTACGCTTTGTAGATATTGGTTTCCAAAGTGGAATTGTCGTAGATTTCAGCATCAAGAGTAATTGTAAAAGTTGCAGACAAAATAGTATAAATAAAAAAGAAGATTCGATTAAATTTCAGAGAAAGAGAAATGAAATTGCGCTACTTTGGTTAAACCATAACCGTTAACTTTGTTCAATATATTTTGTACACAAAAACCTAGTGAACAAAAAATATGAAGAGGAACTTCAATTTCACGTGATGCAAGTTTTTCTCCCAAGAGTTTTAATTTCTTTGTCAAAACTAAATTTTGCTTAAGCAAAACATCGGGGTGAGAAAGTTTATCTGTTTCATCTATTCGATTGAACTTCTCATTCAACATTTTCATGTTTTCTTTTTCGAGTGTTAGCATTCAAAATTTGCGTTCCGCTTGCAACGGAATTAGATGATTCGTCTGGACTAATGGCTACACTAACTATACGTGTACAAATTGTTGTAATGAAGTATAATAGAATATTTTCATACTTACAAGTCTATTAAGTACAGCATTTGGATTTTGTGAGCCTCAATCTCTATTAAAAAAATCTCATTGTACTATTTCCTATGATTTTAGTTTCATTATTCTGTTACCTATTTTATTTTTGTCACACTATATTTGAATCTGTTTTTAATGTTAGGTATTTTCTTAGCAATTTGTTGCATTGTATATTGTTTTTTCAATTCTTTGCGCACTCAGATTTAAAAGCTAATAAAGCATTATTATTCTTTTTTTGTTTACTTCCGGAATTTGACTTTTTGTTATGAGCATAATATTTTTCTTTAAAAAGTTCACAAAAAAGCTATTGGTATCCTTAGTTTTTTTAAGGGGCTATTACTGTCACTTTCACTTGATGAAGACATTTTTCAAATGAATGTTTTCTTTTTGAGACTGTGACATAAAATGAGGCAAGTCTCTTGCATACCAAATTGAGATTTGTCTTTTTTGAAAAATCTTAATCTCACAAGCTAGAGCTCATTTTCATGAGACTGAGCAAATGGCTTCTGCATACCACCCAATCTTTCGTCTTCTTGATGGTACTATAAGTTTTATATACAAAGAAACAAGTCTTCGGTAATAATTCTAAAATAATGTATAACGTATTTTCATTTTAAATATGCCCGGTTTTGGCTTTTTGTAAAAAGTAATTCGTAATGTCTTACAGCTGAGAATTGAGAACTTAATAGTAGAAAACATCTCTCAGTCAAACACCACAATAGTACAAACTTGATCACAGCAGATATGTTTTCGACAAATACTGACTACAGCATTCCATATATTTTATGTTATATTTGAACCCAAAAAGATAAAGATTACGTTGTGATGAGAGACTGCGACACAAGCAACTTTACTGATGACTTAAAGATGGAGGTGTTATCTAAGTCTTTCAATATCTCTAAGTCTTTTCGACTACCTGCCTTTCATGCTTAATTACCGTCAATAAGGAAAACATGCAAAATACTTAAACTGTATTCAAATCAAAACCGGATTATGGACATTTTCACAGATTGTCATTTAGCTTTTTCATCCTCTAAATTAGTCCAGCAATTACCTGCAGATTACTCTTACCTGGGTTCCAGGTCAGAGTGGAATTTAGGAAATAAACGAGTTAATGACAGGGATCTTGGTGCTATGAAGGGAACTCTTTTCTCAATTTTTCTCACAGAATTCAGCCGCAGATAGAGTAGCTTAACCAATTGCTCTATATCTATGAATACAAAATATGGAGTATACAAACAGTGCGACATTTAGATCTTTTATTTTCTCTTCCATATAAGATCGTACATTTTACATTTCTTCGTCCAGTTTTGTTCCTTTGAATAACATTAAGTACATATTTCAGAGATTGTAATTTAAGGTCTTCTATCTGGTGATGTTTTTTTTTTTTATAATTTACTTGCGCTCAAGGGATTATGATTACCCTTTAAATGTTTCAACACAGCGCGGGCGTTGAAGTTACGGAAGAGAAAGAAGGATAGGAAAGATGTGTGGCCCGATGTTGAGACTGAAGGTGGTTGTCTCAGATTTTTTATCTCCAGGGATGGCGGCTGAACTAAAGCGGAGAACTGCCGTGTCTTATTTCTATGTACCTTATAATTCGCATTATTTTTTATTCGTATTCATCCTTGTTGGGCATACTAGCTTAACTCAATCACATGTTGTTAGTGTTATGAATAATTTAAAAATGGAAATATGATAAAGTAAATTAGTCGGAAATTTTTAAGTCAAAATATTGCCACTACGCGCGCCGTCGACTACATGAAATATGGCCCAATGAAAAATGGCTGCAAACCAAAAATGAAAAACGGCCCAAAAATATAAACATGACATAACAACAAATAAATTTTTGAATGAATTGACAAAATAGGGACTATTTTCCATTTTTCTAATCAATGCAAAAATATTACAAGCTTTTATTTTTTTCCATTTATTTTGGGTTGATATTTCCATTTTAAAATTGGGGTAGTTTCTAAGTTTTTTTTAACATTAAAAATATTCAGAATTAAATTTGGTGAAAAATTACTCGAATAAATCAAAATTTTATCGATTTTTGTTATTTTTGTTTTTCATATTTAACGTAAGCCTTGAGCAAGAAAAATAACAAGATCTGAGGCTGAAGCTGCTTAAGGAGGAGTCTTGCTGATCATAAGAATGTATATTTTAAGACAAGTCAGACTTTTGTTACATGTTTCCTTTGTAATCATTAAAGAATAATTTTATTTCCATATTTATCTTTTCATTGAATAACATGCTCATTTCATGCCCTTGAGCCCAATTTCGGACGTGCTCTCAAGTTCAGAGATTCTTTTTTTAGCTGCAATACACGAATGTGGAATGCTTCACCCGGCTCACTATTTTACGAGTACATTTATTGCAATGTCTACACATTCAAAACAAATGTGCATCGCTTTCAATCCTATCCTACTTTAATAATTGCTCGCACTTTTCACATTATAAGGGTATTTATTACCCCTTCAGTGCGCATATAAAATAAAAAAAAAACAAAGAATTTTTCATATTGAACATTAGAAATTTTAGTGTTTCAAGTAATATAGTTGACATTTTGTGTACAACAGATTTGTAAGAACTTTTGTTTTTAGTTAAAAGCAATATAATCACTATCCTCAATCTTCAACAGAAACAGTTTATTTTTATTTCGGGAAATAAAGTTATAAGTGACATTTATCACGAGAGTACGTAAGCCCTCTTCATATAACACACTCACATCCGGCAGAAAACAACTCAATTAGGAATAATGCCAAAGTGCTTAGATTTAACCATAATGATAGGCAAAGGACATGCGATTAATGTTTATGGTAATTCTTTTTTATTGTCTTCTTATTCCTTTGGTCTATCGTAGATCGCATGACACGCAAAACCCAGAACCAAACCATCACATCAATTTTACTGTGATGTCAAGGAACTCTTTTTCTCTCTCTCTCTGAATAATAATAACAACCAACAGGTGGCTTCTCCATCTAGATTGCATGTTGGATAGATTTGCATAGAAATCTTTCAAGTGTGTTTTTGTTTGTATCCTTTGTTTTCATCCTTCACAACATCAGATGATGGTTTCGGGACAAGTGCATTGAGTATAAATTCTTCCCTTTCTCACTCTTTTGCTCTATTTCTCATTTTTTTTTTTTTTGAAAAGTTCAATGTCAGCTGCTTAATTTTGTGATTGTGGTGTTGAACTGCGTGCATGAACGCAGACTCCGGTCATTTTACAAAAATGTATCCCAAAAAGTCCTCCATCTTGGTACAGAAACTCGAGAGGATACCGAAAAGAAAACCAACGGATGATTACCTCTACCAGATAACCTGGTTACATAACCGAAATCCTCCATGTTTGATTTTTTTTCACTTCGCGAAAAAATAAATTTTCACCATCAATTGGCACGATTCACTGATAACAATTATCACCCACTCGAGGGTATCATAAAGAATAACTTAATTTGATAGCAAACACTTTATCACGAAAGGTTTTCTACACAAAACCAAAAAGGGCACACCCAAGGTAATAAATTTTCTCTCAACGACAGGAAAAATGGTTTCTTTCAATTCAATCCGACAAATTGCAATGCAAACAAATAATCTTCGTTATCGCGAGGGATTCCGTTAGAAAATTAAGCAATTAATTTGATTATTTTACCTTTTTCAAATCTATTAGGTTAGGGATTTTTTTTTTGCAACTTGTGAACCGTTATAAAAGCTAGGTGCAGATGTGGCTGCCCTCGATTAAAGACTGATGAAATAAAATGGCGACTTTTTCGGTTACAGCTCCAAATATGGTGTAGATAAAGATTCAGCTGAGTTGCCTTTTGTAATAGAGGGGTTATTGCGAGGGTGGTTTTGGAATGTAAACAAACATTATCCTTTGCTCTCTACACTCTCATTTTCGCAACAGAAAAACAAAAACGAAGACAAATGATGAAGAAAAAACGATATGGGTCAGGTTTCAGAGGAAACAGGACATAGTGTGGGAATTGTGGAGATTGCGTGTTTGGTAATTGCACAGTGTGAATAATATTCACCGGTCTATATGTTTCCAACTTGTGGATTCAAATTTATATTCATTCATAACCGGCTTACGAGAATATAAACAGTTGTATTACTTATTGTCAGCTGTTCCTGTTCATAGTAAGATAAAGTAGATGAATAAATGGGTTCAGAATGACCAAGTGACACACATATTATTCTTGTTTTATAAAATTATGTTTACTTGTAACATTTTTTTTTATATTTCACGTATGTTAACAGAGCCTCATAATGTTAATCCCAGCACGGGTGATGGAAAAATTAGAGGAAGGGGGGAAGAATGAGGTGTTGATGAAGATTGCCAGGTAAGATATTCCATACTCATGTTGTGCGACTAAAAAACGAATTTCTATAAATTTCTATACGACGAAAATTAGGCTCGATGGTGAACTGATGAGCATTTCTATCGAAGCGGGTATCAGGGGTTAGCTGATAAACTGGCTACTATGATTGAACATTGCTTGTAAAAAAGCGATAAAAGAAGTAAATACATGAAACATTCCGACGGTGTTCAAGAGACGGGAACGAATCCATGATAGCTCTGTTTCCTATCAGTTTTAAAGCTCTGTTCTGAATTTCATCCAATAAGTGAAGAGAAGATTGTGCTGCACCTGCCGAAAAATTTGAGTTATACTCAAGTTTGGGACGAATAAACGCCTTTTAAATGGTAGCCAGATCAGAAGGGGTGAAAAATCTCTTACATCGATATAGACATTTTAAGCATTTAGCAGCGGTTTCGGATTGTCACGAGAATTTGGTCATTCCAACGAAGATCGTCGTTGACGCACATACAGTGTACTGAGAGCTATTCGGTTTCTTCGATGCAAGTGAATTTAAAGGACATTGGTTATCATAGTTCATTACAGAACTCGTCATTGCAACGTAGTTTTCGAAAAAGTACGGCCGAAAAATCTACATAAAACGGTTATTTTTGTGGGTTACTCGTGTGCGGGTTAGTGTCGTATAATTCTTGTTAACACAGCCATTCATCCGAAAATGCGGCTCATCACTATAGATAATACGAGTATTTCGGAGCGTTTGGAAGAATTAGGGTATTCTTTTAAACGCTCCGAAGACCAATCGGCGAACAAAAACGCGCTGTCTATGGTCATGAATTTTGAACTCTTGATTAAGTTGAAGCATGTACGGGAGTAAAATTTGCCAAGTAGAATTCTGCGAAAGGCCAAGTTCTTGTAAATGGTGAGGAATCGTCTGCCTCGGGTTCTGCTGAGCGCTTTCACGGACCGTGGCGATGTTCTCGGCCGATTTTGCGTTCCTTTGTCATACGAATGTTGGCTGATTTATTACCTGATTTAGAACCGGTTCACCAAATGTTGAAGAGTCGACTGTGAAGACTCGACTGTGAAGAGTCACGTGCGTAGTGTTCAATCAGCATCACTTGCCTTAGTGATTTGAATAATATAAAACGTATTTGACATAAGTCACAAAAGCAACATGGACGCCACAGGTGTGCTTATTGGAAAAAGCCTCTATTTATTGAAGATATTCACCCTTATTGTAGCAGGCGTTTCACTTGAACGACAAATGTCATTTTCAAAAATTTGTATTATGAATGGCGTTTTAGAGTCGTTTATCGTTATTTTTCGAGTCGTAACGCCATACTCTGAGTGGAACGTAAGTTTTCATATGAGAAATGTCACTCATCTGTATTATAACTGTCGTTTTTCTCGACTTCTACGACTCTCAGAACGCTATTATTATCGAATACAAATTTTCAAACAACTCATTGTCGAAATTGGATAAAGATGAAAGTTTTACATGTTACTCGTAGTATTGTGTAATTTGTAATTTTTATTATATTTGTTTTATTTAAGGGTGAAAATAACTAACCCAATACAGATGCAGTGTATCACTGAAACTTTTCTTGTGCTTGCAGCTCCCGCGTTAGGTCTTGCAGTTGAAACTGATGCAGTTTCTCAAAGCCTTCGAAAGATATTTCCAAAAACATTTCGAGAAGGAAGTCCTCTGTTAGGGTAAAGTTTCTGGTATCTTCGTTGTGCTCTTCTTGAATTTCCATTGCACAACCCATAAACGAATAAAACGTCTGCGTATTCTTCTCTCGTAAGTAAAGGCATTTCAAAAAGCGCTCTTATCAAACTTGATAATCTGATGAATAATTTTTGAATTTTTCTATTCTTTTATACTAGGTACTTATTTAGTTAATTTACCCATTAAACAAGCAGTCATCCTCAAAATTTAACTTTCCCTGTGAAGGGTTAAGGTGATTAGGATTTTGACAGCAAGTCAAATAGGCATAAGTACACTTTTTACCCTTTTTATAATAGACTAAGAGCCCACAGTAATTTTTGGGTGTGATTGATAACAATAAATAATTAGCATAATTAGATAGGTCCTTAGTAGTTATTTACAAATGTGAACGTCTTGCATGCTCTAGTTTGAGGAATAGTGCATAAGCGAGTGCATCAGATATGCAGTTCTTTCCAAAGTTTAAAAAATTGTGATACAAAATTTTCCATAACTTCAAAATGAAGAGCTAAGTGCCCTGATTGCAAATATCGAGGTCCAAGACGTTTTGAAGGCGGTCTTCTTCGTGCAAGCAGTACGCTATTCTTATCGCGTCTTGCAGGAAGAAGGCTGTCTGCAAAACGTCTTAGACCTCAATACTTGCAATCAGGAGGCTTAACTCTTCATTTTGGCAAAGTTGTTATCACAATTATTTAGACTTGGAAAGAACTGCATATATGATGGACTTTTATGCACTATAGCTCCCACTAAAGTATGCAAGACGTTCACATTTGTAAATAACTACTAAAGGCCTATTTAATTATGTTAATTATTTTTTGTTATCAATCACACCCAAAAATTGCTGTGGGCTCTCGGTCTATGAGTACATAATCTTGAAAATTACCTAAAAACTAACAATTCTTGGAAAACCGCACCAATTGCAAAGATTAGCAATAAAATCAGGTACAAAACACAAATTTCGATTTTTTACCTGTTTTAGATCTTCCCAAGTATCATAAAATGTTTGGGTGTTTGGGTGCACTTATTAATGATTTTTGTTGTATTATTGCTTTCTTCATCGGGTAAAAATAAGAAAACTTTATGTTTTTACCTCAAAGTCAAAATTTTGCTCGGGCAAGAAAAATTGAACACTATTTAAAATTGAATATCTGGCAACCATAAAACATATCAGCTCAATTTAAACGTAGGCTTAAAGGCTAGTATTTCTACTCAAAATAAAGTCTAAAAAAAGAAGCTGGGTGCGACCCACACTGATAACTTCCCATTTGTGGTCTTGAAAACTTTATATTTAGTTTCAACTAGAACTTTCTTCGTTTTTTTCGTTTCCTGAACAATTTTAGAAATGTCGCTTAGTATACATTCTTACGGGAAGGTATCGATGTATAAAACAACATACTTTAGAAGGCACTATCAGTCTTCATTCCCAAGAAATTCGACTTGAAATACAATTTTAACTAGTTTTCACTAGAATTTTTAATAGTTTTTTTATTTAAAAAAAAAACTATTAATTCAATATTTGTCAACATTTTACCAATTGTACAAAATTATACTATGTATAAAATAAACTAAATTAGAAGTCAATATCACTACTAGTTCTCGAGAAATTTGAGTCGAAAAACAATTTTTACCAATTTTCAATAGAATTTTATATAGTTTTTTATTTTTTGTATTTTGTACGATTTTTTTTTGAAATTTTCACCAGTTGTCAAACACATTATTTTTCGTAAAATAAAATTATTTTGAGTTTCAAATTGTTTTCCGTTCTTAGAATATCTGGGTTATGAAATTTTTTTTTCAGTTATTTTTATTTACAAAAATAACGGTATTTTCATTTTTTTTCCAAATTCATACCAAATCTGTATGACCTTATAATGAGTACATTAAATTTTATTTGAAATCAATAGCATTATTTTTTCGTGAGATATTTGAAACTAACCAAAATTTTTACTTTATTTTTAAACCGTTATAGTGAAAAAACTACTCATTGAATTTTAATAAACGCCCTTTCAGCCTCTGTCGAAGTTATTATCTATTAAACAAAATTTATTTGAAGTCGATATCTTTACTCGTTCTTGAGATATCGACGACGAAAAATGGTACCAGAACGTACGGACGTATACGAACGTACGAACGTACGAACGAACGAACGTACGAACGTACGTACACACACACACAGACATCTCTCTAAAAATGATTGATATAGCCTCTAGGGACCTTGAAACGTCGAGAAATGTCAAAAATTCCAATTTGACAAATCGGACCGATTATATGGGAAGTTAATAAAAAATCTCAGTACTGACAGGGAAATTGCCCTTAACATGGGTCAGGGTACACAAAGTTAGCCTTTTTTACATCGTCAAAAAGTGATGTCAAAGTTAAAAATCAGACTTTACTGAAGAACAATTTTTTTCTTAGAATATGATCAAGAAACACATCACAAAGTATGGCACACGAATCAAAGTTGATATTACGATGATAGCGAAGACGAATAAAGTGGGTAGGACAATTCCGTCTGTCTTTCTGTATGTCTGTATCTCGATCTAGAGCCTAAGCCACTGGACCTATTTTCTTCAAACTCGGTATTTAAGGGTCTTCGGTGATTTCCTAGAAGAGAAATTGAAATTTTTTGTTTAGCTCCAAAACTAACGGTACCCCCCATACACCCGTAATGCATAATCTTATTTATCTCGAAAACGGCTCTAACGATTTTGATAAAAAAATTAGGTGTGATATTATGGACTAAATTTTTGTAAAAAAAATTTTGGGGCAAAATATTATTAATGGTACCTGTCATAGAACCGTTTTTTTTTATTTTCGACTTTCTCATTAACGGCTCTAACGATTTTAACCAAAAATTTTCACAAGGAGCCCCCTTAAGTTTAAAATAGTATTGTATATATAAAAATATTCGAAAAAAAATATTTTTTTTTTTGAAAAAAAAAAAATCCAATTTATTTTTTGAAAAATCAATATCTTGAAAACGTGTGAACGATTATTTTTTAAAATTATTTACTAAAATCTATATTACTACGCACTTAAAATTGGCATCCCAAATATTGTTCTAGAAAAATTTGAAAGAAATTTGTTATATAAAAATCTACTTTAATGAAACGATTTTTAAACTTTATTTGCGTAAAATCAGGCAATTCCATGTTTATCTCATTAAATCAATGTTTTATGTTTATAAAATGTATTTTGAATTCCTAAGTCCTTTTACATAAGAGCAAGTTCGTGCGATCCAAACGTGCATTTTATTTTTTTAATAATTGTTCGCACTCAATAGTGCGACTGGGTCGCACGAACTTGCTCCTATGTAATAGACTAGGAATTTTAAAAACGAATGTTATTAGAGAAAACTGTTCATAAGGATAAAATTAATTTTTTAAATTCTTTTAGTAGTACGAGACAAAAATAGAATGCTATGCAAATATGAATTTATGCAAGAACAGAAATTATAAGTCGTTTTAGTGGTTTCTTAAAAAAAAAAGCTTTTATATACTAAATTTTTAAAAGATTTTTAAGAAAAAATTTTGGTACCCCAATTTAAAGTTTTTATTATTGTTCGAATACAAATTAAATTTACAAAAAAAAAAATATTGAGCCGTTTCTAAGATATCGAATTTTCAAAAAAAAAAAAGAAAAAAATAGATTGTTTTTTAAAAAATTCAAAAAATATTTATTTTAAAGTTTTGAAATGCAATGTGTTTTAGACTTTTTAGAAGCTTCTCTATAAAAAATTTAATTAAAATCCGTTATGTGGATAATGAGAAATTCAAAATTCGAAAAAATGGTTCCATGGTAGGTACAAGCTGTAATATCTTAATTTCAATTTTAATCAATCAAAATTCTAGGTCCGTTTTCGAGAAAAATACGATTTTTGAAAACCATTTTTTTTTTAATTTTTTAGCATTTTTATGGTGGGTACCTTTATTTTTTGATAAAATAAAATTTTTTCTCTCACATCTTATAGATTATATTAAGAAACTTTTATTTATTAAGTTAAAAAAAAATCTAGCATGGGCTTTTCGAAATATTTTGTTTTGAAAAAAATATTTTGAAGTTTTTGTTAAAAATCCAAAAAAAAGTTTTTTGAAAATTTGAATACACAATTCTTTTCAAGTTTTTGGGGAGCCTTAGCAAAAAAAAATTGTCAAAATCGGATGTACCGTTTTTGAGAAAATCAAAAACAAAAAAAATGGTTCGATGGGGGGTACCCTCAATAACAATTTTTCGGAAAATTTTTTTCAACCATTACCTAGCTTTAACTAAATGAAATTTTTTCGTGTTTTTATTTTAAATCTGTCGAGTAGTTTTTGAGAAAAAAAAATATTTATAAAATTTTGAAAAAATTCGTTATTTTTGGTCTTACAAAAAAAAAGAAAAAAACGTGTGGGGGGAAAAATTAAAAATAATATCTACCAAGTTTAAAGAAAATCGGCCGAGTCGTTTAGGCTGTAGTCGAATCGGCAGACAGACACACAGGCAGACAGATAGACAGAATTGCGTGACCCACTTTTTTAGTCTTCGCTATCATCGTAATGTCAACTTTGATCAAAATCTCGAGTTCGATTTTTTTTATGAATGCATAACTTGCCTTATAGTACCTATACGTCGCAAGTAAAAAAGCGAAATGATAAAAGTAAAATGTTCCCTCTGTTTGCAAAAAAAAGTTTTTTATTTCGAATCAATTACGACAGATTAAACTGAATTTTTTTAAAGTTTTGCTAGCGGTGTGCAGGATTGAATCAAAATTTACCCTGGGCTTAAAATGGTGCAATGAGTTTTACCTTTGCACCGATGATATATGATTATGCCCTGTGGTCTTGAAACAATATGTTTCTTAACAATTAATTGAACGGAATTCGTTCTATTTAAAACCATCCAAATGTATTATCCGTTGCATGTAAACACACATATGTATACAGAACCTATATTTTTTTATTTAGCGCTGTTGGCAAACCAACTAAATGTCTGAGGGTCTTTTTAAATGACACATCAAGCTTTTAATTTTTGTTTTTTTATAATTTTACATATTTAAGTTATTTGTACTACGAGCATGATATATCCTTCACGAGCAAGTATATTCGTTTAAAATGCCAGACCATATAGACCGGTACAAATAATATCAAGCAGCTGGCAATTCGCCATGAACTTCCTAATAAACATGGTATTTCAAAATTGTTCGGTCCTATTCACACCTAAATCGCAATAAAAAATCACGTATGTATTAGTTTGTTTTAATTTTAGAAAATTTCTGATACTGTTGCATAGAAAAAGAATAAATTAAGAAACGTTTTGCAAACCATTCAAAATTCTGTTGTGTTTCTGTGGTATTTAGAATAGAACTTTGATTTTTTTGTTAAATCAATAGCAACTTGTTGACGGTAATAAAAAACGTCAATACTATCAAAGAAATAATTCTTTTAAGAAAAGTAATAGGTAGAACAGCTAATTGTTGGTGTTGATACTTATGATTATGAGGAACTCGTATTTCAAATATAATTCAAAAATTCCGCCAACTTTGAGCCTTCCAACTAAAAACACCTCTGCTTGTATCATTGGAAAGGTTATTTTATTGAATAATGGGTGCAAATGGAATGCACGTAATTGAATTTTTCTTTAAATTCACAAGCGCTCAAGGGTTTAATGTGAGAGCCTACCAAAACGGGTACCACTGACAACTTACGAGTGAGCATTGCTTGTGAAAAAATAAAAAAAGACGTATAAAAACCTTATAAATAGTAGCCAGATCAGAAGGGGTGAAATATTTCTTACACCGATGTAGAAATCCTAAGCATTTAGCAACGTTTTTGGCGTTCTCGAGAATGTGGTCATTCCAACGAAGAACATCGTTGACACTCATACCGATTACTGAGAGCTTCTCGTTTTTTTCGATGCAAGTGCCATTCAAGAACAATGGCATAATGGATACATTTTGCTTTAACGAATATACCCAGCATTGAGTTTTCAAAACTTTAACTCCACACGATTTTGTAAAGCCCATATAAAAATGCTGTAAAAACCTGAGAAAAGAGTTGTTGGCAAAACAATGAAATGGATTATAAGTTTTAGTCAAGAGATGATTTATAAAAATGAGAAAGAGTAGAGGAGACAAAACGGAGCCTTAAGGAACATCAGCATTTATTTTGTGAAGATCAGAATGAAAACTGTCTAATAAAACATATTTTGAACGCTCCAGAAGGTAATTTCTTATCTAAAGAATAAAATTTTCAAAGAAATTCTGGTTCCAAACTCTATCAAATAGAAATAGCTACGAGTATTAAGCGCAAAACAAGTATGGAGAGTATACCTTCGTAGGTCAGCAAGGACGCTAGGTAGTCGATTATTGCCTAGTAAAAGGAAATTGTATTCCCTTAATAGCAGATTTTGAGGTTTTAAGTGTTCCGTGGTATGTACGTAGAAATGGCGACCACCGGAATGGTAGCCCTGTGGCCCAATTAGCGCTGAATTGAACCGTTTTGATACCATAACTATTATGAACCTCTCTCACGAAATCTTACAGTTTGGGTTAGGTTCAAAAATATTGATCTAGTACCGTACTCATCCGACAGCATCTAAATTGTGCTAAGCTAGGCAGCTGGTTGACTGGTACTGAAAAATAAGCCAATCCGATTGAGTGATTATCAGGCTCCTGGTACCGTAGGCCACCATAACCATAGCCATAGCCGCTAGCCGTCAGTCTGCTAGCTCAGGATCTAAGGAATCCAATGGAGGGTATAAGTGTCCCATAAGTGTCCTCCTAAGATGGAGAGAAGAGAAAAGACAGGAATATAAAAGATATCTTGAACAAAACGTTCCAAATGATTACACTTATTACCTATCTTATATACCAAACTTGCCTGTGTTATTACTCTGGACAAAGTAAACAACGAATTAATGAATGTAAAAGACGGAGAAGCACCAGAAACTGATAGAATTCCACGGTAGTTTTTAAAATATGGAACGGAAAGGCTTACATAACTTCGGCTTTTAATATAATTTTGGAAAATGCGGTACTACCCGATCAGTTAAAGTGTATTTCTTCCCGTTCATAAGAAAAGTAAAACCGATGTTTCCCTTGTTCATAGAGGACCTAATTGATATCCTACCTGGTGGAATAGAAATTTCGAGAGTTCTCATTAAAGCCCTTCTATTTGCAGATGGCGTCATAAAACTATAACGTGAAACCTTCCAACTGATGATAAATCGAGTCGAAGTGTACTGCCGATTATGGAGTTAACTTGAGCAAATCAAAAGTGATGATATTTTGCAAAGGTTCTAGTAGAACAGCAAGGAATAAGAAATGGCATTTTAATAGACAGCTGGTGGAGATCGTTGAAGCCTACACACTTCTGAGAATAACTATTACAAGGAATCTAAACTTGGAAACCCACTTCAAGACAAGCTGGTCAAAGCTAAAAGTACAATATCCGCAACTTGGAAAAAATGCTTCTCAAACAAATTAATAACACATACTGTTAATTCTAAGGTATTTGTTGCGCAAGTTTGGGGAGAGGAAAAGTTTAAAACAGTCGAAAAGCTTCTGTGATTCTTCTTTTCTTTAAAAGTTCTTTCATTTGCCAAAAAAACACCCCCAACTATATGATCACTATTGAGACCGGAGCACTTTTCATTAAAACAAGTGTCATGTTGATTATATCATAAAAGTACTGCGAGTATGTCTGCTGAAAATCTTCCAAAAATTTTTGCAATGCATACAATTCGGAAAAGAAATCTGTGGTATAAAAAGATCGAAGAGACTGTCTACTGTCGAAATTGTCGAAATACCTTTCGTCTACTGGAAGAAAATGGAAGTTTCTGTTAATAAGACCTCTTAAATCTTGTTCCCAAGGTAGATGAACAACACAGAATGAACCCTATTAATAAAGCTTCGCTTAAATACTTTCGTTATGAAAACAAGCACGAGCTGATAAGCCCTCTGCCTAACTTTTGTAGCTTACGTAATTTTTTTTAGCTTTAAATTAGAAGATGAAGTACTCGCCGTTCTTGTATAAGGAATCCTTAAGATAAGAAACAATTGAGGATAAGTAAAAAATCTTCATGGAGGAACTTCTATGATAAAATAGAAGATAAAAATCCTCTCAACTAATCCAGTTATGCCAAGTTCTTTAAAAATGTCAAATGGCTCCTGGACAAATTCGTGTGAAGAATCACTCAACTTGCTACTTGACAACCACTTGCCAGGTAGCTCGCAATATATTTGTAACAGCGTGTATGTGCATCAGCGGAGCCCTCCGCTCGACACCTTCCGCTGCATTAGACATACTCTTCAACCTCACACCCCTCGATATTTACAGCAAACAAATGGCCGCGAGCACAGCCGTACGTCTCAAAGCCATCTCTCAATGGACCGATAACACTATTGGCTACTCAGGGGCGAACGCAGGTAGGGGTTTTAGGGGTTCAAACCCCCCCCGAAACGACCAAAAAATTAAGGGTTCATTTCGTTAAAGAAAAAAAAAGTGTTATTTTCGTGCCATAAATTCTTCTGCTAGTGTTGTTTTTTCTTACGACTTATAGGTACTATAAGGCAAGTAATGCATTCGTAAAAAAAATCGAACTCAAGATTTTTATCAAAGTTAATATTACTATGATAGCCAAGACGAAAAATGTGGGTCCCAAAAATCTGTCTGTCTGTCTGTTCGACTACGGCCTAAAATGCTGGGCTGATTTTCGTTAAACTTGGTAGATATCGTTTTGAATTTTTTTCCCCACACGTTTTTTTTTTTTTCCTTTTCTTTTTAAGACAAAAAAATAACGGTACCTGCCATACGATTTTATTTCGAAATCTTATAAATATTTTTTTCTCAAAAACTGTCCCACAGAATTTTGAAAAAAAAAAAATTCATAAGATTTCATTTCGTCATTTTAGGTAATGGTTGAAAAAAATTTTCCACAAAATGGTTATTCTTGGAAACCCCCTTGGAACAAATTTTTTGGTTTTTGATTTTCTCGAAAACACTACAAACGATTTTAATCATTATAAATCCCCTCCAAGGTTTAAATATTATTGCGTAGGTATATAAATTTCAAGTTTTATTTTTTTGAAAATAAAATTTGAAAATTTTTTTCTGGAAACTCAATATATCGAAAACCCCATGCTCGATTTTTTTAAACTTGATAAATAAAAGTTTCTTAATATAATCTACAAGATCTGAGGAAAAAAATTTGTTTTACCTAAAAATAATGGTACAAACAATAAAAATGTTAAAAAATGGTTTTCGAAAATCGTATTTTTCTCAAAAATGGCTCCGAGAATTTTGATAGTTTTTTTTTGTTTCAATTAATCTTTACTTTTAGAGAAGCTTCTAAAAAGTTTAAAAAAACATTGCATTTTAAGACTTAAAAAAAAATATTTTTTGAATTTTTGAAAGAAAAAAATATTTTTTTTTTGAAAATTCGATTCCTCAAAAACTGCTCAATATTTTTTTTTTGTAAATTAAATTTTTATTCGAACAATAATAAAAAGTTTAAATATGCGCACCAAAATTTTTTCTTAAATATGTTTTAAAAATTTTGTATACAAAAGCTTATTTTTTTAAGAAACCACAAAAACGAATAACAATTTTGTTCTTGCATAAACTAATATTTGCTCAAAACACATGGCATCCTGTGTTTAATTTTTGAAATTTTTAGTATTTTACATAACAGCAAGTTCGTGCGATCCAGTCGTGTATTTTATTTTATGTGTCTTCGTATTTTAACGCAACAAATAGACACGAAGCGAACAGCAATTGCGTTTTTGATAATTCACATTATGTATAGGGCAGAAAACGGACTAACGGAGCAAGTTTGAGTTATTGATGGCTCCAAGGTCGAAGTGTGTTGAAAACAAGTTACGAATGAGTAGCACATATCACCCTCTGAGAGCGTTTTGATTATAATTATGTAGTATAGTTAACGTAGGTACCAATTGAGTGTTGCTGGTGTCCTTATATTTTCGTATAACTCTTTTTCCTATGATCGCAGAAGTACAACAAGTTATAACTTCATGTATTAATATATGCCGGATTTCGTTTTGCAGATTTGGACCACTAGGCGAACCTAGAACTTATTATAACTCTATTGTTAGGTACACTTATGGAATCACTTACACTCTTTTTCTTGTTGTTGCATTAATGATACGAGTATTTTACGAACCAAATGATGGCCTCCATCACAGGGCCCGTAGTACAATCCTATGTCTAAGAATTAATTCCGGAATAAAAATTCCCAAATGGGAAGCAACAGAAACACCCTCGTAGTGAATATTTTCCAACTTTTGGTAACATTATTCAAATTTGCAAAATAGGTATTCGTTGCAACATCTTTATGATGTTTTGTTTTTGCGATTAGCTTTATGAAATTTTTCCGATAGGTCCTATCCCTAAGAGCAAATATTATTTAGTTATAACATATTTATGTTAATTACAATAAAGAATATGTTATTAACAAGTAGGTACCTACAATATAGTAATAAAATAATATATTTATAAAAATCTCATATTTTTTTGAAAACCCCCCCCGAAATTATTTTCTGCGTTCGCCCCTGTGGCTACTACATCATTCTGAACTTATTCGGAACATTCCCAAGTCGCTCCAACTACATCACTTCCTTGCTGGTTGTCGATAAAAACTTTGAAGTCACCTCAAGGTCAGTTTGGGAAGAAGGGGCTTTGATAGAGAATGAATCAGTACATTTTTATACTGATGGACCGAAAACTGAAAACGGATTGAGTGGTGGAGTGTACTCATATAGACTAAACCTTGGTCTCTCCTTCCGCCTACCAAACCATTGTAGCGTTTTCCAAGCGGAAATTCTGGCGATAAAGGAAGTATTGTTCTCAGATAGTCAGGCTGCTTTAAAATCCCTCGCATCAGTCTTTTCAAACTCCATTACAGCCCAAGACTGCCGATCGTCTCTGATGAAGATGGTCAAACAGTTTAATATTCACCTATTCTGGGTGCCGGGACACAAAGATATTCCGGGGAATTGTATAAGCGACGAACTCGCCAGAATTGTAATGGAAATGCCTATCTTGCCCCATAGGGTAAATATAGGTATGCCTATAACTACTAGTAAACTTATGCTGAAGCGAATTGCTCTGGAACAATCAAATACAAGATGGCTTAACACTACCACTTTTTTGGCGACCAAACGAATCTGGCCCAAAGTAGATTTGAAACGGTCAAATTGTTTGTTGTCCCTCAGTAGATCTCAGATCAGCTCCGTAATAGGTGTAAGAGCTGGGGCACTGTCTTATAGGTAGACACGCCGCACGGGTCGGTGTACTATCAAACGATTTCTGCAGAAGTTGCTTGGACGAGGAGGAAAAGGAAACAATCCCACACCTTCTGTGTACATTCCTTGCTCTCTCTTACAGATACAAACTTCATCGCGGAGACTATTTCTATAATGAACCAAGCGTCTCGTTTGCTTCATCAGAAGCTCCAAATGGTTTTAACTAGTAAGGAACCTTTTGTTCCCTATTACATCGTGGTATCACAATGACAATAAATGACAGCCACTTTAACCTAACCTAACCTAACTCGCCATTCTAAACTGCGAAGGAAACATCAACCAACTCTTCAATTATTTTCAAACCACGATGTCTTATCGGAACCAAATGATCAAATCAGAAGAATGGGGAGTATACCATCAGAATCAGCGGATTTGTTTATATCAAGATCTCGTAAGGATCTTCCAACTGTACGAGTGCGGAAATATGCCTGTCGCATTGAATGAATTACGTTCTCAAGTACAGGGGGGGAGGGCAATGTTGCTGTCTGGCAACGTAGAGCTAGCAGCAAAATAAGCTGCGAATATATTTGTCTTATCTGAGGAGCTTATTGTCGTTGTAGATGAGCGTTAGAAACGAAGATGAAATTGAATTGTTGACGTTCTTAACAAATATCCAGAAACTTCTACTGCCTTTGGGACTTTGCGGTATTTTTTGCCTAAATTTGTGTTCATGTCAGAATTAGGTTCTTTTTATATCAGCGTTGCAATGGTTTCTGATTTCTTTAATTAAAAGCTCAAGTGACCTCAATTTAATTTAATCACTCCACTTAAGAATAAATAATTTTCTATCTTCATTGATCTAATTTGTTTATGCTAGCAACATCTGATATTCGATAGGGCTCATCTGGAAGCTGAGGTAGGTGGTGCATTTCAGCAAAGATCTCAACACATCTTCTTGCTGGTATTGTCTGTCCTGAATAGTGGAGCTAACGTGAATTATGTACATTGAAGTCGTTCGCAATATCAAATTCAGTGTGAAGGTATACAAGCAAACAATTCGGGTTATGGGACCAGACAGCGCATCAAAGTCATTAATAGTTGAATTGCTGGCAAAATTTGGACTCTTATAAATGAAATAATAATGGATGATGGGCCTGCGGAGAAAATTTGAGGCACTTTGAAGTTAATGTTCATATTAGAACAATGTGTGTTTGAGGAAGGTCCTGGCAAGAAAACATAATATCTAACATAAATTGGTTTATGAAAAGAGTATATTTAAATTCAATGGCATAAAAAACAATTGGATAGAGAAAATCCAGTCGGTATTCGAAACGTAAGAAAAAAAGTAAAACAAAGCCAATTTTAATAAAATGCACGACTGGGTCGCACGAACTTGCTCCTATGTAAACGACTAAGAATTTGAAAAATGAATGTTATTAGAGAAAACTGTTTTTAAGGATAAAATTCATTTTTTAAATAACTAAAACAACTCCTTTAGCAGTTGGAGCTAAGCACAGGGTGCCATGTGTTTTAAACAAAAATTAGTTTATGCATGAACAAAATTATAATTCGTTGTAGTAGTTTCTTAAAAAAATAAGCTTTTATATATAAAATTTTTAAAACATTTTTAAGAAAAACTTTGTAACGCCAATTTAAAGTATTTTTTAATGTACGAATAAAAATTAAATTGTTTTTTTGTTTTTCAAAATTCAAAAATATATATTTTTTTTTTAAGTTTTGAAATGCAATATTTTTTAAACTTTTTAGAAGCTTGTCTATAAAAAACTTCATTAAAATCCGTTCTGCCGATTATGAGAAATTCAAAATTCGAAAAAATCGTTCTATGGTAGATACAGTCAGTAATATCTTGATTTCAATTTTTTTTATTAAATTATAGATCGTAAGAATTAATCAAAAGAAAAACCAATTTAGCGAAATTCTCGAAACCGTTTTCGAGAAAAATACGATTTTCGAAAACCATTATTTAACTTCTGTATGGAGGGTACAGTTATTTTTAGTTAAAATAAATTTCTATTTCTCATTTCTTGTAGATTATATTAAGAAACTTTTATTTATCAAGTTTTAAAAAAAATCGAGCATGGGGTTTTCGAAATATTGAGTTTTCAAATAAAAATGTTGAATTTTTTTTTAAATCCAAAAAATATTTTTTGAAAATTTGAATTCACAATAATATTTAAACTATTGGGGACCTTTAGCAGAAAAAAAATGATCAAAATCCTTTGTACCATTTTTGAGGAAACCAAAAATAACAATTTTTTGGAAATTTTTTTTTCAACCATTAGCTAGCTTTAACTAAATGAATTTTTTTAAAAAAATCTGTGGACAGTTAATTATATTTATAAATATTTATAAAATTTCGAAAAAAATCGTATAACAGGTACCGTTATTTTTTGTCTTAGAAAAAAAAAGAAAGAAACGTGTGGGGGGAATTAAAAACGATATCTACCAAGTTTAACGAAAATCGGCCGAGCCGTTTAGGCTGTAGTCGAACAGACAGACAGATAGAATTGCGAGAGCCACTTTTTTAGTCTTCGCTATTATTGTAATGTCAACTTTGATCAAAATCTCGAGTTCGATTTTTTTCCGAATACATAACTTGCCTTATAGTACCTATAAGTCGCAAGTAAAAAATCTGCAACATCATATTTTCATTATGTGCTTTTTAGTCAAAACGCATACAAATTGTTTTTGATATAAAGAGTACGATATAATACCTATGTATATCGCAAGTAAAAAAGCGTTAAAACAAGTAGCAAAATAACGATATGCAAATTAAAAATTGTCGAATTGATCTTGGCGAAATGAAAATCGCCAATATTTAATATGCCCTTTTATTTATTCGTGAATTGGATTTAGGTAATGATGTTTGCACTACTCATGAAATATGGAAATAGTATTATTAACATATCAGTTTAAATTTTCATAGAAATTCGATATAACAGTATTTTCTAATACCGGAAGAGGATCACAAGGTTGTCAGCCAACAACGATGTTATCACAAAAATAATTGCCAATCGAATATATGCGATTAATGATGGGCCCTTCTGGCAAATACCCAATAAACAAATAGAAAAGTGAAAGTTTAATAAAAATTCATCTATACTACGTTTCTAGAAACACAATTCCTTAAGGCTAATTTTAATTGATTTGTATATTAAATATATATATATGTAAGTATATTTATAGAGGTATAAAGTATTTCGTCATTTTGTAAGAAAAAAAAATAAACGAAATATTTTTCTTTGTGGCGATTAAGGTGGTTTATATTTTTGGAATTCCTCAAAGAACAACAACCAAAGCATAGGAAGAAGGTAGGATAGTATGAAATATCTCCCACTGCTTCAATACTCGAAAGTATTCGTATCTGTGTCATCCAATCTTTAAATAGAAACTTTTTGTTTTGAAAATGAAAAACTTAAAATTCAGGCATAGACACATTTTTAACAAGCTATTGCTCAAACCGCTCTTTCTGCTCATAAGATACAGCTGCACACTACTAAGCTATATGAGCAATTGCCATCAACAGGCGTAAGACAAACAGTTTTCAAAAAAAATTCTCTCGCCCGAATCTAAAACACCCCCATATCAGATAGTATTTTCAAAAGTCAGAAATGTTTTGCAGGTTGTCAAAAATATCAGGGTCGGATGGTTTTCTATATGCCGTCCTTCATTTCTCTCAGCTCATCTTTTCGAATAAAAACTAGGAAAATAATACAATGGCCTCTTGACCGAAACCAGCAAGTAAACTCACGCATACTCTCAGTTATGGCCAATCAAGTGATATCCAACACTAGCTAGAACTTTCATGTCAATTTTTAAAAATAGAATAGATAGGCAAAATAGATAGATATGGCGGGACGGGCTGAAAAATTACAGCTTATATGTGTTGGACTTTAGATATTTTACACACACTAAGTAAAAGCTCTGTCAGTTTAACTACACATGAGTCCACTCGATTGTGTTCACCTCTGAATTACCTTTCCGTCTCGTAGTAGTCAAACACTGTTCAGTCGAGACCGAGCTCATCCGCGAGTTAGTTGATTTTTCTCATTCAAATTCAAAATGGTGAGTGCTTACGGTTCCCAAAAAGGCTGCCTGCGAAGGCCTTTTCTTTTTTAGTAAACCACCTTTGTTAAACAAAATAAATGATTCCTTCCGTATTTTTTTCTCGTTTTCTGTAGGCCGATGTACCAAAGCGTGAAGTAGAAAGTAAGTAAAGGAGTTTTTTTTAAAGACGGAATGCCAGAATCTTTACAAAACAGCCTTGTGGAATAATATAAAACGAATTAAATAAAAAAAAAAGTGAATTGTGCCCTGCAACCTGAGCGATTTACAGTGATCAAAGTGAAATAAGTGACAAAAACTGTTTTATGAGACCACTATATTGCATAATCATAAAAAAAAAGAACAAAAGAAGTGAAGCGCTTTGAAAAGAAATATCTTCGAACACAGCCCCATTACTATAGTGTACTATAAAAAAAATACTTCGGTTATTTTTAGACCTAAATAAGTATTAAATGTGTATTTGTAGGATTTTTGTTTCTATTCTAATATTGTGCGCATTACGCATGCCTTATTAAGACGAAGTGAATATGGACACACAAAAAACTGAATCTAGCAGTGTCGTCGGCGGCAACATCCGTATTTAAATAAACGGCTCTAAATAAGGACAGTGAGAACTATATCATGTTACACTAAGAACTAGAGATATTTATGAGTTATTTGTAACCTCCTAGAAAAACTTATGGAATTTGACTTTGGAACGTTAGCAAGATAGCTGAATTTGTGTTCATACAACAAGTTTAAATTAGGTGAAGGTTAAGTAATATTAGATCACGTACTTTCGAGTATTTCCTTGCTGAATAATGAGGTCATAGTTCAGAATTATTTTTGGCTTTTTTTTTTTGTTTTTTTGATTACGTCCTTCACTTTAAAGTTATCAACATTTTTTTGCGTAACATAAACTTTTTTAATTATGATTCTTCTGACATTTTGGTTTTGAAAATAGTTTCAATAATAATTAGATATTAATTATGATGGTTTCAAAATTTTAAACTTTTAAAACCTGATAAATATTTTGGAAAATTTAAACCCTGGCTTAACTTAGTATGCTCATGGGTGATGCCCTTTAATAACTTATTATGTTAAATGAAAAATAATTCCTTTTCATTTTCCAATAATTTATGAAATTTTGCGACTTGGATTTTATTTTGTTTTTAATTTAAACTCTTCAGAAGTTTGATTTAATAAAAAAATATTTTTTGGATTTTCAAGCTTTTACAACCAAATTTACTGCTCAAATGTATAATAGGTATAAGTTAACTACATTTAACCTCAATGTATTACTACCTCGGCGTTTTGAAAACATGTATTGCACTTACAGAGTATTTATCAGCAATGAATGATATGATTTAAAGTGAAATAAGACTCAATAGAATCAATTGTATTGAGTCACATTATAACTTCTTGTTTAATGTCTTTTGAAAGCCAAGCCGGACTCAAAGCATCAAACTCCTATGCAATACGTTTGAAATTGATATACTTGTGGGAGTGTGTTGAACAGGTAACATTTTAGTTGGCAACGGGCCAAGTTGGAATCCAGCGTAATGAGTGGGCAGACTCCTTGTCAAAAACATCCGGAATAATGATTGATAACCTAAAACAAAATCCAAAAAGAAGAAACATCAAAAAAATAATGGAAACAACACGCCAAGAAAGTTTGACTTCCTGCATCAAATTCAGGGTTGCAAATTTTTGAATTAAAAATACATTAAGTCATAAATCTGTAGATGAAATCAGTTAGTCACTAACTAACTAACTAACTTTAAAAAAAAATTAATTCATAAGTTACTAAGTGACTTATGATTTATGAATTTAAAAAAATTAAGTCATGAGCAAGTTAGTGACTTATGAATTAAATAAAATAAAATTTAATTTACAGCTACTAAGTGACTTATGAATTAAAAAAAATTTGAGCCATAAGCAAGTTAGTGATTTATGAATAAAAACAAAATTAATTCACAACCTTTTAAAAAAGAGTACTACAATCCATCAAATACATTTGGAATTATAACAAAAAACCATGCTTAGGTTATTCATATTGCTGTTCAGAATTTTTTTAATTCGATGATTTATAAAATGGATCAAAATTGATAGTAAAAACGATTTAATTCGGTATAATTTTTCTTTTTTTTATTATTTGAAACCAGGATATTGAATGTATCTTTCTATTATAAAATGGTTCCATTTAATATAGGCAACAAATTTCAGAGCAGTTTAAAACAAATATTAAGTGATAAATTTAGAATTAAACTCAAACTTCAAATCGTACATAATGAATTTTTGTGCACAAAATAAAAAGATACATTTTTGTATGACTCTTGTTCGCATTAACCGATTGGTGATATAATTTCCCACAGAGAAGGACGGTTTTTTAAAAAACATTCTTAATAATTTCACACATTTTGAATGATGTCATGTCAGATGAATATGATGGTATGTCAATTATTTTGGAACAAACAAAAGCTGTAATTTTAAGGTTAAAATCAATGCCTAAAGATGTTTTAGTATGATACTAGGTTAAAACAACGAATATGCAAATTTTAATCGAATATAGCATCATACTTTCTCTACCTTTTTATTAGAGTTAAAATCATCGAATACCTTCTTTATTTTTTTGACATTTGCAAACATCAAAAAAGGTTCGTGTACTTACTTTTTTAAACGAAATGTCATTGTTTTAGGTGTGTTCAGAAGCAATTTATTAAGAAAATTCTTTTAGTACGATACTAGTTAGAAAATGTTTAAAATTAAGATTGTGTTAGTAAACTACTATAAAGTTAGCAAATTCTTAAGTAGCATCATACTAATACCTTAATAATAGGCTGTTTAAAATTTTGCGCCAATATTTTTTAAAATTAGAATCAATCGCATATCCCAAGTCTATTTGCACAAGCATGCACATTTGTCTTTCGGATGATAAGTAATATGTATTGCTCCATTATGCTTTCAAGCTTTCTTCTTTTGATGCTGGCATACGACCCTCTAATATGACTGATCGGTCACTTTGCTTAACAGTTGATCATAGAAATTTAATTAAGGTCAAGTTGAACGCAATTTCAATCCAAATTAAACGCGGTCTCAGATTAATTTTAACTTTGTCGGTCACGAAGAATTCCATGTTATTAGAATTTAAAACTTCCAAAATCGTAATTAAAAATGGCAAAAATTATGCATATATTTTCCTTATGAAAACTATGCCCTTTTATTTTTACAGGGCACAGTTCACGAAACCCCATTCTGTAAATATTTATATTTAACACAGAATACACCAAAAACTTAATGAAATTTAAAAAAAATAAAAAAATCTAGTAAAAAAAAATCTTGTACAACTACCCAATATTAATGTATACTGAGGCACATGTACTAGTAGTATTTAGTGCATAAACATGTACATAAGAATAAAAATAAATAATTAATTTTTTTAATAAAAAAAATTAGATGTCGAATTCGTATTCGAGGTTATGGGCACACCCAATGAGGGTATCGATGCTTATGATCTTGGTGATGCTCTCCGCTCGCTGAATCTTAACCCAACTTTGGCTCTCATCGAGAAAATGGGTGGTACAAAGAAGCGTGGCGAGAAGAAGTTAACAATTGAAGAATTCCTCCCAATCTACTCTCAAGTCAAGAAAGAGAAAGATCAAGGCTGCTACGAAGATTTCATTGAATGTTTGAAATTGTACGACAAGGAAGAAAACGGCACCATGCTTCTCGCTGAACTTTCACATGCCCTGCTTTCCCTTGGTAAATATTTTCTAATTCAGAATTATTATTTGTATTTATTATAATATTAATAAATAATTTCAATAGGTGAGAACTTGGACGACGAACAAGTTGAAGAACTTTTCGCTGACTGTATGCCCCCAGAGGATGACGATGGCTTCATCAAATATTCCCGTAAGTATAATTAATATTTCATTTTAAAATACAAATTTTAATTTATGAAAAAAATAATAATATAAGTTAAGTGTTAAATGTATATTTATGTCCATATGTTTTCAATTAGCACTTTTTGTAATTTCGAGGATTAAATTAATTGTTTTTAAATCCCATTGAATGTTTAATTCGTTTAAATAGGTTATCAGGTTAACAATGAATATTTAAGGTATAAGTTAAATATAGGCAATATGAGAATAACGTATATATTCTCTATTAAAAATTATTTATTTTTTATGTATGTATTTATTTTAATGTTATATATACATAGCTGTCAATATTTTTTTATGGTTAATAGTGCAACATAACACATGAAATCGTCGATAAGTAACAATGCCTTTATTTGGTTTTAATATATACATATAGTATACAAGAAAACAACTATCACAATCTAAATAATTTTTCGTTTTTGATTTACATCAATTACTCGTACAGAATGATGAGTACAGAATGATGAGTTAATAGAATATTGAAATACACACATATTAATATTTATTGAATAAAGTAAATAAAAGCCTGACGATGACGGGTTAAAAAATGGTTTAACTTATTCTGATTTATTCTTTTAAATCACTCTTACTGAGAGCACGGCAACACTTTTTAAAAATTTTAAATAAATTCTTGTAGATGGGGCACACTCATTCACTGAGCTATGAAAACCTAACCTTTCTGTCAAATATATGCTTTCGTTTGTTTAGACGTTATATGAGTTCCATGAACGCTGATATAGCGAGATATCGTTTTCCACTTGCTATATCAATACCACCAAAAATTGTTCCGTAATATTTTTTGTTATTTGCTCTAAAAAACTTACACAGGATTTTAAACATTATTAAAGCCAAATAGTAGATTAGCAGATGGTGCTATAAATAACTAAATAAAACCGTTATTTTACAGTTCATTGATAAACGATGAAGATCTTATTTACATTTTTTCACTCCAAAGAGCTACAAAAACGTACTTAATGTTGTTTTTTTTTAAATCAATTAGACAGTTTATTGGCTTTTTTCGCTACCAATTGACTTTTCAAAAAAAAGGAAGAAATATAGTAAATTTTTTTTGCGAAGTAAATTGTTTCCTAAACTCCGTTATATTAAATTAAATTGCTAGCAGTTTTAACAGTCTTTTTCGCTGAAGACATACATTTCAAGTTTCTTTTTATTACCTAGTTGAATATAATTTTTAAATCTGAAGATTTCAACTTCTATTTTGAAGAAGATAATCTTCGTGAAAAAGCCTACAAGAGTTAAATTTTCTCGAGAATCCTTATAAAAAATAAATTTGGTGGTGCAACAGCTCGGAGTGAACCAGGACCTAGTGACTTACAACTCTCAACCATTCCTGGGTGCGTGTCAGGGATGGAAAATGAAATTTTTCAATTGTACTGAAATCTGGATAAAAATTGTACTGAAATGATGTCAATTGTACCGAAAACGAATTTTGTATGAAAAAAAAATCAATAATTCAACTATTTAAAAGTTTGCCAAAGTATTTAAAAAAAAAATCAAAGCAGAAATGATCAGCTTGTCTTCTTATAAAAAATATAAATAAATATAAATAGCTCCACAGAAAAAAATACTGGCGCAAAATTTTAGTTGAATTATTATGATGTTAAAGCTGTTTTAGTATGAAACTAAGTTAAAATTTTAATAATGTAGCGTCATACTTTCTCTACCCTTTTATTAAAGTTATAACCACCGAATACCTATTTTATTTTTTTATAATATGCTATTTGCAAACGCCACAAAACGTCTGTTTACTAGTTTTTTTGCAAGAGCTGTCATTGTTTTAGGTGTGTTCAGAAGCAATTTATTAAGAAAATTACTTTAGTGTAATACTAGTTAGAAAATGTTTAAAATTAAGAATGAGTTAGTAAGCTACTTTAAAGTTAGCAAATTGTTAAGTAGTATCATACTAATACCTTAATAATAAGCTCTTTACCATTTTGCGCCACTATCTTCATTTTAAAAGTGTATAACTATTGTAATGTATTGTATTGTAATGATGAAACTAAATCTTTTACTTGTCCCTTTTTGCGGCACCAGCTTATACAAAAAAATTTAAATATAAAACTTAATTCACAAATTCAATATCTTAAAAATTCACAGCCGAAAAACCGCAATCACATCCACAAGTTTACAGTTTAGTGTTTAGTTAACAAAACCATGCCATGCTAGAGCTGTGTCAATCGCGATTGATTCGGTCTTTGTGACCCGTTCACCAAAATGATTGATGGATTGCCATCAAAGTAGACCAAATCAATCAATCCTAATGTCAATCTCTTGCCACTAAACCGATGAACGAAAGGAACGAAAAAAAGCTATGTTTCGTTCATTCAACTTTTTCTCAATCATTTAACAATATCAAATAGAAATGGGCGTGAAACAGAATATAATATTCCTCATTTTTTGCGTGAACTAAGGAACGAAGTAGAAAAAAGCCAAACTTTCGTTCATTTTCACATTGTTTCGATCTCGGTCTGAACGAAACGATTTGAAAAAAAAACATTTTAGTTGAATGAACGATTGAAAACATTTCGTGTCGGTGTTTATCTCGTTCGGAATGAAACGGCTGGATAAAAAATGATTTTGATTGAATGAGCGATTCATTGAAAAGATCGATTCATTGAACCAATCAATCAATGATTGATTCGATCTTTCAAAATGAACGATTGGCACAGCTCTATAAAGAGCCAGAAAATCAAGACGCCATCAAGAAGTGAAAATAAGACTGTAATTAAGAGTTATAAAGGCTTACAGCTGAGAGTTATTGTTCTGGTATGAAAAGGGGATGTTGTATTCAATTCAACTTTCGATTTCCTTTTATGTGCTTTTGTTTATTTTTTTTTTTTTGAAATTGGAAATTTTGAAATTGTACTGAATTGAGACAAATTGTACTTTTGTACTCGTACAAACTCAATTGTATCGAATTCGGTACAATTGTACCGAATTTTCCATCCCTGGTGCGTGTTACCAGGAACGGAGGGGACCTACAATTTTCTGGCCGATTCCGAAAGGCTAATGAGCAGCACTTTCCATGACAAGAGATACTCTTGGAGAATTCGTCAATTCCTCGCAAGAGGCAGTACACCCCTGAAAAAAACGTTCTTGCAGCGGCTGAGAATCGAACTCGAGACCTTCCGCATGACAGTCCAACGCACTAACCATTATGCCAAGGGGTACTACTAGGGAATCCTTATAGATATTTTAAAATAATAAAATAAAACAGAGGAATACATACTAGAGAATTTGTATTTTCGATAAAAATTAAATTAGTATTTAAGTATTTTTATGATATATGTAATCGATTTGATTAAACGAATTTTTAATCTGGACTTATAAATAAAAATGAAGTCCTTTTATTATTTTAAAGGAAAACTTAGAATATGTTTGTTTATGAAATGTTATAGGGTTAAATATTTTTACTAGATTATAATTGTTAGTATACAAATTAGTGGATATTTATTTATATAAGAAATAATACATTATTTATATAAGAAATAATAAGTGACTTTTATAAAAATATCACTAAATATAATTTTTTCTGCACTTTTTTATGTTTAATTCACCACACCACTATTTGTTTATGTGTTTATGTGTTCATGTGCACACAATATTCACCAACAAAAAATACTCTTGCACTGAACAAAAAATTACCACATTCCCAACACACCACCAATCCCTTCAAATCAATCAAATTTTGCGCACAAATATAAAACTGAACCACAGAATTCGTCCAGAAATTGATGAGCGATCCAATCGTCTTTGAGTAAACTGTAAGTGTTATATTTAAAAAAAAATTACCTTTGAAAAAATAAATGGCTATTTTTGCAATGAAACAACTTTGTAACTGCTTTTGCTAAATCTGACACTGAAAAGGATGAGTAACTTCCCCACAGGTCATTTTTATATATTACTAATCATACTTTAAGCACCTTCTATAATTTGTCTATCGTATTGTCTATCTATTCTATTAATATTTTAATGTTTCTTTAGATTTATTAATATTATTTTCTTTTAAGTAAAAATTACATTATATTTTAATCAAAAATTTTTATTTTTTTTTTATAAAGCATTCCTTGCTAAAATGTGTGACAGAACAGATATTACAGAGTAATAATTTGTGTCAGCGAAAACAACAACACCAACGAACGACATCACCAACACCTCTATTGATGTCATCCATCCATTATTTATTTACTTAATTACTGCTTCTGCTACTTCTACTTCAGCTTTCATCGAGAAGGGAAACAAGAATCTTAAAAATACAATAATATTTAAACAAACACGAAAAAAAAGAAATTAAATTAAATATAAATTTTATAAAAAACATTTTGTTTTTTGTTGCTACTTCACCAAATACTTAATAAATTTACACAAGAGCCATCTTCATGTGAAACGTGACCCTACATCTTTGGCCAATATTGTGTATAGAATTTTATGATGCCTTATATAATATAAAATATACATATACAAACTTATAAGTTTCCAAATGAATTTATGTATATAATAAAGGAAACTTTATAGGAGCTTTTTTTTCATATTTTTTACGAAATGAAAATTGAATTTAAATAATTAAAAAAAATGTGTTTTTGGTTTCTTTTAAATGTTTTTAGCCATACAAGTACATTATTTGTTTTATTCTTTGTCTCACTTCGCACAGGTGGTAGGCCGTTTTGAATATCAAATACATACTTCGAAATTTATATATTTTTATCTTTAATTTGAATTGAATTTAATTTTGATTTTATTCTGCCAGTTATTGTTAGAGAAGAGATTATAAATGTTTTTAGTTCCATTTGAAATTCCATCAATTACAATAAAAAGTTTATAAAATGCATTCAATAACGGTAGAATGAATAATTTGTTTAAAACTAATTCTGAATTAAAAAGATAAATTTATTTTTCTGATTTTGTGTTGGAAAATCGACTTTTATAGGTTTGTTAACTTTATTAATATTTTATTTTAATTGATAATTTTTAGGTAAAAAATGTATAAAATTCGATATTTTGTGAATATATTTTGTTATTATAATGATTTTACTAAATGAAATAAAATGTGCAAAACATCATCTAAATGCAAATACCATTCAACACTTTATTTTAATTAATGCGATGTCGAGCACAAGTTTTGCAAGTAGGAATACTACAGATTCAAAATTCTCAAGAAATTTCAATATTAGTAAATATTTAGTAACAATAAAACATTCAATTTGCTTTGTTGAGTTTTTTTTTTTTTTTTTTTTTGTGAGATTTCTTGTGAAGATTGAAAATGCTCTCATCTTCTCAAGGAATCAGGTTGAAGACATGTGAGATCTCAAAACTCAGAAATGGAGATGAAAACCAAAGAAATATTAATAACATTATGTACATCGTTTGGCAAATGTATTTCTTCATTGTAAAGTCTTGTTGCAACCTTTTATTCTTAACACCAATTTTGTTTTTCAATCAAAAGAACTGTACGTACATACAGGGTTCGGACTTCATGAATCGCAGATCGCAATAAATTGGCCAAGAAATCGCAGTAAAACCAAAATTTTCGCAGTAGAAATACATATATTTTTTTGATTAGGTAACAAAAAATTATAAACAAAGCAACCAAAGTTAAATCACATTTAAATCATCGTTGATTGTTAAAACAACATACATAAGTGATATTTTAATTTTTTACGGAAGAGAAAAAAAAAACATATTAAAAAATCCTTAGTAGTTTAAAAGTCGAAACACTCTTATAAGATTTTTGGGTTAAAAAAATGATAATAGGTGCGTTTTATTATTCACAAATCTATCTGGATCCGGATCCGGATCTGGATCTTCCCTTGAAAATAAAACGATACGGATCTTAGTGACAGCAGTGTTATAAGTCCGTCTCTTTTTATCCTTGGGTTTGTAAATTTTAAATTATTTCTTGTCTCTTTTCTTTACACTGTAGCTTAAACTACCTTACCATAAAAAGCCATCTACTCGCCAGTGTAATAACTAATTTTTGGATCTTTGAAATAGATCCCGATAAAAAACAGGATCCCAAATTGTTTTGTAATACATGTTAAAACTTAATCCAGATCCGGATCCTGATAGATTTGTGAATAATAAAACGCACCTAATGACTACACGGCCAAAAATGTAGGATTTTTTGTATTTCCTGTGAAAAAAATTAAAATTTCAGTTATGTTCTTTTAACAATCACCGATTCATTTACATATGTAGTATGTGTGAACAAATATACTCTTACTCGATAATGAAAATGTATAGTTTTAGCAAAAATATATGAAGTTAGGTAATCAAAATAAATTTACCATCTACAAATTTGTACTTTTTGAAACAAGAACAAATTAAAGAGTAGTAGAACTAAAAACGTATAAAGCTATGACAAGACTTGCACTAAAGAGATATGAGCACATTTATTTCTATGACCAGTGCTGCTATTCAAACAAAATCTGAAAAATCGCAGTAGATTGTTGGAAAAGCGCAGTGGTGCAGTAGATTTAAAAAATAAGAAAAAAGTGCAGTAGATCTACTGCTTTCGCAGTAAAGTGCGAACGCTGCGTACATACATATACCTACTTAGCTTTAAATCTAGATTACCCAGAAGCCACACGAGTAAGTTCTAGCAAACAAGTTGTGTACAAATGTACGTACAGGTTGGGCCAAATACAAGTTTCTTTTTAAAAATGCAATAAAATGAACAACATTAATTTTTTTTCCATATATTATGGCTTTATTATTAACAGCAAGTGGCTGGACTTGGCTGGTTTCACAGTAGCGCATTCTGTCACTCCGATTTTTCAAGGGCTGTAGCTCACAGATTGCCTGGATGATATTGGCCTTAAGAGCTTTAATTGTTTCCGAATTGTTGGCATAGCATCTGTCCTTCATGGTTCCTCACAAAAAAAGTCCAAATAGGGGTCAAATCGCAGCTCCGAAGCGGCCAATTGACATTGCCAAGACGGTTGATAACACGATTTGGGATTTTGGTGCGCGCTAAAGTTCCATTGTGGCATGGGCTGTGTAGCAGGGTGTGTCATCCTTTTACATAAACCAGAGGTCGTCCAAATTCATTTTCAGTAAAAAAAAATCGGTTAACATGGCTCTGTAACGCACATCGTTCACCGAAACGGTGTTCCCAGCCTTATTTTCGAAGAAAAATGGTCCAATGATACCACCACTCCACAATCTGCACCAAACTGTCACTCTCTACTGCATTAGCTTGAGGACAATAACGTGGGGGTTTTCCGAGCCCCAGATGTGGCAATTTTGTTTGTTATCGTAGTCGCCGAGTGCTTCATTTCGGACTTTTCTTCTTTTTAAAAAACGCACTGTTTGGGCTTTATACCACTCACTTTTCAATACTTCCCAACATTGTTCAAGCAGCTGTAAGTGTCAAAATAACTTATGATTTTAAAAGAAACCACTAGATGGCCCAAGCTGTACATTTTCTGAAAACATTTTTTTTTACTTTTCAACACAATGTGGCCCGAAATTTTTTTTAATTGGACTCTGAAAATTTCTTTAATATTTTATTCTTCGTGGCAACGGTGCTTGCCAGTTCACATGTTGGACAAGTTGCTTAGGTTTGTATATGTTCGTAGAAAAACTTTGTGTATTGCAACTTTCTTGCACTTTTGCCAAAATATTTTGGATTGATATCAGTAAGTTTGAGACTTTTGAATAAGAGTAACATCTGTTATTCTCAGATCATGCTCTATATAAGTATATGAGATCATCAAGAACCGTGCCTTACAACAACGTAGGATCCTGCTTTTTATCTGGATCATGCTTTATGATCCAAAAATTAGCTTTTACTTTGACGGGTTGGTAGGTATTTAGTTTTGTAAATGATGTGAAACTTTGTTAGTGGACTGTAAGTCAATTAAAAGATGATGCGTTTTGAGCATTTTAATGTTCTTCATCGCGCCTTAATTTAATAACAAAAAATAAAATATTACATAAATTCATCTGTATAAACACTTATTAATATAAATTTACATACATATATATGTAAAGGTATATTATATGACGTCAAATTTAATTACAAACGATGTTCAAAGGTTTCAATTACTATTTTTCTTTTTCACATAATATGGTTTTGTTTAAAAAAGAAATTAAATTTACTTGCAACATCAAGAAAAGGATGTCCATTGCAAACCAAATGCTCCTATGCTAATATTTTTTGTTGGTCTATTTATCATTTGACTATAGACACTACTAAACTTATCACAATCGGACCTTCGGTTGGCAGGGTTGTTGATAATATGTACCATATGCAGTAAAACTGTTTTCAAATAATATTGCTCCGTTGGTAGAGTCTGCAAATTCTCAACTCTTCCTTTGATGTTAGTGAAACCTATAAATTCAAACCCAAGTAAACAAGACATTATATCTCTAAAGCACTATAATACTCCGTTTTCACCAAGAGATAATCCTAGATTTAAGTGGATTTAGCATAAATCTTATTTAAATCTCGAAGATTTACCGTACAAATTTATTTCGTAAATCTAGTATATTAGAAGTAAATCTTGTTAAATATTCATTGAATCAATTTTTCTATAGTTCGAACATACCTAATATCCATATTGTGTTAAGCTATCTCGATGATTTTTCGTCGTTTGACACAAATGAAACTTTCTTTCTCTCGCTTCCACTTTATAAGAAAAATTGAAACACCATTAGTATTTTTATAGATGCTGTCAAAGTTGATCTTCTTTTTAATCTTTTAGGCTGAGGCTGGTATTCACCGAGCGCTCACAACTTAAGAAGCTCATAAACCTATTCACCAAGCAATATTAGTGAGGTCCCGACCACTCCTAACTTACGAGCGCTCTCTTCGAAAGTTTGTTCGCTTGTGCGTGTGCCACCGCACGCATTTGTCTTGAATCCCTGTGAGCAATGCCAAGTAGAAGAGTATCCATTTGCTGTCAACACCAACATTCCACAACATTTCACAGTTTGGGTATGCCTGAACAAGAGAGAGTGGCTCTCATTAGGCGTTTTTCTTTTTTAGCCCCGAGCAGGGCACAGAGCGGGGCCTGAGCGCTTAGAGCTCGCTCCGAACCGAGCGTGACCTGAGCGCTCTGAGCTAATTAAGAAACACATCTGAGCACCGAATTGTCATTGTATCATTTTCCAAGTAAACCAAATGCCAAATTTATCTCCAGCGAAATTTCCTGGAACGCTATTTTTTTCACTGCGGTGTCTATCCGCAACTTGTTCCTTTTTAATGATTCTATCAAGAACAACATCATCTGTTTCGTCCACTTCACCCCTTTGAAAACAAGAAATATTATACTCTGCTCATAATTACATATATTTATTTTTCCTTACCTTCACTGGGAGAACAACCAGCTTCGCCCGCCATTTCCATTGTTTTGATTTTGTATTTCTTTTTTTCTTTTACTATCATCCCTTCCAAAAAAATTAAATGAAGTTAGCAGCGCTCAGCTTTTTGCTCCGTCTGCTCGGTCATTTATTATCGAGCTCATCGAGCGAGCCCCGTTCGAGCTCTGAGCTAAAAAAGAAATGCAAGTTGAGCGCTCAGGGCGCTCTGGGTTAAAAAAGTAACATAGTTCTTTTTTTGACAGTTCAGTGCCCCGCTCGGAGCTAAAAAAGAAAAACGCCTATTTTCGAACTTCGAAAAACACTTGTGACTGGTTGGTGAATACCCCAAAGAAATTTCAAGTTAAGAGCCTCGTAAAGTTAAGAGCCGTTTAAGAGCGCTCGGTGAATACCAGCCTTAGTGTTTATTTGGTTGTTTTGATACATAAATATTGAATAATAAAATGTTTGTTAATTTGTATGCTATTCTTTTGTTCTAACTTAAGCTGGTATTCACCGAGCGCTCTTAAACGGCTCTTAACTTTTTAAGACTCTTAGGCCGGTATTCACCGAGCGCTCATAACTTAAGAAGCTCATAAACCTATTCACCAAGCAATATTAGTGAAGATCTACGAGCGCTCTTAAAGGTTAGGAGTGGTCCCGACCACTCCTAACTTACGAGCGCTGTCTTCGAAAGTTTGTTCGCTTGTGCGTGTGCCACGCACGCATTTGACTCGAATCCATGTGAGAAATGCCAAGTAGAAGAGTATCCATTTGCTGTCAAGACCAACATTTCACAGTTTGGGTATGCCTGAACAAGAGAGAGTGGCTCTCATTTTCGAACTTCGAAAAACACTTGCGAGTGGTTGGTGAATACCCCACAGAAATTTCAAGTTAAGAGCCTCGTAAAGTTAAGAGCCGTTTAGGAGCGCTCGGTGAATACGAGCCTTAACTTCAAATTTCTTTGGGGTATTCACCAACCACTCACAAGTGTTTTTCGAAGTTCGAAAATGAGAGCCCCTCTTTCTTGTTCAGGCATACCCAAACTGTGAAATCAAACTGTTTTCGAACTTGAATGACAGCTGGCAGTGAGAATCCTTCGGTCAATTTCGTATTTTGCTTGGGGACCGTCGCTGGTGACGATAACTGGTTTTGGTTTTGCACTCACCGTCGTTTGTTTAGTTTTCGAATTTTCGAACAAACTTTCGAAGAGAGCGCTCATAAGTTTAGGAGTGGTCGGAACACTCCTAACTCTTAAGAGCGCTCGATGATCTTCACTAATATTGCTTGGTGAATAGGTTTATGAGCTTCTTAAGCTATGAGCGCTCGGTGAATACCAGCCTTAGTATCTTCCCGCAAGTCCTGCCAAAAACTTTTTTTTGGTTGCCGCTGTCAAATAACTTCGTCTTACACAAATTTGAGTACCGCCCCTATAATAGTCACGGATTTGGAATAGAAACGAGCCCTCCATATTATATATACTCAAAAATCTAAACTAAAAAAGATATTTTTGTGGCAGTTCAATGCGTAGCTCTGAGGTTAAAAAAACGCATATTATACATTTTTAAAAGTGTGAACGGGTTCATTTTAATGATTTCACCACTTTGCAATACATCCCTGTTTAAAAAAGAAAGTGAGGTAAATAGTTACACAAAATAAGTTTTGCATTGCATTTATATCTGTCAACTTGTTTGTTGATAAAGAAATAGCAGCTGATTTGCAAAAATATAAAAATACGCCTTTTCTTTAATAAATTTTGAAATTATTAGTAAAATATAAAAGTTAAGAAACAGATAAAAAAATTCACTAGACATGGGTAATCAATTAGTTGGAATAGCCCCTTCACAAATCTTTCCTGTGGAGCATTATTTCTCGGGAACATTTGGTACCGAGATAGTTTTTGATTCCAAGTAAGTTTGTTAGATGTTTATTTTTATATAAAAAAAAAGAAACTTTCAATTAAATATTCTTAATAGCATGGGCAGTACACGCTTCTTCAAAGTCGCCAAAGCCAAATCAGAAGAAGGACTGATTGTTGTCAAAGTTTTTGTAAAACATGATCCAACCTTACCTTTGGAATTCCACAAGGAAACAGTGGAAACTATTAAAAAGACGCTCGCCAATTCTGTAAATTGTCTACCATTTCAAAGAGTAGAGGTAAGATTCATTGAGTATTTAATCATAGAAATGTTACCTTCATAGTCTGCTCTCAGATAACCGATAAAGCAGCCTACATTATGCGAGAGTTTGTAAAACACAGTCTGTATGATCGTGTTTCCACACGACCATTCCTAACAACTCTAGAAAAGAAATGGATAACTTTCCAAATCTTGTGCGCTTTGAATCAATGTCACAAGCAAAAGATTTGCCATGGTGATATTAAGGTAAATAGATCTATTTCGTAGTTCTGTTTCCCAAATTTAGCTCCCATTTTAGCTGGAAAATATCCTCATCACATCGTGGAACTGGATTCTACTATCAGATTTCGCTTCATTCAAACCTACTTATCTGCCCGAGGACAATCCTGCGGATTATACCTACTTTTTTGACACCAGCCGCAGGCGAACTTGCTACATAGCTCCGGAAAGATTTGTTAAGACAATGACATCTGACGATGCAGAAGGAAATATAGCCGAGTCTATGTTTCCCACTGATGCGCAGTACTCGAAAAATACATTACCAGCGATGGATATATTTTCGGCGGGGTAAGTGATTCATAGATTTAAAACTTATAATTGAATATTGAATACTTCTTCCAAGCCCATATTGATTCCTATTTTATTAACTTCTCTCTGCTTCACAAATCAAAGAAAATCTTTTTATTGTTATCATGGAATGTGGTCCGTTTTTTGAAAGATATTTGAACGTCATTGTTTTTAAATCTCACTGTTTGACTTAGGAAATGATTTTGGGACCTAAATTAAAGAATTATTTTCTAGCTGCTAAGAACAAATTTAACAGTCTTAACTATTTCAGTTTTCTTCTTTTTGTGTTTAATGTATTTTTTATCAATCTCTTTTTCTAAATGAAAAATACATGTATGCCTTAATGCGCAGTGTTCATCCGTGAAACTTTAAGCAGGTAGCTAGAAAATAATCATATTGTAGGAGTTACTTTGTAGGTGTATACGCTTATAAAATAATTTGCAGGTATAATACAACAAAACTATAGCCTGATCCACATAGCACGATAACCATTCCGACCAATGGACTAGGAGCATATAAAGACAGAATTACTTTAATTTGTAATAAATTATTTCTCATTTTCGTGACCTTTTCATTGATAAAATTGTTGATATCTCATGTATGGCTAATATGGATCATCGAATGAAGATAAAATGATACACTTCTGACACCTTTTGCAAAAACTAAAAAGCCATTTTTTCACCAGACTAAACAATTATTTTTGGATCATGAAATTGTCTCCGATCTCACGTTCTTTAATGTATGTTTTTTGATCATCTATGTATAGTATAATCTTTAGTAAGATAATCTTTACCCAAATTCTCTGTATTTACGTTTCTTAATATCAAGTAAACTCTTTATGATTGATGACATGTACAAAAAGACGGCATAAGGAAATTAATTAGGAACCGATGTCGTAGACATTGCTTAAAAAGTTTAATTTAATAATAATAATAATAATAATAATAATATTTTTCTCTAAAACCACACAGTTGTGCCCTGCTTGAACTCTGGACTGAAGGAACAGCTCCATTTGAACTCTCGCAGCTTTTAACTTATCGTCGCGGAGAGCGCGAGTTAGTTGAAAAGCATTTATCTGGAATTGAAAATGAAAACCTTAGAAATTTGCTCGCATCAATGATCAATTTAAATTCGATTAATCGTCGAAGCGCAGAAGACTATCTCGACCAAGAGCGTGGTCGTTTGTTTCCTGAATACTTCTACTCTTTTCTGCAGTCGTATTTGCAAATGTTCTCTTCAGCACCAATCATGTCGCCTGATGACAAAATTATGCGGTTGTATTCGGATATAACACATTGCATCAAAGTACTTACCAACCGTCCATTGAGCAATGACGATGATACTGCAGCGGACGGAAATCTAGCAGATAGTGATACAGAATCAACTAAAAGTGCCTCCCAAGAACAAGATGGACTTATTTTAATTATAACTGTTGTAACATCTTGCATCAGAGGGCTTCAGTATTCAAACAGCAAGATCTGTTGTTTGGAAATATTGCAGAAGCTCTCGCAGTACACAACATCGGAGACAATTCTAGATAGAATTCTGCCTTATATTGTGAGTTAATTGGTTTGTAGAGGTTTTTAAGGCTAAAGCAATTGTTCTTCTTTTTTTTCAAGTTGCACTTGGCCCAGTTCTCATCCGCCAAAGTCCAGGTACAAGCTGTTGAAACCCTAACCACCTGTCTGGGATTGGTCAAAGAAATACCACGAAGTGACGCAAATGTCTTCCCCGAATACATCTTGCCATCAATTGCAAAGCTATCTAGCGAACAAGCAGCAGTGGTTGTGCGCGTTGCTTTTGCTAAAAATATTTGTAAGTTTTTTTTTCTAAATCTAGATGAATTATTTCCAAAAATTTAATGATTTTCTAGCCAAACTTGCAAAAATTGCGATATACTTCTTGGAGGAAACACAACGAAATACACCAAGTGAAATGCCATTTAGAAGATACCAAGCTGAATTGAATGCACTGCATGAAATTATTCAACAGACCGTTTTGAGTTTGCTTACCGATTCAAAACCTATTGTGAAGCAGACGTTAATGGAATCTGGTATTTGTGATCTATGCGCGTTCTTTGGCAAAGAGAAAGGTATGTTCAAATTAGGTAGTAAATTATAAGGCTCCTCTATTTCTAGTTTCACTAGTCCTCCATTCTCGTCGCGCCAATAATTTATATATTTTTGTATATACGCTTACAAAAAACACGACTTTATTTTCAGCCAATGACGTTGTTCTTTCACACATTATGACCTTTCTGAACGATGAAGATAAAAATCTACGGGGCGCCTTTTACGATAATATTTCTGGAGTTGCAGGTTATGTTGGATGGCAAGCTTCTGATATTTTAGTTCCGCTCCTCCAACAAGTAAGTATATCTCTCACCTTTTTCCAACAGCTCCCCCAATTCAGCTCGTAAACAAATATTTGTGATTTTTTCCAAAAGGGCTTCACTGATCGTGAAGAATTCGTTATTGCCAAAGCCATCCGAGCAGTTACCATTCTCATCGAATTAGGTCATATTCGAAAGCCTGCTGTCACAGAAATAATTGCAGAATCTGCTTGCTATCTTTCCCATCCAAATCTATGGATACGTCATGAAATAGCTGGAATGATTTCGACGACTGCAAAAATTCTTCACGATATCGATGTCCAATGCAAAATAATGCCAGCAATTGAGAAATTCCTTCGAATGCCTTTGATTCAAGTTGAAATGCCTGAACTTTTGCTGGACAGTTTACTGCCACCAATTCCAAGAATTATCTATGACAGTGTTGTTAAGTAAGTTCTGTTTTCAGGATATTACGTTCGTTTGCTGGATAGTAATAATTTTTTTTTAAAGATATTCGGAGATTCAAAAGTTCGTAGCCACTTTGGAAGATCGAAATAACGTCCGGAAAAATACCCCTGACGGAATGCTGCCACAATACGATGAAGTTGGAACTTCCCTTAAAAATGTAAATAAATATCATTTTAGTAAAAAACAAAAAAAAAATAATTTATATAACTTTTCAGCTCTACCGCCGCTTATTATCAGAAGGACTGAACGAACAAATCGAAATGCAACTTCTTGAAATGAAAGCCTACATACTTAAGGTAAAGCATAAGCATTCGGAGCTTAAAGAACAATCTCAAAATGGTCGAATCCGTCTAGACAGAGAGGATATTCTTTGCCATGATTATCCCTTGGGTGATAAATCTTCAAAAATGGATCCAAGAAAAAAAGGTCGTCAAGATGGTGATCCTAATTCAAACTTAGAATGGCAGCATATTTTCAATGATGGACATTCCACTGCAGCATCGCCTTCGGGAGATTTAAATATTTCTCCAGTCCAAACTGGAAGTCCTTCTGCGGCTGGACAAATTCCAGCAGCAGCTGCAGCTTCTCTAGGCGAGTATACCATTCCAGAACGAAACCTATGGACTGGTGAGTTGTTTTAAAAATAGTTTTAAATGAAATTCGTATGACAGTTTATATATTTAGAGCGTCCATCTGAATGTCGATTTGACGTAGATAAGCTGCGAAATAAAATCAAAGGAAGATACAACGCCACTCAGAGTTATCATCATGACAGAAGCTCTTCTCCATATCCTTCAGGATGGCGTATGAATGGAACCATAATTGCTCATCTCTACGAGCATCGCGGTTCGGTAATCAAGATGACTTCATTGAAGCCCCATGGTGCTATATTTGCGAGTGGTAGCATTGATGGTACTGTGCGACTGTGGGATTGCAACAAGTTATACGGTCATCATGGCATAAATAAATCAAGGCAAGTCTACTGTGCCAATACTCCGATCTATTCACTTGCAGCCTGTGATGGTGGACAATCGTTGGCAGTGGGGGGAAAAGATGGAAGCTTGTTGATTATGAGGATAGATAGAAATTCCTCTAAGATGACCCTCCAACAAGCAATTCACACAGATGAAAAGTAAGAAGAAAATAGACTCACGATTGTAACAATTTAGGAATTATTGTTTATTTTCGTAGTGAACACAATGATGGCCCAGTTGTTGATATGCAAACCTACGAGCAGTCGTCGCCAAGTGTCATCATCTATGCGACTCTTTATGGAGCTATTGTTGCATGGGATACTCGCATGCAAAGCAGTGCTTGGCGTTTACAAAACGAGCTGCGACATGGAGTTATAACAGCAATATGTGCTGATCCCACCGGATCTTGGCTAGCAGCTGGTACTTCAGGAGGCAAACACATTTGCTGGGACTTGAGATTCCAACTACCAATAGCAGAAATAAAGCATCCTTCTGATTCGTGGATCAGAAAGGTTGCGTGCCACCCAACTGAGGCTTCATGTTTAATATCAGCTACACAGTCGAATAATGAAGTTTCGATTTGGAACATTGAAACTGGTCATAGGCAGACTGTCTTATGGGCCAGTAATGCACCAGTTCTATCAAACACGAGCTTGGTAAAGAATATATTTTGTTCTGCTTTCATTAAATATAACTTTATTTTTTTTTAAGAATGACCCTTCAACTAGTTGTGGAATTTTGGCTGGAGTTGTTGATAAATCGCCGTTTGTGCTGACTGGAAGTTCTGATCAAAGAATTCGTTATTGGGATTTGATGTCCCCAAAAAATTCGGCGCTGATTGTACCATCGGCAAAGGATAACTTAGCTGATGTTTCATTTACCTACAGGTAATGTTAAAGCTGTTCGAAAATCTTTTATGGATTAAATATAAATTATAACTTAATCATTTTACAGTTCCCGCTTGACCGATGGAAGCCAAGTCATTGAAGAAAACATAATTTCTCTAGCGACGACTGATTTAGGATCTTTGCGAGCCTCAACTGAAGAAACACCAAGATCTGGACCAGAAATGCCTTCGCATAGTCATCATGATGCAATTACAGACCTTTTGATGTGCAAAAATGATAAACAGCAGACATTCATTGTATCGGCTGCACGAGATGGAGTTATTAAGCTATGGAAGTAATTGTAATTTTAATGTTTAATGAGTTTACATTATTATGTGTATCTTGTTAATTAGTATTATAAGAACTATATTTATGTAAATATATCTGTGATTATTTTAGGATGTCAACTGTTTATTTTGGATATGTTTATACCTATGATACTGCTGTTTACTTCTCAATGCATACTCGATTAGGTATAAATCAATAAGGGGCATTAAAAATGTTCCCTAACTTTAGAACGACAAATAAATTTCGTTCAGTAGAATTGCAAACATTAATGGGACCCCAAAAAGCGATTTTGTTCCTCTACAGATTTGTTCGTTATTTGTAGCTTAAAATCGAAAACCTATATAATATCATTTACGAACTTACATCTTTCTTAAATTAAGAATGGATGGATGAATTTAATAACAGGTACCGACATTAGCTTTGAAGTTCTGAATATTGAAAGTGGAAAAAAACAGTCAGGCAAAGAATTCTCCATTCGCGTCGTACGGCTAAAGAATGAATTTCTGTACTTGACAGAACGTCCAGAGTTGGGCTCAACGATAAACAGATGGACATTCCCTGCAGCGCGAGAATTGCGCTTGAATTGTTTTATGCGAGGAATGTAACTGGCTATTTCACTTGAACACTGTTTATAAAAATAACGATAGAATAATGATAGACATGATAGCTTTGGACGAATGAAGACCATATACATAGATAACATTGATTTTTGTAAAAAAAAAGCTATTTTGAATCAATATTTCAACAAGTCCAAGTGCTAAGTCTTCTACTTGGCTGATTAAAAAACAATTAAGGAGATTACGAAAAGTGCAGGGGGTCGTTGTGGATTGAGCCGAAGGTAGTCAGTGGCACCGAAATTCTTCAATATCTCTTTCAAGTTAATCGGAAATGTTTGTCGAAATCATCTATTCAACGTTGTTTTTAAGTGAGCAGTTATAAATTTGATAAGCCTGCAAATACGCACCTCCGCAATGGGGCTTTATTTTATTTTGTAGCTTGATGTTTTGCTTTATTCGTTATATTTTTAACATATTAAAACATTGCTCATGAAATATCAATTGTTTTTGAAAAATTAAGTACCGAAGATTTCATTATTTATTTCAGAACTAGAACATTTTCAATGAATTTTATTTAAATGAATGCAATTCGCATTATGATGTAAATATTGGAATTTCACGACAACTGTGTCAGCTACGACCAATTATATAGGCTGAAGTTATAATTTAATTATTAGAATGGGTCAATAAGTTCCTCAAAATTGAAAAAAAAAATATATTCACCCCGATTACCGATGTCGTAAACGACAGCGAAATATACGACCTGACACGATCTGCATTCCATAAGTCGTTTCCAACTTTTCTCACTCGTTTTGTTGTCGTCTGTAAACGTCAAACGTCGTTGATCACTTTTGTTTTGCATTCTGTAAGACGAAAAAATACGACGACTAAGAAAAAAAAACACTATAAATCTCTCGTTCAAAAATTTACACACGACAGTCATAGAAGGTCGCAAAACTGCAAGTATTCTTGTTAAATAATTTATTTTATCGAATTTTTTTACGATAAATAAAACAAGTACATATTTGTCTATAATTGTTGTACTAAAATGTTGTAATTAACAAATGAAAACCAATTCCAGACGCTCGTAGATCTGATGAAGAGGACGAGCAGTTAGGGTTTTTTTTTGAAGGGGATACAAAAAGAGATGGAGATGCTTGGCAAAAGTTTTGAATCGCTTCTTCCATAATTATAGACAAATTCTTAATGTTTTTGCTTCTTATTATGTTTGGGGCGAAGAAGAAAATAATCCGCAATTTAAAGGAAATAAAAGCAGCTAGGGAAGTGGTTAAACCAAAGTGGAAATTTAATCAGTGTATCCTAGCCCAATTTGCTTGCAAACTCCTTGCCAACTTCATCTGAGCCTGCATTAACGCAAACTCAGGCAGATGAAGGCACTTCACTTAAGTATTAAGAATCAATCGCTTTAAATATGGAAGATAATTTCGCCGAATTTGCGGGTGAATTTCCGGAGGCAAGCTTTCATATTAAACAAAAAAGAGCAACGCTTTTGGAGAAGCAGTGTGTACATCAAGAAATAACCTTAAATGCTATGAACGAAAGTATAAACAAAGGAAGAAGAAAGAAATATAAGTCATACAAATTAAAGGAGCACACTGCTAGGAGAAACACAACACTTCTTAAGATCCAAGAGGAAACACTTATAATTTATAAACATGGGATCGAAAGAAAAGAAACTAATAAATGTAATACATTTAAACACTTATTATTTTAATTACTTATTTATTTTCTTATAATTAAAAAAAAAAATGCATTTGTTCATTAATTGAACTTCAAACAATAATATTGTATGTACACTTTCCTTTGAATTTGACAGATGTTTGTTACTTTTCCATCGTTTTTAAAGGTTTGTTCGTTGAGCCCTGAAGTCACCCTGGGGTCGCCCTAAATCGTTTTTTGAAAAACCTGAAGTCACCCTGGTGAGCAAATTCTGTGTTTTTTGAGACCTGGGGTCGCCCTGAACTCGCTATGAAGTAGATCTAGGTATTTTGCTGGGGCGAGTTCAGGTAACGCTCAAACTGTCAAAAGTCATATGGGATTTCATATGTATTTCTTTTGTTGTCGTTTGGCGATTCGCATGTCGTATGTTATTGCTTGTATTTGCAATTATGTAAATGTTTGTTGTACTCATCGGATGAAACATTCAGCAACAACGCGAAATTGTCTTCGTTCATTTTTAAAACTAATTTATAACAAATTTAAAGTTTTATCAGATCACAAAATTATTTTGCCTTGCTTTTAGTTGTCAACAAAACAGTTGAGAGCTCTTGGGTGTTTTTTGAAAACCGAAAACCCCAGTTTTTGTTGACAACTCTGAGGGTTGTCAAGAAAACCTGGGTCGACCCTGGGTAAAGTTCAACAAACGAACCTTAAATCTGTTACAAAATCATCGTGTCGAAGAAGTTATGGAATGCCATTTAAAAAACGGGAGACGTCGAAAAAACGAGACGACATATGTAGGGACTCTTAACCATCGATGGGAACCGTCCAGCGCTGGTTTACGCGATTTCGGTGCCGTCGTTCTGGCACAAGTGACGCCGAACGTTGTGCTCGTCTTGTTGAAATCAAAACACCAGAAATGATCGATAAAATCCAGGGTTTGATAATGGATGATCAGCGAGTGAACGTGAAGATGCGCGAGCTTGAAGAGGCACATGGTGAAGTGATTTTGATTTTACATATATATTTGGAAGATAGGTGCCGGGTTTTCTCACAATCGACAACAAACGTAGTTTTTTGAAAACTGAATCTGAGAAAAAAAATCTTCCGACACACGAAAAAAGCTATAATTCTACGTATTATTATTTTTGCTCCACATCCACTACCAAATTTTGAGGTTGAGTTTTGCATTATTTTTTTGCTCAGCCGCGAATTCAAACACCGTTTGAATCTTCTTCGGATTAACATCATTCTGCGCAAAATAATGCACGTGTGAGGAAAAAATTATTACAAATTATCCACTTCAATGCACCGTGACTTGGTCGTTAAACCAAAAGAGAAGGCACAACTTCGGCAATACATCTGTTTTAGAGTTAGGTTACGAACTCCCTTCTCATCCAGCAATATTCCTCAGACTAAGCACCCTGCAGCTGTTTTCTTGTTTCCAAATATGAAGAAAAGGGTCGGAGGTTAGAGGTTTGTGTCGAATGAAGAGGTCTTGTTGAAACAAACACTTACTTTGAGCGGCTCGAGAAATCAAATTATTTTGAGGGCATACAAAATTGGAGAAACTTTGGATGCGTATGTCGAAAATATTCAGCCTTATCACAGGCCCCGTCGTAATAGATTCACAGTATGAACCCCGAAAAAAGGTATCATCGCTTCCGTCGTACTAAAAACACTACTTTGAGCGGCTACGAAATTCGGAGTTCGTGAATAATGGTATCACTAGCCCCGAATGAATAGGAAGTTGGGCAGTTTTTTCTACGAACAGATATTTTGATCGGAGCTCAACTTAAAACGAAACACAAATATTATTAAGCGAACGAAGATAAAGGACATGCAAATAAAATATATAAAAACAATTTTTATTATTATTTTCATGTGAATTTGTTTAAATTTTTTATTTTTTGAAGGACAAATAAAGTAAATACAAATAAATATTGGTATCCTTCCGTAATGAATCTCATTTTTAGTGTTTGTCTTCTTGGCGTATTTTCTACATTTATTACAAAGATTGCAACGGCAATGGTATATATTTTTAACGACCAACAAAATTAAAATCAAATCAAAAGATGAACAACGGAAATTTATTTATTTTTTCACATTTTGACGCAAATCAACTGATTTTGAAACCACCGAAATTCGGAAAATGTTTTTTGATTCCGTTCGGAACCTATGATGTAAATTTATTCGTATTCGTAGCGTAACAAAATGTTCGGGGATTTGTTACGAGGGACTCTGTGATAGGGGTGAATGTTCCTTATCTCATTCTTCAGGGACTTATTAACCAACTCTCTAAATATATTCTATAGTATTATCATGGAGAGTGATTTTGTATTGCGAACGCTAGCCTGGTGCTGGCGCAGAAATTAACGCACGCTTTTACAGTGGAGAGTAGGATAACATACAAAACAAGTAGTAAAAAAGAATATTTTATTATTAAATTTAGCAATTGGAGTCCCTAGCCTTAAGATGTCGCCACAATCTTTCGTCTTCTTGATAGTACTGTAAGTTTTATATACAAAGATATAACATTGTAGTGTTTCAAATGAATCCTTTTTTTTCTTTAAATTTGCACACTCAAGCGGTTAGGTTATGACTACTCTTTTAAATGTTATTGTATAACACAAAGCGAGCGCTCAGATAATGTGGAGTGGAGAGCCCTTACATTGCTGTACATCACAATGAGAAAGATAATCCAGAAAAGCAATATATTCCACATTTTGCGGCTAAATAAAAATCTATATTCATTTAATTTTATTATAGGGTAGAAAGATACGTTAGGAACCCACAAAAAACAGTTCATTCGTATTTTTCGATCTAGCGATTGCATACAATACGATTGAAAAGCTTAAAATTTTTATATCTTATGATATTACATTTTATACTTTTAATTTTTATCATTATGAAGCAAATTTAAAAACTGTTCTTAAAATTAATAACATTTATAGACTAAAAGAATCCATCCTTGTTTCTCATATATCCGAGCAATTCATTCAGTGCATCACCAATTTTGGTGAATTGCTCTGTTCGTTCTTTATATGCCTCCAATTCTTGTTTTTTAATAGCCAACGAATCGGATTGGTATTTGCGGGAGTCCTTTCGGAAGCCTGATAATTCTTTGGCTATTTTTTCAAGTTTCGAAGATGCTTCATGGGAATTAAGTACGTCTTCTGTAGGTTTTACATCATCAATATAAACTGGATCGAAATTATCTAAAATGAAAATTTATATTTTTTGTTGAAATAATTTTTTAATTCCAATTCGGTTTCAGGAAACGAACAATCGTTTTGAAATCCTTTATAAACTGTTAAGATATTTACTAAAATTTGATGAAACTCAACCTAAATTTTTTATTTAATGTTTAAATAACTCAAGAAATATTAACATTTTGAAAGCTAACTTTTGTTGTTTTTATAATTTACCTGCTGAAACAATATCCACGTCAGGCAGCGGGCAGGCTTCTTCGAATTGAAAAGGATCTTCCTCAGCATCATTTTCTTCATCATCATCATCATCCTCAAACGGTAACTTCTGATCATTGGCAAAACTAATTTTCATATCATCTTGCTGAACCTTTTTCGGTGCTGGTGATTTGGATGGAGATGTAAAAAGTTCTGGAAAAGCGCTTTTACTAACAGACCTAAATAAAAAAGATTCAATTTTGATTTGTTTGTTATTTTGATCGGTGGATGATGCAAATGCATTTACTTCGAGGTAGACTTTTCATTATTGCGCAACATTTCCAATCGACTACGGTAGTGCCGCACCAAATACTTCCATTTATTCTCCACTTGAGACCATGTTAAGTGAAATCCTCGTGTTTTTAACCGTCTTGAAATCTCCTCCCACATTTGTTTTTTTGTGCGAAACTTTGAGCCAAGGAGTGGTCGATGTTCCTCAAGTAAGTCAAGAAAGAACCTATTCGATTGGGTTGACCAAATCATTTTGACTTTACCGTTTTCATCGTATATGTCTTCATCGGATTCTTTAAAATTCAATGAAATGGTTTTAGAATATTAAATCTAACGATGTTTAAATTCAAGTGAACTGAATTTTTGAAAAAAAATGAGAATTTCGTGTTCTTTTTTTTTATGTACGGACTCAAATCGTTAGGCTTAAATACCATATTTGTCTACATCTACACAAAAAGACCATGAATATTTTCGATACATTTTATTTCACAGATAACGTATACCTACGAAGTAAGGCAAATTTATTCACTTATTTTGGGCTTAAATACTCGAGGAATGTGAACATGGAGGCATTGCAGTATCGCAGTGTATATTTATCTAAATAAGAGGAGACGCCACATTTCTCACATTTTCAAATTTCAACAATGTCAATTGGCCAAATAAGACCAATGCTCCCCAACAACAAGTGTTCGGGATTCATTTGAATAGAATTAATTGATCCACATGAAAAAAAGAACAAAGATATCCCCATCCTCATCATTATTAACAATTTTTCTACTTACTGTTTAGCTGTGGAGAAGAGGAATTATCATCGATTAAAATAACTCTAGATTTCTTTGGTGATTGTGCCGATTCTTCAGAATTCTGGCGTTTTGAAGAAGTTGCTTTGTTGTCCCCAAACAATTTGACTAATTCGCTAAAAGGTGGAACTTCATGTTAAGAATAAAATTGCGAAAATGGGCTTCAACTTACGGCTCAACTTCTTGATTCTTTTGTCTTTTATCGGTGTACATTTTTCTGAGACTATTGTACTTATTCTCAATTTGACTAAATCTGAACAGGAAGTTTCGATGAGACATCTTGTTGCTAACAACCTGAAGCATTTCACGTTCACTGCTAAATGCGTGTTTATTTACATTTTTCAACAACGAAATGAACAAATCGAGAGCTTGTTCTGTCCAAACGGCATGAGAACTTCTATTATTTTCTTCAATATCACCTAGGAAAGTATTTGAATTTTGTATTAGTACTAATCTGGGGATAAAGGGTTTTTCTTACACTCAATAAGGTCTTCCAATAAAATATCATTGTAACTATCCATTTCGATTAGATAATAGATAATTGAATAATCTTATGCGAATTTGTGATTAGCTAAAATAAGAAAAAGTGCTTTCAGGAAATTAATTTTTGGATTATTTAACGGTGTTTCACAGATCACAGAACCAAATTAATTTTTAGAATAGTTCCGAGTGGTTCCGAGCAGAATCTCTTAAAGTTGAAACAAACAAATCTTGCTACTGGGAGTTGCAATTGAATCCGTTTAATGAGTTCTCTCCTATGCGCGCTGATGAGAAATGCGAACTGTTTCTGGACAAAGTTGAACAGAATATCGATGATAATGAATCACTGCGGAGACGTGGTTGTTTTTTGTTTAAGATAATTATTGTTAACAAAACGTATGCTAACAATACATTTATTTATTGATATTTTTTTGTGAATAAAAATTATAATTTTCTGTTAAAACGAGCCCGCCATCAATAAAATGCAAATGTCAGAACAGATTTGACAGTTCTTTTTGTTTGTAACTACTAGACTAGACACTAGACTAGTAGTGTATGTTTGTGAATTGTAACCTTACGTTACGTAAAGTGAGTGGTGAGTTTTACATTTGGTGAGGTCAAAAGGCAAGTATTTTCAAAATATACTTTTTCTTCGGTTGAAATTCGATTAATGATTGATATTTTTGTTTGTGTTTCGTTCGATGGCTGCAATGGACACTTTTCTATGCAGAAAGGAGCTCCTTGTGACACTATTTTCGGACTAGTTTATTTGTATTGTGTTGAAGTTTTTTTTGGAGAAAGAAATAAGAGCTGCAAATTTCAAATAACAAATTCGTTAGCTAGCAACTTTTAAGAGAAAAGATATTTATGTTGTGAATTTTGATGACAATTATGTTGATGGCAAATAATAAGGGTATTCATGTAAGCGCGGGAAACCCTCGTAAACCTCCTGGACCAGATAATTTTAATCTTCGCAGAAACGAGCTGTCAAATTTTGTATGGGAAAAAGTTTCTGCAAATCTCATAAAATTATCTCACAAATTTGCCACGGAAAGTGCAGAAATAAACTTCGTAAACTAAAGAAGTATGGATTCTGACTTTTAATTTGACTTTTCACAAAATATTTCCCACATTTAGGTATGCGCAAGTATTTCTTAGGGGGTGTTCATGAAAACATGCTGCGGAAAGTTATATCTTTCCACAAAGCGGAAAATTATATCGTTACATGAATACCCTTAGGCTAGCCGCGCACTAGCAATTTTTAGTTGCGAAACTGCTTGGTTCGAGCAACTAAAAAGTTTGTGTTTTGACACAAACTAAACGATTGCCTAAAATAAGTTCGCTATTTTATTGAACATATAATTATCTGCAAATTCACCGACATTCAACCAAACAGTTCATCTGTTTTCTATAAGTAACCAAACAGTTTCGCAACTAAAAATTGCTAGTGCGCGGCCAGCCTTAATGAGATATTTTGTAGATAATTTTGTCATATTCTATTGATTCATATATTTACACAAAATGAAAAAAATCTATGATATATATTTTTTATATGATGAAAATCGAGTATTATCATAAGAATTTTGAAGTTGAACCAAGAAAGTAACAAAGTCAAAAAAGAAAGTATATAAAGTCTATAGTACATTCATGGAACAGAAAATTAGCTACCAACTTGGCCCTTTTGATGGCGGTTTTAAGAATGTAGGTAGGATAAAATATGCAACGAAAAAAAGAAGAAATATACAATGAAAATTTAATAAATCTCATTGATTGGCCAAAGGTTATGGGCAAAAATCCATATAGAAAAACATTTTAAAAGCAAGAAATTTCAGAAAAAATTTGTCTTAAAAATTAAATTAAGAAATGTTTAATATTCTTAAAAAAGTACGATATGCAAGAAAAATATATTTTTTTTAAATATTTAAATAAAAAAGTAAAAGTTAATTAAAAATAGTTTTACAATTTAAATAAAAATGCATTTCATTACTAAAAATACTTCAAATATGTTTGTATAAAATAAATGTATACAAAGTAATTTGAAATTAAAATTAAATGGTAAGTAATATTGAGTTTGCAAAAAAACCAAAAAACATTAAAAAAAAGAAGAACAAAATAAATTGTTTTTTCTAAATCTGATAATTAAAAAAAAAAATGGTAAATACACAGTTTAAAAAAAAATTAAATTAAAAAAATTTCCAAACAATGTTTTTTAAACTCGTCCTTTCATAACTATGAGTTTGAAACTTTGCCTTTCAAAATTATACTTTTCAAAATTCTGCATTTCAAAATTCTTTTATGGAAAATTTTTAAATGGCCGAGGTTGCTAAAATTGCAGAGTTATCGTTGTTATTTTCATTGTGGTCTTCCTTAGGAGTATGTTTCATTTTTTATTTCGCATTCGCACAGTGAACTTCGCTAGAGAAGGTAGAGTGAAGGGAGCGAAGAGATGACTTCTTTTTGCTTGAACTAAGTTAACTTTTATTAAGAATCTCACAGCCGAATCTATAACAAAGACATTTTAAAATTTATTTTGACATCACAATTTTCATCTTTTAATTCTTGTAGTTTCAAATTGTGAATTTGTGTTGTGATATTTCAGAATTATAAAAAGGCAAAATTAAGATTTAGACATTTTTTATTGATTAAGAGATATGTCAAGGCCTAACAGCTACAATCCCTAACCAATTCAGGCCCTAGTAGAAAATATCCGCCGTAAAGTAGCTTTCCATGAATCAAATGCCTTGGTCTCGCGTGTTCACAAACTTTAAATTTCTATTGTATGTAAAGTATGTATATGTTAAAAGCAGGGTTGCGAATTTTTGAATTAAAAACACAGTAAGTCATAAGTCTGTAGATGACTTGTAAATTAAAAAAAAATAATTCTTAAGTTAGTTAGTGACTTATGATTTGAAAAAAAATTAATTCACAACCTACTTAGTGACTTGTGAATTAAAAAAAAAATTAATTCACTACCTACTAAGTGACTTATGAACTAAAACAAATTTAAGCCATAAGCAAGTTAGTGACTTATGAATTAAAAAAAATTTAATTCGCAACCTACAAAGTGATTTATGAATTAAAAAAAAATTAATTCGTAAGCTAGTTGGTAGATTGCAAATTCTTAAGCTTGTTTTGACTACATAATTATTTTATTATTAACGAAAGCTTTTGGAGAATTTTGTGTGTCATAAAATTATCATGCTAGCTTATAAATTTTTCAATTAATAATTTTTAATCAGAATTCATCTATTAGCTCATGAATTATTTTTTTTTTAATTCATAAGTCACTTACTTGCTTAAGACTAATTTTTTTTTTAATTCATAAGTCACTTACTTGTTCATGACTTAATTTTTTTAAATTCATAAGTCACTTAGTAGGTTCTGAATTAATTTTTTTTTAATTCATAAGTCATTAAGAAGCTTATGATTTAAATTTTTTTAGTTCACAAGTCACCAACTGACTTATGAATTAAATTTTTTTTTATTCATAAGTCAGTAACTAGCTGCTGAATTACATTTTTTTAATTCATAAGTCACACACAAGCTAGTAGTTGTGAATTAAAGCCAAGCTTAAGTTAAAAATGACTTAAGCTTTTGCAATCCTGGTTGAAAGGAATATACAGTATTTAGACGATTTTATTTTTAAAGCATAAAATCCGCCGTGTTAAACTCCATTTCGTTTGAAGAAAATATGAAAATAACGGTAGTTATTTATAATTCAATATTAAACTTTGCACCAATATCTCTAATATCAATAGTGAGAAGTTGAACCCTATTAACTGGAGCGTTTGTATAGAAATTTTATACGACTAGCAGTCCATATACATATAAAACATAATGTCAATGGTGGTAGGATTTCTTTTTTTTTAATAGATTTGTAGATTCTTTTTTAGTTAAGGACTAAAAAAAAATAAATATTTTATTATGCTTAAGGTACTAGTACGGTCTAAAACGCCAAAAAACGCACGAATTTTGGGAATTTTTTTTTTTCGGAAACTTTATTAGGTTATAACATATTTTTTTTTAAAATAATGAATACATGCGTCAAGAGTACACAATCCGCAATGGAACAATGTGTTTTTTGATGAGTCGACGTTGGCGACCTCTATAATTCGGCAAAAATTTTGTTTGTGCTCTTGACGAGGGCCAATCTTCTGCGGCAATAAACTCTGGTAAATTGTCCTTAAGCCATTGTTGTGTTGTTTTTGCTTTGTTGGCCGGCGCAGAATCTTGCTGAAATATCCAGTGCTTGCCAGCCGGGCAGCCCCGATCTTAATCCGCTGAACATTTTGGAGGAGAGGGCTTGCTGTAAGCCTCACCGAAATATTGAGTCTCTCAAAGCTGTTTTGTTGAAGACAGTAGCTTCGTTTCCACTGGAAGTCGCGCGTGCGGCGTAGACGAGTGGCCGGATCGTTTAAGAAAGTGTTTGAAGGGTAAGGGGCGGCATTTTGAATAATTTCTTATATATTTATATTGTAAATTTAATACTTAATAAATGGCGTAAAAAGAATTTTGATTGCTTTTTTATTTTTTAAATAAAACGTGTTTTTGTCAGGGACAGAACTTACGGCAGGACTAGGTATCCTCTAAGATTCAGTTTAAAAAATCTTATATACACGGGTGGCAGTTTTTAAAAGCATCCATGCAATCGGAAGGTAATGAAAAGAGAAACAAAGATTAAAAATCGCTTCCGCGTAAAAGCAGTGTTTGCATTTAGCGAAAAAGCCTCATTATAGTTATTTGTGTGGAAAATAAATAAAAGGAAAACATAAAATTGTTTTTTTTCTTGTCTCTTTGTTAAATGTCTTGTGTTTTTCTTTATTCTTTATTATTATTTTCTATTTCTAGTTTCTAAACTGTCCTCAACTCTAGCGAAAAATGATCCATTCCATCGTAAACGAATCCTTAAAAAAGTTATGATCATATATACGTTCGGAGTGTCAATTTCGAAATTCGTAACAAATTTTCGACAGCTAAGGAATTCGTAATAGTGCTGATTGATTCTTTAATAAATTTTCATTGTTTTCTTTTTAATTAAAGTCTTATGCAAACACATTTTTCCGGTTTATATTAACAGAAATCCTTAAGACGACCATTATGCCTCGGCTTCTTATAAGTCTAAGAATTCTAATTAATGCAAACAATAATGCCAAAAATTTAACGAACCAGCACTAGAGACATTGTGTTAATTAATGAATATGATTTCGCTTTTCAAAAAATTGGAAGAGTTTTACTAATTAAGTTTAAGTCACAAATTAAACCTTTAGCCATATCAAAAATTAAAGTAAGATTTTGTCATTATTTATTTACCAATCTTCGCATTAACAAAATGAAATTTTAATGAAGATCACTTGCATGTAGTGTTTATTATAAATGCATAATTCCGACCCCAAACAAGCTTGCGTTTCAAGTTCAAGTAATGAACTTTTTATTGCGTTCAAGCCTTCGAAGATTATCTAGGTCATGATTCATTCCTCTTAATTAAGACGATCCATACAGGTGAGTTTATTGATCTGTCTGCTTTTTTAAATCTCTTTAACAGTATGTGTGATATCTGAACTCAAAATGGTATTTCCATGAAATTGATTCTTTAATGTTTATGAATGACTAACCAAACCCTATGCCATCAAAAATAAAAAATTTTCATTAAATGGTACGCATAGATTCTTCTAGAATAAAATACAAATTCCTAATTATTTATTTATTTATTATTTAAATACCAGTTCCATGTTATTTTTTCGAATATAATGATCGCAGACACTGATGACAGCTGAATGCTTCACTGACGGTAATTTTTGTATATAAATTTGGCGGGAAAATGTAAGCAATTCTTCATATCACCTTGTATCAGGTTTTTTAAAGAGTTCGACAAAGTGCAATAGCAGCATATTTGGTATATTTATTTATAGAAAATGAATATATTTAATTGCTTTTTGGTCGCATATGGGTATGATATCAAACAAATATGGATAGGAAATTTCCGTGAAGTAGACATATTTAGCTGAGACTAACAACTATCGATAAAATTGCGATGCTTCAGTTCTTGTCATTTAAATATAAAGGGGAAGTTGCAATATATTTTTATAGGAGCAATTTTTTAAATTATTATATTTTTTGTTCATACTTAATTGTATAAGTATAAATAACTTTGGACATGAAAAAATTATTTCATGCGGATTTTCTGCTTTCACTATCGGGTATTATAAAAAAAGAATGTGTATACTAACGTACGCACGCTAGAAGTAAAACTTCTTTTTCCTCAAGCAAAGCTTCTGTACGATTCTAACCTATAAACGTACAAACATTTTATACAAACCAAAATAAGAACTAATTGTTGATTAAGATTATAATGAATTTACAAATTGGTTATATAGCCGATTAGTTTTCGAATCGTTAAAAAATGAAACAATTCATTCCTCAATTATCGTCTTTAGAAAAAAATGAATTTTGTGACATAGAAGTAAAGTACTTATTGGGTGTGTTCCATTTTTGACGATACAGAAATCTACTTTTCGTTGGTTTTTGACATAACTTTTCAGTGCTTTTCGGAAACATACAACAAAATTCAATTTAAAAGTAATTTTCGTATAGTCTTGTAAATTGCAAGATTTCAAAATCACTTCCAAATACATTTTTTTTGAAATATTTCTTCGAATTGAAAATGATTTGCAAAATAAGTTAGCAAGTTTAAATTGGAACTCAAAACTGTTTCAATTTTACAAATAATGCAATTAGTTTTGGGATGACAGCTTGGTCTATCTGGCGATTTCTCGAATTTATTGAGAAAATCAAGAAAGTCATGAATAACTTGTTTGTTACCAAGATTGAGCAAAACGGATGGCGCTCTTTTTGACGCACAGACGGCGCTTTTAATGACGCACAGATGGCGCTTTTTTAACTTCGGCTAAATTTGTCAGATGGTGACATTAAAATCCAAATGAAAACGACAGACAAAAGTTTCAATTCTTTAGGCCTGAAGCATAAATTCAATTTTTATTTTGGCAACTGTTTGGTTGGTAAAATGAAACATATGGTAAATATATAGTAGATGAAACATAAGCAAATATGTTTCATTTCAGCAACCAAACAGATGTGGAACTAAAAATTGAATGTGCGTGACTGTTCTTGCTCCATTTATTAATTGCATTCAACGTGGCGATGAGAAATGCCTAATTACGTATATCCTCTTCTGCTTTCATAGTTTGAAACTGATTTTACAATAACGAAGATGTTTTATCATGCTCACATCTCGTTTTTCTTTTCGCATTCATTGTGTTCGACCCAAAGAATTTTATAATTTTAGGCAATGCTAATTTAATTTTGACACCGAATTTAAAATTCTTCGCATATGAAAATGCTAGATTATATTTGACAAAAGAAAGCATTAATTATTTTATAAATTTTAGTGCTTAGTTTTCAAGTTAAATAGTATATAAGTATTCAGTTTTGTGTAGGATAAAATGTTTAATGTTTTAAATAAATAAAACTATTGAAAATATATATTTGTTTGTGTTTTTTGTACAAAGGGAAGTGGTTTTCGATCGACAAATTGTTCGGCCACATATGTAATTCATTTAAAAAAAGATTTTATTCTGTGTTTTTTAATGAAATTATATTTTTAATTGTTTTTTTTTTTTGGTTAGTTGTTGTGATTTTTTCATTAAAAGAACATTCTCTTTCGGAGATAAAAGGTGTTTTTAAAATGTTTAAAATAACCTCGAAAAAAGTTCGAACAATAATTGTAAAAACCATGTCGCTGTCTTTGACGGATAACGTGTCCTTTTGACATGTCACTGACAACTCCATAGAAAATTGCTTACCCCCAACGCCAGAAAAAGAAGTTTTACTTCAAAATGTTATTCTAAGGAGATAGATGCAACATATCTGCAAGCACGACTTATGTCGTTTTTATTTGGCAATCCGGAATCTCTCTCCGATCCGGAATCTCAACTGAACACTTTTTTTGATTCTAATGATTCTGAAGTTTTTTTTGATTGTATATGTGAAACATCAAATGTGGACAATAATGAAAATCAAGAATAAATATATGTTGAAAGATACACTTTGCACAATTAGCATACAAAAAATCACAGCTTTTGAGTTTGACGTTTAACTATATGAATGTGTGAGTGCTTCTGGTTTTGATTCTGATTTCAAATCCAGAAGCAAAATTCTCTTCTTTTCAGAATCAGAACTGTCATTTATTCCCAAATGAACACTTTCAGAAGAGTCCGGAAGGCTTCCGGATTGCCAAATAAAAACGACATTATTGATTGTTTTTGCAACTAATTCGAAAAATCATTAACTCCCAGTTTCACAGAGGAAGTTTAAACTCCACTTTTGGTTTAAGTTTCAGTTCAACAACAAATTTGGTTTCACAGTTTCATTTTAAACCTTGAACAGAGTTCATTCTGTAGTTTAAGTTAAACGACACTATTCTGCAGTTTAAACCTTAGTTCAACAACGCCTTTAAACATTTGAAAATAGAATTTATTTTCATTTTTTAATTTTTTTCCTGTCACAGGTCACAACTGAAACAAAGCATACTTTCCTTGATTGCCTTTTCTTGGATTCAGATAGAAAGAGAAAACAATTTACGTAATCTACGTTCAAAGTTCAATAGAACTGAAGTTCATATTATACTGTGAAGCCGGACGAGTTGAACTTTAAATTTAAACTCCAGTTCAGGTTCAGCTGAACTTGAGCTTAAACTCTCACTGAAACTGGGGGTAAGGGTGTTTATGCAACGCGATTATTTTTACATGACCAACCTCTGGAAATGCTTGTTGTTATCAAAAATGCACATCATTGAATATTTTAACTTAAAAAGTGATTCTGTTTTCTTACTTAAACGAAAATAAAGCAAGTAGTTTTCAAGAAAAAAAAAAAAAACAAATTATTTTAAACCGTTTCTTAAAATTTAGAGAATTTCTTAGTTTATCAGGTTTATTTTTTCCCTTAACGCATCAAATTCGTGAGATAATTTTATCAGCTTTGCAGAAAGTTTTTTCCATACAAATTTTGACAGTTTGTTTTTGCGGAGATATAATTATCTCGTTTCTGAGGTTTATCCGGCTTATCCGCGTTTATATGAATACCCTTGTTGTCTATAACATTGATAGATACATTCAATGCAATCACATTTTTTCTGGTTGACGTCAACAATAACTTGGTTCTGGAGACAAAAATATCTTATAATAAAATCCCCGATTTTTTTTAAAGTTTTCTATTTTTACAGTTCCTATAACTTAGAAACGATGTCGAAAAATTTTAGTAGAATGAGTACGATGGAAAAACGATAATTTTAATCGATCATTTTAACCAAAGTTGACATATGTAATTGAATTCCTATTTTATCATTTTAGTATCATACTAACTTGACACATATTTAAACATTTCAAAAAGGTGTTTCCTTAGTTTAATTCACGAACTGGCACTTTAAACGCATGTTTAACTGCAGTTTAGTAAAAAAAAACAGCTCTAGCTAGCAAAAAATTATTTAAAATTAAGAAAAAGTTAGCAGAATGCTTTAAAATTAATAAGAAATCAATTTAAAAGTCAATGAACGATTTTTAGCGGCCACCAGTCATTATGATATGGTTCTTCTAAATTAATTTGGGTTATGAGTCTCATAAGCCTTAGAGGGTCCGATAATTACCAGCTTAAAACTGATGTCAAATTATTTAGAGTACATGAAAAGGTAATTATATTAGAAAATAAAAATCTAAGAAAAAAAAACAAACAAAACTTTTAAAAAACAATGCATCAATCTTAGTCTTTCAATGCCCAAAACAAGTTTAAACATTAAGTTTGGCTGTGATTCATTTCAAGAAAAGATTTTATTTCGATCTCGATGTCTATCTTCCACGAGCCAAAACAGTTTATGCCAAGAATCAACAAAAGCATTTCATTTCGAATAGAATTTCAATCTTAATTGTTTCTTCATAACTTAAATGATTTAAAATGTGCGCACAATACGATTGACCTTGAAAGAAAACCAAGAACACAAACTCATCTTCGGTATTAACCACTTGATAGCACGTTCAGACTGCTGGTTAGCCAAATTCCGAACAACAACACACTTATACAATCCCTTCGAAAAAATTATACCCACATCCGCAGCCATGTTCGTAATGTTTGTATGTATAACTGTAGATAGAAAATATTATCTATGTATATAGACAAACATAAAAGTTATTACCTATGGCTCTTGACAAGTACCGCACTTGTTCATCAGTCGTTGTCAGAGACTTGGCATGTGGTGGGTTGTGGTGGCGAATAGCCCGTACATCTTATTCAAAAGAGAGATGTGATCTGCATAATTCACGCCATTATACATTTGAGCAGCAAAGTTCACTAATCTCCAGAGTAATCTCAGATATTTAATATCTTATAAATTAATGGTTAAAACCCAATACAGCACTGTGATCGCAGCTCAAACCGCAAGTACTAATGTTACTGATTTTGTTAACCATCACTCCGACGAAGTGCTATAAAACAGATAATCATGGTACTAGGAGAACAATTCTTTCATAAGCAGTCCTGGTGACCACTTCGGCAGAGGAACAATCTACTTGCAGCTAACGAAAACAACTGATATGCAGATCACTTTAGTTATTGTAGTGATAACAGCCTTGCTGATCAGTGTGTCACAGTCTTTATTCTTCCCATTTCGACGTGGTCCTAGCCCCAGTGGTGGTGGAAGGCAACGTTCAGGAAGAACCTACTCAGACATTGCGAGAGTCGTCAATCCACAACCATACGCATCGCCTGGAATTGGTCCCTATCCAGCACAACCGTTCTGGTCTTATGGATAATCTACGATCGAACGGTCTTTGTTATAAGTTGTTAATGGTTAATCAGTATTACGAAAATAGATTAAGAAATAAAGTGCAAATATAATTTGTGTTAACTGCCAAAACCAGTTTACGTTTGTTATTTTTAAATTGTTATGTTGTTGCAGTGTGGTTAAAAAGGGAAAGGGAATAAGTTGCATATTATAACGTTTGCGGTTGCTCTACTTTGGTAGCAGCAACAACGCACGACGGCATCTTGTTTCCGTAAAAAGAGATGAGTTACATGATGTTATTATGTTTGCGTGACAATAAGTTGTTACCACCTACTTATTATTAAAGTGATCGTGAATTTCGGAGCACGTAGAAATCATTATTAAATCAATATGGTCCACTCACTGGTTTCAGAATTTAAATATAATTTAGCTGCGATTCATCGCTTAACGTGCGTTGAATTTTTGTTTGAACGCAGCATACCAAGCACAACAATCAAGAAAGGTGTAACGAACTTATTTATATTCAACTCGCAGCCATAATTGTGTACTTTTAAGTATGTGGGGGGTTTTGTTTGATCGATGTGTCGTGTTTGTGACAGTTGGAAGACGGTACAAGTGTTTTTTTTAAGTGACAAAACGGTTGTTAGTTGGGGATTTTTCAAATCATAATTATTGAAAAGTATATCACATTAATACTGTATGAGCTTATGGGAAAGAATTCCGATCGTATAAGTCAACAAAAACGTACGTTTCCATATTTTTTAACACTAATTATTTCCCCGAAGGTTTTTAAGCACACAACTCACAGTTCCTTGGTATAAAGGTAAGTGCGTTAGCCTGTCATGCCGAAGGGGTGGGTTTGATCTACAATCGCTTTAAAATTATTATCAATGGAGCACTGCTTTTTGGAAGAAAGGGAAAAAACCTCCAAGAGTGTGTCTTAAAAAGCACTTCTCATCATAGCCGTTTGTACTTGCCAGAAAAATGTAAGTCCTCTCACAGAAATGGCTTACACTAGGTTAGATCTAGACTTTATATAAGCCGTTGACCTCGTTGTTTATTTTTTAAATACTCAATTTAAGCAAACAATCAGGTAAAAGTGCAAATTTTAAAAGTTATCGCTTGATCTACTTTTAATTAATATTATTACATACGAGTACTTTAGACAAAACATGTTACATGTTCTCCTTGAAATAAGCTTAAAATCTGTCCCGAATCGCGCACTAAATATTTACAATTGGTATTGTTGGTGATGTTTACTTTGACATTCTATCTAGTGAGTAAGTTAGTATTAAGTTAGTTGTAAGTGAAACTCCAAACAATAAAGAAGTGTGTCAAATATATATTTGTTTCATTAAGCAACGTTAAACATGGCGCAGCCGGTAAAAACCTACAAAAGTCAATAAAGAAGTGTGTGAAGTAAAAAAAAAAAAAAAAATTAAATATAATCTAAACATGATTTTATAAAAACGAAAAATTAAGTTAATAATTAAACGAAATGCCCAAGGAGGCAACCAAAAAAGAAGAAATAAAAAACGAAGACACACAAACAGAAGAATCGCAATTTGAAAATCACGTGGCAGAACAAATCATGGACTTTAATAAACCCGAACCACTAATTCTTGAAGGCAACATGTCAATTAATTTGCAAATATTCCTAAGAGATTTTATGAATTACTTGGCTGCTGCTGAAAAAGAGAAAAAAGCTGAATCGATCAAAATTGCCATTTTTCTAAATTTCATTGGGCACGATGCACGCCAAAAATACTACACATGGGAGATTTCAACAAGAACAAACAACACTCTTGAAGAGGTTATAAAATCATTTAAGGACTATTGTAATCCAAAAAAAAATGCAATTTATGAAAGAATGAAATTCTACAAACGGCGACAGAAAGAAGGTGAATCATTTGACTCATTCTTGACGGATCTGAGACAATTGGCTGAAGGGTGTGAGTTTGGTGATGGAAAAGACGACATGATACGAGACTTCATTGTGCTTGGGCTGAGGAGCATCGATCTGAGTGATAAGCTAATGAACATTCCAGATTTGAATGTAGAACGAGCAATCAACATGTGCAGGGTGGCAGAATTGGAACGGGTGAGGGCTACCGAAGTTCAGAGAGAGCAAGCGAGGTTCAGGGAACACAAGGAGTAGGAGAAGCAGAGAAAACTCATCAAGTAGCAGAAATAAGAAAGGGACGTAACAATAGTTTTAACAAAAATGAAGACAAAAGAAAATTAAAAAAATCGAACAGTTACTCAAATAATCACAACAGCTATCCTTCTTCTTCTAGTTATAAGTATTCTAGCGAAAATATCAATTGTAATAAATGTTTGACTGTTCATCCTAAATTTCGATGTCCAGCATATAACAAAATATGCATCACTTGCAAGCGGCGTGGTCATTTTTATTTGGCATGTACAGCTAATAAAAATAATAAAAAAATACATACTACGAATGAAATCTGTGCTGCTGTTGATGACGATGAAAGTGATAGCGAATATACCCAGGGACGTATTTACCCTAGGGCTAAAAGGGCTACAGCCCGGGGCGGCAAGGCTCCTAGGGGCGGCTTTCGCTTGGCCAATTTATAATATTTTTTTGAAGCGATTGAACTTTCAAAACATACAAGCAAAAGGGAGCAAGCTGCCCCTAGCAATTGGCCAATTAATAATATTTTTTTGAAGCGATTGATCTTTCAAGACATACAAGCAAAAGGGCGCATGCCACCCCTAACAATTGTCTAATTTACAATATTTTCGAAGGATAAACAAAAAATACAAAGATTTAAAAAAATGCGATTTTTTGAGTTTTTCAAGCATGACAATTTTTTCAGTGCCGTGAGTTTCCGGCTGTGAGAGAGTTCACTGTAATATGTGACTCTCTTTTTTTACCATTTACTATTCTTATTTTTTATAAACGATTTTTTATAATGAAAATTCATAATAAAAATATTTACAGACATGTACCTATTCTTTGCAACAAATTCCAATGAAACGAAAACATTGTCAAAAAAAAAAACACTTGCTGCTATGTAGCTCTCCAAAAATGGGCTAGAACGGATCTTAATTTTTTGTTTCTAAGCCATCTACAAAAAGTCCTTTTTTATTAAAAAAAAAATTATAAAAATCTAAAAATCTATCAAGCCGGATTCTACTCGTTGATATAAGGTTTATTCTTTATATACCCAGCAAATCATGCCTCAATTTTTTTAGTTTTAGCTGACTCGTAGTCCTATATACAAATACCCTTCCGTTCGTCAATAAATTTGAACGACTTAAGAAACAATATAGTGATTGTTTTTTGTACAATAGCTTATAATGATGGATAAATAAAAGGATAAAAACTATTGGCTCAAAATTTTAGTCGAATTAGTGCGATGTTAAAACTATTTTAATATAATACTAGGTTAAAAAGACGATTTTGCTAATTTTAATCAAATTTAGCATCATGTTATCTCTAAAATTTTACTAAAGTTAAAATCGTCGAATATCTATTTTATATTTTTAGTAACGTGCTCACTTGTCCCAATTGAAGTCCTTTGATACAGAAATATTGTCTTAATTTTGGGGTTCTATACTCAAGCAATTCAATATTGTATCAAAAAAAATTCAATATGTTGATACAGAGGTTGAAACTGTGTCCAGGCTCAACGAGGCACTCATATCGTTTGTGAGAAAAAAAACGAAAATGCTTTGTTGTTTTTGAAGAGATGGGAAAAAGCAAAACCTCTGAAAATTACAAAATGGACCAAAAACGAATCGTCAAGAGGAAAAAACGACATGATGAGTGTCGCGAAGGGAGGTTCTTTTTTGTGGTCGTGAAAATTTCAAAATAAATACTTTCATTCCTATTTGCGACCCATTATTGAGTGCGCTAAAGAGAAGAAATTCATTCTATGAAGCAAAAACAAATGGTTTTATTTTTTTATCTCATCACATGAGTGAAGAAGCAATTCGAAAAAATGCAACCACTCTTTAGAAATTATACCCGGTTGATCTTGGGGAAGATTTTCAAGAAGAGTGTTCTGGAGCAAAACTACTCTGAAAATATGAGTTTAAGGCAGCTTAACCTTCATATAAGAGAAAAAGAATTGAAGGAAGCATTTTTATATGATGAGGTTGCTTTAAGAATATACTTGTGCACTGCAGTGTATGGAGGTGTGTAAATCGTTCAACAATCGATAACGAAAATGATTCGATCATTTGAATCGATCGATCATTCGATCATTTTCATTTCACTCAAATGGTTCAATACTGTTCCGATTCGATTTTCGTTTCGATTTCGATGATAAGATTGAGTTGATGTTTTCACAAAATACTCTATATTGTAAGCCATAAATTGCCAAATGACATCGAATGATGGCTACTATGTCCATTAATTAAAAAGCGTCAAAAAATTTAAGATAAAGAAATTTCATTTGTTGCTTCTTAAAAGATCAATTTTAGGACTAATAATTACTGAATGACTTGGTACTATCGAATAAATTAACTTTTAGATACTATCGCATACATATGTAAGTCGAAAGTTTTCATTCGATAAGTCTCATTACTAGTTCAATTCCCACAGTAAACATACCAGATCCTGAGCCCGTATCGCGTAAGAGTAAAGTAATCAGGATCACTAAATTAATTGATTGTCGTTTTGACAATCGTTCTCTCTATATTTCTTTATTGATATGATGGAGACAGCTATATTCAAAATGACAATCAACTATCATCTTACGTGATTCCACCCCTGATACCTCGAATAACACCAAATCGAATCAAGTAAATCATAGTTAATCGAGTTAACTGATATTAGAAAGATCGAGACTCATTGAAATGATTGAGATTGAAGTAGAAAATCGAGAAACGAGAATCATCTAAATGATTGAGATTGGGATCGATTAAAATTAAAATTTGTGATTTCGATCATCAATACTTTTCGATGATCGGATCGAAAAAATCGAATCGATCCTGATTGACACAGCTCTACTACAGTGACGAATGCAGAAAGATCGTTTTCCGTATTGAAACGAATAAAAACCTATTTATGGTCTCGCATTAGCGCCTTAATAGTTTAGCTTTATTAAATACTGAACTGACAAAAAATTTAGATAACGAATCTATTGTTAATGAATTTCGTAATGAATATACACACACAAAGAAATTTGAAAACATCAAATATTATGCATTTTGTGTTTTTTTATTATTATTTTTTATTACTTTATTTTCATTGTTTTAAAGGGCGGAAAAATTTATCAGCCCGGGGCGCCAAATCCCTAAATACGCCTCTGAATATACCTATGCGATTGATGCAGGAACAGAGGACGAAGGGGTTTTAAATACTTTGTACTTACATAGTATGAAAAGCTCATCAAAAAATGTATGTGAGTGGTTTGAAAACGTTTATTTTGATAAAAAATTTATTAAATTTAAGATTGATACGGGTTCTTCCATAAATGTATTACCTTATAAATATTTCCAACTTATGAATACGAACAAAAACATACGATTACAGCCTTCTCGTGTAGTTATTAAGACATACGGTGGAAACAAATTAATTCCGGAAGGTGTAGTACGACTCAAGAGTAGATATATCAGCCAAACATTGATGCAGGATTATATCGTTGTCAAAACAGATTCTGTTCCAATTCTTGGTCTGTAAGCATGCCGTGATTTTGGGCTCACGAAAAAAATAGATCTTATGAATGTTAAAGAGAGATGTAGTTTTCTCAAAGATTATAAAGATGTATTTGAGGGACTTGGGTGTTTCCAAAAAGAATTTCATTTGAATGTAGATCCAAACATTACTCCCACTACAAGGCCAGCTCATCGGGTTGCTTTAGGCATTAAAAAAAATTAAAAAAAAGTTTGGGTGATCTTGTTAAACTCGGGGTTATTGAACCAGTGCAGCACCCTAAAAGTTGGGTTAGCAATCTTGTTATTGTTGAAAAACAAAATGGCGATCTTAGGTTATGTTTAGACCCAGTCGACTTAAATAAAGCATTAATTCATCAAGGTTACCTAATTCCTAAATTAGAAGAACTTACTTGTGAGCTTTCTGATAAGCATTATTTTTCAGTCTTGGATATGAATCAGGGATTTTGGCAAATTAAGCTTGACGAAGAATCAAGTGATCTATGTACATTTAGTACACCATTTGGAAGTTTTAGATTCAACCGCTTGCCATTTGGAATAAAAGTTGCCTCTGAAGCTTTTCAAGAGTACGCGACCAAAGCATTTGGAGATATTCCAGGTACGTTTATCTATATTGATGATTTTTTAGTTACAGGAAGAACTGCAGAAGAACACGACGCAACATTAAAAAAGGTATTGGACAGGGCAAGACATTTAAACGTAAAATTTAACATGAATAAATTCCAGTACAGAGTTGATAGTGTTAAGTATATAGGCCATATATTCTCTAAAAATGGTGTTGAGACTGATCCTGAAAGAGTTAGTTCTATAGTTAAGCTACAACCTCCAAAAAATAAAAAAGCTTTGCAATCTGTGCTTGGAATGATAAATTATGTTCGGAATTTCATTCCAAAATTATCTGACGAATGTAAAAATATGAGAGCACTTTTAAAAAATAATGTTGAGTTTGAATGGTTACCGGTGCATGATAGGGAGTTTGAAAAAATAAAAACACTAATTTCAAATGCACCAACTTTAAAACTATTCAATGAAAATGAGAAAATAACTATACAAACTGATGCGTCACAATATGGCTTAGGTGCCTGTTTATTACAAAATCATGGGCCTATTTGCTTTGCTTCTCGAAGTCTGAGTGAAGCTGAGAAAAATTACTCGCAAATAGAGAAAGAGCTTCTTGGCATAATTTTTGCCGCAAATAAATTTCACTACTATATATATGGGCGAGATGTGTTAGTTCATACTGATCATAAGCCCCTTATTTCGATTTTTAAAAATGCATTGACGAAAGTTTATAGCACTAGGCTACAGCGAATGCGACTCAAGTTATTAAAATACCGTTTAAATGTCGAGTTTCTACCAGGTAAATATCTTCACATTGCCGACTTTCTATCAAGGTCATTTGATAAAGATTCATCTTGTGATGAAGACGAAGACTTAAATGAAATTGTGCATACAATTAATGTTAGTAACGAGAAACAAAATAGAATAAAAGCTGCGACAAAGAAAGACATAATTTTAAACAAAGTAATGATGTACTGTAAAAATGGATGGCCGAAAGATAAATCGAAAATTGAAAGTTGTTTGCTACCGTTCTTTAAAATTCGAACTGATATTTCACTAGAAAATGACATTCTCTTTTTTCAAAATAGAATTATAATGCCTGACAGCATGAAACATGAAATCCTAGATTGCCTTCATCAATCACACTGTAGAATACAAAAAACAAAGCAGAGGGCTAGAGAGCTATTATTTTGGCCAACCATAAACCTCGATATTGAAAATTTTATTCTTGCATGTAATGCATGCAGTAAATTTAGTAGAAAAAACATAAGAGAACCAATAATATTTCATTCTATTCCACGGTACAGATTTTTAAAATTAGGAATGGATATTATGGAATATGGCTCAGTTTATTACTTAGTTATAGGAGATTATTTAACAAAATGGATTGAAATTTTAGAACTAAAAAATAAAAGCATGCAAGAAATTATAAAACATTTAAAAAATTTATTTAGTACTCATGAAATTCCTGAAGAGATAGTGTGCGACAATAACCCATTTAATTCCAAAATATTCTTAGACTTGTCAAAACAACTCTACTTTAAAATAACATTTACCAGTCCATATTACCCCAAATCCAATGGGCTCGCGGAGAAATTTGTCGGAATTGCAAAAAATTTGATAAAAAAATCTCAGGAGTCTGGTACAGAATTGTATCTTGCCTTACTTGAATATCGTAATACCCCAATAAATTCAATAGGAGCTTCACCCTCTCAAATGTTGTTCAGTAGGCTGTGTAGAACTCTGTTACCGATAAAAAAAAGAATTACTAGAACCCAGAATTATTCATAACATTTCTGAAAAAATAAAACAAAATCAAGAAAAAACAAGAAAATATTATAATAAAACTGCCAAAAAGAGAGTAGGTTTTAAAAAAGGAGAAAATATCAGATTTAGGAAGCCAAATAATTTATGGTATAAGGGTAAAATAGTATCACCTCATAAAAGCCCCAGATCATATATGCTTTAGGATGAAAAGGGAAATATTTATCGGAAGAACTCAATTGATATTAACACTCAGAAAAATAAAACTATATCACACGAAAATTTAGAAAACATCAATAGCAGTACTCAAACAAATCAAGCAAATGACAACGTTAATATGAGCGCAACAAATTCACATCTCTCTCCAACAAAAAATGACCAAGTCGATAAAGATTCTTATAGAACCAGATATGGTAGAACTGTAAGACAGCCAGATCGGTTATGTTTTTAAAAAATAACAGTCAAGGGTTTAATTTATTTTAATATTATAAAACGGTTGAATATTATATTTTTTTTTAAGTTGCATTGCAAAGTGTAATTATCTTATATATTTTGAAAATGAATTAACTTAAATAAATAATTTAATAATTAATAATTTCAAAATAATTTAACAACTTAATTAAAACATGAATTATAGCTATATGAATTATAAATAAAATAAGTAACATCTGTAAAAAAAAAAAAAAAAAAAAAAAAAAAAAAAAAAAAAAAAAAACGATTAATATAAAATGTAACACTTGGATTAAACACTTGGATTGATACTAGTAAGTAAAATTAAGGGGGAGGTGTTGGTGATGTTTTCTTTGACATTCTATCTAGTGAGTAAGTTAGTATTAAGTTAGTTGTAAGTGAAACTCCAAACAATAAAGAAGTGTGTCAAATATATATTTGTTTCATTAAGCAACGTTAAACAGGTATTTTTTTAGCGGTCGATAACTTTAAATTGGCAACACCGTTTTCTGCGAAATTGGGCTTAAAAGTTTTCGGTTGTTTTGTGGTAAGCTTGGCTTGTCAATTCATAATGGATAGGCTCACGGCAGAGCAATATTTGCTAGGTTAGGTTAGGTTAGGTTAGGTTAAGATTAAGACTGGAAGAAAGCCAACACACTTAGACCAATATTTGGTCCGTTGTGAATTGTGATACCATAGGATTTCAAAAATCACCCTTACTCGTTAAATCATTTTGAGCTAACAATGAAGCGTTTGAGACAGTGAATGTCGGAATGATTTAGATCACTAGGATCGTTATAGTAGCAGTCTCCCAAGTGGATTCTACGTCTTTGTGCTAGGGCAGGACAAGAACATAGAAGGTGAGGAACTGACTCCTCCTCGTCCTCATCCATGCAGCTTCTGCAAAAATCATTTGCAGGAACTCCAAGACGAGAAGCATGTCTTCCTATTAGGCAGTGTCCAGTAAGGACACCTATAACGCAATCTACCAATAGAAATTAGTTGTTTTGAGCGTTTAGCATTAAACAATGACCATATTAGTTTAGTAGACCGACACCGGGGTGCTGGTCCATCTATGGTTAGCTTTATCTATGGTATCATGCTTTAGCATAAGCTTACAAGTAGCTAGGGGTATACCGATGTTAGATTTGCTATCCAACAAAGGTAAGGTTGTTCTGTTTTTTGCAAGTTCGTCGGCTTTACAATTTCCTGAAATGTCTCTATGCCCCGGCACCCATGTAAGGTGAATGGTAAACTGTTTTGACATCTCCACCAGAGATGATCGACAATTTTGGGCTGTTTGTGAGTTAATGGAGACAGAGTCCAGTGACTTTATGGCAGCTTGACTGTCTGAGAAAATACGTATATCAGTAGTCGATATAACGCTTTCTTTGAGCCAAGAGAGGACTTCTTTTATTGCTAGAAGCTCTGCCTGGAACACGCTACAGTGATTGGGAAGGAGAAAAAAAAGACAAAGATTTAATCTTTCGGAGTATACGCCTCCACCGACCCCGTCATCGGTTTTAGATCCATCTGTATAGAAATGAATCGCTTCATCTACCAAAACCGCCTCATTTTTCCAAGAAGACCTGGAAGGGATGTAAACTTGAAAGTTGTTATTAAATTGATTAAATTTTTATTTAATTGAGAGGTGGTGTAATCGACGTTACTAGGTAGGGATCTGAATGAGTTCAGTATAGTGGAGTGGCCAATATCGTTATTGATCCACTGCGAGGAGGCTTTAAGACGAATGGCTGTGCTAGCGGCCGATTGTTTGCTAAAGATATCTAGCGGTATGAGAAGAAACAGAATATCAAGTGCAGCGGAAGGAGTTGAGCGGAGAGCACCACCCATAATTAAGCAGGCTGTTCGTTGTTCTTTGCTGAGCTTATCGCGGTTTGTTGCTGTTTCCAGCGCAGTCCACCATACTGTCACTCCATATGTAAGTATCGGTCTAATGACTGAGATGTATAGCCAGCGTGTTATATGAGTTTGTAGACCTTATTTGTTACGAGTACATACGGCTACGCCTTTTTTGCCAGAGAAAAGAGCTATGTTGGCTTAGTTGATTCTCTCTTGGATATTGGGCTTCCAGCTTAATTTCTTGTCCAAAATAAGACCCAGAAATTTTGATTTGTCTGAGAATTTAAGCGTTATACTATACCTTTGATGAAGGGAGGGTCTATGTGTGGCATTTTATATTTCCTGGTAAATAGAACAAGTTCAGTTTTGTGGGGGTTGACACCGAGTCCACATTGATCTGCCCAGGTAGTAAGCTTGTTTAAAGCACTTTGTAGGAGTTCCTTCAGAGTGTTAGGATGCTTACCAGATATGGTATCGCAACATCGTTCGCATACCCTGTGCCCCTCCCTTTCTAGAATCATTAGTAGTTCATTTACGACTAGGTTCCAGAAGAGAAGAGAGAGGACACGGCCTTGCGGCGTACCTCTACATAATGGAATACATATGGGCCTTTTAAATAAAAAAAAGAATTTTGTTAATACATGCCTCACACAGTTAGTTTTATTCTATTTCAACAAATACCCACGCTTTTTGGAAAACCTTACTGATTAACTACAGAAACAGATGGATTTATTAATGGACATAATGTGTCTTTAAGCTGATTTTTCTGAAACTTTAGCTAAGCTACTGATTCTTCTATAGAATTAATTATGTTACTTTGTAAGAAACTGGAGAGAATAATTATTCTTATTCTTAGATATCTTAACTTAATACTCTTGGTCATGTTTTTTTGTGGCAACAAATATGACTATGCTTAATTTCTTAAAAAGACTTATGGCGTCACCCAATAGATTAAAAATAATTCGAAATTGTCAACGAAAGTGAGGCTTTTTGAATATAAATCTTCTCCAAAGTGATTACATTTTACTTGCGACATAGGTAGGCACTAAATGGCTAGTTATGCATTCGTAAAAAAAATGGAACTCGAGATGTTGATCAGATTTGATATTACAATGATAGGAAAAACGAAAAAAGTAGGTCTCGCAATAGTCTCTGCTTCTCTGTCTGTTTGACAACAGCCTAAACGGCTCCACTGACTTTCTTTCAACTTGATATCAGTTTTAAATCTCCCCACAAGTTTTTTTCTTTTTTTAAAGACCAAAATTAATGGTACCTGCCATTTGAATTTAGTTCGAAATTAAAAAAAAAAATTCTCAAAAATTGTTCCACAAATATTTGCTTAAGAAATCTCATGTTATCCTGTTTTTGGCTCCAACTACTGAAGGAGTTGTTTTAGCCATTTAAAAATTAATTTTATGGTGATGAACATTTTTTTCTGGTAATATCGTTTAAAAAAAATAGTCTTTTTCATTAGAGCAAGTTCGTGCGATCCAGTCGGGCATTTTATTTTGCCTGCCCAAAATCTCGGATTGAAGTTTTTTTTCGTTTCACCTTATTCTTGACTTGAAACTTTATGTACCTTTCTACCGATGTATTAGAATATGTGAATTATGGAGCTTTTGAGTCTTGTGTGTTAATTCGAATATGAAAACCTACATGTTCCAGATAGTTTTGTTGAATATTTATGAATACTTTTACATACACACATATAATATTATTCTCATTGAGTTCTATACTTAAAATTCAAAGACAGTAAGCAATATAATTTAATCAAATTCATGTAGGCCTGTACAGTACATATTTAGTTTATTTTTTAATTTATTTTGATTGAGTCCGTAAGAAAGTGTTCAATCTACAAGTATGTATGTACATACATACTAAATGCTAAATCGGAATTTTCCGAGCATTTTTGGTTTAGTTAAAAAATCTATCTACATACATTATATACGTATACACATCAATTTAAAGATATATATTTTCTACCTCGTCCCGTTACAAAAAAAAGCGAAGGAAATGAAGGAAGGGCGGCATTGATGGTCAAAAACTAAGATTTAAGTGTCTTATAAAGTACTCTAACAATTTTATTAAAAGTTCAAGAGTTCAAGTGACCTAAACTTCAAAATATATTTTGCCCACGACAGCAGGCTCATAATTTAGATGCTGCAATACCCTTCTAAGACGCTAATATTAGTCAATGCTTAACGACTTTTATAAAACTCACTGGCCGAAAGGAATAATTGATTTGCTCTTTTGCGCTTTTGAATTTTGAGTCGTAGAAGCTATAGGGGGATATTGGTAATGAAAGAGGGAAATTTATTAACTAAGTTCATGGGTTTTCCCCAGTTCCGGTGAAAGGTAGACAGTAATGTCATCTGTACATATAGTTTCGCAAGTTTTATGGATCGTTTTTGAAAATTTTTAAAAGAGACTATGTTTATCCGGCTTTATTTAGGAGTGCTAACATTTATGTATTTGTAAATTCATATATCTTGGAAAATCACTCCTAATAAGAATTTTCACAAGACTTGACGAAAACTTAGCGGGTTTCTAATCTTAGCATTCATATGAGCACAGATACTATAGTTTCTTTACCACTATTTCTGCTCTATGATCCTTTTAAGGTTTCATCTGAAGAACTTCATGCATCATCTGCCGCTTCCAAAGATATCACTTTTTCACATAAATAAATGTTTGTTTGTTGGTGTGCACATAATTATATTATACAGATCCAAAGTTTTTTGATCTCCTGAACTTGATTGCAGTCTGGAAAATGTTGAATTGGTATTGGCTTTCGAGATACTTGTTTGAACCTTTACCAAGAACTTTTTTTTTTTTTTATAATTCACTCGCGCTCAAGGGTAATTGAAACGGCGAGGGAAAACTGTACCGGACAAGTTATTCCATAATCGTGTTGTGCTACTAAAAAACGAATCTCTATATTTGACGGTACGACCAAAGTTAGGCTCAAGGGTGAACTGATGAGCATTCCTAGCGAAGCGGGTATCACGGGTGAATTGATAAAGGGGAGGAATGCAACTGGCTACTGCGAGTGAACATTGTTTGTGAAAGAAGCGATAAAACAGGGAAATACATGAAACATTCCGACGGTGTTTAAGAGATGGGAATGAATCCATGATAGCTCTATTTCCTATCAGTTTTAACTCTCTGTTCTGAATTCTATCCAATAAATGGTGAGAAGAAAATATGCTGCACCTGCCCAAAGGTGTGAGTTATACTCGAGTTTTGGACGTATAAACGCCTTATAAATTGTAGCCAGATAAGAAGGGGTGAAAAATTTCTTACAACGATATAGAAATCGCAAGCATTTAGCAGCATTTTTGGCGGTCTCGAGAATGTGATCATTCTAACGAAGATCGTCGTTAACACACATACCGCGTACTGAGAGCTTTTCGGTTTCTTCGATGCAAGTGCCATTTAAGGACAATGGCATAGGGGGTATATTTTGCTTTAACGACAATAGACAGCATTGAGTTTTCGAAGCATTAAACTCCACACGGTTTTTTATACCCCATTTAAAAAACATAATCTTAGTTTTATCGCTAAGTACAAGTTTATGAATTTTAAACCAGTACCTCAGATTTTCAAGGTCATAGTTTACATCCGCCACCAGATCGAGACAGGATGGGGCCGAATACACACAAGCGGTGTCATTTGCAAACCCAATAGTTTTGCTTCTTAAAGGTTGAGAAAAAAGAGAATTTACATAAATTAAGAACAGAAGGGGTCCCAAAACTGAACCTTAAGGCACTCCTGTTTCCTGTATTAATATCAAGACATTCAATAAATACACCTCCTATTCTTACTGTTTGATTTCTTCCAGCTTTTCTCAATTTAATTAAAAGAATTCTATAGTCCACGGTATCAAAAGCCTTTTTTACATCAATGAATAATGATGCAGAAATTTATTTACTGTTTAGATTATCATGTAACTCAAAACAGAAACTTAAAAGACCATCTTCTGTACATTTTTTTGCTCTAAAGCCGTACTGACTCAGACTTAAAAATTAATGTTTTAGAAAAAGTAGAAGACCTTTTAAATTTAATTTTTTTGTCATGTAAATTTTATGTAAAAATAATTAAACTTATAAGCCAACAAATGTAAATTTTCATAAATATGTAGTATCTTATTAGTTGTAAGCCAAATTGTAAATACATACATAGTATTGTAATATTGCAATTTCCCAACAGATGGCGCTGTAGTAGTATAAAGCTCTGTTCACAACAGTATGTTTAATAAAACAAAATTGAAATCATACTAAAACATAAAGAAGCAATTTAAGCAGATACAGAATTTTTAAAGAAGCTCTTTAAAATATTGGTCTAGGACGGAACCATGTTTAGGTTCATTTTAATCCCCGAAGAGGTTCCTTTTGACTGACTCTAACTCAGAGATACTCCATGGGATGAAACTGCATCCAGGTAGAGGAATTATATGGTGTTCAGTTTCAACAAGCTCCATTCCCGAAAATACTTTTTGAAGGAGAAGTTTGTGCTGTATGTTTATCAATGGGGTGAAACTTAAAGTTGTTAAATTAATTTTTCTTTGCAGAATTACTCCGATAGAGAATTCGTTTCAACACTGTTCGGTTAAAACAAAAACTAGCTTCGACTTTAACCAGGATCAGTGGCGGCTGTACCTTAAGTGCGCTCGTGCGCTGAACCACCAATTCAAAAGATTTAAAAATTACAAAATATTACTGCATCTTTATTTTTAGATTCCCATATTAATATTTTTTTTTAAACATTCAAGAACACAAACAAGTAAAATTTCCAATTATGACGAAACAATGTAAGCGCTTTGCTTTACTACTAAGACTTACTTTCCCTGCAAGTAAAAATTCTCGTGCGCTTCGGCGAGCGCACGAGGACTGCTAATATAACTTGTATGAGTTATAAGCAAGTATCCCTGACGCGTGAGACAAAAGATATTTCATTGAAATGTATCGAGAAATTAGCCTGCTCTCGTGCAGCGCACGAGAACCGAAAATTAACTAGAGCAACCGATATTTGACTAGAATGCGCTGCGCCTGCGAATATGTAATGTTGTTTCGTTCTATCCGTGACTGGTTCAATAGTGTAGGTTTGTAGGAGTTAGGTTAGTACTTGTTTTTTATTTTGGTTTTGGTTTGATTCTGTACTGTGTACAGTGTGTGGTGTGGGATAAAAATTAACAGTGATTAGGTATATTAAAGACAGTAGTAAATCTTTTTAAAATAAAGTTACCTGAATCCACGATTTGACGCATTTAAGTAAAAAAATAAAAAACATGATTCCTTGCTAAATGTAATAAGTGTGTCAGTTTTATACATGGTTGAAATTCTTCGAGCAATTATACAAAATAATAAAAAATCGACATATACATGTAAATTGTTGTTTTTTTGCGATTTCTAATCTTAATACCTATTACCTACTTATGTCGTTTTTATTTGGCAATCCGGAATCTCTCTCCGATCCGGAATCCCAATTGAACACTTTTGTTTGCTTCTGATGATTCTGAAGTTTTGTTTGATTGTATATGTGAAACATCAAATGCGTACAATAATCAAAATCAAGAAAAATGTTTGTTGAAAGCAGGGTTGGCCGAATTGTCACTTTTTAGAAATAACTACATTTGTTACGTCTGCTACGTATTTTATGTAGTTAATGTAGTTAAATGTAGTTAATTGTAGTTAATGTAAGAAATTGTAGCATTGCTGTCAATTAACTGACAGTTATGCATTCGAAATTCGAATTTTTAAATTAAACGTTCAGTTATTCCTACAATTCTTCATCCTTATGGTAAATGAAACTTTTTTTTTACAAACCTTCATTAGATCATAAAAGTGCAAAATTGTTTTTTTTTCCTTTATTGGGGCCTATCGTGAATAAAATTTCCCTGGGAATTGTTCCCAACTTTCAAAATTGTCATCTCGAATAATGTCGAAAGTTTCCCTTGCAATGTATTGATATTGAGAATTGAGTTTCATAGTGACTTTGGCTCTCATTTAAAAAGGCCAGTCGCCAGCTTACAATGAATAGTGCAGAAGTATTGACCTTTCCAGTTTTCCAAGATGGGGAAAATTCCGAGGGAAATTTTGTTCACGATAACCCCCATTATATTGAATTTTTATGAATTTATTACTACTAATATGTAGCAGACGTAACAAATTGTAGTAAATTAGGCATGTAGTTTCTTCAATAAACTACGCGTGGTTAAATACTACTTTTATATGCAGTATCGAAAGATCGAGTTGGATTAGGGTCGGATTTTCGACTCACATTTCTACTCGACACCGCTGAGCGATTGGGATCGAGTCGAACGCAGCTCATTTCAACTCAATACAGGTATATAAAGGTTCGAAGCGAGGTTCAAGCTCGTTTCAATACCTCATATAAACGTAGTAAATCATGTAGAAAACGTAGTGTAGTTAATTCGGCCAACCCTGGTTCGCACAATTTGAATACCAAAAATCACAGCTGTTGAGGTTGACGTTTAAGTATATGAATGTGTGAGTGCTTCTGGTTTTGCTTCTGATTTCAAATCCAGAAGCAAATTTCTCTTCTTTTCAGAATCAGAACTGTCATTTTTTCCCAATTGAACACTTTCAGAAGAGTCCGGAAGGCTTCCGGATTGCCAAATAAAAACGACATTAGTGAGCAAGTAAAGTGCACCACCTGTTCAACAACCCACCAGCCGCCACTGACCAGGATTGGAGCTGTTATGGGTTCGCACATGTTTCGTTTGCCGTGAAGGACATATAAATTGGATTGTTTTTAAACCACATTAAAAAAAAAATATTTTTAAAATATATTAAAAAAATAATAAATTATATGAATTAAGAAAAAATATTTATTAAGTTTAATAATGTAGCAAAATTTAGTCATTAGACAACCTGCATTCAACCTAATGAATAGTTCAACTGTAAATAAATTATAAAATGGTCCAGTAGTAGCCCCAGTTCATTATGTTAGGCATTTTTGCTTTTTTGGTTTAGAATAGAGCTCTGAACAAAATGCGAGCATGTCGAGTATGTTCCGAACATCCTGTGAGCCAAACAGGCTCTGAGTTGTTTTTGAAACACACCTGAACACTTATGTCGTTTTCCATTGGTTTCACTTATGGATTCACTCATTCTGAAATCCAATGGAACGGTACTCACTACTTCTACTCAACTTGCCTTTGTATTAGTTAATCGTCGTGTTTGTGAAAATCTGCGATATAGTTGCTTTTGAGTTTGTGTATTAGTGGTTCTTGAGTAGATTCTGACTTGAAATCAAGAAGCGAAATTCTCTTCTCAGAAGAGTATTTTTTTTCCCAATGAAATTGTTTGAGAAGACTCCTGGACGCTTCCAGACGCTTCTGGACGACCAATGGAAAATGACATTAGCTGTCACCATTTTTTTTAATTTACACCTGTCAAATGCTTGTGTTAAGCATTTTACTTTGCTCAGTTATTTTCTTCTGAGTTCATAGAGCGCACTCTGAACACACTCAAAACATGCTCAGAATCTAAAAAGAAACATATTCAAAGTTCTGAACACTCTGAGCTGAAAAAAACCCAATTTATTTTTTGACTACAGAAAAACGGCTATTGAAGGAAAAATGCTTTCATTAAACGACCATGTTGTCAGCCAGTATTCTGTCATCTGTAAAAATTATTTCAAATTAAAACATAAATAAGTTTCTTGCATTTTGAATATGTGGAAAGCTTTTATGGGAAAATATATTATTCGAGACAACAACCAGTTGTTTTAACTTCCAAGTATTTACGAATATTTAAAAGCTTGAAAGGTTGCATTTATCAAAGTTTCAAATTTTTCTATCGACATTAATAAAACTGTTATACTGGGTTTGAGAAATAAAAGCTTCTCACTGCTAAATGTTTTTGGGAGAATTTATGGTCGTTTATTGGAAAAGAAGTGATTCTACACTGAGAAAAATATCAAACATATTCATATTTAAATCAAACTCAAACACATACGATTTGGCATGGAATCGATATCTATTTAATTTGAATAGAAACGTATTTACCCATGTTTGACCCTATTTGAACATGATTTGGTTTAAATTTACCACGTTTTCTTTTTGATTTAAACATGCTTATCTTTGTTTTTATCAACTTTATTTGATGTTGTTTCAAATAGAATCATATTAATTTTTTTTTACTTCAGATTTTTCAGAAATTCAGAAATAAAAAAAAAATACTCAACACAAATACAAATTAATAAGTACCTACATTATGTATGTATTTATATTTTTATTTTATTTATTTACATTTTTCCAAAAAGTCATTAAATTGTTGTGGAGCACTTTAAGATCTCATCTTTGTCACATCTTGAAAACATCTTCAAATTCTGGTTCATATGATTCGTCTTCTGGAATTTGCTTCTTTTTTTACGTCTTTCGTCGTGCTCTAGTGGCAAGAATATAGAAGTCAAATGATAGTTAATTATAAAACATACTTGTTAATCAGTATTTTTTTTAAATAAAACTATATAAATAAACAGTTTTTGAAACAAATATTTTTTTTACACTTACAATAGAGAGCAGGGAACAATGGTATTAACTTCCACTCCTCGAATAATCTTATGGTTTATATTTTTGCTTGAAACAGAACTTCAGTTATGTAACATTATAATGGTAATCAAATATTTCTTTATTATTTTATAAATTACTCACTTTAGTAAGATCACAAACACACGCGGAACATAAACACACTCCATGACTTTCGATGCCAAAAAGAAGAAAAGTTGTATTTAGCTACTTCATTTTTATTCAATTCAAACTCGTTCGTGATTAAATTTAACATTTATGTTTAATCTCTTACTCATGTAAATATTTTAACTTCGTTTATATTTCAAACAAACTCGTTCATGTTCATTGTATGTTACAATTTTTAAGTTAGTAAAACAATTAAACCTGCATTTTAAAAATCAAACTAAAACTAATTTGAATACATATAAAAAATGAAGTGCAGATCTTAATGAAATTCTTAAACATGAATGAGTTTGATTTAAACATATTTTACTGTAAAATAATAGTATTTTCGAATCTAAACAGATTCGAGTTTAGTTATAAACGATTTCTATTTGTCCTTATTTAAACATGCAGTTAAACATGTTTCTATTTAAATAACTCATAGTACAGTTTTCTCAGTGTAAGCAAATCCAAATTTAAAATAAAAAAATATTTAATAGATCTGTGACTTTATTTAGGTAATCTTTGTGATAACAGACTAATATCTTGTACTCAACAAAACTTATTGCGGGTTTCGAGCCATGTTCTCGACAGCAGAAACCAATTGCATAATTTGTCCAGTGACGCGTCCAAGACATGCTCTCTCTCTGTCGTCGGTCAACACCTTGCACTGGTTGAATTTATCTTCAGCCAGTTGGGTAATCTTCCTACGAACTTCAGGCTTATCACTAAGTGCCTTGGAAGTACTAAGACGACCTCTGATCTTGGCATCGAATGCAGCTGAATCTGGGTATGAAGCCCAATATCCTAGGGACGAATCATCCCGTGAACGTTGTCCTTGTTGCCCTTGTTGGTACTGTTGACTTTGTCTTTGGAAAATAGCTCCAAGATTTTCGGCAGTAAGTCCATTAACGTCTGATGGGGCACGTCCGTTTAAGGAATTTCCGTTGCGGGGCAATGAATCCCATTCGTTGGAGCCTTCATATGTGGGGTTGTTACTGTTGATGTTGTTGGTATTGGACTATAATAAAGGCAATTGTATTGAAAAATAAGATTTTAAACGTTTTTAGAAAATACGAGTACCTACCTCGTAAGTGAGCGCACTTGCGGCCAGGACCAAACTTAAAACAATAAAAATCTTCATAGTGAAATTTCTAAGCTAAGCTTACTATTTGAACTTCAATTAAGGAATGAATATTGAATTCTTCAAATCTCGCTATTTATATTGAAAAGCATTGATTGTAAAATTTTGAGTAAAAATGAGATAAGGCTTTGTGATTGACGCTTCTCGTTTAATCTTATGATAAGAATACAAAACGTTTGTTTTGATAAGGTTGCAAATTTTGAAACATCATACCTTAATTTCCTACCCGCTCATAGATTCGCTGCAAAAATATAAAAAAAAGAAAATTGGAATAATTTTGTTTTGCTTAAGTGGGAGTTCATACTTTTATAATGTAACGGTACCTACCATTGAAACATTATAGAAATAAAATGCACGACTGGGTCGCACGAACTTACTCCTATGTAATCGACTAGGAATTTTAAAAACGAATGTTATTAGAGAAAACTGTTAATAAGGATGAAATTAATTTTTAAATTCTTTTAGTAGTAACAGAATGCTATGCAAATATGAATTTATGCAAGAACAAAAATTATAAGTCCTTGTAGTGGTTTCTTCAAAAGAAGCTTTTATGTACAAACTTTTTAAAAGCTTTTTAAGAAAAAATTTTGGTACGCTAATTTAAAGTTTTTATTATTGTTCAAATAAAAATTAAATGGCACGAGTACGATAACTTGGCCGCCAAGATTTGATGACAGATTTTTGTAGAAGGGTCAAAAATAAGCACTTTTTACTATGGGAGGGGGGGGTCTATCTCCCCCCGTTTAGGAGGTAGGGGCACTTTTAGAAAAAATGGTTTAAATTGAAAAAAAAAAATATTAAAAAACAACGGCAACACCTACAATAAAGTGCTATACTGCGTTTGAAAGCCAGAAGATTGTTCTATAATCCTGCATTTAAATTAAATTAATCATGTCAATATTTTTTGAGAAATTTGCATTTAAAGTCCAAATTTTTATAAAAAAAACGTGAAAAAAAAGTTTAGACCGGTTGTTTTCAAAATTGTGAAATGAAATTGTAAATTAGCTTACATATATGTGTTTCATGTATCTATCAGTTTTTAATCGAACACAAAAAACCGCATGGTTCTATGTCTTCTGGTTTTTGAGAAAACCTCCGTTTAGGAGGTAGGGGCACTTTTAGAAAAAATGGTTTAAATTCAAAAAAAAAAAATATTAAAAAACAACGGCAACATTTACAATAAAGTGCTATACTGCGTTTGAAAGCCAGAAGATTGTTCTATAATCCTGCATTTAAATTAAATTACTCATGTTAATAGTTTTTGAGAAATTGGCATTTAAAGTCTAAATTTTGATAAAATAACGTGAAAAAAAAAGTTTAGACCGATTGTTTTCAAAATTGTGAAATGAAATTTTAAATAAGCTTACATGTGTTTCATGTATCTATCAGTTCTTAATCGAACACAAAAAACCGCATGGTTCTATGTCTTCTGGTTTTTGAGAACATCGAAAATAACTAAAACTACTTTCCTACAAAATGTTTGATATTTTTTGCTTCCTTACATAAATAAATCAGTGCTAGCTTCCAACATTACAATATATAAACAGTAAAGTATGCATGGGGGGGCATGCTGCCCCCCTGCAACCCTCCTGCTTGGGCACACTATAGGATTTGGGGTAGATGCGAGGTTGGGTGCATGCAAAGTTTCTTTTGCATTCACAGAATCTGCATTTAAAAAAATTCATATTTATTCTATTTATCCAATGTCCACTAAATACATATAAAATACAATAAACGATCTTGAAAACCAAAACAAACTTCCGACCATGTTCACCAATACATGGCACTATTTTTTTATCGAAAATACTGCCTAGAAAGGAAATATAAGGACGACTTGGGTTCTTAAATAATAGAGTTTTTATCAGATGTAAAAAAGTTTACCCTTGTTATACCGATGGTGATATATGTGAGGGCTTACAGTTAAAAGACATCGATCCTCCCACCCTTCAGAGCGAAAATTTAGAAAATGTTTTACCACCAAAACATCCTCGGCTTCCCACCATAAAAGAGTAACTCAACGAACTCGACAGTTATAGTACGGACGATGGCTTTATTGACGAGACTTACACACCTTTTTAATACATTTTGACCTTTTTTAACTAACTATGACTGACTAACTGACAAAATAACTGACCCAGATGCAATTCTACCTCCTCATGGTGCATTCTGGGTAACGCTAAATGAATTGCGGTACTGAACTAACAAAGATTCATTATGTTTATTAACATTAATCCTTAAAATGGAATCACCGTCACCACTAAAAATCAAAAAAAGCAGCTTTGGTAATTTTCGATTTTCTCAAAAACTACAAGACATAGAACCATGCGGTTGTTTGTGTTCGATTAAAAACTGATAGATACATGGAACACATATAAGCTAACTTACAATTTCATTTCACAATTTTGAAAACAATCGGTCTAAACTTTTTTTTTCACGTTTTTTTTTTATCAAAATTTGGACTTTAAATGCGAATTTCTCAAAAACCATTGACATGATTAATTTAATTTAAATGCAGGATTATAGAACAATCTTCTGGCTTTCAAACGCAGTATAGCACTTTATTGTAGGTGTTGCCGTTGTTTTTTAATATTTTTTTTTCAATTTAAACCATTTTTTCTAAAAGTGCCCCTACCTCCTAAACGGGGGGAGATAGACCCCCCCCTCCCGTAGTAAAAAGTGCTTGTTTTTGACCCCTCTACAAAAACCCGTAATCAAATCTTGGCGGCCAAGTTATCGTACTCTCCCCAATTAAATTTACCAAAAGAAATATTGACCCGTTTCGGAGATATCGAATTTTCAAAAAAAAAGAAAAAAATAAATTTTTTTTCCAAAAATTCAAAAAATATTTATTTTGAAGTTTTGAAATGCAATGTGTTTAAGACTTTTTAGAAGCTTCTCTATAAAAATTTTCATTAAGATCCGTTATGTGGATAATGAGAAATTCAAAATTCGAAAAAATGGTTCTATGGTAGGTACAAGCTGTAATACCTTAATTTCAATTTTTTTTATTAAATTAAAGATCGTAAAAATTAATTGAAAGACAAAAATTTTTATCAAAATTCTAGGCGCCGTTTTCGAGAAAAATACGATTTTTGAAAACCATTTTTTTTTAATTTTTTAGCATTTGTATGGTAGGTACCTTTATTTTTAGGTAAAATAAAATTTTTTTTCTCACATTTTGTAGATTATATTGAGAAACTTTTATTTATCAAGTTTAAAAAAGTCTAGCATGGGGTTTTTGAACTATTGAGTTTTGAAAAAAAAATTTTGAAGTTTTTTTTAAAAATCCAAAAAAATTTTTTTGAAAAGTTGAGTACACAATTCTATTTATGTTTTTGGGGAGCTTTAGCAAAAAAAAAATGATCAAAATCGGTTAAACCGTTTTTGAGAAAATCAAAAACAAAAAAAAATGGTTCCATGGGGGGTACCCTCAATAACTATTTTTCGGAAAAATTTTTTCAACCATTACCTAGCTTTAATTAAATGAAATTTTTCTGTATTTTTATTTTTGAAAACTGTCGAACAGTTTTTGAGAAAAAAAAAATTATTATAAAATTTCGAAAAAAATTCGTATAGCAGGTACCGTTATTTTTGGTTTAAAAAAAAAAAGAAAAAAACGTGTGGGGGGAAAAAATTAAAAATGATATCTACCAAGTTTAAAGAAAATCGGCCCAGCCGTTTAGCCTGTAGTCGAACAGACAGACAGACAGACAGACGGACAGACAGACAGACAGACAGACAGAATTGCGAGACCCACTTTTTTAGTCTTCGCTATCATCGTAATGTCAACTTTGATCGAAATCTCGAGTTCGATTTTTTTTATGAATGCATAACTTGCCTTATAGTACCTATAAGTCGCAAGTAAAAATTAGTTGAAAATAGTATTTTTCTCTCAAGCTGTTCAAAAATTTTTAGAAACAATTATTTCCTTGTAATTTTGTACGCTCTACCATCCAACAAATAAAGAACATTTTTTGTTTGTATAAATTCATATTTCCTTAAGAAATTAGAAGGATTTCTTTTGATTTGGACAAATTACATAAATTAAGAGAGTTGTTTTAGCAGTAGAAGGTATGAATTTCATGCTTTTGTAGTTTTATTTCACTTCAATTACAAAAATTCTTGTATCAATTTTCATTTATATATTTATAAAACAATGCAGCTTTCCAACTTCCTAGATCTAGGGCACTATGTTTTCAGTATTCAGTCATCCAGACGGCCAGTCTTCTACACCAAAGGTTCAGTTCTCCTTGTAACCCCGAAGCCTTAGGCTAGAATTCGAGGATTCGCTTGACTGCAACATTGTTGTTTTTTATATTAAGATAAAAACCATGCGAGTTAATTATTCCATAATCGAGTTGTGCCTACGAATCTCTGTGTTTGACGGTACGGACAAAATTAGACTCGAGGGTGAACTGATGAGGATTCCCAGCGAAACGGGTATCACGGGTGAACTGATTGAGGGGGAGAACGTTACTGGCTACTTCGAGTAAGCATTGTTTTGTGAAAGAAGCGATAAAACAAGGAAAACCATTTAGTAGCGTTTTAGGCGGTCTAGAATGTGGTCTTTCCAACGAAGATCATCGTTAACACACGTACCGTGTATTAAGAGATTTTAAAGGACCATGACAAAGGGGTACATTTTGCTTCAATGACAATAGATAGAATTCACTTTTTGAAACATTAAACTCCACACTATTTTGTATATCCCATTTAACAAAGCTCTAAAGATCTGAGTTTAATGAGCTTATACCACGATACCATTGCAATTCACTTCCGAAGAAGATGGGCTTGAATTTGGGAACCAGTATAAGAAGCTAAGAGAGGAATAGTCGGAAAAACTTAATTTTATAAAAAATTATAAAAATGAGGAAGAGAGTCGGAGATAAATGCAGCTTTGGGGAACACCAAAACGAAATATTCAACAATTCAAATCGAAACAATTTTTTTTGAGTATTAATATTGAGGGAGGTACCATTCACATTTATATTAAAAAAAGAGGCTGGGTGCGACCCACACTGATAACTTCCCAGTCTTGAAAACTTTATATTTAGTTTTTTTCAAATAACCAAATTTTCAGCGAAACAAACTTTAGCTGTAAAATTCAAACAAAGGTTAATTTAAGATTGAAAGCATTTTAATCATTTAAAGAGATTTGAAATTGAGATTGTTGATGTATAAGTTGTTTCAAAATGTATTATAACCAACCACACGAATGCGTACAGTGCGTACAGAAGAGAATATTGCGTCTGTTTCTGAGAGTGTTGCTGAAGACCGTGAAATGTCGATTCGTCGCCGTTCGCAGCAATTGGGTTTGTGTTATTCGACCACATGGAAGATTTTACGCAAAGATCTTGGTGTAAAACCGTATAAAATACAGCTCGTGCAAGAACTGAAGCCGAACGATCTGCCACAACGTCGAATTTTCAGTGAATGGGCCCTAGAAAAGTTGGCAGAAAATCCGCTTTTTTATCGACAAATTTTGTTCAGCGATGAGGCTCATTTCTGGTTGAATGGCTACGTAAATAAGCAAAATTGCCGCATTTGGAGTGAAGAGCAAACAGAAGCCGTTCAAGAACTGCCCATGCATCCCGAAAAATGCACTGTTTGGTGTGGTTTGTACGCTGGTGGAATCATTGGACCGTATTTTTTCAAAGATGCTGTTGGACGCAACGTTACGGTGAATGGCGATCGCTATCGTTCAATGCTAACAAACTTTTTGTTGCCAAAAATGGAAGAACTGAACTTGGTTGACATGTGGTTTCAACAAGATGGCGCTACATGCCACACAGCTCGCGATTCTATGGCCATTTTGAGGGAAAACTTCGGAGAACAATTCATCTCAAGGAATGGACCGGTAAGTTGGCCACCAAGATCATGCGATTTGACGCCTTTAGACTATTTTTTGTGGGGCTACGTCAAGTCTAAAGTCTACACAAATAAGCCAGCAACTATTCCAGCTTTGGAAGACAACATTTCCGAAGAAATTCGGGCTATTCCGGCCGAAATGCTCGAAAAAGTTACCCAAAATTGGACTTTCCGAATGGACCACCTAAGACGCAGCCGCGGTCAACATTTAAATGAAATTATCTTCAAAAAGTAAATGTCATGGACCAATCTAACGTCTCAAATAAAGAATCGATGAGATTTTGCAAATTTTATGCGTTTTTTTTTTTAAAAAAAGTTCTCAAGCTCTTAAAAAATCACCCGTTATTATAGAAATTACTTTATTATTTCGGTTCCAAACATTTTAATTGAAAAAAATTAAAAAAAAAAAATATTCAAATATAAAAGATATGGTTTGGTTATTGATGGAAGGGTACTTACAAAATATATCCGCTCTAAAACTAGATATATGTCAAATATAAAGAATTTGTTAGAAATTGTATTATGTATAAAATTAAATAATGGCAAAGTCAATAACATTGCTCGTTCTCAAGATATTCTAGTCGAAAAACAAATATTACCACTTTTTAGTAGATTTTTTTTATATTTTTGTTAAAACTGTCAATTCGATACTTGTCAAAATTTAACCATATGTTAATAATTGTATTATGTCGATACCTTCCCGTAACCTTTTGATTAGGAAATATACTATATGTTCAGGGTCACGTTTTGGCCTGGGTTTCGCCAACCTATTATGTATGAAAAGGAAACTAGAGTACAAATAAAAAAATTTATCAACTGCCATGTTTTCTCATTAAAATAATGCTGCCCCCTGAAATTTGTATTATCCGCCAAAAAAATTATTCTAAGCGACATTAATAAAGATCTCATTGTCGTGAGCAGCAAAAAATTTCGTTAGATGTCACTTAGTTTAACCAAAATTGTCTCTTAGCACACTATGATTCAACTAGAACTTTCTTCGTTTTTTTCGTTTCTTGAACAATTTTGGAAATGTCGCTTAGTATACATTCTTACGGGAAGGTATCGATGTATAAAACAACATACTTTAGAAGGCACTATCGGCTTTCATCCCCAAGAAATTCGACTTGAAATACAATTTTAACTAGTTTTCACTAGAATTTTTAATAATTTTTTTATTTAAAAAAACTATTAATTCAATATTTGTCAACATTTTACCAATTGTACAAAATTATACTATGTATAAAATAAACTAAATTAGAAGTCAATATCACTACTAGTTCTCGAGAAATTTGAGTCGAAAAACAATTTTTACCAATTTTCAATAGAATTTTATATAGTTTTTTATTTTTTGTAAAAAAACTGTAAGCTGATTTTTTTTTAATTTTCACCAGTTGTCAAACACATTATTTTTCGTAAAATAAAATTATTTTGAGTTTCAAATTGTTTTCCGTTCTTAGAATATCTGGATTATGAAATTTTTTTTCAGTTTTTTTTTTATTTAAAAAAATAACGGTATGTTCATTTTTTTCCAAATTCATACCAAGTCTGTATGACCTTATAATGAGTACATTAAATTTTATTTGAAATAAATGGCATTATTTTTTCGTGAGATATTTGAAACTAACCAAAATTTGTACTTTTTTTTTAAACGTTAAAGTGAAAAAACTACTCACTGAATTTTAATAAACGCCCTTTCAGCCTCTTTTGAAGTTATTATCTATTAAACAAAATTTATTTGAAGTCGATATCTTTACTCGTTCTTGAGATATCGACGAAGAAAAATGGTACCGGAACGTACGGACGTACGAACGTACGAACGTACGAACGTACGAACGTACGAACGTACGTACGAGCGTACGAACGTACGAACACACACACACACAGACATCTCTAAAAATGATTGATATAGCCTCTAGGGACCTTGAAACGTCGAGAAATGTCAAAAATTCCAATTTGACAAATCGGACCGATTACAATAACTACCTATGGGAAGTTAAAAATTGTTTAAGAATTTATTTTTCTTAAATCTGTGGGCATTTTTTCGTTAAAAAATTAGACTACTTAATTTTGTACTTAAAAAAAAGAGTAAATAGAATGACATAAAAGAAGCAATGTTACCAAGCTAGGCTGTAGCCTAACACCAACAGAATTTCTGAATATATGGGAAGTAAAAAATGTCTTTAAGAATTAGGTTAAAAAACTTTTGATGGTGCTTACAGCCCAGGATGGCCCACCAACCAGTACTGTTGCTAATTTGCTGCCTACAGTCTTACATAAGATGGACGCCATCTTAGGTTCTCAAAACATCGAATTTTTTAATAAAAAAAAAAACCTTTTTAAAATTCTATTTAACGTCATAATCTCTACCAAATAAATTCAACCGTAATGTCCGTACTTCTAGGAATCATCAGTTCATCCATGAGTCCAATTTTCAACGTACTGTCAAGTACAGAGATTCTTTTTTTAGCCGCACTACACGAATGTAGAATGCTTTACCCGGCTCAATATTTCTCACTCATTTCAAAGTGCAGACATTCAAAACCAATGTGCATCGGTATCTCTTTTCTTATCTGTTTTTAACAACACAAGGGTATTCATAACCCCTTAAATGTGCGTATAATATAAAATTAAACAAATTTGAAGAAAGTAGGTCTTTGGTTCTAATTTTGAACGGATAAAGACTTAAATACATAAAGGCAAGATGAGAAGTGAAAACAGATATTTTGCATTGCTTTTCCAGCAGTCGAATTTTTTAATACAATATTTCGAAAACGATTCAGATAAGCTCTGATCATTAACTTTTTGCACAGAAACTCACAAAGTGTCAAATCTCGAAAAATGAGAATGTTTATTCTTTTGTTTTATTTTTTTTAATAAAAATGAAAACTAACAAAAACAACATGTCCAATTTTAATATAACTCTGTCATTCTTTTGTATTTTAATTGTGATTTTAATGGCTTAGGGTATATAGAACTGTTCTTATTTAGTAAATGTCAAAACCTTGCCGGTTTCTTAATAAAAATTCATTAAGCATTTTAATTTTTTTTTAAAACGTATTAAATGATAGAATAATATGATGATAAACAACTTTTTCAGCGCTTTATAAAATATTATTTTAAGCAAATCAAAGTTTTTTTTTCAATTTTTCAGTGAGAGATTAAGTTTAAACTCGAGTTAGATCAGCAAATCTATAGAGTTAACTTAAGTCGCACAGAAAAACTGGTGTTATCATTCGAAAAGTCTGATTTTTTTAAATCAGTTCTTAAAACCAAGAAATTTTTCAAGATTAGCTGAGACTAAATATTGCATTAGAATCTTGAATGCATTTCTAATACACGCGCTAAAAATAATGTGTCAATCACAATAGGTTAACGACTGGAACTTGACATAATATAAACTGATTGATTTTAGTGCAACATTTTAGCTTTAACATCATGACACGTGAATTGATATTAACTCAGCTGATAAAAATTTACGTGCAGTACTTTGCTTGTAGACTTGGAACTTTTCATATCGATTACTATATTGTAATCTTCAAAAACTCAACTAAGTAAATAAAGTACATATAGTCAGCAATACTATAGAAATCTATTGGATGGTGCGGAGCTCCTGAACACAAAACAAACTTACATAGTTTTTAATCTAGAATGAAAATTCAGCAAAAATATCATTTAACTATCGCGTTATAATTTTGTTCCTACTCAATCGGTGGTTATAAATTTGCGCGATTTGACGTTATTTCTAGTTTTTTAAGCCTCATAATATTTTTAAGGGTCAAAAATCTCTTAGAGAACTATTTTTGCTATGAATGGTCTCTCGAACTTATTGTTGGTTACTTTAATTGCCAGTAATTTGTGGGTGGTAAGAAGTCGTTTGGTATGCATTTCTTTTTTTTTTGTTAAAATTTTACATTTATATTTAAGTCAGTTCAACTAGTGCCATCAAATCAAAAAGCCAATTCTAATGATTTGCGTCAGCAGTTAGAAGATAATGAAGACAATTCATCACATCATGCTCTTGAAGACAAGAATGCTTCACAAATTATTGAAACAATCAGATCTGTAGATCTGTTCAAAGCAAAAGTTTCCAACCGTATAGCCACATCAAGTGTTATACTTCATTTTCCTGGCATGAAAACAAAACTTTTGGAAATAGCTGTGGAAAAGTTCAAATCATGTGAAATATCAAAGGGTTCAAATGAAATTCAAGATGTGGAACACTCGTGCCTGGGAACTGCTACTGCACAAATGATGAGTTTAATCAATAATTTTGAGAAAAATCCATCAATGCATTTTTAAGATTTTAATTATTTGTAAATTGTGTATACAAAATTTGTTCGATAAGTGTGAAATAAATTACCAGATTGTGAAGGTGGGAGTTAGATTTAAGCATCCCTTTGAAAACAGCAGGTGGCACGCTTGTCGACGCTCGGCTACGCTCGTCGGACGGGGGGGATCTTGCTGTATAACCCTTCCAAAATAAAGTTAATTCGTGCCGAAGGAAAAAAAAATATATCACTAAAACACAAATGAGAGAACTATCTATTCCGCCTTTGAATCTCCACAACAGGTGTTATGTTGTGCTAACCATTCGGTTACGTGGCATCCCTTATCCTATAGTAACTCTGTTGATGTTACCTCCATACTGCACTAGCCAGAAAATTTTAATAAAAGTGCAGCCCCAGAATGCGCTTGTGTCAACTCTCTAATGCACCATCATCACTTACCCTTTACCTTTCCCTATAAACGCTCTAATTACATCCCATCAAGAAAAAAAAAACGTAGAACCACAAAATTAAATTTCAGGATTAAAATTCTTCATTTATTTAAACAAAATGTATTAAAAAAAATTAACATATCTTCTTTTAGAATAAAAAAAAACGAAAAGCAAAATAATGTTTTTGCTTCCTTATATACTATACAAGCAGATTACATAACTAATCAGCTGATTTATCGAATGAGAATAAACTGTATGCTCTCTGCTGTGAACATGAAATAATATTAACTGTTTAAATGAAATGATTATAATCATCGAGAGCAGAAGTTAAGAGAAGTTACCGTATATGATTGGTTTGAGCAAAAAGAGAATTTCCGCAAAGTAATAACATAATGTAAACTGCATAATTTAATATTAAGAGGCAAGAACATCTACAGAACTATGAGTCATAGCTCGTGTTATAGAAATATTTTTTTAAGAGATGTAGATCTTCTGAGTATTATACAATATAAACTTAATTTATTAATTCAATTGAAATAGAGTGATAAAAAAAAAATAATATTTTTCTATTTATTATTTTTTTTTTCTTAAAAAAACAAAATTATGCATTTAAATGTCATACCAAAAACATAAATAAAAATACTCACAATACAATGACTTGCAGATTACGATCGGGATCTATCCAACGTTGTGCGCACAATGGTTGATGATCTCTTCGTTGTTTCGTATTGAATTTGTTTCAATATGATCAAATATGTATGTAATATGTGATTGATAAGAAATTTGATAATTCTAATCTATTTAAGGTTTTGGTTATAATTTGGTAAGTGGGTATATATATATATTTTTTTTTCTTTAACTCTTTTTTTTTTACTTTTTTTTTATCACACTTCACATTTATAAAATTTAAGCTTACTTCTGATCAACGAATTTAAACTGGGGAATTTAACTTTAAGCTACATACGTATATAGACTAGTTATAACTAAGATTAGCGAATATAGGTATATTTTATTGATTTCTTAAAATATTTTTTTGTTCTCATTGTTACTTTAGTAATAGAAACATTAGTAAAGGGATGCTGTATTCCATTTCGTCGTGGTTGGGTTAGGAACTTGGAATTTTGTCTGTTGGCCTTGGTAGCTCTTAGGCGACTGCTTTCGGCTCATGTGTAGAGGATCGAGATTGTTTCATGATGGGTCGCTTGAATAGCATCATCATGATCTTGGCCACGTCGTGATGATCGCTACGAGGCCTGCTTATGATATGGGACGATGGGACTTTGCAATTCACAGACTGGAGCTGAGTTCCTCATTACGATTAAAGTTTTTTTTTTTTGTTTTTATTTTTTTTTTTTTTTAATTGATTAATTTTCTTATTAAAATTTCCAGAAACTAGTTTCCATACTTAAGGAATGTTAAATTAACGTTTGTTACTAATTTAATTTTATAAACTTGATTTTATACAAGCCACGAGGGCTGATGAATCGGCTGGTCGCGGAAATGGTTTTTATCAAAAAGGCAGATCGAGCTGCGGAAATCGCTTAACAGGCGATGGTCGATCATCGAACTTCGAAAATAGAAAAATTTAGTTCAGAGGTTTTTTTTCGGACAATAAGTTTCGTACCTTTGGGGTAGGAACACATGAGTTGTGGTGAATATTAAATTTTAATATTCGCATGGTTCGGAATTTTATGTGGAATTCATTACAAGATGAATCTAGTTAAAGTTCATGTTTTAGATTTTTTTTCCAAAGATAATTCGTTTTAATTTATTCATTTTAAACATTTCATATTTTTTCTCTTAGTTCTACTATTTTACATACTTGTAAATATAAATGAATGATATGAAGGAGAAAATAATACTCGTACAATTAAACTGTCATTCGTACAAAAAATACAATTTTTCACATTTTTTTTGCTTTTAAATCAAATTCTAGCATTGTTTTTTAAACTTAAGAGTAACAGTAATACCATATCATACATAATTAACACCGAAGCGCATAAGTAATAAGCTTACCAAAGAACAACCTAATAGCAAAAATACTTAGGTGAAGTGTTAAAATTTTGGATTTTTGAGTTTTTGCATCATTGGTGAATAATATTAATTGGCTAATGTTAATCCCCTAATAGCATGATACTACTTAGCAATTTGTTGATTTTAAATCAATTTTATAACTTTTTCTTAATTTCAAACTGAAAAGTGTATCGTGATAAGGCTATTTTTAATAAATTGCTTCTGAACACACCTAAAATAAGGATAGTTCACACAAAAAAGTAACGTAACAGAATTTTTTTGACATATGAAGCTAGTTCGATACTTAAAAGATATAATGTGTATTCGATGATTTTTTCTTAAATACAATTTTAAAGAAAGTACGAGGCTTAATTTATTTGAAACTAGCAAAATCGTTGTTCTAACCTAGTATCAACATCGTATTAATTCGACTAAAATTTTGCGCCATAGTGTTTTGTCTACTTATATTAAATTTGCAAAGTACTCGTATATAAAACTATATGAGTTAGGTAGGTGGAAATCGCAACAACTGGCAGTCTTGCCCTGTGGCCCAATTAGCGCTTAAGTGCGCCATTTGGATATCATGTCTCGTGTAATTGCCTGTGGATTGAATTGATATGGGAAATTGTCGGAATTCTCACGGAGTCATCCAGTTTTGTTTGAGTTCAAAAAGAAGAAAGGATCTAGTACGTTCTGGTATCTCTTATTCTGTGATTGCTTTTGCACAATTATCCGGAATTTGGACTATTCATCATTCGACACCCCCTGCACTGCTAGGCAGCTTGTTGACTGGTGCTGAAACAGTAGCCAATCCAGCCCCCGCACCGTTAACATTCGTCTAAGCCCTCAGTTTGCTAGCTCACGATCTAAAGAATAAAACGAAGAGCACTGCACGTAAGTAACTGAACCTGTCCTAGAGCCATTTCATCGCGTTAAGAAAAGAGATTAAGTCTTTGATCTTCGTTTCCGAAAGTTCGTCAATGTCATCGAAAAGTGTTCGGGATTTATAATAGGTGAACCAAATCTTTCTAGATATAATGCAGTAAGTTAAACTGCTGCATCTACTCTACGGTTTGATTCACTAAGACAAATTGAGAGAATATTGCCCTTCGTAACTCCGAGCGTATTGTTGACTCTTTCCGCGTGTGAGTTATGAAGGGCGGACTTTTGCCTAGCCAGCTCGTCCGCCCGTTGACAATGATCCGAAAGCGAGAGAAGACATTGTAGTTAATTTTGAGGCTAGCAAGTTCATTCTCACATTGCTGGACCAATTTGGAGACAATAGCCATATTCCGGTACTGGCTTGGATCTTGTTTGACTACCTTGCATGCTCTCCTGATAGCTTGTAATTCAGCTTGAAAAACATGTGCAAAGTCGGGCAGCCTAAACGACAATGATTCAGAAACAATTTCAGAACCAACACCACACTCCATCTTGGAACCATCAGTAAAGGTAGTTGTGTTGAAGTCTTTCATCACGACGTCATCGTCCCAGTCCTTTTTTGAATTCATTACTAATGCCCATTTTAGTGGAGCAGTAGTCAGTGAGAGTCGACACAATCTTTATTTGAATCAACTCCGTAATATTGGTGTGGTCATAAGGCAATTCATGATATCGATTCCTTAAGTCTTAATGCGCTGCAAGATACTAGATATTTAATGTTTAAATCGAGTGGTAAAAGATACGGAAAAACGCTTAAGAAATCAGGTGGGCAAGATCTTAGAGCCCCTTGCAGTTCTTTATACCTTCTTCAGTTTATCGATGTTATAAGCTTTTGTAAGCGCGGGCCACCATACAATCAAATCATACGTGAGGATCGGTCGCACGACGACGGCTGTCCACAAAAGCCATTCTTAACCCTTTCTTCAATATTCAGTTGAACTTTGGGTCTAAAATAACACTATATCATCACAGATCAGTGAAGAAATGATATGAGATTATTTTTTTGTAGAATTTGTTGCTTATGTAAGTTTGTTTTTTAAGAAAAGTAGTCTATTTTTACGAATTAAATATTAATCAAGAATACGTATACTGCATTATTTTTTGGAGCTGAAACTATATAGTATATCGCTCAATCAGCTTAAGAACGAATTTTATGCTTGTTTATGTTAGTTTAAGAGACTAAATACGTACATACACTAATATTTATTTTAAAACATTTTTTTTACACATATTCAAAAAAAAAATATAAAATGTTTAAATGTGCATGGGTAAATTATCGATTACTCTGATGGTTGCCTCAGAATCTTCAATAAGCTCTGTTCATCTAAGTTTCAGAGTTCAGATATAGTGAACTCCAATGTTTTTATTGCAAAATCGAGCGACATAAGGCCCCACTTGAAGATCATAAAACGCCAAAAAAGTATACCTAATGTAGATATGTATTATGTTTTCGTTATACCCTTAAAACCCGTATTTCATCTATTTCATCGAAATAATCCGATATGCAAAACCACAACAGTGTTTATCAGAGTAGAGGGCTTCCGACTTTACATTTAAGCTAATTTATGTATCAATTAATTATGTGATTACTTTGACAGTTTATTTGTAGGGGAAATCATCCTTAAATGACACACCATGTAAAATGGCATACTCTATAGTGAAGTCTTAAAAGCTAACAAAACTAAAATGCGTTTGTTCTTTATCTTACCCGACAACAATGATACCAACGAAATATTGAAAATTTCTATGTCTTCCAGTTAAAATAAAATAAACAAAATTTAGTGACGCAACAGACGGTGGAGAACCAATGCCAAGTGAATTATAACTCCCAACCAAAAATATAGGTGGATATTTTGAATTTTGATACCTAGCGCGATTTTAATACTACATAAAAGATTTTTAAAAACGTGTTCCTTAAGCAAAAATAGGGTAAATAATGTTAAAATGCAGCTACGGAATATCTAATTAATCTCCAAACCGTCTTTAGCAATATTATCTTTTTATGAAACTATCTAATGTACCCATTATTAACAATTGCTATCATAATATAACGTTTTTTTAATTTTTGATTTTCGTAACCAATTTAAGTTTGAATTAAATTCACAAAACCTTTTAAAACATAAAAAAAACATTTTATTTTAAACCTTTAATATTTTTAAAAGTTAGATATTTCAAAAATGGCTTTTTTGAAGTTAATTTTTTTTGAACAATTATAAAAACTTAAGATTGGTGCACCAACATTGTTCTATGAATTGCTCTAACGCTTTTAACCTGTGACGTATAGATATGTACATATTATGTAGGCAAGTGATGGATTCACAAAAGCTGATTTTGATAAGTTTTTAAGCTAAATCTCCTTAAAGAATTGAATAATATAGATAGTGTAGTTATTCAAATGTTTAAACAAATTTTTCTTGGATTTTTTTGAAAACTCTATATATCGACAGCACCATGCTTGATTTCTTTTCAATGTTGACAATTAACAGTTTTTCAATGCTCTCTAGAAGATGTATAAAAAAAATTATTATTTTGTCCGAAAATAACGGTACCCACCATATACGTTATAAGAAATGGTTTTCGTGAATTGTATTTTTATCGAAAACGGTACCTCGAATTTTGATAAAATTTTTTTTCTTTCGCTTAATTCTTACGATCTAAAATTTGACAAAAACTTAAATTATTGTACTTACCATAGGAACATTTTTCGAATTTTGACTCTTTCACTAGATGGATTTCAAAGATTTTTAAATAGCAAATCAAAACTAAAACAAAAATATTTTTCGGATTTTTGAAAAAAAAAAAAAATATTTTTTTTATATTTCGATATACATATATGGGTCCATAATTTTTTTTGAAATTTTGAATTTTATTTGCACAGTCATAAATTTAAAAAAATTGCGTAAATTTTTTTTAAATGCTTATATAGGATTAAAACAATTTTTTTTTTTAATTTGCTTACCTATGTACATAAATTTATATTTTCTCCAGATATCAGACGACATTTCTTAAAACCTTATACTATTTTAGGAAATATTTTAGCAAAGTTTGCAACGAATTTTATGCATTTTACTCTAATTACAATAAATGAAGCTGTGTGTATTAACAAAATTCTTTTACTATTTTCAAGGACCATGTAGGTCATTGTGTATAGAATGTGACATCTTTCAATTTACCTATTTCCAATGACTCTTCCGCTTTCTGCATAGATCCGGTTCTTCAGGAAACCCTCCGAGAAAAAGCCAAACGGGGTTAAATCGCATGACTTTGGTGGCTAATTCACGTCACCTCTACGAAACCATAGCTCCAAATTCATAACAAACGGATACTTTTTAAGGATTCATTGTCACCTGGTGAACCTCGTGTGAGTTGTCGTTGATGCCGTTTGGCAATTTTGCTTGGTAACGCAGACATTCATCCAAAAATGCACCTTATCGCAAAAGATAATTTTTCGGGCAAAATTGGAATCCTCTTCCAAACGCTCCGAAGTCCTGTCAGCGAACAAACGGCGCAGCGTTGTCTATGGTCATGTACTTTGAGCTCCTGGGCTGAAGGCTGCAGTTCCGATGCAAAATTCGCCAAGTGCAAATCTGCGAAATACCTAGTTCTTATACACCGAACACGGCGAGTAAACTACTACCTCGGGTTCTGCTGTAGATACACTTTCACGTACCACGGAGATGTTCTCGTTCCTTTGAAGTAAGATTGATCAGACCAAAAACATAAATGTTAAAAAAAGAGCCAAGTTCTTCTATACAAAAACCTTTGTGTAACAAGTCAGCCGTGAAAAGTAATGATATCTAAAAGTGCGCCAAGTTCTTACTTCATGAAGATTTAATACCGAATATTTAAAGTAGAATAATATTGAAACAGCTACAATGTAATAGAGAAATTTTATTATTTAATGATTACTGAGTAAAATTTGATAGGCTTACTGGTCAAGTTTTTAAAACCGTTTGAATTGGGCATAAAAAAAAACTTGCCAAGTAAGCCCATCAAATTTTACTCAGTAATTATTAAATAATAAAATTTCTCTATTACATTGTAGCTGTTTCAATATTATTCTACTTTAAATATTCGGTATTAAATCTTCATGAAGTAAGAACTTGGCGCACTTTTAGATATCATTACTTTTCACGGCTGACTTGTTACACAAAGGTTTTTGTATAGAAGAACTTGGCTCTTTTTTTAACATTTATGTTTTTGGTCTGATCTCACTCCTTTTTGCAAAGATTTAAATATTTTGCCATGTCAAAATCTCGAAAGATAAGGAAAGATAGAAGGGTGGACTCTTCCTACTAAAATCAACTTAGTTTATAGCCTTCCTATTTATTTTGGTATATTTTCTTTTTGTTATTGGTTGTTTTAATTTGCGCTTCAATTATTTCTTCTTATCCTGGCAAGATACATAACACTAACATACCTACCTTAATTACAGCAATCGGAAGTGCTCCATATAAATTAAACATACCACGCCCCCTGAATGGAAAACCTCAATTTTTATTGTTGGTCCTTTATATGCGACTTGAGCCCTACCGTTCTACCAAATTTCATTGTTCTACTGCAATTGGAAGTGCGCCATATATAATTTACATCAGTTCTGAGGAAGTGGGCGGATACCACGCCCTTGAATGGAAAACCTCGTTTTTTATTTTCGGTCCTTTATATGCAATTTGAGCCCTACCGTTCTACCAAATTTCATTGTTCTACTGCAATTAGAAGTGCGCCATATATAATTTACATCAGTTCTGAGGAAGTGGGCGGCTACCACGCCCCTGAATGGAAAACATCAATTTTTATTTTTGGTACTTTATATGCGACTTGAGCCCTACCGTTCTACCAAATTTCATTGTTCTACTGCAATTGGAAGTGCGCCATAAATAATTTACATCAGTTCTGAGGAAGTGGGCGGATACCACGCCCCTGAATGGAAAACCTCGATTTTTATTTTCGGTCCTTTACATGCGATTTGAGCCCTACCGTTCTACCAAATTTCATTGTTCTACTGCAATTGGAAGTGCGCCATATATGATTTATATCAGTTCTGAGGAAGTGGGCGGATACCACGCCCCTGAATAAAAAACCGCTAATTTTATATTTTTTTATTCGAACGCAATTTGAGCCCTACCACTTTACCAAATTTCATCGTTTTACAGTAGTTGGAAGTGCTCCATTCAACCAACACCAATTCGGAGAAAGTGGGCGGATACCACGCCCCCCGAAAGGAAAATCTTGGTGTTTATTTTTGTTTTTTTATATGCAATATAAGCCCTACCGGTTCACCAAATTTCATCGTTTTACAGCAGCAGGAAGTGCTCCATTCAACCAACACCAATTCGGAGACAATTCGGAGAAAGTGGGCGGATACCACGCCCCCTGAATGGAAAATTTCAATTTTTCGATTTTTTCCTCTGCTTACATGACAAGACCTACCGTTGTGCAAAATTACAAGATTCTACGATGTCGGGAAGTGCTCCATAATTTTGATGATCTGTCAGTCAGTCAGTCAGTCAGTCAGTCAGTCAGTCAGTCAGTCAGTCAGTCAGTCAGTCAGTCAGTCAGTCAGTCAGTCAGTCAGTCAGTCAGTTACGGTTTTTGTGATTTTTGAGGCCTTATATCTCAGGAACCGCTTATGCTAAAAAATTGAAATTTGGTCAGGCGCATGTGCCTGACTAGCTTAGCAAATATTCGGAATTTCAAGTTTCTGACTTGATTGGTACTGAAGATAGGGAGGGGTCAAAAGTCGCCTGAGTTTGTTCCTGTAAAAAGGGTGTAGTGCCAGAACTTGGCTGGGCACTACCGTGCCCTTTGATATAAATAAGGAGCTGAATTATTTGTTCTTCTGATAGATACTCACTTCCTAGAATATTTCTTCTTAACTCCTTCAAAACTGGACACCTTCCTAAAAATTAGAAATTATCTTCTCACTCTATCGTATTGCAGGTAATTCGTATGATTGGTAGGTCTTGTGTAAGAAATATGGTAGGAATTTCATCAATACTTCATGAATCACGAAAAAAGTTTCTTTTTTATAATTAAAGTTGTGGTCCATTTGAATGTTTATCTCTGTATGTAACGAGTCTGTTTCTTCTAGGAATTTTATACGATACTGTCCATGTAAACGTTTAATGAATTCATGTCATAGTTGGTCGCCAGCTATGAATTTCATCTTTCTTCACCACCACTCTACTTTTCTAAGTCAGTCCATTAATTACCTAAACCAATTTCTTTGACTCTTGCGGGGCTCTTGGCAGTGGTATTTTTTGTGTTGGCCAAAAATGTGGCATTTTTAGAACTTTGAATTTATAATTTATATAATTATAAAGTTTAAATGTTTTGTTGAAAAAAGTAAGATGAGTAGGTGAACAGTTTTGTTTTTCTGCATCATAAGTTGCAGGGATTCTATAACTATATCGTCAGTCAATAGAAGAGCTTTAACTAATATAATTAATTAAAATAATCGGTTCCGTTGGCATTTTTTATAAATCTGAAAAATAATAGCCTTTTAAAACTGATTAGGTATAATAATTGTATGTATGATCGAAAATATCATTAGCCGTGTTTTATTGATTAGTGAATACGATACATCGCAAAGTTCAACATGGAAAACAACAATAAACGATTAATGAAGAAAAATAAGCTAGTAATTGAAAAAAATATTTTAGTGACGATAGAGTTTCAGATTTTGAAAAAAAATGTAGGAGGTGTTTGGGTGATGTCCGAAAAAATATACATATGTTGGCATGGTTGAGGGTGTGTCCGTTGGTATTTATTTTGTTATACTTTGCACTTACTAGTCCAAAGTGTGATCGCTCCGCAATTTACAGAACAAATATTTTTTCAAATGCAAAATCTTAATTCATACCTTAATTCCGGTTTTACACTACTGTCATTAATTTTGTCACAAAATATTTAATCAATTTACACGAAGGCGAATAGTTTCAATTGGTATGTTTTATCAGTACACTGGCATTTGTTCAGAAATGTCGTGTAACTGCGGCATTATGCTGAATTTATATGACAACTGACAAAATTTTAGTTGAATCAATACGATGTTAAAGCTGTTTTAGTATGAAATTAGGTTAAGACAACGATTTTGCAAAATTTTAATCGATTATAGCATCATACTTTCTCTACAGTTTTATTAAAGTTAAACTCATCGAATACCTATTTTATTTTTACTTGCGACTTATAGGTACTAACGGGTGATTTTTTTGAGGTTAGGATTTTCATGCATTAGTATTTGACAGATCACGCGGGATTTCAGACATGGTGTCAAAGAGAAAGATGCTCAGTATGCTTTGACATTTCATCAAGAATAGACTTACTAACGAGCAACGCTTGCAAATCATTGAATTTTATTACCAAAATCAGTGTTCGGTTCGAAATGTGTGCCCTAGAAAAGTTGGCAGAAAATCCGCTTTTTTATCGACAAATTTTGTTCAGCGATGAGGCTCATTTCTGGTTGAATGGCTACGTAAATAAGCAAAATTGCCGCATTTGGAGTGAAGAGCAACCAGAAGCCGTTCAAGAACTGCCCATGCATCCCGAAAAATGCACTGTTTGGTGTGGTTTGTACGCTGGTGGAATCATTGGACCGTATTTTTTCAAAGATGCTGTTGGACGCAACGTTACGGTGAATGGCGATCGCTATCGTTCAATGCTAACAAACTTTTTGTTGCCAAAAATGGAAGAACTGAACTTGGTTGACATGTGGTTTCAACAAGATGGCGCTACATGCCACACAGCTCGCGATTCTATGGCCATTTTGAGGGAAAACTTTGGAGAACAATTCATCTCAAGGAATGGACCGGTAAGTTGGCCACCAAGATCATGCAATTTGACGCCTTTAGACTATTTTTTGTGGGGCTACGTCAAGTCTAAAGTCTACACAAATAAGCCAGCAACTATTCCAGCTTTGGAAGACAACATTTCCGAAGAAATTCGGGCTATTCCGGCCGAAATGCTCGAAAAAGTTACCCAAAATTGGACTTTCCGAATGGACCACCTAAGACGCAGCCGCGGTCAACATTTAAATGAAATTATCTTCAAAAAGTAAATGTCATGGACCAATCTAACGTTTCAAATAAAGAATCGATGAGATTTTGCAAATTTTATGCGTTTTTTTTTTTAAAAAAAGTTCTCAAGCTCTTAAAAAATCACCCGTTATAAGGCAAGTTATGCATTCGAAAAAAAATCGAGTTCGAGATTTTGATCAAAGTTGACATTACGATGATAGCGAAGACTAAAAAAGTGGGTCTCGCAATTCTGTCTGTCTGTCTGTTCAAGCCTAAACGGCCCGGCCGATTTTCTTTAAACTTGGTAGATATCGTTTTCAATTTTTCCCCCCACATGTTTTTTTCGTCGTTATCGTTATTTTCGAAATTTTATAAATATTTTTTTTTTAATTGTTGGGCGATTCCGCTATAGACGGTTTTTGACACCAATTTTTGAATTACGATATTTTTTACTTTTTTTGATAAATATTAAAAGTAGAAATACTATATTTAATAATAAAAAAAACTAACTTAAAGGGAACATTTTTGTTTCCGCTTGGCAACATTATCATACGAGAAGTCGGTACGAACTGCAATTATTATAACTGGTAACATAAGCTCAAAATAGCTATTTCCGACAGTTGTAAGTTATGCTTTACTCAATAGACGTATGAAGCAACATGCCATTTAATCGTCTGCATAACAACTTGTACGAATTTGTAATTATATTTTTAGCATTATTGATTGCAAATAGCCATTGTAAGTTTGTTGCACCCGCGATATAAAAGATATAAAAGTTTACTTTTTTGGCAGAAATAAAGTGCTAGCGTTTTGAAACTTTCTAAAAGTAAGAAGAAAACAAACCTAAAATTAAATCAGTCGTTAGTAGGAATATATTGTACGTCGAACGACAAAAACGTTGATTTAAATTGGTTGCACCCGCGATCCCAATATTAAGATCGCGAGTGCAACTTATTGACTACTAACATTATAACGTGATTTATTCTATTTCATTAATAAAATATGCTTTGAATAATAATTTCTACTGTTCAAGTTATTTTTTTAATCATGTAATATAATAAAATTTGTTCTTTTTTATATAAAAATATATGGTTAAATGGAAATGAAACAAGGAAAAGAGACTGCTTTACAGAAAATTGACAAAAACATAACAAGAACGCTGAGCTTTTTGCAGAAAAAGGACTCTTGATTTAATGTGGAGAGATGTATTGAAAGAGAAAATTAAGGCAGATACAAATTTTAAAATTCTGACCAGAATCAGACAAAACGAAAAAATGCAGACAACACAAAAAAAGGCAGGCACTCATTATATCAGTCCCTGTAGACTGAAAAAGTCGCACGAGTGAAACGTAATCGCCCAAAAAGTCCCACTAATGTAGTTGAAGAGGTTAAAAATGTATCTAAAAAAAACTGATTCCACCAAAGCAATGCCTAAAAAACCGAAGGATGACAGGTTATTTCTATAAAAGGGATAATATTAGCAGACAAGTGGCGGGAATAAAAGATGTGAAATCGATTAAGTCGGAAGTTAAGAATCGAGAAGAGCACAATGACCATGAGCATTCATGAAGTTAAGTTTTCGAATTTTTTATTGAGTCAGAAGACGAAGCATTAAATCCTAAATCTTCAACAGGGTCTTTTGAACACCCTATATTACCAGTAGATCCATGCTCTAAAATACCGTTCTGTTTTTATAGCAGCAGTATTGCCAAAAGTTATTTCCGCGGGTTTGTACGTTCTTGTACAGGCAGGCTGCAATATGACAATATCATTATGTGGGGTTATCCTTAACCAATATCGATAAAGATGGAGTACTTCTAACATACTTATATGTATTTTCCAAAAAATATTGAAGTATTTGAAAGAAACAAAATTATAATTAATAGAGAAGGGTACTGACTTGTTACATATGTGCCTTATTTTATATTTTTTCCAGTTTTTTAAATCAGTATACTAATTTAAATTAGACGCGTTGCACCCGCGATAATTTGATGTTGCACCCGCGATTGATTTAAAAGTTAATATTTCGTTGCTTACTTTTGTTTTCTATCTTTATTTTTATTAATTTAGTTAATTGAATCAACGTCGTTCAATATATGTAAGAATAGCATGACAAATGTTTCACAATTAACAGAATTTGTGTTTTTTGTACTACGATCTAGAAAGGTCGGGCCGATTCTGTTGCACCCGCGATCGCACTTTAAAACCATTCTTCTGCCAAACTATTTATTATATTTTAGAATTCTTAATGGATTAAAAATAAATAGATGAAAATGTATCCCTTCAAATAATAATGTCATTAAATATTTTGCTTAGTTTATTATTAAATGCACTTCAAATGAGTCTAAATGTTGCACCCGCTATAATGGAATCACCCTACACAGATCTAAAAACAAAAAATACAAAAAAATTTCATTTAGTTAAAGCTAGGTAATGGTTGAAAAAAATTTTCAGAAAAATTATTAATGGTACCCTCCATGGAACCATCGTTTTTTTGTTTTTAATTTTCTCAAAACCAGTACAATCGATTTTGATCATTTTCTTTATGCTAAGGCTAGCCAAAAATTTTAATAGTACTGTGTATTCAAATTTTCAAAAAATTTTTGGATTTAAAAAAAACAAAATTCAAATTTTTTTTCTAAACTCAATATTTCGAAAACCCCGCTCGATTTTTTTTAAAACTTAACAAATAAAAGTTTTTCAATATAATCTACAAGATGTGAGAAAAAAAAAGTTATTTACCTAAAAACAAAAGTAGCCACCATACAAATGTTAAAAAATGGTTAACAAATTCGTATTTTGTTCGAAAACGGCGCCTAGAATTTTGATAACATTTTTTTATCACGATTAATTCTTAAGATCTATAACTTAATAAAAAAAAATATGAAATTAGGATATACATTATTATTTTTATTATTCATTAGATTATCATTAACGAAAAAACTAAGAAGTTTGAAAAACATTGCATTTCAAAACCTAAAAAAAAATATTTTTTGAATTAAAAAAAAAAATCATTTTTTCTTGGAAAATTCGATATCTCAAAAACAGATCAATATTTTTTTTGAAAATTTTATTTTTATTCGAGTAATAATAAAAAGTATAAGTTGGCGCACCAATTTTTTTTCTAAAAAATGTTTTAAGAATTTTGTATATAAAAGCTTATTTTTTTAAGAAACCGCTACGACTTAAAATGTTTGTTCTTGCATAAATTCATATTTGCATAGCATTCTGAAATTTAAAAAAAAAAATAATTTTATCCTTATGAACAGTTGTCTCTATTAACATTCGTTTTCAAATTCCCTATTCTACTACATAGGAGCAAGTTCGTGCGACCCAGAGCATCTTATTTTTATAATTCACCCCCTCAAGGGTTTATTGTGATAACCTTATAATGTTTAACAGAAACATAGCACGAGCCTAGGGGAAATAGAAATTAGGGGAAAGAAAATGTCGAGGAACATTTTTGTCTTGAATGTTTGAAAATTGAAATGACATCGGAAAACTGTGTCGGGTAAATTATTCCATAAGCGTGTTGTCCGACTAAAAAAATAAATATCTATATTTGAAGGTATGACCAAAATTAGACTCGAGGGTCAACTGATGAGCATTCCTAGCTAAACAGGTTACGGGTATCGCTGGCGAATTTATTCAGGGGATAAACGCAACTAGATACTTCGAGTGAACATTGCTTGTGAAAGCAGCGATAAAACAAGGATAGGCTTGAAACATTGCGAAGGTGTTCAAGAGATGAGAATGATTCCATGATAGTTTTGTTTCCTATCAGTTTGTCTAAAGATGTGAGTTTAGCTTTGAATGTTTTAAGGCTTTATATATTATAGTTAGATCAGAGGTGGTGAAAAATGTCCTAAGCATTTAGCAGCGTTTTTGACGATCTCGAGAATGTGGTCATTTTAACGAAGATCGTCGTTGACACGCATACCGAGTACTGAAAACTTTTCGGTTACATCGTTGCTAGTGAAATTCAAGGACAATGGCATAGGAGGTACAGGGGGAGACGTTCTGAATTGTATTGTTTCCAAACCATTTGAGAAAATAGTATCAAACCTTCATATTCCAACACAGTAGGTATGTGGTAGATGCAATACTTCGAAGTCAGAAACATGGTTAAACTTAAGTCAATGATTGATGTTTTCTGACGTCCTACGAAGGTAAATTCTCCATACGGATCGCCTTCGCTTATCTCGTTTTGTTATCTTAGCCCGAATTCGTTACAAAGCTCCATGTTTTTAGTCCCCCTAGTTATGCTTAACTCATATTTTAACTGGCGATTAATTCCGGTTAATGCATTTTCCACTCTAGCTCCATCATAAAATAACTCGTCTCTTCCTCTACATAACCATGAAATTTTCACTGGATCTTCAAATCTTTTTTTACAGGAAAGTCGTGTGAGCTCGAAGCATCTCTGAGGACGGCTCTTCAATCGGCTGACGTGGCCTTATTAGTTCCACCTTTTGTGTTTTTCCCATATCCGGAGACGTTTTTTAAAAAACTGTAAATAACTCCGTTGCTTCTTCCAAGTTTTCCTGCAGTATTGCGGTTATTACAGCCTCTTTTCTTGGAAATATTCTACTGAGTTGAAAAAATTAGTGTTTTTTACAAAACCTATCGGAAAAGGTATTTTTGTTTTCTATTGAATGGGGTCTTCAGTAGAGGGTTAATTTTTCTAATGGTTAAAACTGAATATTACATACGTCTTAAAATTGTAAGTTGTACGAATCAGATGTCACCAATGCGTCCGATGAAAACTTAACTTGAATTTTCAAAAAATCAATGGATACAAATGATCCTTAGTGTACGTAGATATCTATTTGTATATATCGGAAAGTCCAACAAATATTTTATTGGAAATTATAAGCAACAAAATAAACCAGTAGTAACGTGGATAACTATTGGTTTCTTAATTGCTTACGGTGGTTAATTTTACTGTGCTAGAAATGCAGTTTGCAATAAAATATGTCAAAAGATGTATTAACTCCTGACAGGAAAATGATCTATGATCTATATCTATGAATTTCTAGTTATGGTTTATATTTTAGACTTGTCAGTAAAAAAGGTTCATATTCTGTTTTAGGTTATGTTTATTTTAGTTTTTTTGTAAACTATATTTGAATTTTATTTTAAATTTAAGATTACTCAAATAGAAACAACACGAATTGCCTTACTGCTTCTTGAGTATTTATAAACTATTTTTCCACAACGCGCGATTTCTCTAAAACAAACCATTTAAATAAAATTTTTTTGTTCTTACGTTCAGAAATGAATGGTTTAGATGTGTACTGTTAAAAACCAAATATTATTTTAAATGATGTCCAGCAATTCTCTTCTACAAACATTTCGTGAAAAATAAATTTCTATGCGTGCTAAATTTTTAACTATTTTTATTCCAAGCAACGGCAGTAAGCTTTTCTTTATGAAGCTTCAAGTTGATATTATAAATCTCTGACTACATAATATTTGTTACATCCTGTTTACAAAACCCGTTAATCTTTATTTTGTATCTAATTACTTATGACGCATTTGTTCTCGTAGAGCCCCTGAAGAGCATTTTTATATTGTTCCTTATCTTAATCCAATTGAATGTGTTTTCATATTCTAGTTTCCCAAAGCAAATATTTGTTGCAAGAATATGGAATCAACAAAGATACGATTTCCCTATAAAAGATACAAGTTCTGCAAGATCACTATCAATTAAACGAATCAAGTACTCACCTGAGCTTCCTCAAGTTTCAGAAGAATCAAATAAACACTTTATTATTTAGTACCAAACTTAGAATGAGATTCCAAGTAGCTATAATTGCAGTTTTTATTGCCACAGTTTCTTTAGTCGGAAATGTAAGTGTTTTTTCTCCTTTGTATCAATTTTAACCGTTAAATGTGTTTTTTTGCTTGTCAAGGCTCAGACATTCGGTATTGGTCCAGTGGGTCCACCTTCATTTTGCCCAATCCACTCGGCTATACTCATCACGGAAGCCAGCAAAGTCGACACGCCTGATCTCCCAGCAGACCTCAAAGTAAGATTGGACGAGGTTATTGAAAATGGTGCCAAGGGATGTGCAGCATGTGAAGGGTTGATTATTTGGCAAAGTAAAGTTTGTGCTATAAACAATTTGAAATCAAGTCTGTTGCAAATACAACAAATTCAAGCTGAAGCTGACGCAAGACTCGCTGCAACAGTTAACCCAGTGCAGTAAGAAATTTAATCTTCAAAAAAAAAAAAAACATCTTAGTTGCTAACAATATGAGATACCTACATATTTTATGAGTTAGTTATGTAATTGTTCGTATTCAATCTTAAATTATCATACAAATACATTTTAATTAAATAAATAAATTTGCATTCAAAATAAACCATGTGAACACTTTCCCATATCCTTTGATCTTAATCGGTCTCGACGATGCTTTCGTTTGGCTTCTAATGTGTCTCTCCGGAGGATGTCACGTTTATTCTGAACGGCTAGTGAAATATCTTGGCAGTCTTTTGCAGGATACACAAAAGTCCATGAACCAAAAATTGTTGGTATACCACCGCAAGTTTTACAAAGGCCTAGATTAACGAAAAAACAAACTTTGTTCAAGTTAAGTTGAAATCCTTCAAATTGAAAAAACTTCTAGTGCATCATTAGGTGTATTCATTTGGAATAAATATTTGCACCCAAGTTCCTGACCGTAAAACTTTTTTGTAAGGCACTTATGTAAGTAGCCCTTTAAAACTTAATATTAAGGGCTCATACTTAAATAACTGACATAATTTAGGATTTCAAAAACATTTTAAATTTTTAGTTTAAAGTTCAATTGGGCATGACATAAAGTTAAGAGAAAAGTAGAAAACCGTTGTATCCGAAATTCTGTCAGTCGTCCGTTTATTTAAGAAATTTGAATCGAAAACCCGAATTTCTTTCAAACTTAGAATATAATGTGAAACAAAAATCAGAAATCAACAAAAAACCGGAACTTTTGAAACATACAATGAACGATGGAAGAGAGTTCTCGAGCTTTTGGTTCAAGCCAAGAAGTGGTAAGCATTCAATATAATAAGGTTTGTTAAGAAAGCGGTTACAAATGTTGGGGTATTTTTCAGTATTAAGAACATTGCATAGAAAATGTTAAGTATTATTATTTTACTCGATAATTTTCTGTATATATTAAAAAAATTGTTTATTTAATATTTTTGTATTTCAATTATTATTTGTAATACAAAGAAATCACTTTGTAATCTAAATAATTCATATATTAATAAGCTTGGAAATTTAATCCTGTTGGATATTTTATTTTAAATTTGGTAAAAATATTTTTTTAATATAAACAATTTAATTTATATTGTTATTTAAGTATAAACCGAATAATTTCGATATACTTTGAGGAATTTTTTAATAAGAACAGGTCGATTTCAAAATTGAATACAGCAAATTATGAGTGAGATATCAGAGAAACTTATTTGAAAGGTTTATAAATACTCGTAACATGATGTGTATGAAATACTTTATTGTTCAGATACATGCTGCAGCTTCAATTGGTGGTAATCAGAGAGGTCGGATTTTAGTGAAGCAAAGATCCATTCTAGTAGATCAGAGTCAATCAAAATATTCAAAAATAACCCTATTTCAAATAGCAATAAGTTCAAAAATTTTACTCGCAACGGTAATTTGAAGTGATTTAAGAAAAAAACTTAAATCACTTCAAATTAACCAGCAGGCAATAACACATTCAAAATAGAAAAAGAATAAGTCGACAATTTTCTTCAAAACTTCACCCATAAATCGGGCTAAATTCAGGCATTGTTTATATTGGTTTCAGGGAAGTGGTGGTTTGTGATTTTTTAGTAACGAGTGATTTTTCATGAGCTATCGGAAATTAAAAAAAAACATACAATTCAGAAAAATGCATTAAATCTTTATTTGAATCGATAGTATGGTCGATATAATTTAATGTTTGAAGATTTTTTCATGCAAATGTTGGCCGCGGAATACGCCTCAAATGGTCTATCCGCTTAGTCCAATTTTGGCATACTCTTTCATTTCGGCCGGTTTCTCACGAATAAATGCTTCAATGTTGGCTTCCAGTGCGTCAATCGAAGCGGGCTTGTCGCTATAGACATGAGCCT